>CM053604.1:58624566-58686874 GCA_028646535.1 Procyon lotor | reverse complement strand
GGGGGGGGGGGGGGGGGGGGGAGTGACTATTTAGATGTTTGCAGCTTCCTATCCTGCTATATTTTCAGTGAAAATGGTTGGGAGACAGTCTAACTCTGATGCAGGCTGTGATGTCAGCCTTTTCTGCAGAGTCAGCAGTTTTTTTAGGGGGGGTTTGTTTAAACCATAAGTCATTTAAGTGCCTTCTTATTTTTAATTTGAGGGATCTTTATCTTTTCTATGTTACCTCCTGCTCCCCCCACTTCATATTAGAAAATTATTTTCTACTCAGGGATCATACTAGTAAACTCCAGAGAGGCAATGCATGACCTCTTGGGTTATTTTAGAATAATGACTTAATCTCTTGTGGAAAAAACCCTTCTCAGGCATTCTTTGGGGGAGATAACCTTCTTATTGGAATTCCTCAATCCCTCCCACATTCTCCATTCTTTTCCCTTCTCATCAGCAACACTGACTTTGGCAAATAGACAAATCACCATTTCTCCCAGTTTGCTTTTCTTCAGTCACAGTTTAATGACATTTCTATGTTCTATTATTTTTTCATTTCTACCCTTTAAAGTTCCTTACTCCTAGTTTTGGGGTTCCTTTCGCTGGAATGACTGTCTTCTAGTGTTTTCTGTTTTCCTTTCCCTTCTTCACTTAGTGACTCACTCCATCTCTTTAGATCTCATCTTGAAACATTCCCCGGCCTGTTTTTTTTGGACTGAGCCTGACTCCCACACAGTCCTGTTCCTTTACACTCCCCTTAGTGTACTTGCCAAGGTTGCAAGTGTGCTTAATTGTATCTTTTCTGCATTCAGATTTTAGTTCTTCTTTTAGTAGCTTCAAAAATTCAAGTTTTTCTTGGAAAAGATCACCCAGTTCATTTGCATTCTATCTTCTTCTTTTAGGTTAGAAATTAGGATAAAGAAAGAAGGGAAATCAATTTTTACTATACAGAATTAAAGGATTTGGGGCATATATTTTCCTTAGAACCCTAAAAGTTAAAGAGGTCTCTTGAGACACGATGGAGAGTTTCAGGTCATGCATCACTCTGGGGATGGGTTCATGGGGGAGTTTGTCCTGGGCAAGCCAAAGAGGACTTTTAGACATTATACATAAAAAGAAGAAGAAAATTCCCAGAGGAAGTTGCAAGATATGGATATAAGAATGGAAGATCAAAAAAAAAAAAAGAAAATAGGTGAGAGATTAGTTTGATGAAGTCATGGTTAGTTTAGAACAGATACAAAAGTTGCTAGTATCATCTTTGTTATTCCTACAGCTTCATTCCTGCTGTACCTTCTTTGTGTCCCTATCTCATCTGAGCTACACCCAGGTCCTCTCCGCGGACAGAGCCCCACTAACAGGATATGTCATGAAATATTGCTCCGCACCCCTTTGGGCTTCCTTGGCTTTGTGATTTCCTAGATTGAGGCAGCAGTAGCAAATCTGCCTTTCACTAGATCCCTCTTTAAGCCTTTCCCTGTTGCTTGTGGCTCTGATGACCGACTGTATGATGAGGCAATGTGCTGTCGGTAGGAAACGGTCTAGCACCATCCGGTACGGTGGTATTTGGGGTTCTTAGGCTAAACGGGGACTGATGTCAGCGTCATGCGCTAGCTGCATTCTCATTCTCATAACAGGCAATATTGGCTTATAAAATGTCCCTTCTGTCAGAGAGAACATGAAAACAAGATGGAAAATATCAAAGTGATATGGTTAGGTTTCTGTCTCAGAAGCAAAAGAAGCAGAGTTCCCTTGAAAGCATTCTGAAAGTTAAAACTTTGACTGTCATCACTGGGACATTTTGTCCTGTCGCACATATATCCTAGAAACGTTGAGAGCTGGGATTATGTATTTCATATCAGCTGTCATTCTTCAGTTACAAATAACAGAAACTGACCTAGTTTCAAATTTAAGGAAGAAAGGAATTTCTTGGCAGGCTACAAAGTCGCAGGGACACCCGGGCCTTGAAAAAATAGGACCCAGGAAACCAAGCTGCTTTTGTGAGAAGAAGAGAGAATAAATACTGGATAGGTCAAAATAGCATTGTACACAGATGTCCTAGTTTTGTAGTAATGAATTTTGCGTAAAAAATAACTTTACACTTCTCTATAACTAAAGTCAGTTTGTTGCCAGTTCAGACTTCCTTTCAGTATCTCCCCTTTTCACCTTACCTTTCTCCCTCCCTGGGATGACCTCTGGGAACAGGTGAAGCTTATGCTGCCATCCTGCAGCAGGGAATGGGTATCTGGGCTTTGTGTTACCGTCCAGTCCCTTCTGACTGTGGTCTTGCCTCGTGTGGATTTTGCCTGTGGGTTCTGGCCCTGCTGATCTGCTGCTAATTTAGCACATCCCTTACGTTCTGCATATGGGCAGTGTAGAATTGCCACCGGAAGTTTTGTCATCTTTCCCCGATGTTGCCGAGAACCCATCTCCCCTGGCTTTAGTATGGGGCCACTCTATCCTCTACTGTGGTCATCCTCCACCTCCACCCACCCACAGGTGACTTTCTCATTGTTCTCAGCTCTGCAGGAACCATGGGGATTGTGGGGGCAGGTGGCTCTCACAGGCCCCTTCTGTCTCTAGTCCTTAACTGCTGCCATTCACAGTCTTCGGCAGCCACCCTATGTTGTCAGTAAACATTCCAAAAGTGGCTTCTCCCTGATTTCATGAAGGAAGTGAACAAAGTACCTTCTTTTCTCAGATCCTGGAGCCTATCTGGAGCACAAGAATCCATCTTGAATTTCAACCCAGGAAAGGGTCAGTCCTCTCAGGGAATCTTCTTACATCTTTCTTCTCTTTTCCTCTTTCTTCAGTCTTTACTCTGCAGCCTAGGAGGGAATTTTTCTTCTTCTTTCCACCAAGTAGGAAGTTGACTTTAGCTTAAATACTACATTATTTTTATTTTGTGATTAAATTTTATCATCTCTATATGCAAGTCCTCTAGATTCTGCCTCAAAATTACAATCATGTCCTTTATATATATTTTATATATGCTTTTAATATATATTATATATATTTATTTATATATATATAAAATTCAAAAAAACCTAGTTCTTCTACAGTGGCTTAGCTCTTATGTATCAATGCTTTACTTCAGAGTGGTAAGCCTGCTATGAATAAAAAATGCATTCAAGTAGACCAATGGATTTCTGTTCTCCTAAAGCAATGGCTCCAATTGATCCAGTACATAGAGAGCTAACGAGCAAAATAAGTCATTTAGCAAAAGGAAAAACCTCAGTTAAAAATTTCCAACATAGGTTTCCTTTCTACATTGTTTGATACCCTGTGTTTTACTATCAACAGTGTTTTCTTTCTTTCTTTTTTTAAAAAAATATTTTATTTATTTATTTGACAGAAAGAGAGGAGAGAGCACAAGCAGTGGGGGATGAGCAGAGGGAGAGGGAGAAGCAGACTCCCTGCTGAGCAGAGACCCTGACTTGGGGCTTGATCCTGGAACCCTGATCTGATCTGAGCTAGAAGCAGACACTTAAGGGACTTAGCCACACATGCGCCCCTCAACAATGTTTTCTAATACAGGGTTGCATAGTATTTAATCATCTACCCATTTGCTTAGTTGTCCCATTACTCATTTAAACTTCCTCCTGAAAAAATTCATAGAAATTCACTAAAATGGAGTTAGGAGGGTTGGCACGGGGAGTTCCGACCGCCTACCACTCATCATCAATTGGAGACCAAACAGGAAGAGAGGGATCTTGCACGCGTATGCTATTTCACTATCAGGGCAAGAGGAAGAAAGGCTTTCCTACTCCCCCTAGCAACAGCCTAACCAATGAGAAACAGTCAAACTCAGCCAATGAGAAGCCACTATACTCCCAACTCTGTTTATTCCAAAGGACTTTTTGTTTATAACAGTCTTCTCAAATTGCCCTTTTCCTCCATAAAAGAATAGTCCTTCCCTTTGTTCTCTGGACTTGCCTATATTTTTTGCTGTAGCTTGCTTGTCCTGGATTGCAATCCTCTACATTTCCCAAGTAAACCCATTTTTGCTGGTCAAGTAACTGACAGTTTTATTTTTAAGGTTAATATGGTTATAATTGAATATTTAGTAGACACTTTCAGAATTTTACTACTGTAATTGTACTACAACAGTTGTCCTTGGACACACATTTATTTATGTCTCCTATTTTACTGGACAAGACTTTTAGTGGGACAATTTTAGGGTCAGAATTTAAAATTTATTTACTTACTTGTGGGGTTAAGCCTCTGCCTTTGACTCAGGTCATGATCTCAGGGTCCTGAGATCTAGCCTGCATGGGGCTCTCTG
Organism: Procyon lotor; assembly: GCA_028646535.1. Lineage (NCBI taxonomy): Eukaryota > Metazoa > Chordata > Mammalia > Carnivora > Procyonidae > Procyon > Procyon lotor. The sequence goes on along the minus strand of CM053604.1, from coordinate 58,682,604 downwards.
CTTGGCAGGGAGCCTGCTTCCCCCTCTCTCTCTGCCTGCCTCTCTGTCTACTTGTGATCTCTCCCTCTCTGTCAAATAAATAAATAAATAAATAAATAAAATCTTTAAAAAAATAAAAATAAATTATTTACTTATTTGTATTTATTTTTTTAAGATTTTGTTTATTTATTTGAGAGAGACAGTGATAGTGAGAGGGAGGACGAGCGGGGAGGAGAGGGAGAAGCAGACTCCTCGTGGAGCAGGGAGCCCAACGTGTGACTCCATCCCAAGACTCTGGGATCATGACCTGAGCCGAACACAGATGCTTACCTGACTGAGCTACTCAGATACCCCAGAATTTCAGATTTAAAAAATAATTTTAATATATTTTGCAAAATGGTTTCCCAAAAAGTTTGTTTCGTTTCTGACTCTTACCAACAGTATATGAAGGCATGTGATTTGTACATTTGCTGATATTGAAGAAGGATTTAACCTTGGATTTTCCCAGCCCTCACTAGCTTATTAGCTTATGAGAACAAAAGGAGGCCATATTAAAAGCTAAAAAGTTCAATATTACTCTTCCCCACCCTCCCTTGCTAGCTGATTTGTGAGCACTTAGTGCTTTTGGAAATTCTCCCTGAGCCCTGGGATCAAGTTTTTCTAAAAGTGCCTAAGGCTTCACCTTTGTGTCCACATACCAACCTCTTTTTGGTTAGCTTTGCCTCAGCCCTGTAGCTGAAGTTTGGAGCTTCAGAATGTTTTGTGCAAAGTGCAGGAGGGTGCCTATTCTTCTAGTCTGTTATTCTAACAGGCCCCAAGCTGTGCTGGTATGTTCCATTGCTTCAAAAATAATGAAATTGCTCATTTAGATTTGTTATCTTTTTCTTTTCCCTTTTCCTTTTTCTTTCACTTTCTTTCTTTTTCTTTTCCTGGGTGGCCTCTCTCCCTTCCTCTGTAGGAATTAAATGGGGGAGCTGAACTAGAAGACTTATCTGAAAGACCAGACTGTACCAATGAAAACTGCTGTTTTACTGGCTGAAACTCATTATTTCTAATTTCTTCCTTTCAAAGCGTTCTTTTCCAAGAGGCTCTCAGTTTGCATACAGATAGGTTTTAAAGCAAGCCCACCTCAAGTATTCAACCTTCCTGACAGTTGATTTTCACTTAGACTCAAGCTGATGTGTCTATTATAACATTTTTATTTTATTTATTTATTTATTAAAGATTTTATTTATTTCTTTGACAGAGAGAGAGAGAGCACAAGCAGAGAGAGCAGCAAAGGGAGAGGGGGAAACAGGCTGATGCATGATTTGATTCCAGGACCCTGGAATCATGACCTGAGCAGAAGACAGACCTTTAATTGACCGAGCCACCCAGGTGCTCCTATAACATTTTAAAAAATAATTTTAATTTGGTAGGTGAAATTATGTCTTGTAAGTATTTAAATTTCATTTCTTTATTATTAATTAAGCCAGGCATTTTTCCATATACTTATTTCTAATTTCTATTTCTTCCTTATGAGTTATCTGGTCAAATCCTTTCTTGTTATTCCATGGTATTTCATGTGAAATTTTAAAATATTAGTCATATAAAGCTTTTTAAAAAAGATTTTATTTATTTATTAGAGAGACAGTGCCTGCGTGCACGCACGCAGGAGCAGAGGGAGGGACAGAGGGAGAGGGACAGGGAGAAGTAGACTCCCTACTTAGCTGGGGGCTGGACCCACTGCTAGATCCTAGGACCCCAAGATCTTGAACTGAGCTGAAGTCAGACACTTAATCGACAGCCACCCAGGTGCCTCTAGTCATATAAACCATTTGAACCATCATGTTTGTTAGAATTCTCCCATTTTTGGGGGTCTTTTCATTATTACTTTTATAAGTAAAAAAGTTTAACATTTTTATGAAGTACCATGTTCATGGATAAGAACAATGAATATGTTAAAGACCTTTCTTGCCAATTTGGTTTATGGGTATAAAGCAATTCCAACCAAAATCTTGAAAGGTTGGATGTAAAACCTTACAACTTTATTTCAGAATTTATATGGAATAAAAAAAGGGCTAAAATCATCCAAAATATACTTAAAGAAAAAGAACAAAACAGAGACATTTACATTATAAAATACTAATATTTATTGTAAAGATTAAGACAGTGTGGTGTGATGTTAGGTTAGAATACTCAATTGGGAAAAGTACAGAAAATGGTGCTGGAATAATTGATTATTCATATGCCAAAAGGAATTGTGTCTCTGTATTCCTCCATATATAAGTGAAAATTCCTTGTGGATTAAAGACCAAATTGTGAAAGGTAAAACTTTTAAACTTTTAGAAGATAATTTAGGACATTATCTTTATAAATGTTGCTTAGGAAAAATTTATAAAACAAAGTCCACAAAATACAAACTATAGATAAACAATTGATAAGTTCAGCTACATTAGAATTAATAATAGTGGTTTATCAAAAGATAGTGACCAGATAAGCTGTGAATGAGAAGACGTTTTCTACACATATAACCTGGAAGGATTGGTTTATAGGACAGAGAATCTTGAAAAGCAATATGATGAAGACAATACAACCTGATAGAAAAATTAGGCAAATAATAAGAACTATAAATATTTCATCTTGAATACTGAAAAAAAACTTAAAAAAAAAAACCTGTAAATATTTCTTAGGGAAGCTTTGAGACTTGAATCCCAGTAAGCTGGGACTTCTCTGTCCTTTTGACATGTCACCCATCATTCTTTGGATACCCCTCTATTAATGCCACAATAAGGTATTCCAAGCTCATTTGCACTTTCTCTTTCCCAGCCCTTGCATGAGCCGTTTTTGCAAGGATCTCTCATTCCTTTTAGGGGAGAATTGTATTTGGAAACCAAGACCTGCCTGCTAGGTGCAATTATTAGTTCTGTGGTTTTGCTGCCACCATCCCCTCTCAGTGGACAGAGGTAGGGAATATTTCTACACACACACACACACACACACACACACACACACACACACACACATCTATCTTTATTTCCATAGAAATCTACAATACTGAAAACCGTTATTCACACAGACACCTCCAAACCTAATCCATCGTCATGAAGTATAATACATATTTTTGATTAATACAATATACAATGTTGAAATAAATTACAATTTTTATTCTTGAAGAGAGTAGTAGAAAGATAACAAGGAACAAGGAACAAGGAAGCTAATTGTTTCTGAGATTTTCTCCACAACCGAAAGAAGAAAAGTAAAGTTGAATTTTAACAAGGCTGAATTTTTTCTTTTAAGAAGACAATATGTAAAGTCCAACTCAGCAAAGTTTTAAAGTTGAAATTAAAATAGAGAAAGCGATTCACTAGGAAGCTAGTGAAACCTCAGGATGAATAAATGTAACAGGGTCTGGGCTTTGTCACTTCAGTACATTAGTTGCTCATTGAGGGGTTGTTCTCTAGTACACATCTGTTTCCATCTAGAAAAATAAACAAAAAAGCCCTTTCTTAGCCCTGGCTCTACTTCTTTGAATTATGTCAAGTAAAATTAAACATTAAAAACCAAAAACTGTCCAAAGAAAGCAGATTTATGTAAGTATATTTACTAGTATAAAGCATTATGTTGAAGGACTGCCTGTTGAGTGTTTAAGAGATTTTTAGTGTGGATTTTGTTCTCCTATATGTCACTAAATTCTTTAGTAGATACTGTTATTGCCTCGATCTTGCCTTGATCCAGACTATCTACTCGTTTTCCTACATCAATTTTCAATTGACTAGAACCTCAAGGTTATCAGTCTCTGGGGACATGAGAAAATGTCCCCATTATATTTCTTTCTTATTGAATTGCTTAGACTCACTGTCAATTTCTAGGATAAAACCCATAATTTTCTTGGGTCTAGTCTATTCTACAAAAATACAATGGCCACAGACTTGATAGAAATTTTCTGGTATTATTTGTATTACATTTGATAAAACATTTTGAAATATCCTGTACTATGTTACAACAGACAGAGAGTGTTTAAAAATTTCAGCCTGGGAATTTGGTGGGTCAAATTCTTTGAGTTTAGCTTGTTTTGCGCTTTTTCTTTTGAAAGTTGTTTTATGGGGTGTCTGGGTGGCTCAGTGGGTTAGGCCTCTGCCTTTGGCTCAGGTCATGATCTCAGGGTCCTGGGATGGAGCCCTGCATTGGTTCCCTGCTCAGCAGGGAGCCTGCTTCCCCCTGCCCGCCCCCCCCCCCCCCCCGCCCCGCCGCTTGCCTCTCTGCCTACCTGTGATCACATTCTCTCTGTCTAATAAACAAACAAACAAACAAACAAATCTTTAAAAAAAAAAGAAAAGAAAGTTGTTTTACTACCATAGGAGGTTAAAGAACTTATGGAGATATCTCATAGCATACAGAGTACATTTAAATGTATTCTTGGATGAATTAAGTATATTTTTTATAGAAAAGAATATAGTTAACCTAGGTTGTATCTTCATGTGATTCTTAAATTGTGCATATATTTTTTTAAAGGTTTTGTTTTTATGTTATTCATGAGAGACATAGAAAGAAGCAGAAGCAGAAGGTGAAACAGGCTCCCCCCTGAGCAGGGAACCCAACGTGGGACTCTATCCCAAGGCTCTGGGATCACAGCCTGAGCTAGGGCAGACACTTAACTGTCTGAGACATACAGGTGCCCCTTGGGTTGTCCATTTTGAATAAGTTGTTAAATCTGTTTAGGCAGTAACTAGCTTGGATTATTTTCTAGCTTAAATTTTGTAATTTTGTAACTTTCTAACTGACTTTGGCAGAAGAATCTCAGTGCTCACTTCTCAGAGCCAAAGTTCAAGGGGCCATTTCTTTATTGTCACCAACAAAACTTAAAATGAAAACAAGGATGCAAAAAGCCAGTTATGAGAAGATTGAGAAAAAGTATTAAATCCTGTACATAAAAGGACATGAGTCCATTGTATTGGTTTTTAAGCCCCAGGATAGAACAGTGGCCTCTTCCATGAGCGGGATCAGATAAGTTTTCATTTGCTTCCAAAGATGATGGGAGAAAGTATTATATAAATTAGCTTTTTATTTTGGGATAATTTTAGATTCACAGAAAGTTTCAAAGGTAGTACAGAGCTTCTGTATACTCCTCATCAGTTTCCCTTAATGATCATATCTTATAATACCATCATGTATTTGTCAGAACTAAGAAGCCAATATCGGTACATTGCTATTTATTAAACTTCATACTTTATTTGGATTTCACTAGTTTTTCCACTAATGTCCTTTTCCTGTTCCAGGACCCACTTCAGGATGCCACATTACATTTAGTCATCACATTTCCTTAATGTCCTTTAGTCTGTGACGGTTTCTCAAATCCTTCCTTGTTTTTCATGACTTGGATAGTTTTGTGGTATAGTGGTCAGGTATTTTAGTTTGGGTCTGATGTTTTTCTCATAATTAAGTTGAGATTACAAGTTTTGGGAAAGAATATCACAGGGCTGAATTACCCTTCTCATTCCATTGTATCATAACTACATGCCATCCTCATGACTAAGCCTAGTGATGTTAACCACACCAGTTGTTGTTTGTCACATTTCTCCATTGGAAAGTCACTATTTTCCATTTCTAAACCCGATTCATTGGAAGCAAGTCACTAAATCTCACTCACTCTTGAGGGGGGAGAGGGTGTGTCGGGAATTAATCTTTACTTCCAAGAAGCAAGAGTTTCAACATATATTATTTGGAAGCCATCTGTAAGAAAAACCGGCCTCTTCCTCCCTCTCACCCCATTTATTTATTCATTCACTCATTCATTTATATCATTATGGATTCATGTATATTTATTTCATACGTTGGATCGTGATCCAGTGCCACATTATGTATTTTGTTGCTCAAATTGTTTCAGCTTTAGCTATTGGGAACTCTTTCAGGTTGGTTTCTGTGTACCTATAACACACTCCTATCCTTTTGTGTGTGTGTTTTTTTTAAAGATTTTATTTATTTATTTGACAGAGAGAGATCACAAGTAGGCAGAGAAGCAGGTATGGGGGCGGGGGGGAAGCAGGCTCCTTGCTGAGCAGAGAGCCCAATGCGGGGCTCGATCCCAGGACCCTGAGATCATGACCTGAGCTGAAGGCAGAGGCTTTAACTCACTGAGCCACCCAGGCGCCCCGGTCCTTTTGTGTTTTGAGATTTCTGGCACTACAAATTCTCTGGCTCAACTCATATATGTCCTACCCAAGCCCTAGATTCAACATTCCTTTGAGAAACCCTGTTCCTTCAATGGAAAATAATATTTGGAAGAAATTTAATAATGGATTATAGTCTAGACAGACTTAGGCAGATAAAGCACAGACAATTTTTACAATAGTGATCAATGGCATGATCTAAATTCTGGGAATTTTACCAGAAACCACCCTACTGAGAAATTTAATGAAAGTTCCACAAGACATTTAAGTGAATTATAGGATTGAAGAAGAATATTCATACTATATTGTCTTGGAAATTTTTATTAGAATGAGAAGAATTTATCAAGCTGACAGTATATTAAATCTGTATGATTCATACCTGTGGAGCGCTGCAGTAGAATTCAGTGGGTTCTGAGAACAGCTTGCATGAACTTTGTTGGAACTTAGGTAAACAGAAATAAAATCTAAAAGTAATAAATAGATTCATACTTAAAAGAAATTCTCTAACTTAAAAACTATTTTTTATAGATTGATAATTATGATTCTTGAAAATGTCTAAGTGACATTCTGGTATATTTCAAAGAAAATGTGGCATTCATAATCAAAAGCAATAAGAAGAGTAGAAAGACATAAAAGACACTGCCTCTGCCTTCCAGAGAGGTAAATAATACAAGGAAACATTATGTAGTGGGAAAGACAAGTATTAATGAAGAGCCTTGGGAACTGTAAGGTAAATAAATTTAGTGGCTATGGCAATAGGATCCCTGAGGAGGCAGTAGAGGGCTGCAACTTTAAAGGTTCCTAGGGCCCATGATTCTAAGCAGAAAGTGGTATTACATCTGTGAGATGGGGAGGGGAACTGGAATAGTGAAGGAGATTGGTTCTTCTCTCTCTCAAGGGGGAAACGTACTCACTAGTCAAGGAGTAAGTGAGATTGGGTCCATGGGACTTGAACTCCACAGAGGATGGGAAAATCAAGCAGTAGGACCATGAGCAAGAAGCAACACCTTGGTGAAATATATTTGTTTAGTAACCCTAACTGTAACTAACTTAGTAAACCTAAGGGTTTATAAACCCCTGTGTTTATAAACTGCTTACATACTTTATTTGAAAGCTCATTTGGTTCAGAATCAGGTTGCAAAGTGGTCTAGAAGAAACTAGAACCAAAAACTAGAAAGAACAAAGGTACATCCAGAGCAAATATTCAGTCTTGTGAAATCTAAGCAGGGGAGATATTTGGCTAGCTAGTTGAGGATATTGAAAGAATGAGTGCTGATGGAGATCTCCATTTTGATTTTCTGTCAAACTCTTTGGTATTGTTCTTTTTCCTCTCCATGTTGTGAATGATTCCTTAAAAAAATTATTTATTTTACTGTGGTAAAATACACATAACATAAAATGTACATTTTCATTATTTTTCAGTGTACTTTTTAGTTTTATCAAGTATGTTTCCATCACTGTGTAACCATCACCACTATTCATATCTAGAGCTTATTCTTCATTCCATACTGGAAACTCTGTACCCATTAAACAATTATTCTCCATTTTCTCCTTCCTCCAGCCTTTGGTAACCACTATTTTGCTTTCATTGTCTGTGTGTCTGACCACTTTAGGTACCTCATCTAAGCAGAATCATATAATGTCTCCCTTTAATGTGTGACTTTATTTCACTTAGCATAATGCCTTTCAAGTTTCATCCATGTTGTACTAAAGTAGTCACAGTCAAATTATGCTGAGGTTTTGCTTTTTTTTTCTGAGTCCATTTCATAGGTTGAGGTATATATGAAGACACATGAAATACACATTATAGGACAAAAGTGTGTAGCATCATCAGTAGGGTCTGTGGGTTCTAAGCTGTCGCAGATCCTTTAGTACTAGAGGCAGAGTTAGAGAGTGAAGACTAGGCATAGTACTAAGGATATGGGCAACGAAGGACCAAATAAGAGACTGAAACCAATGGTATGAAGCTAAGATGTTGGACTGAGGCAGAGATATCAAGCAGAAAGGACATCGAATTCTGTGAGTCTCAGAGTTTTAGTGCATATGGAGGTTACTGTAGATTCAGAAAGGTGGAGAGAAAGATTCCAGGGAGTGACTCAGATATGAGGAAAGGTGGGAACTCTGGCTGGTTGATGCAAGAAGGTTTTCATAGAAAAGGCAGTGTATAACATGGGTAGAATTTGGACAGGAAGGGAGGACTGGAAGGATGATCTATTCAGAGCAAATGGCATTAGGAGAGGGAGAGAGATGGAAACTACAAGATGCTTTTGGAGCTAAATAGGCCAGTTGGCTGAGTCTATGGAGAGTTTGTGGAATGCAGAAGGAGATAGGATTAGGTTGATGCTGCCAGTTTATACAGTACCCTTATTGCTAGATAATGATTCTGATTATTTTGTAAATAATGGACCTTATTGAAAAAGGACCAGCTTTATCTTTCCTTTGCCTCCACTCCTACAGCCTTAATCTTGACCTTAATTAGAATAGTTAGCATAGTTCACCTTTTGCTAGGTTGGGAGATGTCCGTATCTCCTGTGAGAATATAAACTACCTGAAGTCAGAGCTGTTTTATTCAAGTTCATGTCCCTCAGAGTTTTAAGCCACAGTGTTTTGAACTTCTTAGTTCCTCACTAAGCATTCTTTGAATGGAATGGTGTTAGATTAGGGGTTTTGATGGGATAATGGGGTAAAATGGTCAAGGCTATAATTTAGGAAGATTAATATGATAAGAATGTATAAGGGGGCACCTGGGTGGCTCAGTTGTTAAGCATCTGCCTTCAGCTCAGGTCATCATCCCAGGATCCTGGGACTGAGTCCTGCATTGGGCTCCTTGCTCAGCGAAAAGGCTGCAGAAAGTATTTCTCCATTTCCCTGAAGAAGGGAAGGATTTGAAAAGAAATCTGATACCAGTTTATACACTCTTTAGATGCCAGTAGTTTTTTACTGATGGCTGAAAAAAAAGTTTGGAAGGAAGAAAGAAAGAAGAACTGAGAAATGAGTCATCAGTTACTTTGCCTGCATATTTTCTCTTGTGGAATCCTGAACAAGTTACATACCACAGGAGAACAAATATAATTTATTTTTCTCAGAAGTTACAGAAGTTGGTGCTTCTATAGAAAATGCTGTCTCTATTAGTGAGAAAGTAAAAATGATGTAGCTGTTTTTGTTTCCTGTTTGGACTTGTTGGACTAGCTGCTGGTCTTGTAGGTTCTGTATCTATGTGTTTCCTACTGTCTGTGAACAGTAGAAAATAACATTATATTTGAACAGATTTTTGTTGGCACATGGAAGCACAGTGAAGTGTTTTCTAGTTATATAGAAATATATGATTGCTGAGAGTTAAGCCTTTAAAATTTACCCACAAGCAGTAGATTAGCCACCTGTGCAAGTAAACCATGAGAGATTGCCTGTAAGTCTGGGTCTAAAGAGTTTGGACAAACTTTAGGAGATAAAAATTCTTCTGCAACACTTTGGCATGAGAAAAATCACAGTAGTTCATTTTCCAAATGACTTGAAATCTGGCTCCAAGCCCCTACTTGTGGTGGGGCTCATGGTGAGAAGCCAAATGTCAATCTTTATTAAGGGTTCTTTCCCTTTCCTGAGGGACATAGGTAGAGAGAGGGCCTCTGCCTCAAAGTAGAGGTGAGGAAGTCCTCACATGGCTGCAACTCATTGATTCTGAGAGTTGGCTCTGAGAATATGTGAGATTAGCAGCCACGGTTGTCCTGGGATTGATGCAGTACGAGGGGTGAAGAGGGGCCCATATGTGGGGGCAAGCCACCAGGGGAGCATCTGCCAAAGGATATAACCAAATCTCTCATCAGAGCACAATCTTGGAGCTACCACTTGTCCTCATGGAGCACATAGACTGTAGTCCAGACTAGTAGTTATCACCAACCCAGGAGAGGAGGACAGCTTGTCCATTCACATGAGAGGATGCCCCTGTTTCTTTTCTTCTTCGTCCCTGCCTCAATCCCATAGCAGCTCGTGCCTGGTAGAAGAAGGGGGTGGAGGTAACAAAGAGCCAGAGCTCATTCTCTCCACTCCAGCTCCCACCTGTGACAAATGCCCTTAAGCTTTTAGTCCTAAATGAAAGCCTCACCTCTTCTGGATCATGGGACAAGTATAGAGTTTTGATTGAATGTACAAACTCAGTCCTGTTTAAATGAACAGGACTGAGTCTGAAATAGCTGATTGAGATTGTTTTAATAACTATATTTGGTTGAAAAGCACATAATTGGCAAGATGTATTGGAAGAGCTGTTTTTTATTTTGTTTATTTTATTTTATTTATTGTACAAGTATATTTTATTAGTACATCATCAAAGGGAGGAACTGTTAATTCAGCAGGAAAGTGGTGTTTGTTTGGGAAACTTATTGGAAAATAAAACCATTACATGTCCATGATGAGTTGCTATTACTTAATAGACAAAGTTTTTAAATAAATTTTTGAATTAAATAAATTTTTGAATAATTATATATACACATGTTATAGAATTCAAGAGAACTGGTAAAAAAAAATTGGGTAAAAAATCTGGTAAAAATTGGGGCACCTGGGTGGCTCAGTCATTAAGCGTCTGCTTTCCACTCAGGTTATGATCCCAGGGTCCTGGGATCGAGCCCCACATCTGTCTCCCTGCTCAGCAGGAAGCCTGCTTCTCCTTTTGCCACTCCCCCTGCTTGTGTTTCCTCTCTCACTGTGTTTCTCTGTCAAATAAATAAATAAGATCTTTAAAAAAAAAAACTGGTAAAAATAAAAGATAAGCTTTCCTCTCTTTTCTTTCTCCCAACCATGCAGTTGTTATATTTCTTTCTGGAAATATCACAGAATTGCTTTATATTAAAGTTTTTTAAAAATAGTCATATACTTCTTAATCAGTTCTATAACCCTGATGAACACATATAAGACATATATGGGCCAGGTACATTCCCACACCCTAGGGTTATTTTTCAGAAGTTTTTGTAGACAGCTTCATTTTGTTCTCATAATTTCTTTTTGACTCAGTGAATCTCAGTGTTTGAAATTCCCCAAAAGCAGATGTTTAGAATATCCTCTGGTTTTTGCTTTTTAAGTTTGAATCTTTGAAACAGCTATTCCTATATTAATTGTTTTATGATTTGCTTATTTTCCTGCATCACTCCCTATATTTTGCTTACTTAAGTAAACCTGCTTTATTCATCAAAGATTTTAAGTCCCGTTCAGAGGTCAGTTTAGCTTCGGAAAGAACACTGATAATGCTGAACTCCATTCCTGTCTCCTTAAATCATTTAGGATTCTGTTTAAGTTATGCAACTTCCATGCTTGCTTTTCTCAGTCATAGAACTGAATAAAGACAACTTACTTTCTTTTACTTTATACACTGGGGAAAACGTTTTATTCACCAGAACTGCCTTTATCACAGGCCAAGAGCAGATGTTGAGAAGTTGACTTTTTTTCAGTGCCTGCATTTTAGGACTAAGCTGTGGGTGGGGTTAAAAAAAGTTTTCATTGGCCAAAGGCCAAATTAAAATCTAGGTCACATGATCGTAAGCCTGGGAACCTCCTCACCCTCAGGTCTAAATTGGGTTTTACCATCCCTTGTCTGTTTGGCGCTTTTATGTCAAAGATCATCCTTTAGCTTATAAGCTCCTTCAAGACAGAGGTTATAAGTTATTCAATTTGAATACTTCACAACAGAAATCAGAGTATTTTGTACATAGCCGGTGGTGGATAAAGTATTTGTTGAGTGACGGACTAAGGGATTTAGCCTTAATTCGGTAATGGTCAGGACACTTACAACAACAATAAAAACCAAAAGCCAAAAGCCTAAAAAATGAATTCAGTAATAGAAAGGGGAGAGAGTGTAAATAGGAGAATTGCCTGACCAGAAATATGTTTAGAAAGATGAGCAAACATGGTGCAGGGTTGCCAGAGTTAGCAAACAACAATACGGGACGCCCTGTATTTTATCTGGCACTCCTAGTATGGTGTTAATATAGCCTGTGTAGATTGAGGAGGAAGAGAGTGGGGAGAGCTAGAAAATTACGGAAATCACTATCCAAGAGAATGGTTTCTGGCAATGATACACAGGGACTGGATTTGGGGCACAATGTGGATGTAGAATGGGCAGGACTTGCTGACTGGATGTGGGAGGTGAGGGAGAAGTGAAATCCAAAGTGATCACTTTGCAAGTTTTAAGTTTAGATAACTGAGTAGATGACTACAGAAAAAAATCATCTCCAGAAAGCCGCGAGGAGACCAGGTTTGTGTAGGAGAGGAAAAGGATCAAGAAAACAAAATAAGTTCAATTTAAATATTGTCGGTTTAGAAGTGGGAGTGACCAGTAGATATTTAGATATAAAAACTGAAAGCCTGGAGAAGGTTTAGAAGGGACAGACACATGAACTTTTTGAGAAGGACCTGGAAGCAGGGGGTAGAAAGATTATACTGGAATATATCTGGTCGCTGATCCAAGGTGAGGATGTGTCTCCTGATGCTGAATTTGGATCAAGAAAGAGAGGAGCCAAATGTGTATAAATGTTCCCTTAAAAGTTGGTATGTATGTCGTTAGTGTAACAATTTTCAAAAAGGCGATGTAAGCCTAACAGAGCAATGGTGAAACAAGCAGTTTTTCTTGTAGAGTTTAACTGGTGTGGAATCTTACCAGAGTCACTGAGAGTTTTGTCCTTGGGTAAGAATCCCAAGGGCATGCAACAATCCTAATAGGTGATGCTGCTTCTGCTCTAGCCTTTTCTGGCTTTCTTGGGTTGTGTATTCTTGGATAAGTATATTGAGGATTCAGAGTAGAGAGATGTGTATTTGCGTGTATGTACTACCAGTCCATAATCCTTCTGCAATTTTGCATTGGTGATCAATAAATATTTACTTTAAAAAGTGAATAAATCAATTAATTTTGAATAATTAGCTAAACATACGGTTATCTTAATGATACCAGCATAAAGGTCATAGAGCAGATGTACTAGAAATTTATAAAATTCATAATTTCCCATGCGTCTTTAGAGGTCTCAAAGAAGAATTCTGTGGGTAAGGAATTTATATTAGAAAAGCATAGAAGGGACACCTAGGTGGCTCAGTCAGTTAAGCCGCTGTCTTCAGCTCAGGTCATGGTCCCAGGGTCCTGGGATCGAGTCCCGAATTGGGCTCCTTGCTTGGCAGGGAACCTCCTTCTCTCTCTGCCTCTACTTGCCACTCTGTCTGCTTGTGCTTTCTCTCTGACAAATAAATAAATAAAATCTTAAAAAAAAAAAAAGAAGAAGAAAAAAGCATAGAAACAATCCAAAACATATATTACAGCCCTGTCATGTTCTCTTTCCTCAGCGTACAATTTCCTGGCTACCCATAGGGACAAAGTCCATGTATAGCAGGGTTGGAATTTTCCCTCCCATGAGGACAGAACAGGATGTCAGCACCTGTTTACAGTGGGCTTTTCCATTGTGGGGAGGAAGAACAAAGTGGGAATAGCTGGACAAAAATGTTATGAACTAGTGCATAAAACAGAAGTCCCAGAGATAGGAATCAGACTGAAGGATGTAGCCTCCCCTATAGGTAATGCCTCCCCTCTGCAATCAGCAATCGGAATTTGATAATCCGAGAACTGAGTAAAAATGGACGGGTTTAAATGGGGAAGAGAAAACAAAACAACCCAGCATTAAAGAAACAAACCTACAACCTCCACCATGACTCCAACAAAATGGAGTGGGGGAGGGGGGCGGTAAGAAAGAAAGAAAAAAAAATGGTTTAAATGTTTGGAGCTCCATCTTCTGGTAATGAAGCAAGATAGAACTGAGAGTGATTAATCATGAATGCTAAAATGTATAGACAGGAATTATATTACATATATTATTTCAATTAATTTATGTTGTTCTGCCAAATAAACTAGAAACTCTTGAACTCAGAAATTAAGGCTCTTCACGATTTGGCTTCAACCTCTTGCTTCATCCCCTTCCCTTCACCCATTTTAACAAGTACGTACTCAAACCTGCCAGGTAAACAGTGCAGAGAACTCTGTGGGAAGTGCAAACCCATGAGCCTTGGCACCTGTTTTCAAGGAGCCACTCTTTAACTCACATGCCATCAAAAAACCACGTTGGTTACTTTAGCGTAACCACAGAAATGGCATGTGAATAATGCTTCTCTCCACAAATGAACACTTGACAGAAACGGCTAAATTTTCCTTTGACTGGCACCTCAGTTGTAATCCTCTCTTCTTTCTAGAAGTAACCATAGATGTAGGTTTGTGTACCCTTCTGGATATTATTTAAGCTGTGAGATACATATACATGTACACACACAAGTTTTTTAGTACTTCTTATAAACTTGAGTAGGGATGTATGTATATGTAACTATGTTTTACACAAGAAGTCAAATATTGTACCACTGTATGCAATTACTTTTACCCTTAAGAATACATCTTCGTGGGCAGAGTGGCTCAGTCGGTTAAGCATCTGCCTTTGTCTCAGGTCATGATTTTAGGGTCTTGGGATCTAGCCCGAAATTGGGCTCCTTACTCAACGGGGAGCCTGCCTCTCCCTCTGCTTCTGTTGCTCTCTCTGCTCATTCTCTTTCTCAGTCTCTCTCTCTCAAATAAATAAGTAAAATCTTTAAAAAAAGAGAGAAGGAAAATACATCTTAAGGATTTACATATAATATTATTGTATATATATCTAGTTTATTTTTTTAATGGTGACATAGTATTCCGTAATATTTAGGCTTGTTCACAGAATTACAAACAATGCTGTGATAAACACTCTTATGCACATAGGTATTTTCTAGGAGAGATGTGGAAAAGTGGGATTGTTGGGCTGCAGGATATGTGCATTTTGGGCTGGATAGACTATTGCCCTCTGAAGTAGCAATTGTAATGGGAGGGCTTTCTCCACATTTCTTTGCGTGCATATCTGCCAACACTTGTTATCATCAGACTTTTAAATTTTTTTGGTCAATAGCTAAGAACTGTATTTCACTGTATTTTTACCTTTATTTCCCTAGTTGTCCATCTTTTTATGTTTACTGACCATTTCATCTTCTGGGAATTGCCTCTTATTTTTTTCATGTTTATATCCTTTATTCATTTTTATTGGGTTGTTTTTGTTTATTTTTTATATATACGAATCCTTGTATATTCAGGATAATAGTTTGTTATATATATGGAAATATATTTTCTGGAGTATTTTTCCTTTAAAAACATTGCCAAGGGTGTTATTTATAATACATAGGTTTTAATTTATCAATCTAATTTATCTATCTTCCTTATATATGTTCCTTATATAGTCTCATGCATATATATGCTTATATTTTTATGTACATTGTAGCAGGTGTGGTCAGGTCCTTACCCATATCCCCTTGGGCCTTACAGCTATGTACAGCTATTTCAGCTACATCTGCAAGTATACACATGCATACGATTTTTTCTTCTAGCCTATTGGTACATTAAAGCTTTGTCTATGTTTATGTTATCTTTGTCATGGAAAAACTTTTGGTGCAACAGTGGGTTCACAACATATTTTTCAGGATCTCTTCTGTACCTAGTACAGTACTAGGCACTGTGATATAATGGGAAGAGACCTCTGAATGAAAAGAATTTTATGAGGTACTTACATCTTATGCAGAAATTCAACTTAAGAGAACAGATGAAAAAATAAGACTTTCACAAAACAAGTTATCAGTGAAAATTTATTTGAAAAATTGTTTATGAAACTGCTAAATGCTATGGAGGAATGAAAAGAATGTGGTGTTTGTTAACCAGGAACACTTACAGAAATAGATGAAAGTTGAATCAAAATGATGATGTGAGGATGATATTTGGCAAAGTGCATTAAGCAGAGGACTTTGGTTGGCATCGAAAAATAGTGCAAGGTCAAGAATTAGCGTGTTGTATTCATGAGGGATGCAGAATGGATAGGCTTTGGTGGTGGGAAGGCTCTGTTGGGGACATTTAATGGGAGGAGGAGACTGTAGGCAAACTTGGAGGCAGGTAGAGTTGAACTTGGAAGCTCTACTGGACCAGTCTTTTGGCAACTTTTTCCCTACTTTTGGCACTCCCTGCAGACCCATCCCTTCCCCCAGGCAGTCATCATGTGTCTCATTGCCAGCTTTTACTTAGGCATATGCTCACTCAGGTGTAGATGATGGTGATTGAAGATTTAGAAAGGCAAAGCCATTGGAGGGTGGGGTGGGAAGAAGAGGAAGAAAGGTTTTTTTACTTAAAATTTAAATGTGGTCAAGGGCACAGGTGTGAAGGTTTATGGATAAGGCAGAGAAAAGACAGTGGTTTCATTTGGCCAGTATAGTAGGGTTCCTGATGTTTTTGCGAGGATTCCTTGTTAATATGAAAAATATCAATAGGCCCCTACATAATATTGACTGCATTATTAGTATTTTTTGATTGAAAAAATGTGTAATGATAAAATATACTCTAAGTTAAATGTTTTAAAATAAAGTGTGTGTGTGTGTATCAGAAATGTCTTTAGTTCATAGACAATAATTAGCATTGTGTGGATTCACAGACCCCCTCATATTACTTCAATACCTCGCAGCTCCTTCACTCACAGATTGAGTTCTACTGGGCTAGCATAGGGTTTCTGTAAGGAGGGTCATTTTGTAAGAGATTTGTTCATTCATTGAACAGATATTTATTGCACTAAGGGCAGGGTGCTGTATTAGACTCTGAGACTATAGCTGTGAAAGAAACAAAGTCCTTCCTGTCTGAAAGCTTATATCCTAGTGGGAAGAGACAGACAAAAAATAATACATAACTATGATATTTCAAATGGTGTTAAGTATTATGGAGAAGAGGGAGGGCCTGGGTAGGGCTAAGAAGACAGTTGCTCAAACAGAATGGAGAGAGAGAAGCTCTCTAGTGTGGTGATACTTGACTAGACCTTTGAATGCTTTAGAGCCATGCAGCTCTCAGAGGAAGAGCACTCTGGTCAAGGGAACTGCTATTTAAAGCCCCAGAGGTGGGAGCATGTTTGTTGAACTTGAGTAACAATAAGAAGATAGATATGGCTAGAGTAGGGTTAGAGAGGTGGAGGAGTGGTAGAGGTCGAGGCCAGAAAGGTGGTGGGTAGCCAGTCATACCATACAGGGTCTCGCAGGCCATTGTAATTGAGAACTTTAATTAGAATAGTGATATAATCTGACCTATGTTTTAAAAGTATCGCCGTGGCTGTTTAGGAAATAAATAGTTAAGTAAGGGTTGAAGCAGGAGACCAAACTGTAGAAATCCAGGCTAGAGATTGTCAAATGTTTCTGACTGGTTGAATAAAATTAAGACTGAGAACTGACCCTTGGATTTGGCAATGTGAAGGTTACTTAAGAGTATACACTCAATTTGGTAGGCAATAAAGAGCCTTTGAAGATTTTATAGGGAAGTGATATCATCAGCATTGTACTTTATGAAAAACTGTCTGTTGGTAGTAGTAGATGAGAAGGATTAGATTAAATGGAAAAAAATCTGAGGATAGAAAGCACATTTTAGGTACCCATTTTATTAAAAGAGTATGAGGTGGCAATGTTGGGAATGGAAAGGTTGTTTCAGAGTCTGAATTGAAAGAATTAGACAATTGAAGGGATATAGGACAAGATAGAGACAGAAAAGTCAAAGCTAAATTTTTTAAAAATTGTGTGATTAGGAAAATTGTAGTTCCATTAAGAAAAATAGTCAGGAACAGAAAATGGCATCTTTGCTCTTATCTATCATAGCTTTGAAGTTCTAGACATCTAGGTTGATCCCAGTGCTCACCTTTCAATTATTTTTTTTTATGATCTTCTATTAGCAGTCCCTCTTTGAGACTCCAAAGGCATCTGGTGAATCATCATCTTCTGACTGGCACAAAGTCAATTCACATTTTTGGAGCTCTTGGCAAAAGGTTTATTCTTCCGAGAATAAATAAAGTTTATTCTTCCTAGAATAAACTATATTGATGATCCACACAAAATAAGAACCTCATAAAAAATTCCTTATTTTCCTTTATGTGCTTACTTTGAGGTGTGCATGGTAAGTTTCGGTGAAGATGTTCTTCAGAATGGAAATGTAAGTGCAGAATATAGAAGGGCAATGAAAGTTGAAGATTAAAATGTGATAACCAGGGGTGCCTGGGTGGCTCAGTGGGTTAAAGCCTCTGCCTTCAGCTCAGGTCATGATCTCAGGGTCCTGGGATGGAGCCCCGCATCGGGGTCCCTGCTTAGCAGAGAGCCTGCTCTCCCCTCTCTGCCTGCCTCTCTGCCTACTTGTGATCTCTCTCTCTCTTCTGTCAAATAAATAAATAAAATCTTTAAAAAAAATAAAAAAAATAAAATGTGATAACTAGGTACTATCAAACTGGATAAGAATTGCAAGGGAAAGAATGTAAAAAGAGAAGAATATTAATTATAAGTGCTGGAAGAATTCTATATAGTAGGAATGTTAATTTTAGAAGTTGGTGGGGTTGGGGGAGGAGAGGTACATTTGCAAGCTATTGAGATTTTAGATGTTTTCACCATGTGAAAGAACTGATAATTATGTGATGGGATAGACGTGTTGGCTAATGCTATGATAATCATATTGCAATATAGAAATTTGTAAAATCAATATGTTATATACCTTAAACTTATATAATGCTATATGTCAATTATATTTCAATTTGAGGAAAAGGGAAGAAAATAAACAAAAGATATCAAGAAAATTCCTTAAAAAGAAAATTTTCGTTTAGTCTGTCATCTTGATGGACCTATGTTGTAATGGAAAATAAAACTCAGAGCATGCTGAGAGTGGTCTGGTGGTGCTATAAAGACAAATAAACAAGAAGGCTTATGAAGTTTGAAGGCACAGTCTGGAGGATGAGTGTGAGAAAGTCCAGGACCTGGGAAAAATTGGGAGATAGGAAAAAATGGAAGGGAATGGAGTAGATGTTGGAGTGGGAATGGGACAGGAGCTAGGACCCCAAGAGAGATGATCAGTGATAAATTTCTGATTGTGGGTGTGGCTTTGGATTTTTAATCACATCTCTTTGATTTTAGGATAGCATGATAATGTCCATTTAATAAAAGTTTTTCAGGACAAAATATGATAAGATATTAAATGTACATAGATCGTAAAAAATATCAAAATTCTAAATACAGTAAAATGGGGAAAATGTATCTTTGAACAGAAATAATTCTATTTGAAATCTTTTGCTATGCTGAGCTGTGCTGTGATATAGCATACCGTCTTATCTCATGTTGTCACTGAAACTTCAGTGAAGGTGTATGATCACAGTTATAGTATGATTAGATTTTATGAGAATAAGTGTTTTAGGGAAATTAGTGGAAAGTATTCCATTTTGAAATCAATACAGAGTGAAGCTGAGGAAACACTCACAAGAAATAATACTTGAGAATTCAGTAGAAGCAAGAAATCTGAGGAGGTGACTTAATATAATGTAAACACCCTTAGAATTTATGAAGATATTAGGTATGAGGTGGGAGATACTTGTTTTCCACAAGTATGGTGGTAAGGTAGGTATTCTTTCCATTTTAATTCACATAGTATATTTTAAAAATATGTGTCAATGGAAAGAGGTGGTGATTATTTTGGAGACATCTAGTTTGAAAACATATGGGTCATGACATGTTTGAGGAAGAAATATTAGTATATATAACTCTAATATTCATAACTATTTTAGTTGTAGCAACATGGCTTTCATTTTGCACGCTTAGTAAGGTTAACTGATGAGTCAGACAAATGATATTACTTTATGCTTCTCTAGTATCTTTCATGTACAGATTACTAAATACTTTGTAAACATTAATTAAACATCACAACACACCTTGGAAGAAAGGTAAGTATAATTATCCTTTTATGGGGAAATCGATATGGGGGCTTAGGTGAGGCAAATATTAGATATATACAACTGACTTTATAGGATAAGGCGCTTAATAATGCTTCTTCCTGGGTACAGAAAGAGAAGCATATGTGTAATTATTACAAAGTAACCAATGTTTATGGGGGAATGTAAATTGGAAGAGGCCCAGAAGCCTTTGTGAAATTAATTTTGGAGATTAGGTATGAAACTGAAGCTCCCAGTTATGACAGTGTGTATCACCTAGTACCCAGATTTATCTCTTTCTTGATGAAGTGGAAAATCAGGTTAGGATTACTGCTACCTGCTTGAACTTAATAACTCTAATAGAATCATATGATCTGGGTGTTCTAGCACAGCCCTGATTTCAAATGAGCTGATATGCTTCTTCCCTTAGTGGATTCAAAGTGTTCTAATTGTGTGACCTGATTTTTGGTTTGAGAATTGAATCACCATAGCCATAAAACTATGGCTAGTTTTAAAGCTTTGTTTTTTATCCCAAAATGAAGTGGGTATTGAGCAATTATCAGGTAATTTGGGTGATTTAGATAGCTGGCTTATCAGTTGTGAATTTCTTTCAACTGCTAGTAACGCAGATAGGAATTCAATAAGGTGGGATTTTATTTTTCTTTCATAAAGGAAGGCTGAGGAAAGATACTTCAGGTTTGTATGGGGTGTCTAAAGTGGCATCAAGGACCCAAGATCTTTCTCTTTTTTCTCTACCATCCATAACATGTGGTTTCCATCCCTGAGGTTGTCTTAGGGACCAGGATGGTTGGTTGCTAGGGTTCCAGATACCAATTACATGTTCCAGACAAAGAAGTAGGAGGGACAAAAATGTATACTATAGCTGTCTGTCGTAAGGAGTGTTCTCTGAAGGCCTACTTAGCATTTATCAGCAATCCTTAATTGCAGGGGAAGTTAATAAATGCAGTCATTTAATTGGACATACCCCTACTTGGAATAAAATCAAAGTTTTATTATTAAGGAAAAGAAGAAAATAAATGTTGAATAATTTTGGTAGTGGTCTTAGCTATAACAAGAAATCAAAATCAATAATTAAACCAGAACATATCCTCTTTGGACTGTGAATTATATGGGTGTCCTTTTGTCTTGTTGCTGTTGACTGAACAACTGACACATTCCCACTGCATTTCATGATCTAGAGGCACAGCCAATGGTGTGCATGTGTGGTCCTGGCAAGAAAATAACCAAACTAACAAGATCACCAGTAGAATTCTTTGGAAGAGTTCTTGCTGCATTCCTCCCCACCCTGAGGTCTATGTTCTTGGTGTACTTACAACTTAGTTGCTGCTGGTCATAGTTAGGCAGGGCCAAGACAATGTGAATCTGCTTTTTTGATGTTTGATTACATTAACAGAATACAGAGCCACTTTGCTTTTGTGCAGTTTTCTATACTGTGCTTTCTATGAGCATGTCTCTCTGTGTTTTATCCCAAGGTCCATCTGCTCCACTGTCACTAAATACTGATTGGGAAGAGTTTGAAAGCATAGGTGGTGGCTAACATGCCTGAAAAGAATATTTCACTTTACAAAATCCTAATTGCAAAAAGATGTGGACATCTAGTAGTAATTAGCTTTTAAATTTTTTTTATTTTTATCAGAATGCTTAAGATCTATTCTCTTAGCAAATTTCAATTACACAGTATAGTATTATCAACAATAGTTGCCATGCTAGACATTAACTTATTTATTTGTAACTTGAAGTTTGAATCCTTTTACCAACTTCTCTCCATTTTCCTCACCCTCCCCTCTACCCCTGGCAACCACTATTCTCTTCATTGTTTCTGTAAGTTTGACTTTTTAAAAAAACGATTCCCCATATAATTGGTACCATTCTATTTGGCTTGTTTAACTTTGTCTTTCTCTGTCTGGCTCATTTTACTTATAAAACATAATGGCCTTAAGGTCCATCCATGTTGTGGTAAATGACAGGATTTCCTTTTTTTTTTTTTCAAAGAATGAATAGACTTTATTTGTGTGTGTATACATTTTCTTTCTTATTTATGATATATATTTTTACTTTTGTTTTTAGTTGAAGTATAGTTGACACACAATATTTTATTAGATTCAGGTCTGCAATATAGTGATTTGACAACTCTATATGTTACGCTATGCTCATCACAAGTGTAATTACCATCTATTGCTGTAAAAGTTATTTACAAATTATTGACTATATTGACTATACTTTTTATCCCTGTGATTTATTTATTTTATAACTGTAAGTCCGTACCTCTTAATCCCCTTCACCTATTTTACCTATCTCCCCACCACCCTCCCTTTTGGTAACTACTAGTTTGTTCTCCATATTTACGAGTCTGTTTCTTTTTTCTTTTTTTCATCTTTTTAAAATATTTCAAATATAAGCAAAATCATATGGTATTTATCTTTCTCAGTCTGACTTAATTTAACTTAGAGTAATACTCTCTGATCTATCCATGTTGTCATGAATGGCAAGATTTCATTCTATTTTTTGGCTGAGTAATAGTCCATTGTGTGTGTGTGTGTACACCGTATCTTAATTATTATGGATGGATACTTGGGTTGTTGGGTTGTTGAGGAACCTGTCTCTAAAATTTTCTCTTAGGAGTTTTATAGTTTTAGGTTTCAAATTTAGGTCTTTTAATCCATTTTGTGTTGATTTTTGTGCATGGTGTAAGGTAGTGGTTCAGTTTCCTTCTTTTGTGTGTGTCTGTGTAGTTTTTTCAATACCATTTATTAAAAAGAATGTCCCTATTGTATATTCTTATCTCCTTTGTTATAAATAAATTGATCCATGTGTGGATGGGTTTATTCCCGGGCTATTCTGTTCCACTGATCTATATATCTGTTTTAATGCCAATACCATACTGTTATGACTACTATAGCTTTGTAATATAGTTTGAAATCAGTAAGTGTGATGCCTTTAGCGTTGTTTTCCTTTCTCAAGATTGCTTTGCCTATTTGGGATCTTTTGTGGTTCCATACAAATTTTACGATGATTTTTTTCTGTTTCTGAAAAAATGCCATTGGAATTTGATAGGGATTGCGTTAAATCTGTAAATTGCTGTAGGTAGTATGGACAGTTTAACAATATTCTTCTAATCTGTGAGCCCAGAATATCTTTCTATTTGTTTGTGTTTCTTTTGATTTCTTTCCTCAATATCTTACAGATTTTAGCATATAAATCTTTCACCTTCTTGGTTAAGTTTATTTCTAAGTATTTAATTCTTTTTGATACTATTGTAAATTGGATTTTAAAAAAATTCTCTTTCTTATAGTTTGTTATTGGTGTAGTGAAATGCAGCTGATTTTTGTATGCTACAACTTTATTTATTTACTAGTCCTAACAGGATAGTAGACATCCAAATAACTGTGAGGTGATATCTCATTGTGGTTTTGATTTGCATTTCCCTGATGGGTGTTAATGTTGAGCACCTCTCCATGCACCTATTGGCCATTTTTATGTCTTTTTTGGAAAAATGTTTATTCAGGCCCTTTGTCTATTTTTAAATTGGGTTTGTTTATTTGTTTGTTTGTTTGTTTATTTGTTTGTTTATTTATTTATTTATTTATTTATTTATTTATTTATGTTTTGAGCTTTATGAACCAGTTGGGATTCTTTGTAACTAGATCTTTAAAAAGTAAATGATCAATTCCATATTTGATGCAAATATACAGTTAGGTGGACTTTGATTTAAGGCAAGAAAGTAGTTTAGAGACATATCCTGAAATAACACATATTTAAGTGTATCACAGATACCAAGAGCTTTGTTATTTTACTCTGAGTGCCACTTGGGTGTTCAACAGCTGAATCTATATAGAAACACAGATAAGGGGCTGAAGAAAGTCGGGAGTTTATTTATAGGGCAAAAGGGGGGGTTAATGTTGGAGAAGAATGATATTTGGAGCTCAGAGGGTCCTTCTAAGGGTAGCTAGCCTAAATATGCTTAGGCAACAATAAATATGAGTGTGGTGGTAACTTACAGCTTAGGAAGTCACTGCTATTTTATTATCAACTTATGATACGGTAGGATTGTTGGTGGGTGAGCTCTTACTAAAACTTTATCTTTTGTTTACTCAGTGGAGATTTGGAAGCTTATGGGTTTTCATTTGAATGAAACCCATCTCCACTTTATCTATGCCTTTAGACTTCTCCATTCTTTTTGTCCAGAAGACACAACCAGTCACTTTTCAGGGCACTCAGTTTGTTGAAGTTTTGAAGGTCTCCAAAAATAATTCTTCTGTTGTTACTTCATTGGTTTGGAACATAATTAGAGCTAGATAAAAGGGTCAAACAGATGACATAAATATAGGACTCAGGGGGCGCCTGGGTGGCTCAGTGGGTTAAAGCCTCTGCCTTCGGCTCAGGTCATGATCTCAGGGTCCTGGGATGGAGCCCCGCATTGGGCTCTCTGCTCAGCAGGGAGTCTGCTTCCCCCTCTCTCTCTGCCTGCCTCTCTGCCTGCTTGTGATCTCTCTCTCTGTGTCAAATAAATAAATAAAATCTTTAAAAAAAAATGGGACTCAGTTTTGTAGTTAACAGTGGTTTTCCTAGGACTGCACCCAGAAATAGGCAGCCCTTCTCCCGGCTACCTGTGGGCCTTTCTCTCCAAGGGCAGTCTCTTTTACCTAAGGTGACATAACTTGTTGTCAAAACCAAGACAATTTTGAGTTAAAGAGGGTGCTGGTAGGGTGAAACGTCGGGATTGTTCAGGGAAAATTATAACATGAGTTCACTGACTTTTATCTCATGACAGCAGTAAAAAGCACACCCTCTTCAGGCAGGCAGAGCTGAGAGTAAGGGGAGGAAGGCTATCACACAGTTCCTTCTCCCTAACACACTTAATCACATAAATAAGTTCTTCATCCCCAGGTTGAGAAGTGAGGGATAGCCCAGGAAGCCAGCTGTGCTCATGGAAAATTCATCCTCATAGAACCCATAGAGGAGTAGAGTTTTCCCATTAGGCCTGCCTCTAATATTTACACAGTCAGAAGGGACAGAGTAGGGCTGGAGGAGTGGTGAGCAAGAGCTGATTGTTAGCATTGCTTCTCAACTCCACATTCAGAGATACTTGGTAGATTGAAACTGGCCATGAGGGAAGTGTGTATACCATGACATGATCTGGCAAACTGTAAATCATGGCCTTCTTTCCTCTCCTATTTGTTGAAGATCCATCAGCATACCACTCGGCCCTGGACTGGAGTTTTCTTTCTTCTGGGTTTATGGTTGCTCCATCATCTCGTGGAGATATTCATGATCAATGATCAAAGGCATGCTTTTCATTGCCATGGAAAAAAATTTCCAACCTTTGCACATCCATATGCCTCTCAGGGGTGTACGCCATTGGGCTTGCTCCCCATCAGCCTAAATAGCTGCCGTGCTGTCTGTGCTCTAAGTCCTCTGTCCTAGAAGAACCAAGGAACCCAAGGATGGATCTTCCTTTCGGTACTGAGGCTGGCTGTTCAGTGCAGGCCTTTCTAGTTCCTTGCAAAGTCTACTGAGATGAAAAGCATAAGCATCACTTTGATGCTGTTAGAGTCTCCCAGGTGTTGACAATGAGAAACAGGCTTGTTCATGGGGACCTGAAATTCCTGGCAAAGGTATTATCAGTAAAGTTGCAAAGTCCCTGAGTTTTAGAAGTTTAGAAGCTTTGGATGTGAGATCTGTTTATGCAAATTACAACTGTGGAACTTTATAAAATAGATCTCATTGCTTGGAGTGTTCTTTTATTTTTTCTTTAATTTTTTTGTAATGTTCTTTTCTTTCTTTCTTTCTTCATTTTTTTTTTAAAGATTTTATTTATTTGACAGAGAGAAACACAGCGAGAGAGGGAACATAAGCAGAGGGAATGGTAGCTGGAGAAGCAGGCTTCCCGCAGAGCAGGGAGCCCGATGCGGGGCTCGATCCCAGGACCCTGGGATCATGACCTGAGCTGAAGACAGACGCTTAATGACTGAGCCACCCAGGCGTCCCTGGAATGTTCTTTTAAAGTGGGAACAATATTCTCCAATTATAAAATTTTGGGGATACATAAAGCAGCATGTGAAAATGAGTTGTAAAACTTAAAAAGCTATGTTAACATAAAGTATAAGGCATTATAAGGGGAGCATATATTTTGTGGCAAAAGGAAAGAGAAGTTATTTCTGACATTTTAGTTTGTTATTTGTAGGACAGGAAACAGCTGGATTATCTATAAGGATGATGAACTCTGTGTGTAGCCCTAATTTAGCAAAGGAATATTGACTTACTTTTTAGAGGAAAGAATTTGTTATCTTCCTCAAGTCCCTCAGATAAATTTACCATCATTGGAAAAGTAGGAACTTGTTGGGCATCTTTATGCTTATTTTAATGTTTTAAAATTATAATTTGGAAGAGAATTGGGTATTAAATTAAAAAAAAAAATCACTTAGGGGCTCCTGGGTGGCTCAGTCTTTAAGCGTCTGCCTTCAGCTCAGGTCATGGTCCCAGGGTCCTGGGATCGAGCCCCACATCGAGCTCCCTGCTCGGCGGGATGCCTGCTTCTCCTGCTACCATTCCCTCTGCTTGTGTTCCCTCTCTCACTGTGTTTCTCTCTGTCAAATAAATAAAATCTTTAAAAAAGAAAAAATCACTTCGAATTTCTAAAAAAAAACCCAAACCCTAATTACACCATTGAAATGATTTCTACTTAGGTTCTTATACCTTTTTTAAATTTAATTTTTCTTTTATTTCTTTATTTTTAAGTAATGCAGGTTTGAACTCAGGACACTGAGATCAAGACCTAAGCTGTAATCAAGATTTGGACACTTAACCATCTGAGGCACCCAGGTGTCCCTAGATTCTTGTACTTTTTAATATCTTAAACAGGACCGAGGTAAAAGGAAGCTTTCAGAGGCGCATTTTGTCATGTACTTTGCACAGAACACACAAGGGCTATGTTTTTTTTCCTCCACATTGCAGACAGATCCTAGATATAAAATTACTTTAGTGTAATGTTCCTTTGTAAAACACAAAATAAATCATTTAAAATTTTTAATTGGAATTTTGTTTGATTTTTTTTTTTAAAAGAAAGTAAGGAAAAATGGAATCTCATGTTTGACTTTTAAGTGTGAGTTTTTCAGATGTATCTTGGCCTCCCTCTAGTGGTTGCTGGGGCAAGCTGAACGAAAACTTGGGGCATAGAGCTCATTTATTTGAATCAGAAATAGGATTTTGAACATTTAAGCCTCAGTTTAAATGACTGGAAAGCATATAATGAATCTCAGACTTTGGCATTTCTTTGATAAATAAGTTAATTTGCATTTGGGTTCCTATTATTTTTTAAAAGAGATTTTATTTACTTATTTCAGAGAGAGAGAGAGAGAGAGAGAGAGAGAGAGAGTGAGAGAACACATGAATGGGGGGAGCAGTAGAGGAAGAGGGAGAAGCAGGCTTCCTGATCCCAGGACTCTGAGATCATGATCTGAGCCGAGGGCAAGATGCTTAACCGACTGAGTCACTCAGGCACCCCTCTGTTGTTGATATTATTTGAACTTTTTTTGTGATTAATTTTGGTGGTAAGGGTGTGTGTGTGTTTGTGTATTCTTTCCCACAAAAAACGGGCTTCTGTGTTCAGTTATAAATTTTAAGTTTTGTATGCCTTATGTAATATCTTCAGGTACAAATTCTAGGAAAAAGATTTTATTAATACGTTTTTGGCCAAGATTGAGATTGTTGCCAATTTACAAGGAATCCAGAGGACAGAAGAACATTGTAGAATATACTGAGGAGTAGGAGGAACTTGGCAAGATGGCAGAGTAGAAAGACCCTGAGCTCACTCTGTCCTACTCTATATTATCCACATCCAAGTCAGTAAACTAGAGAGCCATCTGAAGTCTGGCTGAGCAAACTCCACCACTAAATACACAGGAGAAGTGTATCTGAAAGTTTAGGAAGGTTAGAAAGGTAGACGGAGGCTGCCCATAGGAGGAAGGGAGCTAGCTGCACTTGGGAAAAGGGCAGAGAAACAGGCGCTCACACCAGGGAGCTCACCCGGGAAGACTAATCTCCAGGGCATTTGACTTTAAAAACCAGAGGGAGAACCAGTGGGGCTTGAAACCCAGAGCTTTGGAGGTCAGCTGACTCAGCCCTGAGGGTGAGTGATAGCTGGGTCTCCACCCTTAAAGAAACAGCAGCCTGTGTGGAGCAGCAGCATAAGAAAGGGCATTTTAAACAACGCCGGGGGCGGGGGAGTGGCAAGTGGGAGACAGATCCCTTTATATTGATTTCTGAGCCTGTTGGGGGACTTCTCCAAAAACGACAGAGCTGGCAGGTGCCATTTTCTCTCCCACCCCTGCTTAAGCTTAAGCATGCAAACTTGCTGGAGGTGGGGCTGCACAGATACTTGCTACCAAACCTGCTAATAGTACGCCACACCCACGAGCCCTCCTGGGGACTCTGGACTCCGAGCCTGCTGGGCTCAGCCTGCTGGTCTCAGCTCCCCGCTCGGGGCAAATTTTGTGAAAGCTGAGTGGGCACCCTGCCTAGCCACCAGGTACATAGCTGTCACCGAGTGCTGTGCACAATGCCCCGTGACACTTAGCTGTGCGCCCGCAGTCACCCTTGTTTGTCTAGCCCAGCCCTGCTCTCCTGGTGCACGGCTGCCAGGTGCACAGCTGTGGCCATGCTGGGCCCTGCCACTAGCACCAGGCCAAACTGCCACACGTGCCCAGCAATATGCCCCCAGCCACCATTGGGCACTGTGCCCAGCCTTATGCTCCTGGCTGCCGGTTTGCAGATTCCAGCCACCCAGCACTTTAGGAGATCTGGCATAGGACTAGTGGCCCAGTGCATATTTTGCTAACATTACTGCCATGCCTTCAAGTTCCGCAACAGGCATACCCCTCATAGAACTGGTCTGTCTGGGTCCCACTAACACCACAGAGAGCAAACAGAGCCCACAACAGGCAGAGTCAGTGCAGACGACTGCATGTGAAGGAAATGTGACTCAGACATAACAGCAAGGCATTAACAACACATATAGGATATTCTCCTGAAGTGCCAGGTTCTGAAACAGGGGACACTGCACCTCAAGGCACTACAGGAGCTCCTCTTTAGAAAGTCACTACTTTCAAGTGCAGAAGACACAGCTGACTTTCTTAACCCACAGAAGTAGAGACAGACAGAATGAAGAAACGGAGAAATATCCCAAATCAAAGAACAGAACAAGGCTATAGCCAGATATAAATGTTAATCAGATATAAGTAACATGCCTAATAGAGTTTAAAGCAATGATTGTAAGGATACTTGCTGGACTTGAGAAAAAAGTGGAGGACATGAGTGAGACCCTTAACACAGAATAACATAACATAACATATAATAACATAATAGAGATAAAGGTATAATAAATGAAAATAGAAGCATACTTGATGGAATAAACAGCAGGATGGAAAAAGCAGAGGAATGAATTAGGACAGAGTAATGGAAAGTAATCAAGTTGAACAAAAGAGAAAGAAAAGAATTATGCAACATGAGAATAGATGTAGGGAAATCAGTGACTCCATGAAATGTAATAACATTTATATTAAAGGAGTCCCAGAAGGGGGCACCTGGGTGGCTCAGTGGGTTAAAGCCTCTGCCTTAGGCTTGGGTCATGATCTCAGGGTCCTGGGATGGAGCCCTGCATGGGACTCTCTGCTCGGCAGGGAGCCTGTTTCCCCCTCTCTCTGCCTGCTTCTCTGCCTACTTGTGATCTCTCTCCTCTCTGTCAAATAAATAAATGAAATATTAAAAAAAAAAAAGGTGTCTCAGAAGAAGAAAAGAGAAAAGGGAGCAGAAAATTTATTTGAAGAAATAATAGCTGAAAAATTCCCAAATTTGGGGAAGAAAACACATACCCAGATCCAGGAGGCACAGAGAAGCCCCAACAGAATAAACAAAAGCAGACTCACACCAGGACATATTGTAATTAAATTGGCAAAATATAACATTAAAAGCAGCAAGATAAAAGAAGTCATTAACTTACAAAGGAAAATCCATAAGGCTAGCAGATTTTTCAGCCAAAATTTTCCAAGCCAGAAGAAGGGGCCTGATATATTCAAAGTGCTGAATAGGAAAATCTGTAGCCAAGAAGAGTCTATCCAGAAAAGCTA
The DNA here is from genome assembly GCA_028646535.1 of Procyon lotor. Taxonomy (NCBI): domain Eukaryota; kingdom Metazoa; phylum Chordata; class Mammalia; order Carnivora; family Procyonidae; genus Procyon; species Procyon lotor. The sequence goes on along the minus strand of CM053604.1, from coordinate 58,652,547 downwards.
TTATTCAGAATAGAAGGAGAGATAAAGAGTTTTCCAGACAAACAAAAACTAAAGGAGTTTATGATCATGAAACCAGCCTTGCAAAATATTAAAGGGGATTCTTTGAGTGCAAAGGAGAGACAAAAGTGACAGTTTAAGGCAGGAAACACACAAGCAGTAAAAATGAATATTTCTGTAAAAAATCAGTCAAGACTTACAAAATAAAAGGGTGTAAAATATCATAACATACTTAAATGTTTGGAGGAGAAGAGAAAAGAATGACTCCATACCTAAATGACCATCAACTTTATATAGACTGCTATATGCAGGAGAGGTTATATACAAATCTAATGGTAACCATATTTTAAAACCCACTAATAAATATGCAAAGAATAAAGTGAAAGAAATCCAAATATATCCCTAAAGAAAATTTAAAAAAACATGAAAGACAAGAAAAGATCAGAGAAATCTTCAAAAACAACTACAAACTAGTAATAAAAAGGCAATAAATACATATCTATCAATAATTACTTTTCATGTAAATGGACTGAACATTCCAATCACAAGAGGTAAGTGACAGAATGGATAAAAAAGGTAAGACCCATCTATATGCTGCCTACAGGAGACCCATTTTAGACGTCTCCTAAGAACAACAGCTAAAGTCAGCTGCAGATCAAAAGTGAGAGGATAAAGAAACATCTATCATGCAAATGGATGTCAAAAGAAAGCTGTTATAGAAATACTTATGTCAAACAAAGTACACTTTAAAATAAAGACTGTAGCAAGAGACTAAAAAGGACACTATATAATCACAAAGGGGGTCATCCAACAAGAAGATATAACAATTATAAATATTAATGAATCCAACATAGGAGCATCTAAATACATAAAACAGTTAATAACACATAAAGGAAATAATTGATAATGATACAATAATAGTAGGGACTTTAACACCCCCCTTACATCAGTGGACAGATCATTCAAACAGAACATCAGTAAGGAAACAATGGCTTTGAATGACACACTGGACCAGATGGATTTAACAGATATATTAAGAACATTCCACCCTAAAAAAGCAGAATACATATTCTTTTCAAGGACGCATTGTACAATCTTTAGAATAGATAACATAATAGCGCATAAAACAAGCCTCAACAAATTTAAGAAGATTGAAATCATACCATGCATACTTTCTGGCCACAATGCTGTGAAACTAGATGTCAACAACAAGAAAAAATCTGTGAAGACTACAAATATGTGGAGGCTAAATAACGTGCTACTAAACAATGAATGGGTCAACTAGGAAATTAAAGAAGAAATAAAGGGGCACCTGGGTGGCTGAGTGGGTTAAAGCCTCTGCCTTCGGCTCAGGTCATGATCTCGGGGTCCTGGGATTGAGCCCCACATAGGGCTCTCTGCTCAGTGGGGAGCCTGCTTCCCCTTTTCTCTCTGCCTGCCTCTCTGCCTGCTTGTGATCTCGCTCCTCTGTCAAATAAATAAATAAAATCTTAAAAAAAAAAAGAAGAAATAAAAAAGCACATGGAAACAAATGAAAATGAAAACATAATGGTTCAACACCATGGGATGCAGCAAAAGTGGGTCTAAGAGGGAGTTTATAGCAATACAGGTCTACGTTAACAAGCAAGAAAAATCTCAAGTAAACAATCTAAACTTGCACCTAAAGGAGCTAGAAAAAGAACAACAAACAAAACCTAAAACCAACAGAAGGAAGAAATAATAAAGATTAGAGCAGAAATAAATGATAAAGAAACTAAAAAAAACAATACAACAGATTAATGAAACCAGGAACTTGTTCTTTGGAAAAATGAATAAAATTAATAAACTTCTAGCCAGACTTATGAAGAAAAGAGAAAGGACTCAAATAAGTAAAATCAGAAATGAGAAAGGAGAAATAAGAACTAACACCAAGGAAATACAAACAATCATAAGAGAGTATCAGGAAAACCCAAATGCCAACAAATTAGACAACTTACAAAAAAATGGATAAATTCCTAGAAACATATCAATGCCTAAAACTGAAACAGGAGGAAATAAAAAATTTGAACAGATCAATAACCAGCAAAGAAATTATGTTAGTAGTCAAAAAACTCCCAGGGTGCCTAGGTGGCTCAGTCGATTAAGTATCTGACTCTTGATTTTGGCTCAGGTTATGATCTCAGGGTTGTGAGATTGAGCCCCAAATTGGGCTCTGCACTGGGTGGGCATTCTATTTAAGATTCTCTCTCTTTGGGGAGCCTGGGTGGCTCAGTGGGTTGACGCCTCTGCCTTCAGCTTGGGTTGTGATCTCGGGGTCCTGGGATTGAGCCCCATTATCGGGCTTTTTGCTCAGTGGGGAGCCTGCTTCCTCCTTTCTCTGCCTGCCTCTCTGCCTACTTGTGATATCTCTCTGTCAGATAAATGAATAAAATCTTTAAAAAAAAAAAAAAAAGAGGGGCGCATGGGTGGCTCAGTCGATAAGAGTCTGCCTTCGGCTCAGGTCATGATCCCAGGGTCCTGGGATCGAGCCCCGCATCGGGCTTTTTGCTCGGCAGGAAGCCTGCTTCTCCCACTACCATTCCCTCTGCTTGTGTTCCCTCTCTCTCTATGTTTCTCTCTGTCAAATAAATAAAATCTTAAAAAAAAAAAAAGATTCTCTCTCTCTCTCTCTTTCTCTCTCTGCCACTTTGCCCCTCCCCTGCCGCTTCTCTAAAAAAGAAAAAGCAAAACAAAACAAAAAGCCTCCCAAACAGAAGTCCAGGACCAGATGGCTTCACAGGTGAATTCCACCAAATGTTTATAGAAGAGTTAATAGCTGTTCTTCTTAATCTATTCCAAAAAAATAGAAAAGGAAGAAAGACTTCCAAATTCATTCTGAGGTCAGCATTACCCTAATACTAAAAACAGATAAAGACAGCACTAAAAAGGAGAACTACAGACCAATGTCCCTGATAAACAGATGCAAAAATTCTCAACAAAACATTAGCAAACTGAATTGAACAATATATTTTAAAAAGTCATTCACCACAATCAAGTGGGATTTATTCCTTGGGTTGCAAAGGTGGTTTAATATTTGCGAATCAACCAATGTGATACATCACATCAATAAGAGAAAGGATGAGAACCATATGATCATTTTAATAGATGCAGTAAAAGCATTTGATAAAATACGACATCCATTTATGATAAAGACCCTCAACAAAACAGGTTTAGAGAAAACATACCTCAACATAATGAAGGTCATCTATGAAAAACCTACAGCTAACGTCATTCTCAGTAGGAAAAAAACAGAGCTTTCTCCATAAGATCAGGAATAAGACTAGATGTCCGCTATCACCATTTTTATTCAACATAACACTGGAACACCTAGCCACAGCAATCAGACAACAAAAAGATATAAGAGGCATCCAAATTGGTAAGGAAGAAGTAAAACTTTCTCTATTTGCAGATGACAGAGAAAACCCTGAAGACGCCACCCAAAAACTGTAGAACTGATAAATGAATGCAGTAAAGTCTCAGGATACAAAATCATTGTACAGAAATCTGTTGCATTTCTATATACCAGTAATGAAGCAGCAGAAAGAGAAATTAAGAAAACAATCACATTTACATTTGCATTAAGATACCTAGGAATAAACCTAACCAAAGAGGTGAAAGTCTTGTACTCTGAAAATTATGAAACACTGATGAAAAAAATTGAAGATGACACAAAGAAATGGAAAGACATTCCATGCTCATGGATTGGAAGAACAAATAGTATTAAAATGTCTACACTTCCCAAAGCAATCTACACATTGAAAGCAATCCTTATCAAAATACCAATAACATTTTTCACAGAACTAGAGCAAACAATCCTAAAATTTGTATGAAACCACAAAAGATCCCAAATAGCCAAATAGCCAAAGCAGTCTTGAAAAACAAAATCAAAGCTAGAGGCATCATGATTCCAGACTTTAAGTTATATTACAGAGCTATAGTGATCAAAATACTGTAGTACTGGCACACACACACAAAAACATATAGATTAATAGAACAGAATACAAAACCCAGAAATAAGCCCATAATTATGTGGTCAATTAACATCAACAAAGCAGGAAAGAATACCCAAAAGGAAAAAGACAGTCTCTTTAACAAATGGTGTTGGGAAAACTGGACAGCAACATGCAAAAGAATGAAACTAGACCACTTTCTCACACCATACACAAAGATAAATTCCAAATGGATTAAAGACCTAAATATGAGATCTGAAACCATAAAAATCCTAGAAGAGAACATAGACAGTAACCTCTTTGACATTGTCCATAGCTGCTTTTTTCCTACATATATATCTCAGACATTTTAACAAATCTTTTTTTTTTTTTTAAGATTTATTTATTTATTTTAGAGAGAGAGAAAGAGCACGAGCAGGAGGGGCAGAGAGAGAGGGATCTCAAGCAGACTCTTCGATGAGGGCAGGCCCTGACATGGCGCTTGATCTCATGACCCCAAGATCATGACCTGAGCTGAAACCAAGAGTTGGATGCTTCACTAACTGCACCACCCGTGTGCCTCTAGATAAATGTCTCTTGAGGCAAGGGAAACAAAAGCAAAAATAGACTAATGGGACTACATCAAAATAAAAAGCTTCCACATAGGGAAGGAAACAAACAACAAAACTAAAAGGTGATCTATGGAATGGGAGAAGATATTTGCAAATGACATATCTGGTAAAGGGTTAGTATCCAAAATATATAAATAACTGACACAACTCAACACGCAAAAAACAAATAACCCAATTGAAAAATGAGCAGAAGACATGAATAGAGATTTTTCCAAAGGAGACATCCAGATGGCCAACAGACACATGAAAAGATATGTTCATCATCACTTACCATCAGGGAAATACAAATCAAATCTGCAATGAAATATCATCTCACACCCATCAGAATGGCTAAAATCAACAACACAAGAAACAACAGATGTTGGCAAGGATGTGGAAAAAGGGGAACTATCTCACATTGTTGGTGGGAATGCAAACCGGTACAGCCACTATGGAAAACTGCATGGAGTTTCTTTAAAAAATTAAAAATAGAAATATCCTACAATTCAGCAATTTTACTACTGGGTGTTTACACAAAGAATGCAAAAATATTAATTCAAAGGGATATGTGCATCCCTTTGATGTTGTTTATAGCAGCAATGTCCACAATAGCCAAAATATGGAAAGAGCTCAGATGTCCATTGACAGATAAATGGATAAAGAAGATGTGATACACATACACACACACACACGTGTATATATATACACACACATATGTGTATGTATGTATATATATATATAATGGGATATTATTCAGCCATAAAAAGAATGAAATCTTGCTATTTGCAACAACATGGATGGAGCTAGACAGTGTAATGTGCTAAGGGAAATAAGTCAGTTGGAGAAAGACAAATAGCATATGATTTCACTCATATGTGGAATTTAAGAAACAAATAAGTAAAGGAAAAAAATGAGAGACAGTCAAAGCAAGAAACAGACTTTTAATTATAGAGAACAATCTGATGGTGATCATGGGAGGGGGTGGGGGATGGGTTAAATAGGTGATGGAAATTAAGGAATGCACTTGGATGTTAACTAACCAGAATCAAAATAAAAATAAAGAAAAAGAATATACTGAGGCAATGTAATCGATCAAACAGAAATTCTACAGGAGATGCAAGCACAATTCTTCAACAAATAAATTGCAAGAAGAAAAAAAAAGGAGGTGAAAGTGGAACCTGAAAATTAAAATAGACTTAAAAGATTATATTATTTCCTAATCTGTTCCTTACTTGGATCCTGATTAAAATTAGCATGGTGAAAAAACCTATTTGTAAGATTTATGAGACAAATAAATACTTGACACTATGTGTTTGCTATTATCAAGGAATTATTTTTAGATGTGATATAGTATTTTAGTTATGTATAAAGACAAGTTGTTATCTTTTAGAGATTCACACTAAAATATTTATAAATGAAATTATATAATACCTGGGAATTGTTTCAAATAGTTGGGGTAAAGGGGATGGATGGAGATGTGAATAGGGCAAAATTGGCCATGGGCTAATGGGTGTTGGCCCCAGATGGATACATGGGAATTTATTATATCATTTTATCTACTTTAGAGTATAGTTGAAATTCTCCATAATTAAACATTAGAATCTCAATAAATTGATTACAATGCTTTTACAAGATTGGGCCTCCTGTACCCAATTCAGTCTAAAATAAAGCATGACCCTTGCAGATTTTAAATTAAATTATTTCTCCTCAGAATCCCCAAGATAAACCCAGACCACTTCCTAATCTCCCACATACGTGTTTTGCCATTCATTCAACAAATAGCTATCAAGTGCCTAATATAGGTTTAGGGATAAGCAGTGTTGATTAAAAAAAAGCAAGCAAAAAAAAGGCAACAGTCCCTGCCTTCGTTGAGTTTACTGACTAATAGGTTTAATGATCCAGGGTAAGACTGTAATTAGTAATAAGTGTTTATTGAAAGTTTAAACATGAATGACAACATAAGTCCCAACTTTTGCACCAGCCAAGGCTGGGTTTCTGTCTATCTCTTGGTCTAATTCCATTTGCCTAGGGGCCGTTTTTTTCCCTCACTCTTGTAATTGTTCTGGACTAAACATGACTCAGAATCCAGGACAGACTAACTTCAAGGACCCAGAGAGAGAATATTTTTCTAAAAACTTATTTTAATCTGCTTCCTTAAGTCCTCATTTCTTGCTGGGATTAACCTTTTCCCTAGGAACTTAGAAAAAAACCCCTGGAATTTCAAGACAGGGAGAATGGGCACAAGCTTTGAAAGTTAGATTAAAAGAAAAGAATGTGGAGGCAAATTTCAACCTTTTATAAGGAAGAATTTTCTAACCATTTTTTGCAGGCCAATGTAAGGAGGCAGGATAGCTAATTGTCAAGGATACAGAAGAGAAATTATCAGTTGGTGGGAGTTTAAACTTAGCTAGCCAAAATTCCTGTTTACTAACATTACATTCTTTGAACAATGAAAATGGGGATGTCAAAGGCACTGTAACATCTGAAAGGAAGAGGAATTTCAGGGTTAAAGATGTTTTGCTTATGCTTCTACAATCACATAATAAACCTTCAATTTATATGTAGGTGGATGTAGATAAACACTTAGGCATCAGGGTTATCATACGTATCAGTAGATGGGGCACTGTCCCTAGAATGTGGGAGCAGTGGTGAAACCACTTGTTGCAGGTCCTACATTCTTAGAAGAGACTTGAGGAGATTCTTCTCTAAGAGCAGTTTCCCTGGGGCTCCCCAAGTGTTGTTATCCAACGGGATGTCCTAAGTCATCTAGGATAGTTTGATTCATCCTGTAGGCTGGTCTCAAGGAGACAAAACAGGCTATGTTACCCACCAATCATAGGCTTTGGCACACAACATTGGATGTATTATTACTACTTAGGTTTGAACTAACTCCTGAAACACCACCACCACCACCACTATCAGTCACCGTATTAGGGTAAGCTAGACGTTGGGTGACAACTGTGAAATCTTAGTGGCTTACGGCAGCAAGATGTATTTCTCTTATACTACATGCCTATGGGTTGGCTGGAGTTCTGCTCAAGTCTCCTTCCTCTGGAATCCATGATGATGGGATAGCCACCATCTGAAACATTGCCAATCACCATGGTTGAGGAAAAAAGCGAATATGAAAATGCATACTGGCTTTTCTTGAAATAGGGTGTTTTGGGTTCTGGGTTGTGGCATCTTAACTATATTAGAACTAGGATCCAGGAATAACTGGATCCAGCCTTTCACTAGGAATCCCTCTTTACAAGATCCTGGAAAAAAAAAATGCATGAAGGAAATATACCATGTTTCTATTGAAGAATTCCAGTGAGCTAGATTGGACTTTACCAGGAACTGATTGCATAAGCTATGTTAGCCTGAGCAGTTTAGGACTAAAAGGGGTTAAATGCCTGTTCTGCTTACTTTTACTCCACAGCGGGGATCTGAATCACATTCCTATTATTCCATAACTACCAAGGAGAGGCTGAAGAGAACATGAGATACAGGGGAAGGAACTAGAGAGCTTCTGTCTCAAAACCTAGTAGAGAGCTTGTATAGAATGCATTTCCATTACCAAGCCACATGGGAAGGGAAGCCAGAGAACCTGGGGAGAGGAAGAGAGCAAGAGCCCTTCTTGCTCTCTTCCTCTCAGCCCTTGTCAGGGTGACAAATGGCCGGGCTGTCTCAGGAAGAACAAGCTCAAGAACAAACTTACTCTTGGGTATCAGAGGAGGAGAGGTAGGAGGGATTTAAAACACATACATACTCTCTCTCTCTTTTTTAAAATTTATTTTATTTTTTTTTTTAAAGATTTTATTTATTTATTTGACACACAGAGAGAGATCACAAGGAGGCAGAGAGGCCGGCAGTGAGAGAGGGGGAAGCAGGCTCCCTGCTGAGCAGAGAGCCCGATGTGGGGCTCGATCCCAGGACCCTGAGACCATGACCTGAGCCAAAGGCAGAGGCTTTAACCCACTGAGCCACACAGGTGCCCCTACATACTCTCTTTTTTTTTTTTTTTTTTTAAAAGATTTTATTTATTGGACAGAGAGAAACACAGCGAGAGAGGGAAAGCAAGCAGAGGGAATGGAAGCGGGAGAAGCAGGCTTCCTGCCGAGCAAGGAGCCCGATGCGGGGCTCGATCCCAGGACTCTAGGATCATGACCTGGGCCGAAGGCAGACGCTTAACGACTGAGCCACCCAGGCGCCCCATACATACTCTCTTTTTAAAACAATTTCAAAATTTCCAGCCAGGCAGGGCAGCCCATAAAACTGTATCTTCATAAACAATTCAGCACCATTCTTAGGTAGACACTTAATGCTGAAAAGAAAGGCATGAGGAAATGGTGTCTCCTAATCATGGACTTCCTTCTGGGCAGGGTCGGAGTAAAGGAGGAAAATGAACAGGGCTTTGATATAGGGGTTCTTTCCTTTTAGGCTTTATTATCTGATAAGAATGACCCTGAGCTAAAGCATGTAGATGAATGTAGCATATTGGTTAATAATCTATTTTTATTTCTCAGTGGGAAGGTGTGTCACTTTAATGCTTAGTCTTTAAAAAGTTCTTGGTAGGTTGTTGTTTATGCTGATTCCTTATAATTTTATTCTATATTTTTCAAGCATGTACAAGTATTTTTATTTTTTCTTAACAGCGGATGAGAAATGGTCTATTTTTTTACCTTACACATAGAGTGTGGCTAGGGACTGTGACTAAGTGTGAATGTCCTCTCCAGCTTCTAATTTGGGTCTCTAACCACTTCCTTTTTAGCAAGGATTCTTTTCTTTCTTTTCTTTTTTTTTAATAAAATTTTACTTATTTATTTGACACAGAGAGAGAAAGAGAGAGTGCAAAATGAGGGGGAGGGGCAGACGGAGAGGGAGAAGCAGACTCCCCGCTGAGTAGGAAGCCTAATGTGGGCCCCGAACACAGGACCCTGGGATCATGACCCGAGCTGTAGGCAGGCCCTTGACCGACTGAGCCTCCCAGGGGCCCCTCAGCAAGGATTCTTAACAATAAAAAGAAAGCAAAATAATGTCCCAACGAGTATGTTATTTTATATTTTGGCAGACAGTGGTTTCTTAATGGCATGTACCTCTGGTTTTTTCCTTGATAATAGTGGCAAAATTTGATTTAGCTATTCAGATACGAAATTGACAAAATTGGCTCACAAGGTTGTGGTTATATGAGTTTATTTCTCAGGATGAGAGAAGTAAGAATACTGTCTGCAAATTCAGGGTGCAATTACTAGAATAGTTGGAGAGGAACATGCCGATTACCCTGACAGAAGGTCTTAAGAAGGCATGATAAGGATTGGGATTTTATAACACCAGCAGGCAGTTCAGTCACAGGGAGGGCAGACTTACAAAGTAGCCGTTTTTTTTTTTAAGAAGTGCTTTATGACTCAGCATTTTTTTTTTAAGTTTTTATTTATTCATTTGAGGAGAGAGAGACAGAGTAGGGAGAGAGGCAGTGGGGGAGGGAGAAGTAGACTCCCCACTGAGCAGGGAGCCCAACATGGGCATCCTGGGATCATGACCTCAGCTGAAGGCAGGGGCATCATGTGAGCCACCCAGGTGCCCCTACAAAGTAGCATTTTTAAATCAGGAGCTGTGACCTACTCTTTCCCTTAACTCCTTTTCTTCCCTAGATTAGCACCTGATTCCTGGGCATCCCTTGTGGGCAGAATACTCTTCCTTCACCCCTTTATCAAATAGAAATATTCCTCTGCCCTCGTTAGCTCTGCGGTGATGTGCTGGTGGTTCAGCGCGTAGGCTTTGGAGACTTCACGAGTTCAGCTTCTGATACCACCATGCAGGTGACTTTGGCAAGTCACTTAATTTCAGGAGGCCTCGGTTTTCTTATTTGGAAAGTGACAGTAGTTTTTTCGTATTTCTTTGTGTAATGATTAAATGAGATGCTTAGTGTAAAGTGCTTAACAAAATGCTGGGAATATTGTAGGTGTTGAATAAAGGTATGTGCTCTCTCTCTCTTTAAAATTACCCTTGAGGGTCAAATTTTCTAAGGTGGCTTCATTTTTAAGTGATGTGGACAAACTATGGGATCATGTTTTGCTTTTGGTTCAGGAAATATAACTGCAATACTTATTACTTCTAAGATGAAGTCACCTGAAAACTGCAGTTTAAAAAAGAATGTTATCTATGAAGGATGTCAGAGTAAGTTATTATTTGTCCATTTGATCTTAACCCCTTATACTGGAGCAACGTATTTGCATAAAAAAGCAAGCTTAAAAAGCTTTCTGTGTAGTCTTTACACATTCTAGGTAGCTGCTGAGGATCCTCTTCTTTCTGTTATTTCCCTTTCCTCATTCATTTGTTCCCAGATTGTAGTTTGGGCTCCCTTTTATCAGGTAGGATTCTGGGATTCGACTCCACTTTGAAAGTTGCTTCTGGCTACTTTAGATTTGATAATCTTAAGCTTTCCTGTCATTTTTGGCTTTAGTACCCTGCCCATCTCTCAGCTCTTCGCATCTCTTTACATGTGGAATTGTGACTGCTGGGAGATGCTATACTGGTGACTTCTCATTCACCCAGTCTCCCGTAAACCAGCATTGCAGTAATCCTGGTGGGCAGTCAGATTCATATTCAGAGACTCTAAAACTTGGGGGTGGGCTTGGGAGGATATAACAAAGCTCCATGGCAATGGCAAGAGGGAGCTTTCAGAGGGACTCAGCAGGATCTTACTCTGAGCAAATATTTAGCTATCATTAACCACATGGGTGCCTCTCTTGGGCAGGTACATATGCCCTTCACTTTGGTTGTGCCACTGTCTTTCCTGCCACATGTAGCTGTCAGTATGTAAAGTAAACTTTGTTGTTCACCTCCTTTTAAGGAACTAGTATCCTATCCTATATCTGTGTCTGTTTTCATCAGTTACGGTGCCATCATCTAAATGATCACTGTGCCCTATTCTAGCCCCTGGTCCACAAGATTCCACCCACACCTGGAAAAGCCTTCAAGACTCTGAGAGGGGAGCCCAGAGTATAGATATTTCTAGAGAGCAATCTGCATCTTTCTCTCTATACAGAAACAAACTAACCAAAAAATAAATGAACAGTGGTTTTGAGGACCTAGGGAATTTAGCTAGATGGCATTTTGAAGTCAGGGACCCTATCTTACTCATCTTTGCTCCTCTAAGGTCTCTCATAATTTCTGGTACTGAATAAGTGACACATTGCTTTCCTTCGTAAGCTGTGAATCAATTAAAAGATAGAGGACTCAGATAGCTGAAAATCAACAGGCTGCTGCTAGCGCATTAACTGTCATTGTTCAGATTAGAAAAAGGCGTTTCTTCTTCCTTTGGGCCTAAGAATTAGAAGAAAACACCCACTCCTGGAAGGTGATTGTAAAGAGGGACTGCTTCTGGGTGGAAAAGCTGGAAGAAATGTGCGGAAGAGCTGGCTTCTTATGCGAGAAGCTGGCCTAGTGTCTAGTCTCTGTTCTTTTCGGCAAGTGGTCTGGAGATCAAAACAAGAAGATATTTATTGTGGTTTTTTGTTTTTAGATAATCTCTCATTAATTGAATTTAACCCTTCAAAATAGTAGGATTCTCTCTGTAGGGGCAGAACCTGGCCTACTCTGCTTAATCTCCCCCCGCCCCTCACTAATACAATATTTATTTGTCTTCCCTCTGTCAAACCTTGAGCCAACCACTTTCCCCAGGTTGCCTGGGGAGGTATGTGAAAAGGAACATACAGGGCAGACGAGACACAGGAGAAAGAGCTATGGGAGGTGGAGACGGCTCCTTCACGTGGCGAAGAGGATGAGAAAGGCCACCATCAGGCAAAGGAGCCCTGTGGCCTCCAACGGGGCAAAACCCAGAGGGTGTAGGAGAAGAGCTGTTGCTTCAGAGAGGGCGTCCTGGCCTAACCATTGGTGAGGCTCCCAAACACAGTCCCATTTGCAGCCCCAGAGCCAGCCACCCCCACCGAGGCAGTCCCAGCCCCTAAGAACTTGGCTGCTGGGTACATGTCCCTTGAAATAGTGCTAGTTTGGAAGCTGAGGCTAGGAATAAGTGAGGTGAGGGGATGTGTGGCTGCTAAGTTGCTGAGTTTCTCATCTGTCAGTGTCTCTGGTGGTTGGAGCACCACTGCAGACCGCGATCGCTCAACAGCTGAGAGGTGCTCCTGACAAGGAAGAGGGGGAAGAACTTTGCACAGGCTACACTTTTGGGGGAGGAGGGCCTGTGGCAGGAGAGCTGCTCCCAGAGCAGAGAAGACAGAATATGCTTGTAACACAGTAGAGTCAACTAGGACATGCCCTCCCTACGCTGGCAGATACGAACGAATGAGGCTCAAGAGAGTTTCTGCCAAGTTTGCTTAGTTTTTTCTCCCTAAGTCCACAATAACATATACCTAACTTTCTTTCCTTTGGGATGAATAAGTGAGGAGATGGAGAGGGAGGCCAGGAGTACTATTATTGTGGCAGGATGCAATCATGAGACCAGGAGAAAGGAGGTTCTCTGTAAGGCAAGTACTGAGTGTTTTCTGAATGAATGGATATGTTCTAAGAAGAGGCAGATGTGCTGTTTATTTTGAAAATGTAGTTAGGAAAGAACGATGGTGGACTACTCAGAAGGGAACTTTTGTAAGTTAAATGAATGTTTTGTGACTTGCTAATATATTGGGAGTATGTAAATCACACCTGGGTTGTTATTTGAGAGTTTTGTTAAACTTTGACATTGGAGGTAGGGGGTTTGACTATGACAGAAAAAGGGCTTTTGAAGGACTTAGCTGTTCAGAGAGTAAGTTGGAAATTATTCAAGATATGTCGATTTGGGGAGAGAAAGGTTAATCAACTCATTTGGAAACCATTCTAATTTGATGAGAAGGAAGGAGATAAGGAGTTAGAGCAATGATTTCATAACTTGGGTATATCTCTAGTGGAAGTAAAAATAATTAACTTTTATTTCTTGGAAGGAGGAAAAAGAGGTAAGTCCATGAATTCTCAAGTTGCTGCTTTGGAAGGAGAAATCCTTTCTTTTCTGGTATCAGTCAGAATGTTGCACAAGAGAATGATGGAAGAAATAAAAGGTTTATTTTGGGGCCTTTTTTGGGGGATTCGGTGTATTATGTATGTTGTCTTGTTTATTATACGCTAATAATGTAATTATTAGTTAGGAATATTTTCTACTTATAAATGAATTAATTCATATTAATCAGCTTAATCAAGGATTTTGAGGTTGTAAAAAGGTGAAAAAATGGGTTTTGATGGGTAGTGGGTGACATTGGGATAAAGATCGGTAACCAGGCGGGTGAGAGTAGCACCTACTTGGAGCTATTTAAGTCTATGTTAATTATCTTTTGCTGCATAAACAACTACCTCAAGGCTTAGTAACTTAAAACACAAAGGTATGCGATGGTTAAGGTAAGGGATCAGCTTGGTGGTTTTCTTGCTGGTCTTAGCTGGACTTACTCATGAGTCTAGGGTTTCTAGCTGCTTCTAGATAAGTTGGTAGGTCAGCTGAGAGTTGGCTGGTGCCAGATGGCCTCCCTTACATGTCTATTAGTTGGCTGGCTGTGGGCTAGGGTATCTTGCTTCTCCTCCTGTGGTCTCTTATCCTCTCGCAGGTTACAACAAGCCTGTGAAATGGTGGTTGCCAGTTTCCAGGTGCAGCGAGGGAATAAGTACAAGTGCTTTCAAGCCTCTGCTGTACCTCATGTTTGCTGCTGTCTCATTTGTTTTTTTTTTTTTTTTAAGATTTTATTTATTTATTTGACAGAGAGAGAGAGATCACAAGCAGGCAGAGAGGCAGGCAGAGAGAGAGGAGGAAGCAGGCTCCCTGCTGAGCAGAGAGCCCGATGTGGGGCTCCATCCCAGGACCCTGAGATCGTGACCCGAGCCGAAGGCAGAGGCTTTAACCCACTGAGCCACCCAGGTGCCCTCTGCTGTCCCATTTGGCAGGTCATATGGCCAAACTCACTTTCAAAAGTTAGGGAAATAGAATCTCTCTTTTGATGGGAGCATCTATAATGCTACAGTGAGAGAAAGGATTTGATGCCATTTTTTGCCATCTACTGTAGGATTCTAGGCTGACTGTAGACTGCAGGGGTGTGGAAAGGGGGAGAAGGGGGTGGTAAAGATAATCTTTGTTTACTTCACAGCTCTTCCTGGTATTGACCTGAACTTGGTCTGAATGCCATTGTGTAGTTAAAAGAAATGTGGCCGATTCAGAAACTGAAGTTAACACCAGACATTACTGGAGAAAGGGACAGCTAGCACAGGAAAGAAGTGTGGGTGATTAGGGGATATGTTTTGCAAAAATAGTTTTTTTTTTAAGATTTTATTTATTTATTTGAGGGACAGAGAGAGAGCATGAGTGGGGAATAGAGCAGTGGGGCAGAGGGAGAAGCAGAATCCCCACTGAGCAGGGAGCCCAATGTGGGACTCTGTCCCAGGATTCTGAGATCATGACCCAAGCCGAAGGCAGACACTCAACTGACTGAGCCACCCAGGCGCCCTGCAAAAAGTTTTATATGTTGCACAAGATTTAGCTCTACATAGTATTTCAATTCAGTCCAGTAATCTAGATCTAGTATTACACCCCTGTTAGGAAAATTGGGTTATAGGTATTACCCAGTTCATAAAATTGTATGCAAGGAGCTTGAGAAAACCAGAAGTCACACTTATTAAAGTTGAAACCAGACATTGATGAAAAGGTTTTATTTCCCTTATTGTAGGGGACAATTGTGCTAGGACTAGACATCTTACAACTGGTTCTCTTTTGTCAGCTATGTCTAGAAAATAAAAGGACAATGTATGTGGCTGATATTATAGAATTGTGTGTGCAGAAACTTTAATAAGATGATTAATGATCTAAGCAGAGCATCATTTCAATGTGGGAGGAGGTGGTGAAATGGTGGGAGGGAGCTGCTTTTCCTGCAGTGAGCTCATCTATCGAGGGACTGAATTAAGATGGCAAGTGGAGCCAAGGGAAAAACTTGGCTCATTCTCTCCTTACCTGTGCCCTATCTTCTCTTTGGTAGGCAGTGTTGGATCTTGTGGCCTACTGAATCCAATTTCCTCTCAGTAAAACAAGGACAATACTATCTGTTGCTTAGGCTGTTGAGCAATCTACCTTAAAATTAAGGCGTGGACTTTACATCACCCAGAATTCCTGTACCTCTCTTGTCTTTTGTGTTTGTTCACTGATGTTTTTAAAATGAAGACTGAATTTTTTTTAGAGCAGTTTTAGAATCACAGCATAACTGGGGAGAAACTACAGAAATTTCCCATGTTCCCCTTTGCCTTCACAGAGGTATAGCCTTCCTATATCCCCTACCAGAGTGGTACCTTTGTTTGATTTTAAGTTTTAATTTGAAATTATTTCAAACATATGAAAAAGTTGAAATAATAATAGAGGGCTCCCGTATGGCCTTTATCCAGATTTAACAATTTTGGATACTTTGCCATGGTTGCTTTATTATATTGTCTCTCATTCTTTCCAAATATATGCCATTTTAACTTATATTTATAAATCATTTGTAAGTAGATTGTAATGTCATTCCCTTTGACCTCTTAGTACTTTATTGTGTATTTCCTAAGAAAAATAATACTCTTACATTGCCATAGTACAGTTGTCAAATTCAGGAAATTTAACAACGAAACTATTTTTATCCAGTCTATAATTCATAATCCCATTTGTCAGTTATCCTTATAATGTATCTTCTTTTTTTAAAAGATTTTATTTATTTATTTGACACAGAGAGAGAGATCACAAGTAGGCAGAGAGGCAGGCAGAGAGAGAGGGGGAAGCAGGCTCCCCGCTGAGCAGAGAGCCCGAGGCGGGGCTCAATCCTAGGACCCTAAGATCATGACCTGAGCCAAAGGCAGAGGCTTAACCCACTGACCCACTCAGGCACCCCTCTCATAATGTATCTTATAGCACTTCTTACCTTCCAATATGGTATTCAGTTCAGGATCACATATTGCAATTTGTTGTCGTATTTCTTTAGTATCCAAATATGGATGATTACCTCAGTTTTTCTTCATCTTTGATGATACTGATATTTTCAAAAAATACAAGACTGCTACTTTATAGAATATTCATTACTTTGGGTTTGTCTAGTGTTTTCTGATGATTGGACTTAGATAACATGTCCCTAGATGCATATGACATCAGCGACGTGTCCTTCTTAGGGTACCACAACTGGTGGCGTACAATATCTACCTTCCCCTTATTGGTGATGTTAATTTGATCACCTAATCAAAGTGTTTTCTGATTTCTCCACTGTATAGTTACTATTTCCCTCTTTCAACCAACTGCTAAATAATCTGTGGGAAATACTTTGGGGCTATGCACATGTTCTGCTTCTTATCAAACTTTTCCTCTTGGATTTTGTATCTATACATAATTCTTGTCTGAATGAATTTTTTAAAAAGATTATTTATTTATTTATTTTTGTAAGAGAGAGAGTGAGCACAGGTGAGCTGGGGTGGTGGGAAGCAGACTCCTGCTGAGCAGGGAGTCCGATGTGGGACTCTATCCCAGGACCCCAGGGTCATGACCTGAGCTGAAAGCAGCTGCTTTAACCAACTAAGCTACTTGCAGGGCTTTCTTTGGCTACTTCATTCCATAATTTTATCTCTTTTCCATAGTAGGAACGTGGCTCCCAGGGACACCATCACGTTATTCATCTTCTCAGTCTTAGAATATCCACAAAATAGTTTAAAATTGCTGCAGTAATATCACAACAAAAAACAAACCTACCAGAAAGATTTCAAGATTTGTCTGTAGTTCTTTTGTTCCCTAGATTATGGGTATAAAGTCAAAACGCTGTGCTCAAAATTTCCTTGGATTGGTTCATTTTTTTCCCCCTCTGTGTGATATTTATCCTCCCCTATCCTTGACATGGTTATTCAATTCAAATATAGTTGCATTAATTTGTTTCTCTGGTCATTAAGCTTTAGTTTTTTTTCCCCCTCCTCTACTCTATCTTCCTGAATCTAAAATCTATAGCCTACTTTATTAGCCTGCTAGGGCTGTCATTGCAGAATACCATCAACTGGGTGGACTGAACAACAGAAATTTGTTTTCTCACAGTTCTGGAGGCTGGAAGTCCAAGATCAAAGTACCTACCGGGTGGGTTTCTAATGAGGCCTATTTTCCCGTCCTGTAAATCACCACCTTCTTGTGTGTCCTCACATGGCCTTTCCTCTCTGCTCATGCACCCCTGGTGTCTCTTCCTCTTCTTATAAGGATTCCGGTCCTGGTGGATTAGATCCTCACCCTTTGACCTCATTTATACTTAATTACCTCCATAAAGGACTTTTCTGCAAATGATATTGAGGGTTAGGGGTTCAACATATGAATTGATGTGCATGGAGGGGGGCCACAAAAGTTAGTCCATAACACCTACTATCCTTCAAATCTCCCATGAAGCTCTTGGAACTGCTTTAGAAACTCACTGAAGCGCGGTGCCTGGGTGGCTCAGTGGGTTAAAGCCTCTGCCTTCAGCTCAGGTCATGGTCTCAGGGTCCTGGGATCAAGCTCCGCATCGGGCTCTCTGCTCAGCGGGGAGCCTGCTTCTCCCTCTCTCTCACCTACTTGTGATCTCTCTCCTCTCTGTTAAATAAATAAGTAAAATCTTTAAAAAAAGAAAAAAAAACTCATTGAAGCTGCTGACTCCTTTTGGTTCAGTTTCTTTCTTATTTACCTGTTTACGTCCTTATTAATTTTTTCACATATCTTTCCAATCATTCATCAATTTACATATTCAAAAACTATTTGTTGAATACCTACTAAACATAAGGCACTTTGCTAGACATAGGAAATATAATGGTGAGGAGGAAAACAGAAAAAAGATATGTCCCAGGAGCTTATAGTCAACAGGGGAAGTGTGACATTGACCAAAGAGTCAACCAAATAAAAATTATATTTTTAGTTTCTTAAACTTGTAAGATTACAATGCAATTGTTCTCCAGAGAATATATATAAGAAAGTATAAGAGGGCTGCCTGGGTGGCTCAGTTGGTTAAGCATCTGCCTTCAGCTCAGGTCATGATCTCAGGGTCCTGGGATTGAGCCTCACATTGGGCTCCATGCTCAGCAGGGAGTCTGTTTCTCCTTCTGTCCCTTCCCCCTGCTCATGTTTACTGTATCTCTCAAAAAAATAAATAAAATCTTAAAAAAAAGAGAAAGTATAACAAAAGAGGATTGGCCTATTTGGTGTGTTCAGGGAAGGCATCTCCAGTAAAGTGTTTATGCTGGGATCTAATAGGCTAAGAGTTATCCAGAAGAAGAGGAATAGAGGATGAGAAGGGGACATAATGTAAGAAGGGAATGATGATTCCTAGCAAGGAAACTAAACACCCTAAGGACGATCACTTTAATAATCTGTACCAATACCGTTATGGGGTAGGCTTTGTGCTAACTGTCCCCATTTTACGGACGATGAAATGAGGCACAAGCTGTACAGTCACACAGAAAACGAAGCGGTGGGGAATTCAAGCCCAATCAGTGGGACTCCACGACACCTGCTCCTAACCATACCATAGTTATTTTGAGAGCTAGGGTGGGAAAATGAGAACATTGTGAAATTTAGCCTCTGTCCTTAGCTGCTAGGTAAACTTGGGCAAGTTTCTTAAAGGTTTTGAGCATCAGTTATCTATAAAGTAAGGATATAATCCCTATTTATAACATGGTAAAGAAAGTTAAATAACAGTGAATCATATAGGGGCGCCTGGCCGGCTCCATCCGTAGAGCATGTGACCCTTGATCTTAGCGTTGAGTGTTTAAGCTCCACATTGTGGGGCCTACTTAAAATAAAAGAATGAATAATATAAAATGAATAGCACACAAGAGCACTCAGTAAAGGAGATCTATGATTATCATTTCTAGATTAAAAATGTAGTTATTTAGCTACTCTGTTTAAAAATCCATTGTTTCCCTCTGGCTCCAGGGAAAAGCCCACACTCTTTAGCATGGCACACCAAGCCTTGCATTAATGCCTCCTCCCCTCATCTTCCAAACTGAGCTTTGATAATAATCACTTGTAGTTCCCCCAAATGTGCATTGCTCTCTCATAATTCTTTGCTTTTGTAGCGTTGTATCATTGGCCTGAAAAAGTTTCCCTCTTTCTCTTGTTCCCACCCAACCATTTTATCTTCTAACTCTCATTCTTTAAGGCTGGGATTCCCAGCCCTTTTTTTTAAGAAGCGGTATTTGGTGAATATCTCCAACTCCTCCTCCAATCATGGCTGGACATCCTTTCTTAGATTCCTTTGTAAGTGTGCAGAGGTCCATGGAACCTCATTTCACAGCTGTTTACTGGTCATTTTCCCCTCCCTAGACTGTGAGCTACTGGAGAGACAAAGATTGAGTCTTTTATTTTGGTATTCCAGGACTTACTTAGCACAGTGTAGGCACTCAGTGACTATCAGATGTGTGAAGATTAAATGCAATAATCAGAGGCATAGTAGAGCCTGGTTCTTAGATGTTTAATAATAAATATTTTCTAACATTTTAATAATTTTTGCATGGCATGTTTATTATATACTATATTCTATTTAAAAATATTTAATTATTTATAATTTTAAGGTGATGTTTTGTGGCTCAGCATTCTTTATATTACCCTTTGTTCCTTTTACACATTTTAGTGTTTCAGCAACATGTTTGGTGACGTCTCCCTGCTACAGTTTATTCTACATTCTCACTTACCAGTTGGAAGTACTTATAAAGTGATTCTGCAAAGTGCTTATTTTCCTCACGGTTCAGAGACAGTGACAGTCTCTAGTTATTCGGATTTTTTTAAGCACAATCACTCACTAACCAAACGTAATGTCTTTTGTTAAGTCATTAACTAACCTAAAACATAGACATTTCCATTAAATCAAACTAAAAAGAACCGACAAGGATTATACAAAAATGACATAAAGAAATAAACATGACAAGCAACACAAAAAACGTGGTAATCTTTTAGAAAGGTATAGTTTGCTAATCTGTGTCTTTTCTTTTGACAAAGATTCAGTGCTAGCAGCCCCTGCAGGGAGAGGGGGAGGAGGAAGAGAGGACCGACAGGGACACAATTTAAATGTTTTGACCACCTTAGTCAGAGGGAATTGCAACAGGCATTTGCACATTTTAACCCCTGCCGTAACAGCTAGAATTCTTTCTTGCACTATCCAAATCCAAGAATTAGCTCTTTGGAAAGCTGCACATCTCATGCCCGCCACACAATGGATGTGAAAAGTTGAATAAACTCAGATCTCTATTAGGTGGCAAGAATTTATTTTATTTTAATTTTTATGCTTCCATCCTTCATTAGGCTGTTATCCCACACGTAACTGGGAGTGCTAGAGCACTGTGCCTTATTCTCTTGGGTTCTATGTGTAAAATTTCAACAACACATTCTGGCAGGATGAGTAGATTTAATGGTAAGGAATTAAAAAGTCTGCTATGATTTATTCCTAAAGTTGACTGAGTTAGTGCTTTGTAATTTGTAGATGCTTTAGGTCATTTCTTTTGTCAAAACAGTGCTTATTGAAGAGGAAAGTCAATAGGTAATAGTTTCTCATTGTTAGAATAAAGAACGGTCTTTTAGGATGGCAGGAGCTTTCTCTCTTCTGTCCCTCCCTCTCCCTGTCACCCTCTTTTGCTCTCAAAAGGGTAATAGAGGGTAAATAGAGAAAGGAAAAGAGGAGTATAGTGTTTAGGACACCGACTTAATATAGCATTGTATTCTGCAAGTAGAATTTATTTTCTTGGTCTAACTGTTGTTTGAAATGAAATCTAGTAGCACTAAGCTTGGGTATCATAAAATTTCAACCTAACAATTCATAATCACCTACCACTATGTTAGGCACAGCAGAGAATTTAAGAGTTATAAAACCATGTCCATCTTTCCTATCTTCCTATAAATGAATTAGGCAGGAGTGTACATTTCAGCAAAAATGTCTATTTTATAATTTATTTTAAAATCTTTTCTTCTTTTTTTCCCCTCTTTCCAAGGTTTTATTTAAATTCTAGTTAACCTACAGTGTAGTATTAGTTTCAGGTCTAGAATTTAGTGAGTCAGCTCGTACAAATAACGTACAAATAACCTTGCTCATCACAAGTGCCCTCGTTAATACCTACTATAATTTATTTTTAAAAAAGCTAGTAAGAATTTTGGTGAATAAACAAGGTCAGCATTACATCATTTAGAATGATTCTTCTCCCTGAAATATTATACTTAATTGTATTGTGAAATAAATTTTAAATGTTTGGAGAAGTTTGGTTTCTAATAAACAGCAGTATTTCCCCCCTTCTCGTTCATTACTCTTGTTCTTTTCTATGGATTTTCATGTAGAATTACTAAAACTCCATGATTTACTTCCACTTGACTTCAAAGTAGTGAAAGAAAATAACTCAGAAGTGCCAAAAACGTAGAGAATCAAGCAGTCCAGAGGTAAACTTGTCAGGTTAGAGGTTTTCAACAGATAGTTTAATGGGGCTAATTTGAATTTTTTGTTCTCTTAAGATTGTAAGACAACCCTGTTATCTTAGGCACCTGTTTCTAGCAGTTCAAACTTGCCTTTAAATCACTCTTTCCATTGTAATGGGCTTATTGAGAACAAATAAGCCTCCTTAAGTACTTAACTCACTCCAGGAGAGAGACTTCTGAAAGGTTTATTATGTGTCACAGCTAGAGTCAATGCTCAAATAATGGACGAGAACCTCACCAAATATTTTTCATGGAGACTAATTAGGGGGTAAACAAGAGGAATGGAGACTGCAAGTTGTAGAAGTGCAGAGGTGGGAATTAACGATGGGAAAGGTTTTTACTCCCCCACTTTCTCAACTTTCATAGGAACAATTCTGCAGCTTCAGAGGTGTGTTTGACCAATTGAATTTGGGAAGGGATTATGGTGAGTGGTTTTTAATGCTGGTGGCTACAAGTTTTTATCACCTTTATTTTCAAACATTTGTTTTCTTCATCTCATGCTAGGGTGGAAGGATGTATTTATAAAAAACTCCTAAAAAGCTGTCAAAATGTGTTCACTCATATATTTATACTTTCATTTATATGTTCACTCAAGCTTCTTTGGAATGCTCACTTTGTGTCAAGTGCTGTATTTGTCAATATGTCTTTGGCACACATTCTAGTTTTGTGAATTAAACTGGGGTGGAGCAGGGTGAGGTGGACAAGGGTGATGATGAAGGTAGAAGAGACATATTTTCATGAACAGTATGATATTTGGTGCAAGAAATACTCTCAGAGTGTTCCGGTACAGACAAAAGGTAATGGGACTTGGTGAGTCATGTTTGGACAGATCTATGTTTTTGGAGGGCAACTGCTGAGTTCTCATTCATAAGAACTCCAATTTAAGTATTTCACTTGGGTTTCATTTCCTCATATAATAATAAGTTAATTAAATGCTTTGTTTTTCAAAACAGTATATTAATTGTAACATTATGGATTTGGTCTCAGGAGGTCTTGGTTTTTGCATGCACAAGCTATGTTAACACTGTTTAATCTCTGCTAGACATTGCCTTCCAAGAACCTTTAAAACTTTACATGTTAACCAAAAAGATAATCAACTGTAGGTTTATAGCTACGTCATTCAGCTCTAACAAATACCTGAGTGTCAATGATATCCAAAAGCCTTCAAAGATGATGAGATTGAATTCCTGGTGGAAATAAATACAAGATAACAGTGTAAAGTTAAAAAAATTGCTAAATAATATGTAGTGCATGATCCCATTTATGAATAACAAGGCACATATATATGCATAAAACATGTGGGACTGGACTGAATGGTTTTTTGTTTTTAAGATTATACTGGTTTATTTTAGAGATAGAGAAAGAGCATGAGTGGAGGATGGAGCAGAGGGAGAGGGACAAGCAGTATAGAGCCTGACGCTGGGCTCAATCCCAGGATCCTGAGATCATGACCTGAGCCAAAGTAAGAGTCTGACGTGCAACCAGCTGAGCCACCCAGGAGCACGCAGACTGAATGGTTAAAAGCATTTATCTCTGGAAGATAACATTACTTGGTTGCCCAAATTACATCACTTCTCTGGGAGTTTTCCCTTTCCAGAGGGAGAGGGCAATTTTAGCAGTTATAGATACGGATAAATCCCTGCCCCTCACTGACCTCAGCTAGTGGGCCAGGGGCAGGCATCAGAACAAAGGAGAACCAAAGAATTGCCTACATCACACCAGTTTAGATTCTCTCTAATGAGGTACGGAGAAATGCAGATGAGTTGATAAATTTGCTAGGGCTGGGAGGCATGGCTGTGTTTCGGTCATGGGAGTGAAGGAACAGAAAAAGCTAGGCTGGGAGTGGAGGAGGAAAGACTGTTTCCTGACCTCGTTCCAATTTCTAAGACTCAGCTATGGAAGTCTGACTGTACTTTCTGCCTTTGAGTCCTTTGAAATACTTCTGATATTTTTTTTCTTTTTAAATAAAAAAACCTCTCTATACATATTCATATTCAGTTTGAGTAGAATTCTTACAATTAAGAAAACTTAGTTTTTTGTAAAAGTGATTTTCTCTTTCTGTAAAACTCGATTCTGTTGCTCTAAGGTAACATCTATGGCTGTTATGCGATATCTGTTGAA
Organism: Procyon lotor; assembly: GCA_028646535.1. Taxonomy (NCBI): domain Eukaryota; kingdom Metazoa; phylum Chordata; class Mammalia; order Carnivora; family Procyonidae; genus Procyon; species Procyon lotor. Next base: position 58,628,446 of record CM053604.1, on the reverse strand, counting down.
ATATGGCCAGTTTGACTCCTTCCAAATGGAAATACAATGCTTGTGATTTCAACATATTTTAAGGCCACTATTTCTAAGCAAAACATTTAGAAAAACTTCAAAGTTTTTTTTTTTAAAGATTTTATTTATTTATTTTAGAAAAACTTCAAAGTTTTCATAGGTCCTAGACAAAACATCTAAAGAAACAGTATTTCTATTGCCAGATATAAGTGAATCAGAAATGACATTATTTCCTCTGAAAAAAGCCAGGGAATATTTTTTCCTTATGTATTTATGTATATAATGTTTTACATGTTTCTGAATTTAACCTTGTATTCCAGCCTGCAACTTTATCTGTTCTTTGTAGTCTGTAATTTTTTTTTTACCTCATTGTATAAGTAAAATGCCAAAACTACTCCTCTCAGATATTCACAAATGGGTAATTGAGTAAACCTGCTAAGCCATTGTACTTGAAGATTTCTTAATAAGATCCATAAATACCATTTAGGGTTGTTTTTATTAGATTGAAACATTGTGGGAAAATAAGATTGTGGAAGACATAATATTAGCCTACTGGAAAAAAGTATTTTAACAGACTAAACTCCTATTATCAAGCTAAGTTTGTATACTTCTCAGAGTTCTATTTTTCTAAAAAGGAAAACTCTTTAACTTGGAACGTTCATCAATTTAAAGATGAAAAACAGCTGAAATTAGAATTTGATATATAATGAACTTCAGCTTCCTGTACTCAATTTTGAGTCTTCCTGAACTTAATTTGATTTTCCTGCACTCGATTTGATACATACACTAAGTTTATTATGACATTGTTTATTATGACAATTGGTTTATTTTTGACAAATGTTGCTATGCAATTTTCTCAATGGCTACCACAAAATCCCTAAACTCTTGAAAAGCAATTGACTAATTTCACTCAAAGGTAAAATTCTTTTTATTTTTTTTTTAAGATTTTATTTATTTATTTGACAGAGAGAGAGATCACAAGTAGGCAGAGAGGTAGGCAGAGAGAGAGGGAAGCAGGCTCCCCATTGAGCAGAGAGACTGATGCGGGGCTTGATCCCAAGACCCTGAGATCATGACCTGAGCTGAAGGCAGAGGCTTTAACCCACTCAGCCACCCAGACACCCTCCAAAGGTAAAATTCTTGAGTGACTCTGAGTTCCACATATTTTATTTACATTTTTAGTTTCTACAATTATCCTTCTTGGTTCAAATTAGAGAGTCATCCAGAAATCACCTGGGTTCATCTTTGTTAAAAGAAAAAAAAAGTAAAAATATAACAGGTACATTGTAGTAATAATATAACAATTTTTGCTTCAGGCAAAAAGCATCATTCAGGCATTTTAATTGAGCCAGCTGCATTTCAGCATGCTGACAAATATACTCTATTGGATCTTCCTGAAATTTGTTTTATAGCATATATGATACAGGAATGATGTGGTAAAATGTCTTATAGTTGGGGGAAACAACCTTTTTCATATAATCAACTTTATTTTAAATTGTAAATGTATTTTTATTTTTCAGATAAACTTACGAATACTGTACGTATAATTTGAAGAAGTCATAGAGGCCAGTTATTTTGAGAAGAGATTGCTTTGGGTATAGGCTTTCACTAGATTCAGTTTTTATGGGTTAATCTCTTGTTTTCTAAGAATAGATCAGTTGGGGGGCACCTGGGTGGCTCAGTCGTTAAGCATCTGCCTTCGGCTCAGGTCATGATCCCAGGGTCCTGGGATCGAGCCCCACATCGGGCTCCCTGCTGGGCAGGAAACCTGCTTCTCCCGCTACCATTCCCTCTGCTTGTGTTCCCTCTCTCGCTGTGTTTCTGTCTGTCAAATAAATAAAATCTTTAAAAAAAAAAAAGAATAGATCAGTTGGACATGTATGAAATAACTTTTTCTTAATGATAATTTCCCCATAGTATCAAATTTTCATTACATCTGTACTGTAAGCACTAAATATTTCAATTTTTAATTAGCATCAGTATTTTAGTAAAAATAGAAATTGCTTTGTTTTGGTAAATGTAATAGCCACTAGTCTTAATTGCTAGATTTTGAGTAGCATGACTTTCACTTTGGTTTATTTGGGCATTCTTTTTATTATTTTTTCACATTACCTTTTAACTATCTTCTTTGATAAAATTTTTTTTAATCTTTTTTGGTCTTTCCTCGAAGGAGGATTTTCTGTATGCAAAGTAATTCATTCCACTAACATTTAGTTCTTGCCCTTGGTACCACACAGTTATGAATTCTTTTGGTTGCAAAGAGAGAATAAAAGAACAACAAGAGATAAGAGAAAAGGAAAGGAGATAAAATATAGGGGGGATGAAATGCAAACAGGTGAAGAAATTCTATTTAACAGGAGGTATAAGTAAAAACATTAACTTTGGAGAAAACATAGATTAAAAAGATTAGGAAACAGATAAACATTAAAATAAAAAGACATCATAGGATAAAGTAAATATCATATGTTATTCATTTTAGTGAAAGCAAACATAATCTCATGAATAAAAAGAAGTTAAATTCTCCTAGAAGATGTTAATGTCAAAATATCTATTCAGACTTGTCATAAAAGCATAATCTTGCACCATGAAAATATTCTGATATTTTCTTTGTAAATATAATTCTCTGGGACAGGAAACTCCAAATAACATCAATTTTGTGTTTCAATTACAAACAAAATTAAAATTATTTTAGAATAAAAATAGGATGCATCTTCATTTAGAAGCCAGATGTCTTATTAAATATAATTTCCTCTGTTGGCTGCTTTATATTAAGGGTAGATTTAAAACAAGAACAGCTTCTGTGAAATATAATTATACCCCTTGTGTGGCTTTCATGGTCATGGAGGCTGGAATATGAAAAAAAGAAAATTTGCAGAAAAATCTGCAAAACAGCTTTTTTTTCTTTATCTAAAAGAGTTGTTTAACTCTTAAATCAGCTATCATTTTCTTTTGCTATTCCAGAACCTTATATTGTCTAGATCATGTTGGATTGATTGATACAGTCGTTCAGTTTCCTGCTATGATTTTTTCAGAAAAAGCCTCTCATTGCCCTAACATTCAGTCATCACATAATTTGGTGGAGAGTTCACATTTTTTTACAGTTTTCTTAGTTGTATGAAAGCTCTGAGATTGATGCAGTACTGTTAAAGACAGAAGCGTAGCTACATCTGGCGTTTGGGAGTTAAGAGTTATTTTTGTTTCGTTCTATGTGCCCATTCTGATGAAAGAGTGATTTCTTTTGCTTATTGATTGTTTTGATTTTGCTCCTCTTCCTCTTTTAAAAAAAATTCTTAAAGCATATAGCTCCCAATAGAAGGTATCTGCTACCTTCTTTCTGCTACCCGTGTTTAATGAGACTGGAAATTACTGGCCATTGGACAATCTTGGCAATAAGGGATGGCCTGGTTCTTCAAATAAAGTTCACTCAGGTGCACACTGTCCAGAGGACAGAATCATAGGATCAAGAAGCTGGTTACACCAACCATTCAATAATTGCTTTCTAAGTGTTCATACAGATCATGTCTGGACACTGGCACTGGTGAAGTGCTTGTGACTTTCAAAATTGCCCATTCCACTTTTGGACAACTGTGTTAGACAGTTCTTTGTTCAATTGTGCTGAAGTCTTTCTAAAACTTTTGTTTACCCATCACACTTCTACTGTTTGTTTGTTTGTTTTTAATCACACTTCTACTTAATGGCAACACACAGGAACTTTTATTCTCCCACATAATACCCCTTTTTATATCAGAAGATGGGTGCTCTGCTATGAATCTTTTCTTTCCCATATTTAACATTCTCTTTTCCTTCACTGGTATTTCATATGAGTTCCCTGACCAGCCAGGTCAATCAGGAATTCTTAGGAATTCTTTTTTTTTTTTTT
>CM053604.1:58614090-58624466 GCA_028646535.1 Procyon lotor | reverse complement strand
CCATTCATCTGTTGATGGGTATCTAGGGTCTTTCCATAGTTTAGTTATTGTGGACATTGCTGCTATAAACATTCGGGTGCACATGCCCCTTCGGATCACGACATTTGTATCTTTAGGGTAAATACCCAGTAGTGTGTCAATCAGGAATTCTTAATCCTACATACATCTGCTATTGCTGTTTTTATCAAGACATTTTGAAAAACAATTGTTTCAACTTTTTAGTCAACTATTTTTTCTACGTAATAAGGGTTTGTCAGAATCTATCTTGTATGATGAAATATTCAAAGTGCAAAAAAGGCTCTTCAGAATCTACCTTGTATCTTGAAATATTTAAAATGCAAAAAAAGTACATGTATCTGGACTGTCAAATAAAAAATCCAAAATTAGTCAGGAGGGGCTTTATGTGAGGATTATTGCAAGATAGGGAAAGGAACTATTGCAACAGAGAGAATGTTTTAACCATAAGATCTGCAGGCATCTCAAGAGCTACGCAAAAAGGGACTTTGTTTTGTAGAAAGGTGTGGGGAAGTGGGATGAAAGACTAGCAAAACTGCATAGTAAATTAGAAAACATTCTACCCTGTGGCTAGTCCGTTCTGAGGAGGGTGTGTGAAGGAAGAGTTGTCTGCTTGCCAAAGTGCAGGGATCTGGAACTGGGAGAAAGGCTTAACCACAGTTTGATCAACATGCATTTTGTTCTCACTGTTCAGTTGGGTCAAGCAGTTCAGCTAAGCATTTATGAGGCAAAGAATAGCAATTTGGAAGGTCTGTATCTGGCCATATCTAAGATAAACAAAGGAACATCTGTGAGTCTTCTCTAGTGTACATGGAGACCAGATCTGCTTTGCAGTAAGCAATTTTCCCTGAACACAAAAGAGTGGGTAGGGAGATTTCTTCAACTATCACTGTTTTCCAAGATCACAGGCTTCAGTAAAACTCAACATTGTTACTATTCACTACCTGATTTAACAAATGTCAACATTTTTTACCAAATTTGTTTCAAAAACAGTTAGAGAATACATGTGACAGATACAGTGAGCCCTTACAACTCATCTCATTTCCTTTCTCTCCAAAGGTAACTGCTATAGGTATGTACATATATATCTCTTTTTTTCTTGAGGTTGGGTTTATTTTAGTATATTTATAGAACATTTAGTTTTTTTTTTTTTAAAGATTTTATTTATTTTGACAGAGAGAAGCACAGCGAGAGAGGGAACACAAGCAGAGGGAATGGTAGCGGGAGAAGCAGGCTTCCCGCTGAGCAGGGACCCCCATGCGGGGCTCGATCCCAGGACTCTGGGATCATGACCTGAGCTGAAGGCAGACGCTTAACGACTGAGCCACCCAGGCGCCCCTAGACCAATAAGTTTTTTATTTTTGCAAAATAGCTGTTCATAGTCTTTGCCCATTTTCCTTTTAAGTTGTTTTTCTTTTCTTATTGAATGGTAGATATCCTTTATGTTTTCTGTATACCAATTTCTTTGTTGATTATCTACATGGAAAACATTGAAACCTAATCTTTTGTCTATGGTATCTTTTACACACACACACACGCACGCACGCACGCAGAGTTTTTATATTTGAATGTGGCTAAGTGTTTCAGTCAGCTTAAGTTAAATCATGCTGTGATAACAAACTCCCAAATCTCAGGGTTTACTGCAACAAAAGTTTATTTTATTAATTTATTAATTTATACACACACAGACAGGTGCTGGCTCCTCCGTATCTTTACTTTGGGCCTACAGATGAAGACATGGCTCCTATCTTGGACACAGCCTTCTTACAGCAGAGAGAAAAGAGTCTGCAGACCCACAAGAAGTCTCTTAAGCTTCTCTTTGCAAGGGGCACATATCACTATACCCTCATTTTATTGGTGAAAGCAAGTGACAGGGGGTGAGGGTATATAATCTCCCACAGTTGAACCTGGTAGGGAGGGGCGGCAAATATTTTCACAGTGGTGCATTTCTATCATTCCAATTTTCCCAGTCCCTTTCTTTGCGGTTTGTGCTTTTATGCTATCTCTAAGAAATAATTTCCTAATCAAATTTCATAAAAATATTTTCCTATAATTTTTGAAAGACTTAATTTTTTATGTTTGTGTTTTTGATCTATCTGGAATATGTTTTTGGGTATGGTGTGAGATAGAGATCTAAGTTTAACCTATTTTTTCTTATGGATAATCAAATATGCTAACAGAATTCTTTGGCTATTCTATTCCTCGTCTTCTGATATTCTTAATGTTATCTGTGCCATATATCCAGTTCTCACATATATGTGGTCTCTTTCTGGCATTGCTAATAGGTTCTGTTTGTCTTTTTGTATATGCCTATGATAAAAAATAAAATAGATATATATTTTTAAATTCAGAAATATATCCAAGTATGGTTCAGCCTTGGGGTTTTAATTACTCAAGGGATAATTTTTCTTTAATCTGAGATCTAGATTGAAATTATTTCCTCATTTGCCTATGCTGTTGGGTGGAGTATTTTTTTTTTTCCTTGTAGGTTTCCTATCACGTAGGAAGCTTATTCCATCTTTCCTGGGTCTGCCCTCCAGATCCATGTTATCTGCTTCTTTACTTATATCCCTGGCTTTGAGTTCCTGCTTCATTTCAGGCACTTGAGATTCACCTTTCTAATTTATTATTTACTCAGCTATGTAAATTAATTTGGGACTTATATTTTATCCAGAATTTTGTTAAGTTGGTGATGGGAGGAGAATGTACACCTCAGTCTGGCCTGTTGCTGAAAACCATAAGGGACTCTTTGAAAGTTGAAAATCTACAATATTCAAGTTTGGAAAGATCTAATTACATTTAGTGGTAACCTGATTAACAAAAAGAGATATTTTACAGATCATAAATCCTCTCAGAGTATCTCAAGTTGTATATTGAATTAACTAGCTTTTAAAATTAATTAAAAAGCGGGGCGCCTGGGTGGCTAGGTTAATGCCTCTGCTTTCAGCTCAGGTCATGATCTCAGGGTCCTGGGATCGAGCCCCACATCAAGCTCTCTGCTCGGCAGGGAGCCTGCTTTTTTCTCTCTCTCTCTCTCTGCCTACTTGTGATCTCTCTCTCTGTCAAATAAATAAATAAAATCTTAAAAAAAATTAAAATTAATTAAAAAGCTATTTGTTAAACCCAAGCTATTTTGATAGGCATACTTAGCTTATAGGAAATTCTCTGGCATTTGTCCTCAATATGGTGTGTTGAGTTTAATGTCTCTGCCAATTTTCTCTAATTATTCTCAATAAATATCAGAATCTAAATAAGTCTTTCAGATTTCAGTGTGTGTGTGTGTGTGTGTGTGTGTGTGTGTGTGTGTGTGTGTATGTGTGTGTGTAGAAGGGAAGGAGGAAGTGGGAATTAGGAAAAGGGAAGAGAGAGGGAAATATTTCTTTTGTTTTTGCCCTCTCCCTATAGCTGCTTCCCTACTTGTAACGATTTCTCTCCCTTGCAAGCTTAGAGCGAAAATGAATATTATGTGTAGCCCAAGTATCTGATGCTTGGATGAGCCCTAACCACTTAATAGAAAGATCTAATTACCTACCTTTCCCAAACAAGCATCAACTTGCTTTGGTACATTTATGCTGCATGTTAGTTAGTCATTCCTCGTTCTAGACTCTTTTCTCTTGTTTACTTCCTATTCATGGTTTTAGTTCTGTCTTGGGCCTCTGCATGCTCCATCTGTTTTAATAATACAGTGGATAAATATGCAGACACTGGAGCCAGATGGACTACTTTCAAATCCTGGCTTGACACTTATCAGTTGTAGGATCTTGGACATCTCAATCTTTCTGTATTTCAGTTTCCTCACCTGTAAAATGGATAAAAAACCAATAGCTACATCATTGGGTTGTGGGAATTATGTAGTAAGTGGGTTGTCCAATATCCTCAGATTTCTTTTCCATTTTTGTACATGCATGTTTCAGATGAAATGTCAAGCCAGCACCTGGTGTGTTTGTTGTCATCTGCTCTTGCCTGTCAGAACCTGCATTATTTGTATTATTCAAGGCCAGAAAGTACTTGGAAACTTTTTGTCCCTTGTTCCCCTTTCCCCTAGCCTTTAACCAATGACTGACACTTTCAGGTTATCTTCATCTTCCTTTCCTCCTAGCCATCAGACACACCTGGGTGATATGAAACTAACTCTGAAATATGTTTTACACCAGAGGTCCCATGGGGTTGAGCTATTCTCCAACGTGGCTTACATCTTTGCTTATGCTGGGTTGTAAGTGTTCAAATAGCTGTATTGTGTGGAATTCTAGGACACTAGCTTTGCCATGAAAATGTTATTATAGCTAGAATTATAGGTAGGCTATTGTGATTTTTGTCTCTGGCCATAAAAAAAGTAAAGCAGTGGAATTCACACCCCAGGGGTACCTGAAGAGACAGAAGCAGAGATAAATGAGGCATTTCAGTTACTATAAAATAAGACTCTTGGTCTCCCCCATTCCATCTTTCATTTATAAATTAAATAATATTATTGTTTTTCAAATGGACTTTTGCACTTAGAAAAGATTTCAACTTAGACAAATTCTGAATGCTGATGAATAATATTTAGCTTAGGTTTTGAAGCATGTGGTATGAAGGAGTTATGTCAAAGTTTTGACCTTTAGAGTATCTGAGGATATTCTGGAATTTCCTGTTCATAGCACCATAAATTTAGAGAGAGACCGAAACTATATTATCCTGATATTTCATTCAGGACTAACTTCCACCATAAATTTACCAACCTGTAAGTGATATTTACTGTTCATAATTGTAATGTTCAGGGACAGAATTTGATATATTGTATTAGATTTTATTGTTGCTGTAACAAATTACTACAAATTTAGAGGCTTAAAACACAGGCATTTATTATCTTACAGTTTCCATGGATTAGGATTTTTCTATTTATTTATTTGTTTGTTTGTTTATTTTTAAATATTTGAGAGTGAACGAGCACGAGCAGGGCCAGTGGCAGAGGCAGAGGGAGATGCAGACTCCCCACCAAGCAGGAAGCTTGATGTGGGGCTCCCTAGGACTCTGGGCTCATGACTTGGGCCAGAGGCAGAAGCTTAATTGATTGAGTCACCCAGGCACCCAAGACTGTCTTTTTCTTATCATATATTCTTGGTCTTTTTTGTCATAGAAGTGTGGGTTTGTTTCTGGGGTCTCTCTTCTGTTCCATTGATCTATGTGACTGTTTTTGTTCTTTAGCTTAAATTTGTATTCTAAGTTTTTAAACTAAACAGGAGGTATATGTTTATGTTTCATTCATGACCGTAAGGACATTTATTATTCTCTTTTAGTTTGTACCTGTTGGTTGGTGGCACAGCTCCAGAAGATTTTGATGGATTATAGTAATAGAAAATTTTCATGGAAAATTAGATCTGGAGATAAGAAAATGAGCCTCCAAGAATAAGAGACAAAAACAAGTGGTTAGTAGATGTAATAGAAGAAGATCCCCATTTTTAATAGTGATAAAATATGAAATACTTGGGAATGAATTAACAAAAATTTGCAAAGTCTATGTGAAAAATTTAAAATATCACTAAAGAACACGAAGAAAGTTTGGACAAATGTTAAGAAATACCATGCTCTTGGATAAGAAGACAAAATTATAAGGCTGACATTTCTCCCTAAGTTAATCAATGAATTTAAGCTGAAGTACTAGTAAGGTATTTTTGTTTTAACTAGACAAGTTGACTCTAAATTTCATATGGAAAATGATCAAGAAACTATAGGCTGGAAAATTCTAAGAAAAAAGAAGAAAGAGAGATTTAGGAGGGATTTGCTGGCCACATATTAATATGTATATGCCACAGTAAAGCTACATTAATTAAAAGTGTGGCACTGGTATATGAACAAAAGGAATAGAAAATTATGAAATAGAGTTAAATGTATATGGGATTTTAATATAGAAGTGATATTTCAAATTAATGGTAGAAAGATACTTTGTTCAATAAATTGTTAAGGGACATGGGTTAGTTTCTTCAAAGAAAGCATAAAAGGTGGCCCCTGTCTCCCCAAAATAAGTCCAGATGGGTTGAAAGTATAAATATTAATCTGTGAAAACATAACAGTATCAGAGGAATAATGAGAGATGATTTCATAACCTTGGTATTTGGAAGGCCTTTCTACAAATGACATAACCCCCCTGAAATTCATTAAAAGGATTTAATTCAACTTTATGAAAATTTTTAAAAAGCCAAAAGCATCATAACCATAGAAAAATGATAAAACTGGAAAAAAATCTGAAATATACATAAGTACTTAATTTTTAAATATGTAAGATTTCCTATAAATCAATAAGAAAAAGACTATAGGCTAACCGAAAATGAGGAAACTTCACAAAAAAGGAAATGAAAATGACTCAAATGGGGGTGCCTGGGTGGCTCAGGTGCTTAAGCATCTGTCTTTGGCTCAGGTCATGATCCCAGGGTCCTGGGATCGAGTCCTGTGTCAGGCTCCCCACTCAGCAGGGAACCTGCTTCTGCTTCTCCTGTTCCCTCTGCTTGCGCGCGCTCTCTCTCTCTCTTTCTGTCAAATAAATAAAACCTTAAAAAAAAAAAAATGACTCAAACAGATGAAAATACTTCACTCATGATAAGAGAAAGACGAATACAAAACCGTAGTAATATACTACTATTTTCACTATATTAAGTTGGTAAAGAAAATTTGATAAGGACATAAACTTACTCTCTTATATGACTGGTGGGAATGTAAATTGATACAAACTGTCTGGAGGATAATCTAGCAATATCTAGCAATATAAGAAATTCATGCAGAGGCGCCTGGGTGGATCAGTTGGTTAAGCATCTGACCTCCGCTCAAGTCATGATCTCAGGGTCCTGGGATTGAGCTCAGTGAGGGGAGTCTGCTTGTCTCTCTCCCTCTCTATCCTAGGTAATACCTAAGCCCTCTCCACCGTCATGCTCTCTCTTAAATAAATAAAATCTTTAAAAAATATTCATGCAGCCTTTGATCCTGCTATATATTTTCTATGTTTTGATCCTACTTATATATGAGCATGATGACTATGTACAAAGATATTCATGACAGTACTGTTTATAATAGAAACATTTGGAAGTAACACAAATGCCCTTTAATGGAATGCTGGTGAAATACACTATGGCTTGTGAGAGTAAGAAGAGCTTTTTTGAATGTTTATTATGTATCAAGTACTATAATAAGCACTTTACATATATAATTTAATTTAACTCTCACAACAAATATATGAGGAAACACACTTATCCTCTTCTTACAAAAGGGAAAACTGAGGAACAGAAAGGACAACTAACTTACTCTTGATAAGTAGTAGGGCTAGGACTCAAACTTAGGCTTTAGAGTAGACATATTCTTACTAGGGTACAGGTTCTCCCATATATATTAAATTCTAGGAAGGTGTGAAAAATTCGAGGAAGCCCCTCTATGTACTGTATGTAAATTGCCTAGAAACACACACATACATATATGTTTCTAAGATACATACTTTATGAAAAAACTGCAAGGAATAGAATGGTGTAGCATATGATCTTTGTGGAAAAAAAGAATATATTGATAAATGTTTATCAGTACATGGGCTATCTTCATAGATACACAAAAAATTAGCACTAGTGTTTGCATTAGGGGAGAGGAACAGAGTGTCTTGGTTAGTAGATGTAATAGAAGAAGGAAGGAAGAAGATTTATTTATTTATTTATGTTTATTGTTTTGTGTATTTTGAATTTTGTGCCGTGAACATATGCTCTTTATTAAAGAAAAAGAAATTAAGTAACAATAACAAAAGCAGTAAACATAGGGAAGGGTGATTTAGAGGCCTGGTTTATACAGCATGTTTTTGCAACTGTGATACTTCCGTTTGTAAGGAGTTCATGTTATGAAAATTTAACATGCACCATAAATAAATGAAAAGATGAGTTTCAAAAACTGAGAAAAGATATTTATTTATAACATATAGAACCAACAAAGGATTATTACTCACACATCAGTAAGGGAAAAGACAAACAAACTAATAGAAAAAATAAGCGAAGATATGAACAGATAAATCATAGAAGAAGGAGTTTAGGCTAATGAACACATAAATAGATGATCAATCACACTAGAATTATGGGAAGGCAAATTGAAATGATTTCATTTTATACTCCAATATTTTAAAGTTTGATGGTAAGAAGTATCAATGAAGATGGATAAAAATAGCAGGAATGGCTGGTGGAATGCAAATTGGTACAATCACTTTGGGGAATAACATGGTAAGACCTAGCAGAGTGGAGGATACCCCTGAAGACCCTGTGACTCAACAGTTGCAATTCACATGTGCTCTGTAAACATGTACAAGATTTTCACAGTGGAATTTTTTAAAATAAAAATTTGTTGGATATATCAGGTAATATGATTCTCAAATATATCTTAGCATTTCCTTTTTAAAAACGTATTTATTTATTTGTTTATTTGAGAGAGAAAATGAGAGGGTGAGCAGGGGGACAGGCAGAGGGAGAGGGAGATAAGCAGACTCTCCAGGACCCTGAGATCATGATCTGAGCTGAAATGAAGTCAGACATTTAACCAACTGAGCTACCTAGGTGTCTCTTAGAACTTCTTTCTTTTCTTTTCTTTTTTAATTTTTGACTTCTGATTTAATTTTCTTTTCTATAATCCATTACAAAAAATACTAGAATCATGACCTATCTTAGAATTTCTAAAGAACTTGGCAGTTGATACCCATGGGATCTATGAAATTGGCATTGCTACCATGTTTTTACATTTTTAGTGGCTGCCCTAGCATTTGCAATGTACATTTACAACAAATTCAAGTACACTTTCAGATAACCATAATTCTACCATTTCACAGGTGTTAATATAAAACACCTGCACAAAATTTTATGTTTCAAATTGACTGGCCAAAGGGTCCCCAGATTAAACATACTTTTTCTGGGTGTGTGTCTGTGACGATGTTTCTAGATGAGATTAACATTTGAATTAGTGGACTCTATAAAATGATTGCCCTCCCCAATATGAGTGAGCATCATCCAATCTGGTGAGGGCCTGAATAGAACAAAGGGTAGAAGAAGGAGAAACTTACCTCCCCCGCCTCACTCCCACCCCTTCCTGCCTCACTGACTGAGCTAAGACAGCTCATGTCATTTTTTTTTTTAAAGATTTTATTTATTTATTTGAGAGAGAGAGAGAGAACACAAGCACGGAGTAAGCAGAGGAAGAGGGAGAAGCAGACTCTCCACTGAGCAGAGAGCCCAATGTGGGGCTTGATCCCAGGATTCTGGGATCATGACCTGAACCAAAGGCAGATGCCTAACCAACTGAACCCCCCAGGTGCCCTCATGTCATCTTTTACTGCCCTCAATTGGGACTTATACAATTGGATCCCCTAGGTCCCATGCCTTAAGAACTTAGACTGAATTACATCATAGCCTTTCCTGGGTCTTCAGCTTGCAGATGGCAGATACTGGGATTTCATAACCCCCATAATTGTGTGAGCCAATTCCTCACTGTGTGTGTGTGTTTGTCCTATTCGTTCTGTTTCTCTGGAGAACTTTAATATACCAAGTATTCCTGATTTCTTCCTCTCATCCCTATATAATTGCTTTCATTATTTCACTTATAAATAATAATCATTGAATACACTGTTGTTATTATTCTGAACAAACTGTTATCTGTTAGGTTCACTAAGAATAAGAAAAATAAAAGTTTTTGTTTTCATTCACTTATTTTTTTCTCTAGTACTCTTCCTTTTTTTATGGAGATCTGTCTGACCTATATCATTTTCTTTCTCTCTGAATAACTTCTTTTAACATTTCTTGCAAAGCAGATCTACTAACAACATATTCCCTCAATTTTTATTTTTCTGAGAAAGTATTTTTTCTTCACAGCACTTAGCATAGTCATCATAGTTGTTTTTGAACAATAATTTTATAGAACATAGAATTCTATTTTGCTAGTTTTTTTCCTCTTAAGACTTGAAATATTTCACTCCACTTTCTTCTTGCTTGATGGTTTCTGAAGATAAGTCATATATAATTCTTATCTGTGTTCCTTTCTATAGGTTTTTTTTTAAATTAATTTTTATTAACATATAATGTATTATTTGCCCCAGGGTACATGTCTGTGAATCGTCAGGCTTACACATTTCACAGCACTTAATAGCACATACCCTCCCCAATGTCCACAACACAGCCACCCCATCCCTACCCCGCCACCTCCCAGCCACCCTCAGTTTGTTTCCTGAGTCTAGAAGTCTCTTATGGTTTGTCTCCCTCCCCATCCCTTCCTGTTTCATTTCTCTCCCCCACCACCCCCAAACTCCCTCCTTGCCTCTCAAATTCTTCATATCAGAGAGATCATGTGATAATTGTCTTTCTCTGACTGACTTATTTCAC
>CM053604.1:58587557-58613590 GCA_028646535.1 Procyon lotor | reverse complement strand
CATCTTGATAAGTGTCATTTTGAACTCTATTTCCGACATATTACTAATGTCCGCATTGACTAGGTCTCTTGCCATCAGTACTGTCTCTTCTTTTTTTTGTGGTGAGTTTTTCTGCCTCGTCATTTTGTCAAGGTAGGAGTAGATGGGTGAGAGAGAAAGAGTCTCTGAAGTTCCGCAGTTTTCACTGATTGATTAACTAGGTCTTGGCTGGATATTCTCGTTGATCTTCTGGGGGAGAGGCCGTTGCCGTGGTTCTCAAATGTCTTTGCCCGAGGCGGAATTTCACCACCCTTGCCAAGGGATGGGCCAAGCACTTTGCTCAGGTTCGCTCTAGGGAGTCTTTGTTCCCTGAGCGCTTTCCATACCGCACTGGAGGCTGGGAATGAAAATGGCGGCCTCCCAGTCTCTGGCCCAGAGGAGCCAAGTGCTGGGCGCCGCGATCCTCCACAGGCCCTTAGAGGAAAGCCGTTATCGCTCCTGTCTCCCTTGTCTGCGGCCTGCGCTCTGTGCTCAGCTGGCCTGTGGCAGAGCGCTTCTATCTGTGGCACACGCGGCCCTGTCTGGAGTCCCTAAACCAGCAGATTCTTGCTGCGCGCTCCCGCACTGCTCCTCCCGGAGGAGGAAGGAGGGGGTGTCTCCGGAGCTGCCTCCCGTGGGGTCCCCGCTTGAAGTACGGCAGCCCTATATGAACTATATGTCTCAGTTCCTATAGTCCAAGGTAGGCCTGTGCGGTGTTGCGCAGCTCCTTCTCTGCCGCCGGCTTCTCTGCCCCAATACCTGGGAGTTCTGCCACATTTGGGCTCCCCTGGTCCCTCGGTGACCCCACGGGTCCTGAAACCATACTGTTCCTGCGAGGGCTGAACCCCCAGTTAGCCTCCAATGCGATGTTCCTCAGCAGAGCGGACTAGAAGCTCTGGGTTTTGTGCTCTGCGGCTCTGCAGCTGCTGGGGGCCGGCCCCTCCCCCCCCCGGGGTCTCTCTTCCCGTTGCTTTAAATTCACTTTTTCCACATGTCCTACCTTTCTGAAAATGGTCGATTTTCTGCTCCTAGAATTGCTGTTCTTATTCTCTTCTCTCTCTTGTTGTGTTTGCCGGCTTTTAGAGTGGTTTCTGCCTCTTTAGCTGGACTTCTGGGTCCTGGTGTTTTCTGTGCGTCCTATACCTCCGCGATCTTGCCAGGTCTCCTGATCTGCTGAGCTCTTTCAAGATTTTTTATTTTCTAAAAAAAATCAAGATATAATTGACATATAGCAAGATTTTTTTCTGTAAATTTGATATTCTGTAGTTTGAATATAATATACCCAGGTGTGGTGTTTGTTTGTTTGTGTGTTTTTTCTTTGAAGCATTTATCTTGGCCCGTGTTCTTTGAGCTTCCTTGAGCAATGATTGGGTGTCACACATTAATTTGAGGAAATAGTCATCATTGTTTCAAGTATTGCTTTTGTTCTTTTCTGTCTTTGTTGTCCTTCTGTTATTCTCATTATATATATGTTACATATTTTGTAGTTGTCCCCCAGTTTTTGGGTGTTCTGTTCTATTTTTTCTTTTAAGCCTTTTTATCTTTGCTTTTCAGTTTCTTTTCTCTCTTTCTTTTTTTTTTTTTTTTAAAGATTTTATTTTATTTATTTGACACAGAGAGAGAGAGAGATCACAAGTAGGCAGAGAGGCAGGCAGAGACAGAGGGGAAGCAGGCTCCCTGCTGAGCAGAGACCCGATGTGGGGCTCAATCCCAGGAGCCTGAGATGATGACCTGAGCTGAAGACAGAGGCTTTAACCTACTGAACCACCCAGGGCACCGAGGTGCCCCTGCTTTTCAGTTTCTTTTGACATATCCTCAAGTTCAGAAATTCTTTCCTCAGCTATGTCTAGTCTATTAATGAGCCCATCAAAGGCATTCTTCATTTTTGTTATAGTGTTTTTGATTTCTAACATTTTTTTGGATACTTTCCAAAGTAAAGTAACCCCATTCCAATCTAGGAACACAAAAGAAGTTCTCCTTATATGTTATTAAAGTATGGAGACAAAAATCAAACAGCCTTGGGATGCCTAAGTGGCTCAGTCAGCTAAGCATCTGCCTTGGGCTCAGGTCATGATCCTAGAGTTCTGGGATTGAGTCCCGCATCAGGCTCCTTGCTTGGCAGGGAGCCTGCTTCTCCCTCTGCCTGTGTCTCCCCCTGCTTGAGCTCTTTCTCTCTTTCACAAGTAAATAAATAAAATCTTAAAAAAAAAAATCAAACAGGCTCAACAAAAATTGCCACATTTCCTGGGAAATGCTAATGGCAACCAAATCAGACTCAGACTTCTCTAGAATAAATAAAACTAATGTTTTGTTTTTTCATTTTATCCTTGATATGTTAATCATGAAAAGCAAAAGCACTGGTGGCATTTTTCAGATAAAATGATAGCTAGAGTCATTGTGTGATACTTGATACTTTCTTAAAATTTCTGTCTCTCTGCTCACATAACTCATCTGTTCTTGCCCATTGTTTATTTTTTCCATTATAGCTCTTAGCATATTCATCATAGTTGTTTTAAATTAATAGTCTGATATTCCAACATTCCTGCCATATTTGAGTCTGGTTCTGATGCTTGTTCATGCTCTTCAAACTGTATTTTTTGTCCTTTATTATGTCTTATAATTTTTGTTCAAAGCTAGACATGATATACCGGTTAAAAGGAACTCCTGTAGATAGGCCTTTGGTGGTGTGGTGGTAAGGTATGGGGAAGGGGAAGTGTTCTACAATCCTATGGTGAGGTCTCAGTCATTTAGTGAGCCCACATCCCTGTTCTGTCAACTTCACAAGTGCTTCTCAGCTTTCCCTTGTGCCTTAGGTGGGACAGGATGGCTAGAGGGACTGGAGTTGGGTTGAGGAGGAGAAGTCTGAAATCTCTTCCCCCATGATAAAACCCCAGTAGTTTAGGGTCTGGTAAAATAATTTCTCCTGAAGGCACATCTTGTTAAGAAGAACAGAATGCTCTGGTAATTTCAAAATGGTTACTTTTATCCTCCCTCTGCCAGAAGCACAAGAAGGTTTTCTTCTAATCTTCACTGTGAGAACTTGGTAAAGGTCCTAAAGCTGAAGCTTACAAAAGTTTGGGGTCTCCTAAAATTTTAACTCTTGGATTTGTCCACACTGTGTCTTTAGTAATTCGATTACAGTTCAGGTTTTTCTACCCTGGCACTGGTTCCCATGGAGGTTTCTGCTTGTGGATTTCTGCTCTAGTAAATTAGGGTTCTCTGTACTTGTTTCTTTAAATTTGGGGCTAGCTCTTTGCCCTGTGACCTCACTTCTTTGGTGGACCTAAGAAAAGTTACTGACTTTCAGCTCTTTGCTTATAGTTGGAATGGACTACCTATTCCCAAGCTCCTTACATGCCTGACTCAAAACTGGGTGTCTGTTCAGTGTCCATTGTTTTAATATTGAAAAATTTGAAACATCCTAAATATTAGGATGAAGGAATAATTAAATTGTGGTATGCTAATATAATGGAATACTATAATGCAGTTAAATGAATGTATTGATTTATATGATTTAAAGTGGTAGTATCACAAAAATAGAGAAGAATAAAGAAGATGCTGAATAATATATAGAAAATAACCCTATGTATTGTTTATGGACATGTATGTGTGTATTAAAAGTAAAATACTGTAACAGCTACATATCATCAAGATAGTGGTTCCTTCTGGAGATGTAAGGGGTATTTGAATCAGTGAAGGATAAAACAGAGACTTCATTGTGTGTAATATTTTATTTCCAAAAGAACAAAAGACTTAAAGCAATTATATCAAAGCTAGGAAAGCTAGTTAACCTCCAAGTGCTTTCATTTTCTTTTCTTTGACATAGAGACGGTTGTAATACTTATCTAGTAGCTGTTTGAGGGTTAAATTAGATTATTTATATTTCTATTATATTAAAAATTTTTATAATAAAATGTAAAGAAAAGTCAATATGAAAAAGAAATATTTTAAGAATTTGAATGGACTTAAAAATGACATTATATAGATTATGATTGTAACAATTTCTACCATATTCACCTCAATTAGAACAAATATATCTGCTAGCAGTCCTTATTTTAGCTGTCATTTTATTTGGAAAATGCCACCAATGCTTCTGCTTTCAGTAATTAACTGATCAAGGATAAAATGGAAAAGCAAAACATGAGTTTTATTTGTTCTAGAGGAGTCGGAGTCTGATTTGGTTTCCATCAGCATTTCCCAGGGAATGTGACTGTTTGATTTTTGTTGAGCCTGTTTGATTTTTGTCTCCATACTTTAATAACTCACAGGGAGACCTCCTTTTGTGTCCCTAGAAATATAATTTTTTTTCAAGCTCCTAGTGGAATTTAGTACTGTTTCTATTCATTAACAAAATACCAGGACGCTGCAGGAGAGTCTTCTACAGGGACAGTAGAGAAAACCAGAAAGCTCTTTGAATGCTGCTTGTATGTCTTCTCTTCTTATTCTTTGTCTTCTAGTGTGGGTGATGCCAGTGATCTGATTGACGCTTTGCTCCATGTTTTCTAGATTACTAGAGTCTTTATGGCATATTGGATTGCTGTTACCTTGCTTAATATTGCTTTGGAAAGTATGGTGCTTTTGAATGACTTGGAAAATACCTTCTGTTTAGGAAAATACTGATTTTGTGCTCTACTTGCCAGTTGGCTGAGATTATTAAAAAAGATAAAGAAAATAAAGTCCTCTGGGCATCTTCTTACTAGCTTTAAATGAAAAGAAATCTACATAGCCATATGAACTAGGAAAGCCACTGTTTGAAGCCTGAAAATTCTTTTGTGAAGTAGCATGTTTTTGAGACATGTGCTTTGTGCCTAAAAGGTTTCTGTAAATACATAATGTAAAAGTAGGTCTTTTTGACCCAAACCAAGGGAAGAAACTGTTGAAGCTTGAGTTCCTTTGTGAACTCAAGGCCTGTAGCAAAATAAGAATAAGGATATTTTAGCAATTCTGGTGGAGGCTTTAAGATGAATCAGAACAGGACCTTATCTAGGTCAGATATTGTGTATGACTAAGTGAAAAAGCCTAGGGAGTCCCTGGTTTACTTTGAAGAACACATAGACAGGCACGTATACTTCCATGGTGTATACGTGCAAATATTCACACACAAATGTACCCCATCTCCTTTATCTGGCATTGTTGAGGAATGAAGCTTTCTCTATACAAATGAAACTTATTCAATGAAATAGAATAGTTTAATATTTAATATGAATCTGTCTTCTTTAATAAGTATACCAAACACATTTTAACGTTTTCTTGATGATTCATCCATCACTATTAATAATTAAATATGATGTTTTTATTTCTCTGTAATGCTTAGCTTTTATTCCTCTCCCAAATCTGTTACTTAAAAGGTACTCATTACAGAAAATCAGAAATACAAAGAAGAAAACACCATTTATTATACTTATCCAGAGATAATCAATGCTCACTCTGTATTTTCAAATGCACAGTTGCATGTACATACAGTCTTAAAGAAATAGAAACATTCGGTAATATCTTTTGTGATCTGCCATTTCTTAAAGTGATTTATTGTGAGTACTTTTTGTATCAGTAGACCCATACCATTTTAAAGGACTGAATCATATTCCACGGTATGGACATTTATTTCAACAACGCCTTACTCTTAGATTATGTTCAACATTCTTCTATCACAAACAACACTATGTTTAATGTGCATGTGTATGTTGGTATGTCTATGTGTATAAATATGTACCTTTAATGAATCCTTATTTCCTTATAATAAATTATTAGATATGGGATTTACATCTGAAGAAACATATCTATTTTTGAAGATTCTGATGTGTTTGGCCAGCCAGGGATAATATTTATTCATGTATCTTGGTGTGGCTATACAGCTAGTCTAGGGCTGGCGTCCATCCTGATTGTTCAGTGTCTGTGCTGCACTGGTGATTAAATATCTGGAAATGTTTATCTTTGCAAGCAATCTGTAGGAAAGTAATATGAATGTGTATTCCCACTTAGGTTTACATTTTGGAGAGAAGTGAAAGGATCTCCTTTAAGGTTTTGTTTTTATTCTCATGTAAAAATAAACACTTGAAACTCAGAAAATATTTAATCATAGAAATTTTGGGGCTAAAAACCAGATTTTTTTTCATGAATTAAAATAGATAATACTTAAAAGATTTAAGCAGGCACTTCACTAAAGTTATATGAATAACAACTGAAGACACTAGAAGGTGTTACACAGCATTAGGGAAATTTATTTGGGAAATAATTCCCAAAATTATTTGGGAAATATAATTAAATCCAAAATGAAAGAGTTCCACATACCTATTGTAATGGATTAAAAAAAATTAATTAAAAAAAATAAAACCCAAGTTCCAAATGTTGATAAGAATGCAGAACAACTAGAACTGTCACATTGCTGGTAGGAATGAAAAAATGGTATAGCCACTTAGAAAACTGACTGTTCCTTTAACATTAAACACACATTTACCAGATGACCCCGCAATTTTACTTATAAGTACTCAGGACAATGAAAAACTTCTGTCTACCCAAAAACATAGACAAATACTTACAATGTCTTTATCCATAATTTCCAAATACTTGAAACAACTCAAATATCCTCCACTGATGAATGCATAAAAATGTTTAATACATCTATGCAGTGGAATAGCACTCAGAAATTAAAAGAATGAATATGAATATTGGAATATGAATTAATCTGAAATTCCTTTAGACTCAATAGGCCACATAAAATATGATTCTACCTCTTTCACGGAAAAAATAAAAATTATAGGGATAGAAAACAATTCAGTGATTTCCAGGGGCTGCTGGGACTGGAGTGAGAGACTTTATTTTATTTTTTTAAAGATTTTACTTATTTATTTGAGAGAGAGAGAGAGAACATGTGTGTGTGCAAGCACTTGGAGTGGCAGGCAGAGGGAGAAGGAGGGGGAGTAGCAGGTTCCCTGCTGAGCAGACAGCCTGCCCTGGGGCTCCATCCCAGGACTCTGGAATCACAATCTGAGCTGAAGGCAGATGCTTAACTGATTGAGCTATCCAGGCATCCTTTTGCACCCCAGGCCCCCCCCACCCCCAGACTTCAAAGTTGTATCCTGAGGGAATTTTTAGGGTGAGGGAACTGATAAGTGTGGTATAGCTATATGACCGTATGCATTTATCAGTACATATGGAAATGGCCACAAAAAGAGTTAATTTAACTGTAGGGAAATTTAAAAATTGCATACAAATTTGTATTTAAATTTTAAATAAAAACCTTTAAATTCTATTTTTATAGGAAAAAGAAAATACCATGCTGAAGCATCTGTAGTGGCCATAAGAATGGGTATTGCATACTTCCAACAAATGGGAGAGTGATTGACCAAGGGGCCCAGCTGCTGTGCTTAAAATCCTTTGCTGCAATTTGCCAATGACTGAGCATGGCATAACAGGGGTAACAAGGCAAGTCCATTCTGGGAGGTCATGGGATTCCCAGGTGGCCTTTTGAACCTCCTATAGACTCTACTGTAGAATAGGACACTTCCACCCAACTTTCCTTTCCTCCTCTACTCAAGTCAGACTTGAATGTTGGTTATGGCTTTCCCAGGCTCATTAGTTTCCTACTTAGTTGCTCTCGCACAGGCATTTCTCCGAGTAAAATCCTTGCACATTTAATCTTGTCTTGGCAGCTTCTTCTTGTAGGACTTGAACTAATACAACTACTTTTGTACTCTATAGTTTGATCACCACAGAGATAAAATGCTTAATCACATTTTAAAAATATTTTACCTAAGCATTTTTTCATGAAAATATTTATTGAAGTACAGTATACATAAAGGAAAATATATAAAATGTAAGTAAATAGCTCTATGAATTTTCAGTTTGAAAATGTCACCCAGTTAAAGAATAAGAACATTTCCAGTTACTCAGAAGCATTTCCTCTTCCAACTTATGCTGTCAGTCAGTGACTAATTGCCTCTCAAAGTAATCAGTGGCCTGAATTTTTAACACTATATATCTGTTTGTCTATTTATGAATTTTATGTAAGTGGCATCACTCAGCAGGTACTTTTATTTTGGTCTGACATCTTTTAATTACCATTATGTTTGTGGGAATTTTTCATGATGGTTTATTTAGCAACAATTTTTTCCTTTGTATTGTTGTGGTTGATTCCACTAAATGAGTATACCACAATTTATTTATTAATTCTACTATCAATGGACATCAGTTTTTGTTTTTGTTTTTTCTTTAGTGCTCTTAGAAATAATGCTGTAATGAACATCCTTGAACATGTCTTCTGGTATATATATATGTATATATTGCCAATATATTGTTATGTCCGGATCGAGACCCTCCCAAAAGAACCCACAAAAAGCAGGCTGGATGCAACAGCAAGAGGATTTATTTCCAGGTAGCTGGGGTTCTCACTGGCACATACGATGCAGTGCAGTGCTAAGGCGAGAAGCCCCGCCTCTCTCCTTTGCGGCATTTTTTTTTTTTAAATATTTTCTTCATTTATTTAACAGAGAGAGATAGATCATGAGTAGGCAGAGAGGCAGGCACAGAGAGAGGGGAAGCAGGCTCCCTGCTGATCAGAGAGCCCGATGCGGGGCTCGATCCCAGGACCCTGAGATCATGACCTGAGCCGAAGGCAGAGGCCTAACGCACTGAGCCACCCAGGCGCCCCCTTCGCAGCATTTTTATGCACGAGTAAATAAGCACAAACGTCACTACACACGTAGGTGAGTTCCTTATTCTTTATGTGGCAATTACTTAAATCTATGCATTTCATTGGTGCATTTGAACAACTCAGGGGCTGGGTGTCACGCAGGGAAGCTAAATTCCAGGAAGTTTCACGCCCATACCCTTCGGCTTGTCTTTTTCTGGCTTAAAATGAAGCCTGTCACGGAGGAACGGTCATCTGCTTAAAAACTGAACTCCACAATATCCAAAGTAGTAGAATTGTAAAATCATAAGTTATGTATCTGGGCAAAGTAAGAAGGTATTACCAAACAATTTTTCAAAGTGGTTACTGTAAGGTCTCAGTGACAGAAAAAAGGAAGGATAATGGAGAGACCCAGACACAGCAAATTGTTTGAGCAAGTTTTAATGGAGGCGCTCTTGGGCAAGGTTCCTTGGTCCAGGTTAGGACAGGGCCAAGGAAATTGCGCCCGGGGCAGGGCTGAGGGGTTTTTGATTAAAGGCCTTAGGGTGTGGAGGGTTTGCTGGATATCCGATTGGCTGCGGTTTATGTATATGAGGGATACAAAATACACCAATCAGTTGTCAGCTTATTAAAGAGAAAAAGGAATGCAAATTCGACCAGTCAGATTGTTCATCGTTGTTGTGGGATGATCTGGAAAGTCTCTGAGACAGGAAGTTTTATGGTGGAAAGTCCCGAGGTACCATCTTGTGAAACTTGGTGGCCATTTTGTCCATGCTCGGTTTCTCTGGGCCCTCCAGCCTAACAGTTACCTTCCCACTAGTCACGTAAAAGCATTCTGTTTCCTCTCCATCCTCATCCTTATCAATATGAAGTTGATAAGGATGTAATACTAAAGGAAAATTACAGGCCAATTTCTCTCATAGATGAAGACACAACAAATTTTAAGTACATTTTAGCAAACAAAATTAAGAACCTAAAAAAGATAATATATTACAATTTAATTTGGTTTATTCCAAGAATGTAAGAATGTGAGTTTAGCATTTGAAATATCCATTGATGTAATTTTCCATAATAACAGAATAAAAGAAAAAAAATCATAGTTATCCAAATAGAAGGAAAAATGCACTCAATAAAATTTAACACCTGAGCGTGGTAAAAACCAAACCAAAGCCAAAAACTAACTGTCGGCAAACTGAAGAAAAAGGAGCTTTCTTAACTTAATAAAGAATGTCAATAAAAAGTCCGTGACAAACATCATTTGTAATGATAAAATATTGAAGGCTTTGCCCTAATATAAGGAAAGAGACAAGGAGATGTTTTTTATCATCACTTCTATTTAATTTTTTTTTTATGTGAGGGTCTTAGTGAGGGCAATAAAACAAGAAAAAATGGTGTAAGTATAGGGAAAGAAGAAACAAAACAATCATATGTACAGATGACATGATTAGATTCAAATGAAACCTAAAGACTACAGGTAAATTTTAGAATTAATAAGTGAATTTACCTAGGTTGTTGGTTACAAAGTCAGTATACCCAAATAAATTTTGTTTCTACATACCAGCAACAAAACTGTTGGAAAATGAGATTTTAAGAAGATACAGTTTAAAACAGTATCAGAAAAGGCTACAGTGGTGCTTACATAAAATGACCACAGACTGCTACACTTTTGGTGTCCTCTAATCATACTTTTGATGGTTTTCCTGTTACCACAGTGGGCTTTTGGATGCCATTTGGTTGCTCTCAGTATGTATGCCTCTAACTGCAACTTTTCCAGTAATTTTTTGCCTCAGATGTGCTATAACTGGGAAATCAATAAAAACATAAAGTTGGCAAAAATTATATTAATAAAACTGAAAGGATTTTAGCTTCTAGCCTTTGTAACTTTCATTTTGGCCACCCATGTTACTCACAGCCCTTTATGCTTATATCTAGGCTCTAGTTTTGCTCAAAGTGATTGAGATTGCCAGAAGTAAAAAATCCGGGGAAGAAGGGTAGTATTCTGTATCTACATCTCTTTAGATGATAGAAGAGACTGATCAACTCTCCCAGTTCCTTACTTGAATAGGACATTCTTTTTTTTCTTTTCTTTCTTTCTTTCTTTTTTTTTTTTTTAAAGTAGGCTCCATGCTGGGTAGGGCTTGAACTCACAATCCTGAGATTAAGCCCTGAGCTGAGATCAAGAGTAGGTTTAACCTGTTGCAGAACCCGGACTGGATCCTGGTGGAAAAACTAAGCGGCACTCGGAGACAAAGAAGGATTGGAGATTTATTAAACACCGGTGGGCCCAGAGGAGACCCTTCTCCAAAGGTCTGAGCCCAGAGCACAAGCAGGGAGGGTAATTTATACTCTCCTACATGTGCATACTTGGTATTTTGGCGCATGCAGGGAAACGTGGTAGGAAAGAAGAACCGGAAGGGCTTTGAGATAGGGACTGGAGTTCCCTTGCCAGTTTGGTGGGTCAGCTTAATGTACAGTTTTTTTTCCTTATCAAACCAAACTGGCCAACCAGGTGTCCCTTGAATAAGACATATGTTAAAGTTTTCCATGAGATTATGTTATCCTGAAAGATAAAGAAAAAAGAAAGTTAGTTTTAGCTTCTGTTCAGAAATATTTTTTTTTTTGGTACAGAAATTTTAAGCAAAATATTATAATTATTTCCCTTAGAACAAGAATTTGATATAAATGTTATCACTAAGTTTGATGTTAGATATTGTTGGAGAGGAAGAAATTTAATCCACCTTCAAGATCCTTCTGGCTGGACTAAGAGTCAAATTAATACAAGACAGATTAAGAGGGGAAAATAAAATTTAGTTTTGTACGTATGGGGAATCCAAACAGATGTGAAATTCCAAAGATGGGCAGCAAGAGGCTTATATGACATCTTTAGCTAAAGAGAGGGATAAGGGTTTGGGTTACAAAGAGGAGGGAGACTGTTAGCAGGAAGGTGAGAATTGATGTTTGGAAAACAAAAGTTGCCCTCCTATGCAAATAAGTTTCTTTAGGTAAAGAAGAATCTTTCTTAATAGCTCTCTTCCTGGCACTATCCTTTCCAGTGTAAATTTAGGTAGTTGAGGAGGTGAAGTGTTTTTCCTAAATCTTCTGTGTGTTGATTGCTTCTAACTCAAAATATTTTTTGAGTTAGAAAATTTCATGCCAAAGTGGCCCATCTTGGGTCTGCCCTTAATTGGTTCATCCCTATAATACCAACTCTGATATAATTTAAATTTCCCAATGGCTTTTACATAATGTTCCACTGGCTTTATGAAGACTTTGTTTCTTTCTTTCCTTTTTTTTTTTTAAATTTTATTTATTTATTTATTTGTCAGAGGGAGGGAGAGAGAGAGAGAGAGAGAGAGAGAGAGAGAGAGAGAGAGAGAGAGAACACAAGCAGGAGGGGAGCAGCAGGCAGAGGGAGAAGCAGGCTCCCTGCTGAGCAAGGAGCCTGATTCAGGACTTGATCCCAGGACCCAGGGATCATGACCTGAGCTTAAAGTAGCCGCTTACCTGACTGAACCACCCAGGCACCCCCTTTCTTTCTTTTTTAAAAATAATTTATTGGGGCACCTGGGTGGCTCAGTGGGTTAAAGCCTCTGCCTTCGGCTCAGGTCATGATCTCAGGGTCCTGGGATCGAGTGCCGCATGGGTCTCTTTGCTTGGCGGGGAGCCTGCTTCCCCCTCTCTCTCTGCCTGCCTCTCTGCCTACTTGTGATCTCTTTCTCTGTCAAAAAAATAAATAAAGGGGCGCCTGGGTGGCTCAGTCGTTGGGCGTCTGCCTTCGGCCCAGGTCAGATCCCAGGGGCCTGGGATCGAGCCCCGCATCGGGCTCCCTGCTCTGCAGGAAGCCTGCTTCTCCCGCTACCAGTCCCTCTGCTTGTGTTCCCTCTCTCGCTTTGTTTCTCTCTGTCAAATAAATAAAAATCTTTAAAATAAATAAATAAATAAAATCTTTGAAAAAAAATAATAAAAAATTATTTATTTATTTCAGAGAGAGAGAGAGCGGAAGCGTGAGAGCATGAGTGGGGTGAAGGGCAGAGTAGAAGCAGACTCCCCACTGAACAGGGAACCCAACATGGGGCTTGATCCCAGGAAACTGGGATCATGACCTGAACTGAAGGCAGATGCTTAACCAACTGAGCCACCGAGGCGCCCAAAAAGACTTTGTTTCTAATATTAGTTGAATTTGGTTTAACTTAGTAATTAAGATTATAGTCGAATAAGTACTATTAACCAGTTAAGTCAGTAATCATCAGAACCCAATGAGCACTGAATCGCTGTATCTAATGTAACAGATGGAACAAAAGAGACTAGTGAAGAGTTAGCCTTTTCTGGCTGACAGGAGCTAGTGGAACTATATTTTTAAATATTTCAGCTCTAGCCATAGTCTATGGGTGCTGTGGTGGCATTATAATAGTCTCTCTTCTATTGTAATTTGTTACCTTTCATTTAAGAAACGCTAGTGGTAGCTCCCTAAATTGATTCCACTGCTCACTAATGTGTCATGAACTTTGGTTTGAAAACTGCAAGTATAGGTGATACTGAAAGAGCAGAGCAAGGCTAACTCCATTTTGTGCTACATCCGTCATCTTGTGTATAACCCCCACATGACCTGCTTCTGAAAAAAACCACAGAATGTCAGAATATTGCCCAGCTTGCCCTTGAGTTAGAGTTAGCCAATTGGAATGTGGAACCCCTAACCACCAAAGGATGTAAACCCTGCCTTTTGCCCGCCAAACTTGCACGCCAATTCTGACCAGAGTGATAGGCTAGTTCAAGCAGCTACTATAGGGTAAATTGTAATTTAATTGGCCACCTGCATGTGGCCTAACATGACTATGCAACTTTCTGTGTGTGTTACAATCTCACTGGCCACTGGCCCCTATAAAACTGCGGCGCTTTTTTGAAGCTCGCTCTCTTTCTCTACATCACGCTGCTGTGTGTGGGAGACTGAGCTCCAGCTAGCTTGAATAAAAGCTCTTGCTTTTGCATCAGACTCAGCTCCCTGGTGGTCTTCAGGGATTTCAAAATGCTTCCTTGCCCTGGAGCCTTGGTACTGGCCATCAGTCCAGTTATGGTCTACTAGTTAATTAATACCTCAAATCCATCAGCTGTTCAGTCTGATAAAAGTCTCAGACTGTGAGAATATTTTGAGCCCGGACCACAGATGGGAAAATGAGGTGACGTATAATTCCTACTACATCTTTCTTTGTTCGCAAAGCTCTATTTATTAGTCAACTTTCGACTTCTAAAGTGATTAATATAAAAAGTCATCAATTTGACTGAAACATGGGTAGGCTAGGGGAGGTTTTAATAAAATAGCCCAGAAATAAAAATAAGACCTGAAACCTGATCCAAAATTTCTGTATTTGTGGAGTGGGACTAAAAATCTTCACCCCACAACATTATTATGAGTGTAGATAACATGGTGAATATATGTAAAATATTTGCATAGAGCCTAGGATTGGTGAATGGTTGTTTGTATCCCTGTATTGATGCATCTTTGTAACATGATTTTTCATTCCTTCCATATAGAAATGAAATTTACCTTTCTGATCCATTCACCCGCACACTTCCCACTTGAGTCTGGGCTGACTAATAAAATGTGGTTGAAGTAATATTGTGGTGCTTCTATGCTGAGGCATCGAGGGATCTTGAGTTTTTTTTTTATCCTTTTGAAATTCTTTGACTTCCATGTGAAGGTTTCTCAAAAATGAGAGACCAAAGAAAGAGAGGCCCATTCAACAGCCAACATTGTGGGAGGGAGGCTGATTAGCCTGCTCAGCCCAGTTGCTATAGACTGGATGTTTGTGTCTCTCCAAAATTCATATGTTAAATCCTAATGCTCAATATGGTGGTATTTGGAGGTGGGGCTTTTGGGAGGTGATTAGGTCATGAGGGTGGAACCTTTATGAATGAGATTGGGTACTCTCAGAAAAGAGGCCCCAGAGAAATCCCTTATCCCTTCTGCCATGTGAGGACACAGTGAGAAGATAACCCATCTATGAATTAAGAAATGAGCTTTCACCAGATACCATATTTAATCAGAATAATTTCATGTGAGACCAGCAGAGAAACCACTCAGCTGAACCCAGTATGAATTGTTGATCCATAGAATCGTAAACAAGTAAAGTGGGTCTAATTTTATTTTATTATTTATTTATTATTATTTTTTAAAATGGGTGTGATTTTAAGCTCCTGATTTGGAGTAGTTTATTATACAGGGATAGATGAGTGATAAATCTGGCATATTATAAGTGTTTAATAAATGAGTGTAAATCCTTGCCTGTTAAAGAACAGTTAAATTTAACCTTAAAGTATAGTTTCAAAGGGAATCCTTCTTGATTACTGGGATTTATTTCTTAGGTGGACATCTTAGAATTTTATTTGGCTTATTCTTCCTACACAGTTTATCTCATTTTTAGATATATATTTCTAATACATATATGGCTTTATGTATTATATATATATATATATAATTATGTATATGTATACACATATGCATAATACATATATATAATACATATATATCTATAATTATTTAAGACAAAATTGAGTGTGTTGAAAGTTTGTAAACCAGGAGGAATCTTAGCAATTGCTTGGTTAGGGTCACTTACATAGGGATGAAAAGGTTGGGTAAGTGGCACACAAATCTCATAGTCTTTGGAGATAGATCTGTATTTTACAGTGGAAAAGATTGGGAACTTGAGCATTTTTTATCCCTCCTATAAAAAAACAATGAGACAGATAATTTTCTTCTTTGAGCCTAATAGAGGATTATGACTCTATATTTTGCAAGTGCAGATTATTTTTTCATAATGTCTGTGGAGGAAATACAAGCAATAGCTAATACTTCTGAGCATTTAATGTGTCAGGCATGTTCTAAGCATTTTGTAATTAATTCTCAATTTTCTTCTCTGAATAAAGGGACAGTAATAGTCAG
Organism: Procyon lotor; assembly: GCA_028646535.1. Taxonomy (NCBI): domain Eukaryota; kingdom Metazoa; phylum Chordata; class Mammalia; order Carnivora; family Procyonidae; genus Procyon; species Procyon lotor. The sequence goes on along the minus strand of CM053604.1, from coordinate 58,598,009 downwards.
TATGGGTGAGGAAAGTGAGGCACAGTGACTTGGTTTGGGTTCTCTAGAAATAGAACCCAAGATGGGGTTCCTTATGCAAGTGATTTATTGCAAGAGTATTCTCAGAAGAAAGGGCTGAAGGAATCACAATAGGAGAAGGAAGAAAAGCTGGCATGAATATGCTCTCAGCTGAAGCCTAACTTCAACCTAATCCTACGGGGAGTTGTGCAGTATTAATTACACTGAAGGTTTGATACTATCTTGAGGAAAGGAGTTTAGCTTTTGGTATCCCTCTACTGGGCAGTTATCAGCTGTGGGTTGACCCCATTTGTGGTTTCTGGGGTGCCTTAATGTCTTTGTTGGAGAGGAAGCTCCTATTGCCCAAGGGAAATTCTTGAGAGAAAGAGGCAGATGTGAGTCAGTAACAAAAATTACGACAGTTAAGGGATGAAAGTACTAACGGACTACAGAGATCTGAGGGGGCGTCAACAGTGTCTGAATCAGTCCTTCCTTACACTGATGAAATCTACTTACTTCTCATATTAACCTCACTGTCTCTAAGTGTAACTTCTCCAGGATTCTGGTTGAACCTTATGTCTGGAAAAACCTACAAGAGGAAGGTTAGTGGGACAAACTGCAGCCCCTCTTGTAGCAGTTGATCCTGAGACCCATAACTGATACTCATTATCTTTTGCTTTTACCTTTCATTCTATTTTCCTTCCCGCCTGGCTAGCACTTCTTTAGTGCTTTAGCACTTCTTTTTTTGCCTTGTCTTTATCAAACTAACATTCTTGAATTTACCCATTTAGAGTTGAAACTGGGCATATGAATCAGAAAAGATGTCCTGTGGATCATGTCTAAGTATTAATCCATAATTCTACCTGCCCCCACTTGGTAGCAATAGTTCTTTATCCCCAGGATAACCCAGGGTTAATTATTCCTGTCAGTATATTAACTTTTCTGTTTGCTGGTCTATTGGCACAAAGAACACAAAGTGACCAGGCAGCAACTATAGTTCAGTGGAGCTCTTAATGTATCCCCTGGTAGAAATGAGTACCCAGTGAGATCCTGACAGGATCTCTAGACCCACAGTATCTAAAGATTCAGAGATAGGAAGCACAAATTCATCAAGTGGGTTGCTGTAGTGATTATGAGTAGGACAGTTACTTCTACCCCTTTGTTTCCATATATTTTACCTTTTGGAGAGATAGCACAGAAGAAAAGCTCTTGGTTTGATGAGTATACTATATCCTGAGAGCTAGTTCTCTGTCCTCACAGTGTGTCATTTCTAAACTGGCCTTTTGCTAGATCTTGAAGAAGTAATGTTCTATCAGGCCAGCACCTCTGGATGGTGGTAGCGTGTGTTAGACTAGTAGATATTATTATTAATGCATCATCATTATTCCTCCTTTCCCATAAAATGGGTTCCTTGGCACAATGTTATGAGAGATCTCAGCCTATAATTGGAATAATTGTCAGTCTTGGTCAGATAAGTCACTGTCCTTTCCAGGAAGGAAGGGATCTGATTTATCATTTTCACATTAATAGACTGGTGGTTATCCATGAGGGATGGCTCTATATTGGAACTTCAGGATTTGTCTCTGTTGCTGACATCTTGGACAGTCTACAGTGATAGTAGCGAGATCAACTTTGATTAGATGGAGACTGTGCTGTGCAGTCATGAATGCACAGCCTCCATTCTTGCTATTTCTGAAACTCCATTCATGGGGTTTCTGTTCATGCAACCTTTGCTTCAGCACTGGAATGGCCAACTATAGAAGCTAGTTGACATCCTAGTGGCAGAGTCATCCTGTCCACTTCATTTTTTAGCACTTATTCTGTGGTAGATGCTCTCTGGTAAGCATTAATATATGGCACAAAGATCTTTGTGACAATTCCCATAAGTCCTTCTCCATGCCTCTTCCCTGGACATTCTTGTCCATGGTTTACCAATCTTGCTATTTCTAGGCCTCTGACTAACTGGCTAAGCCACTTGTCTCTCAGAGACTATGTATATTCTTACCTTGGTCCTTTCTCTCTCCATACAAAATGAATGGCCAGGTACTCTGCCCAAAGCTCTGCCCATTGGGGGAATTTCCTCTCACTGCTCTCTTACAGGGTCAACCTGAGTGGCACTATAAACCAGCAGTTGGGTATTATCAGCTTGCACTGGCATACTGAGCTGCCCATCTGTGAACCAAGTTCAGTTTTTGTTCTTCATCAGCTGGTCATCACCACCCCTATTAGTCCCAGTGTGAACAGAGGGAAAGGCATTGGTACAACAGTGGTGAATGACATAGGAATTTGGACCACAAAGTCGTGCAGCTTTCTTGTGTCCCCTGAACCTGCCAGTTATATAACTTTGATTTTATAAGTATTTTTAGGATTGGTTCTCTAGAAGCTGAGCCTACGAGAAAGTTTGTGGTGCAAGATGTTTTTAATGAATCAACATTTGTGGGATGCTTAGGTGGCTCAGTTGGTTAAGCAGCTGCCTTCAGCTCAGGCCATGATCCTGGGGTCCTGGGATCGAGTCTCTTGCTCAGCAGGGATCCTGCTTCTCCCTCTGCCTGCCGCTCCCTCTACTTGTGCTCTTTTTCTTTCACAAATAAATAAAATCTTAAAAAAAAATAATCAACATTTATGACAGGAAATAGAAAGAAGCAAGATTAGGCAGAGAAGGAAGTCAAACTTCCATGTAGGTCTACCAAAGCCTCAGCTAACCTGCCTGGGAGCTCTGCAGCAAATGGTGTTGATTGGAGGGTCTTGCAACAGGCTGCAATAGCCAGGCCTTTGCACCCTTATCTCACTCAGTCATCAAGTATGGGTGCTAGAAACAAGGTGGCCTTGAGTTAAGTGTCTCATTGTAGCTGAGGCAGACCTGGAAGGAACAGATAACTGGAAGTTCTCCTCGCGTTCTGCTGTTGGCTGGCAAGTCATTTTTTGAGGGGGCTCTCTATCTATTTCAGCCAGCCTAACCTTATGACACAATGAGATGAGTCTGACAGTGTCACCGGCAGTTACAACGGCATGTCCGAAGATCAGATGCTCAAATTCCACCTGAGCCCAGGAACATGTCAGAAACTGTTTTTAAATGGTACATAAGTCTGTGCTACAAATGGCGTGCTTTTACTCTCAAAGCCTAAGGGTGTGTGCTGTGATTCCCTTTTGGAGCTTGCCAGAAATTCTACTCAGTGTCTTTCTCTCCCAAAGTTACCTCTACTGCCAGGGATTTGCTGGTTACTGTGGCCTAAGATATGCTTATACCACAGCCTAGACCTTCTGTAAAGCCTTTCATTCATTCACTCACTCACTCACTCACTCACTCACTCACTCACTCATTCACTCATTCATTCATTCATTCATTCCCTGGGACCAAATCAAATCTAGCTGTCTTCTTTACCACCCAATAAATGGTTTTGGTGTTATATTCCAAATGTAGAATATACTGCAGTAAATCTCAAGGTGATTTACTAAGTATTGTGCTGCTTTCTTAGTGGTAAGATATGTGAGGTGGGTAACTTGCTCTTTAATTTGAAGAAGATAGTTGAACATGACCCAAATCACTGGAATCTTAAAAATTTTACTGGTGATGAAGGCCCTTGAATTTTTGTAGTGTTTATTTCTCACTCTCTGGAGCACATGAGTCTTATGTGACTTATGTAACAGAATACTTGTTACTTCTTGCTAATCAGGTCTGATTCATATGATATTATCAGGATAGTGAATTAATGGGATCCTCTGTAGAATGTCCAATGGTCCAAGTGCCTTTGTTATAACAGGTAACAGGAGAATTATAGCTGGGGGTTGAGTCTCTGAATTAACATTGTTGTTTGTGTCACGTGAATGCAAACCATGAGACAGACTGGGCCAGGACTCCATTTACTACCTCATTTCCATAATGAAATTTTGTATCACCAGGTAATCAGTGTCAACTCAGACCCTGTGTATGATAGCCCCCGCAAGATCTGGCATCCTCTTGTTCCATTGTATCATTAACTGAGTATATTGCTATAGTCCCTTGGGGAAAGGTTTGGGGAATTACTATTATATATACTTTCCCTGGTATTTTATAATCCTTTCTAATATAGATCTAGCATCTTCAGTGAGTGAGTTCTGGGTCTGAGAATTGGCTCAGGTCTGGAAATTGGGCAAGGAATCATGATTTTCGGGGGGCTGGCTTAAGCCTTCTCCTCATTCATTTATCATCTCCTGTGGCTTTTTAAATTAAGGATTTAGTGGCTGTTCATTCATCTTTCCTCTAGGAACTCTATTTTTTATTTGCCATCTCCATTGATTCCTGTGAGTCAGACCATTCTGTCCTTGCTGCCCATTATGGTAATTATGCCTTTCTTGTGTCTAAGGGTTAAATGCCACCACTTAGCTTTGCTATTCTGGGATCTTGTCATCCCTATGCAGCAGTGAATGCAGTTCTATAGCAGCACCTCCTATTATCAGCTCTAGCTTTCAGAGGATGATCAATTCTCAAGAAGCTTCCTATATACAAATCTCTAATTTAGAGTGTTTTCTGAAGACCCGGCCTGTACTGGGTTAAGCCAAATTAACTAAAATTTCTTTACTGCAGGATTTTGAAATATCTTTTATGTGAAAGTAGAATAGGAATTTCTATGAAAAGAATATAAAATTTTGAGTAAAAACCCTGCTTAACTATTTTGTCAGGTAACACTTAACCTAAACTCCCAAACTGGCATTCGTTTGAACCCTCAATGTCGCCAATATTATGGATGAAAAAGATTGCAAAATATTATTTTAATTTTTAATTCCTTAATTATGAGCATATTTTCATATAACTCTTATCTTTCCTTTTCTAATAACTCCTCATCATTTGCTCACTTAAAAATTGATTTGTTAGTTTTTTATTGATTTGTAGAAGCTCTGTATATATTGTGGGAAATAGTTCTTTGCCTAATATGATAGAAAATATTTTTTTCTTGATTGTCATTTGACTTTTGAAATTGTTTAAGAGCTTTCTTTATTCTCTTTTTTCTTTTTTCATCCATTTCTACCTTCTTCCCTCCTTCTCTTACCCCTTTCTTACTTTTTTCCATACTTTCTATACTAACCTAAGCCAGTGCAAAAATAATAGTCTTCTAACAATAATAGCCTGCCTTTCATTTCTACCTCTGTCAGTTTATTCTCTGTACAACAGCTAGAATGATTTTTTTAAAAGGACATATGTGAAAAGTATATTATATCTTCCCATACGTCACTGGTTTCTTGTTGCTCTGAGGATAAGATACTGAACTGGTTTACAAGGCTTCTCTAATCTGGGCTCTTGTCTACTGCTATAGCCCCATCTCCTGCCACCTCCTTTCTTTTCCAGTACTGTGCCAGGCCCCTGTTTCCCTCAGATCCTTCACACAGATAGTCAGCTGCACCTCTCTGTGCTCCTACAACTTTGCCTGAACAATTTTTTTTGTTCTTCAGTTCTTAGCTTAAATCTCCCTTCTCTGGGGACAGTTTTTCCACCCTTCAGGTTAGGTTTAGTTAACTCTCTGTATTTCTTGCTGGAGTCTAATATCTGTGCTGTCAGGAGTTTTCTTTTTTTCTCCCTCTCCCTCCTTTTGTATTCTGAACACTTAACCAAGGGCCTGACACGTGGTAGATGCTCAATGAATAATTGTTAAAAACTGTTAGCTGAGTGACAGAATGATTGAGGTTTAAGAAATAGGCAGTAGAAAAATGACTTTAGTGCTATACTGAATTTATACTTCTTGCTATAGAAAATGAAAAGCCATTGAACCATTTAATAACAGAGATCAGTTTTATGTTTTATGCTATTCTTCCCTCTCTTCTTATAGAATGTTGGATTTTCAATCAATAACTATTTCTTCAGTATTTTTTTTTAGTTAGCCAGGAACCTACATAGTAGGATATCTGTAATTCCTTAAGTGAAATAGAATGCATTCTTTCTTCATTAGTTTTGGGAATTGACTTTAAAGGTAAATGTTATCTCTATATATCTGACTTCTTTTATTTTAAGCAAGAAATTTCTAAAAGAGGGACACCTGGGTGGCTCAGTTGGTTGAGCAGCTGACTCTTGGTTTCGGCTCAGGTCATGATCTCAGGGTGTGAGATGGAGCCCCGTGTTGGGCTTGAGATTTTTTTCCCCCTCCCTCTCCCTTCCCCTCTTCTTTTACCCTCACTCACAGGAGCATGCTCTCTCTCTAAGTAAATAAATAAATAAAATCTTAAAAAAAAAAAATTCCTAGAAGAGATTTACCACACTTTTACCAGTACTCTCCCAGCCAAAAATAATTTCAGTGATCTTTTTTTTAATTTTTAAAAAATTTTTAAAAATTTCAGTGATCTTAGCCATATCATGATATATTTTGAAATAGGTTAATATCATTGTATTAGGGAATCACAGATTTTAATAGTAATCATATGCTTAATACTACTTTTGTAAAGGAAGGAAAACACCTCTGTGTCAGGTCTTGAAAAAAGGTCTACTTGTTGTCTTATATTTTTTTAGTCTAGAAATTATTAGTGAGCTAATAAATATGATAATAATAATAATAACAAAATAATAGTAATAAATAGAAAAGATATCTCTGTGCTGCTTTGCAGATTGACTTGATAATTTCTGTTTTAATAGTACTAGGACTATTTTCATTTATGTAATGCTTTTCATGTTTGAATTGCTTATCCAAAATTAATTAGTCCTAATACTAAACCCTGAAAGGCAGATAAGAATTATCTTCATTTTACAGATTAAGTAAAATGTACCATATTCCAAATGATTAATGCTTTGAGATCTCCAATATCAAATGGTTTATGTTCCTCTGGAAGCATGTGGAAATCCAAATTTACATAGTAATTATGTGTTCAATTGTGCTGAGGAAGCAAGTGGCAGGCCCAGATAATCTTTCAAAAAAAAAATACTGATAATATACAAAATGGAGGAAAGCAGTTTTTTTTAAATCCTTGTTGAATGATAATATTATTATTCATATATAGTGATCCTTCCTCAGAAGGCCTCCAAGCTAAAGACAAAAGCAAAAAAACAAAACCACAAGAATCTCGGTAAATCCTGTTTAATGTACAGAGCAAATCCAATGGTGGGTAAAAATTGCATCTTGAGAAATGAAAAAGAAGCCACAGTCTATTCGGAGATAACAATGATGCACAGCCATTTCCTTATCACTTAGTACACAAATATTAGTATTGGGCTGCATTCTGGTTACTATTAATATACCTTCTGCAGGAAGAAAATTTGTGTGAGGATAATTTGTGTTAAAAAAAGAAATAATGAAATTTTAAGAAGTAATTCCTTAGCCTTACATTGTGAAAGGACTCTTTACTATATCATTTCCATTTTTGAAACAACACAGCACTTTTTCTCTTTTTTCTTTTTTTTCTTTTTTTCATGGCAGAGAAACAAGTCATAATTGCTAAGTGAAAAAATGAGGAAAGATCTATCTATTCTATCATTTCCATTTCCTCAATACTGTGATCCACTGTATTCAGAAGAAAAGCCATCCCATGCAAAAATAGAAATGGAGGGTGTCTGGTTGCTGGTATTTTAGTTCACTGAGAACAGTTTCTTCAACACTGCCTGGTATTATGCAGAAGTGCCAGAAATATTGCTATTTAGAGATTCAGGACTTTCTATTTCTGATAATATGGCATACCAGATATCTAGAGTTACTCTTCTTGTAAAGAAAGTCTTGGATAAAAAAATTTTTTTAAAGATTTTACTTATTTATTTGACAGAGAGAGAGAGAGAGATCACAGGTAGGCAGAGAGAGAGAGGGAAGCAGGCTCCGCACTGAGCCAAGAGCCCGATATGGGGCTCGATCCCAGGACCCTGAGATCATGACCTGAGCCGAAGGCAGAGGCTTTAACCCACTGAGCCACCCAGGCACCCTCCTGGATAAAATTTTTAAAAATTAATGCTTTGATGACCTATTTGGAAAATAAGGAAAATTGTTGAAATGACAAGAAGCCATGAATCAGAAGGGTAAGAGATAATCAGAATCACTTTAATAAGCTGTGAAAGAGGTACGGGAGACCAGTTATGGGATTTGTATAAAGTGCAAGGTTGGGTCACAAAGCTAGATGCTCCATATCTTCAGTAAATGGACAAGAAAAATACCTGCCTCCTGGAAGGTGATGTAGGCATTCTTACCTGTCTCTGCCTTGGGTCTGTGGGAAGCAGGAGAAAATGTGTCCTTTAAGAAGTCTCCATGAGACTAGCCCTTACATAGATTTTTTTTTTTTTTTGCCAAAATCCATACTATTATGGACTAAAACTGAAAACAAAAGTGCTCTCAGGATTTGAGTGTTTCAGGACCCCAACCAAAATCAACGACAAATCTCTGGAGGAATTACTTATAACCTCAGGCCTCAATGAAATCCTGAAGATAAAATTCCTATGCATATGAACAGATAATAAATATCATAAAATATATGCATGTATAAGAACCAATAAAAATACCAAAGCATAAAATCAGAGCAGCAAAGACTATGAATATTGGAATTTATCAGATGCCAAATGTAGTATGAATATTTAATATTTTTAAAGAACATGCAGGATACTATCAAAAGTACCATAAAGGACAATAGTCTACCAAAACATTTTAGAGTAGTCACTAAATAACAGAAGTAGAATATAATAATAACCACATTTTCAAGGGAGAACTATGAAATAAGAGATTTGTTTATGTAAATTAGTTTCAACTTTTTAAGCTGTCAATATATACTAGAGAACTTTGTGCAATCTCTTCTTCACACCTCAGGGGAAATATCTTAACCCTCTTTCTCTTCTGCCATTTTTTCTTTCTCTTTTTCTTCCCTTAATTCTTCTTCGGGCACCTGATATGTAATAGGGTTTATGTAGATGCTGTGGATTCAGAAATAAATAAGACATGGTGGCTTCTGTTTGTAAGCAATTCAAAGACCACCTATTCTCTGGCAGCTCTGAAAGAAGGAAAATGCTGATGAGAAAAAGAAGGGATAATTTTGATCTTTTGGGTTATGAATGGAGCTTCACAAAGGGTAATTATGAGAAACTGCAATAGGAGGACCCTACACACAGAGCTATTAACACAGTTCTGAGTTGTGAGGGTCACATAAACAATTTTCATTGGTTTGGAAACCACATTTGACCATTTACTTACTTTTTATTAATTTTTTAATTTTTTTGCAAAATTATACAAATTTACTAAAACCTATTCAATTGTATACTTAACATGGGTAAATTTTTTTTTTTAATTGACATATAATGTATTATTTGCCATAAGGGCACAGGTCTGTGAATCATCAGGCTGACACATTTCATAGCACTCACCATAGCACATATCCTCTCCAATGTCCATTACCGAGCCACCCAATCCCTATCTCCCACCCCCCAGCAACCTTCAGTTTGTTTCATGAGATTAAGAGTCTCTTATGGTTTGTCTCCCTCCCTGGTCCTATCTTGTTTCATTTCTTCCCTCCCTACCCCCCAGGACCCCCCTCCTCGCCTCTCAAATTGCTTATATCAGAGAGACCATATGATAATTGTCTTTCTCTGATTGACTTATTTTGCTTAGCATGATGCCCTCTAGATCCATCCATATCGTTGCAAATGGCAAGATTTCATTTCTTTTGATGTCTGCATAGTATTCCATTGTATGTACATACCACATCTTCTTTATCCATTCATCTGTGGATGGGTATCTAGGTTTTTTCCATAGTTTGGCTATTGTGGACATTGCTGCTGTAAACATTTGGGTGCACGTGCTCCTTCGGATCCCTACATTTGTATCTTTAGGGTAAATACCCAGTAGAGTGATTGCTGGGTCATAAGGTAGCTTTATTTTAAATTTTTTGAGGAACCTCCATACTATTTACCAGAATGGCTGCACCAGCTTGCATTCCCACCAACAGTGTAGGAGGGTTCCCCTTTCTCCCCTTTCTCTCTTTGACCATAGAATTGAGGTTCCATTTCTGGGCTCTCTATTCTGTTCCATTGATCTATGTATTTGTATCTGTGCCAGCAGCATACTGTCTTGATGATTACAGCTTTATAATAGAGCTTGAAGTCTGGAATTGTGATGCCACCAACTTTGGTTTTGTTTTTCAACATACCTCTGGCTATTTGGGGTTCCATATAAATTTTAGGGTTATTTGTTCTATTTCTTTGAAATAAATTAATGGTATTTTGATAGCAATTGCATTAAATGTGTAGATTGCCTTAGGTAGTATTGACATTTTCACAATATTTGTTCTTCCAATCCATCAGCATGGAATGTTTTTCCATTTCTTTGTGTCTTCCTCAATTTCTTTCATGATCACTTTATAGTTTTCTGAGTACAGATTCTTTGCCTCTTTAGTTAGGTTTATTCCTAGGTATCTTGTGATTTTGGGTGCAATTATAAATGGAATCGAGTCCTTAATTTCTCTTTCTTCTGTCTTGCTGTCGGTGTATAGAAATGCAACTGACTTCTATGCATTGATTTTATATCCTGA
>CM053604.1:58571102-58587057 GCA_028646535.1 Procyon lotor | reverse complement strand
CCTCGCCAACATCTGTCGTTTCCAGACTTGCTAATTTTAGCCATTCTGACTGGTGTGAGATGGTATCTGACTGTGGTTTTGATTTCTATATCTCTGATGCCGAGTGATGTGGAGCACTTTTTCATGTGTCTGTTGGCCATTTGGATGTCCTCTTTGCAGAAATGTCTGTTCATATCTTCTGCCCATTTCTTGATTGGATTATTTGTTCTTTGGGTTATTAACTGAAATTTCTGAGTGGAAAAAAAAAAGAGGTGGAAAGAGAGCCAGGGGGAAAAGCATTATAGATTGCAATGCAGTCTAGAATGTTCAGGAAGGCCACTGGGGAGAACTTGAACCCAAAGATGGCCCAAGTCTCCCAGGAACTGGCCTGCCTTAGTATCTCTGCCAGCTGGTCATGGACTGGAGGCAGTCATGGAAACGAGGTCTAGGCTTGGACACAACAGTGGATTTCAGAGTGAGTGGCCAGAGCACTTAGTCATTACACCCTGCAGTTCGAGGTATGCAAAGGCACATTTTCATAGCTGAAACCTCTAGTGAGATCTTATGGCATCAATGATATAATTAAGGCTAGAACAGCAGTTAAATATGGTGTCAAGTGATAAATATTGAATCAGAGGAAAAACAGTAGGAACTAGGTCAAGTTTTTTTTCCTGATAATTCAGAAACAAGAAATACTGATGGCTTCATATGGATTCTTGGCACTGAATCATATGGCATGATTAGTTATAACACCCAGTCTTTGCCTAACTTTTTTAGATGGAACTCGAGTAAGCACTTTCTTCTCCCCTTTTTGACCCCTTTATTTATGTCTGCTAATCCTTCCAAAGTAAAATAATCCTTATGACATGTCTAATACCAAAAACCAAGGAAATAATCATGTTGTCATGATGTCAGGTCCAAACTTGTAATTCTCAGTTGTACTCTGCAATTGCCAAGTCCCCAAATTAGAGCACATTATCTATTTCTTATATCTTCCTGAGTTCTCAGTTAAGTTTTAGGAATCCATATCCAAAGTCTGAACAATACTCTGTTCCACTGTCACTAAATGATATTCACTCAGGGTATACTTAAGAACTATACTGTCTGACTGGTAGAGGAGAGAGTGGTGCAACACTCAAGGCAGAAAAGCAAGGCAATCAGTGAATGCTGTCAAAACGCTTCTTGCAATTAACTATTCCTGTGACAAAATTGTATCCTAAGGCTGAACACAGTCTAAGACTGTTTTCTTGAATTCCAACCTTCCATTACTCTTGATTCTTTATTCATTGACATTTTTTACATTAATGCATTCCACCAATGCCTACTGTTTCATGCAACTTCTATATCATCCATTAGCTATGATGCTGTCCTTTATATACTATGCAAAAAGCATTTTTATCACTGTTTAAAACTATTATGATCTCTTTTTTTTTTTTTTAAAGATTTTATTTATTTGACAGCGAGAAACACAGCGAGAGAGGGAACACAAGCAGAGGGAATGGTAGCGGGAGAAGCAGGCTTCCTGCCGAGCAGGGAGCCCGATGCGGGGCTCGATCCCAGGACCCTGGGATCATGACCTGAGCTGAAGGCAGACACTTAACGACTGAGCTACCCAGGCACCCCTATTATGATCTCTTTAAATTCAATTTTAAAGTTGAGTTCTGGCAGCTTGATCCTGTCAATTTTAAGCTCCATTTAAAAGGAAAATAAGCAAAAACATTTCAGAGGAAGACTGCAAGCAGAGAAGGACAAATCTTTACACAGCACTGGAAGGAATGTTGCAGGTACAACATATGCACCAGATATTTAAAGCCCTGGTTTCACAGCCAGACAATAAGAGTAACGGTCTCCTTATTAAATCATTTTTAAAGATCCAGTCCAACTATTTACTCTGTCATCTATCAGTTAGAGCTGGTTGATAAGGGAATCCATTAGGTGTAGAAGCAAGGATCTAGCAGATACCCATGCTGAAAGAACTTGAAGGAATTTAGGAGCCAGCTGCCAAGCTAAGTGCTAGTTGTGTAGTCAAAAAGGAGTTTTTCTTTCTCTTCCTCCATTGCCAAGGGCCTAGGAAAGCCATGAGGAGTCAGAAGAAATACTGTGGAAATTTGAGCAAGGCAGTCCAATGTCTTTTTTTTTTTTTTCTTCCTGATTTGGCTAGAAATAATAAGCAGACCTCTCTAAGAGAAATTGGTAAGAAGGAATTTTTACACTGTTGTTGTTTGCTCTTTGTTCTTCCTTTCCAGCTTTATTTATTAATCTATATTTTTAAAATAAGCTCTATGCCTAACTTGGGGCTTAAACTCATGACCCCAAGATCAAAAGTGACATGCTTTACTGACTGAGCCAGCCAGGCAACTCCCTTTCCAGCTTTATTGAGTTATCATATGACATTGTGTAAGTTTATGGCATACAACATGTTGGTTTGATGCACTCATAAGTTACAAAATGATTTCCACCATAACATTAACCAACACTTTCATCCCATCACATAATTACCATTTCTTTTTTTGTGATGAGAGCATCTACGATTTACTGTCTTCACAACATTAAGTATATAATTCAGTATTATTAGCTATAATCACCATGTTGTACATTATGTCTCCAGAGTTTATTTGTCCTATAGCTAGAAGTTGGTACCCTTTGATCAATATCTCCCCATGTCACCCACCATCAACCTCTGGTAACTACCATTCTACTCTTTGTTTCTCTGAGTTTGGCTTTTTTAGATTCCATATATAAATGATAACACAGTATTTGTCTTTCTCTGTTGGACTTCTTTCACTTAATACACTCAAGTGTATTACACTTAATAATACACTCAAGTTTCATCCAAGTTGTCACAAATGGCAGAATTTCCCTCTTTCTCATGGCTGAATTGTATTCCGTTGTGTGTATGTGTGTGTGTGTGTATAATACGTATATATACATATATATAATTTATATACATATTATACATTGATTCATTACAAGCACTTAGATTTTTTCCATATCTTGGCTATTATGAATAATGCTGCAGTGAACATAGGTGTACTGATATCTCTACAAGATCCTGATTTCAATTCCTTTGGATACATACCCAGAAGTAGGATTGCTGGATCATATGGTAGTTCTATTTTTAATTTTTTTAAATTTTTTATATTTTTTTATTTTTAATTTTTTAAAGAATCTATACTATTTCCCATAGTAATTTAGATTTAGATTTAGATTCTTAGATTCTTACCAACAGTGCTCAAGAGCTTCCTTTTCTCAACTTTCATCAATACTTGCGATCTCTTAGATTTTTGATGATAATCTGACAAGGTATGGTGATCTACTTGTCATTTTGACTTGCATTTTTCTTATGATTATTGATGTCCAGAACCTTTCCACGTAACTTTTCCCAATCCCATTTATTAAAAAGACTGTCCTTTCCCCATTGCATATTCTTGGCTTCCATATCAAGTATTATATGTGTGTATATGCTAAGGTTTATTTCTGGACTTCTGACTCTGTTTCATTGACCAATGTGTCTATTTTAATGCCAGGACCATACTGTTTTGATTATAATAGCTTTGTGGTATAGTTTGAAACCAGGAAATGGGATACCTCTAGTTTTGTTCTTCTTTTTCAGGATTGCTTTGGCTATTTGGGGTCTTTTGCGACTCTGTACAAATTTTAGGATTTTTTTTTTAATTTTTTTGGAAAAGGTCATTGTAATTTTGATAAAGATTATACTAAACCTATAGAAGGAAACAATTTTTAATATAAAGTTAGCTAAAGGACCCTATAGGCCTGATGCTAAAATCCCTCCTATAGTCCAGTCCCCTCATCGTGCTAACTAGGAAGAAGGGATAAATTTTTATAATTTGCAAAAAATACCTATATGGAAAGTTGACCTTGAGCCCTGAATCCCTAAAAGTTTTTCTGACCCTAACATTGTCTTTTCTATTGTTGTTTTGTCTTAGTAAATTTCTAAATTTATTTCAACAACTCCCTGGTATAATTCTAAATCAAGGGTCTTTTCAGAGCAATGGAGAACTGGCCACTGCTTTTAAGCAAAGCTTTTAACATCTCTCTATTGGAAGTGAACAACACTCCATATAATGGGAGCTATTGCCACTGTGTAATTAAAGTCATTCAATACTGAAAATATCTGCACAGTCACTCCCCAGAGCAGCACCCACCTAAAGAACATGGGGAATTAGAAATCACAGGAAGCCTATGTCTGGGACTTTGGATTACCTTCAACATACTCCCCAAAACTAGAGCCTGCTTCTAAGCTTTAACTAAAAACCTACCTTCTCCGAGACCCACCTGGATTTTTCTCACACCTTACTGATTTTAGGGTTCACTGTATATTGTACCAGCTACATACTACTTCATTATAAACCTTCTACATGCTTAGTCTGAAGCCAAACTACCTGGAGTCAATTGCCAGCAGCACCAGTTACTGTGTGTCTCAGACAAATTATTTAACATTTCAAGCTTCAGTTTTTTCATCTTTAAAATGGGGATAATAATAGACCTAATTCATATGAGAATTTAATGACTTAGTATTTTAAAGTCTTAGAAAGTGCCTAGCACATGGTGAGCACTCAATAAATGTTGTCAGTAGTGACAGCTGTCTGAGTCTCTTATTACCTGCTACCATGGGGTCCAGACACAGCGCTCCATTCTGACTGGGTTGTTCTCCTTTAAGTCAATCTGGGTGGTCAACCAATCTGAACCAATCTGCCTGGTATTCCTGGTTTCTGGGTCTGGATTCACCAATTATGGGTTCAAAAATCATAATGGGTAATACCATTTCTCATATTTCACATAATTTTTATAAAGCCACAGACTTATTTTGTGATGTTAAGATAAAAGTTGACTGTTCAATATCACATAACAGTAGAGTGATATGTAATAATTGGCTATACACTTCAAATAGCAGTTTAAGGGAAAACTGGCTATGTTCTTTTAAATATTAATACTCAGATTATATTGTTTTAATTAAACATTTAGCTTTAATCCAAAGAGGTGCTAACATAATTTGGTTTTGAGAATTCAAACTCCCAGAATTCATACTGGCCTTAAGAAACCAAATGCAAATTTGCATACTGACATGGCCCACATATAATTTTACCTAGTATTCAATATAGCAAGCTTATATACAACTATCTCCTAAAATTAAAGGTAAGTTTTAAAATATAATAGATATTTACAATCTAACATCATTTAGAGACACAGAATATGTGGACATATATGGGTTGTTCCAGACCTGATCATGCTCTTTTACTTAGTCCTAGTAACACATCCTTAGTTGGTAGAGTATTGGGTTATCAGTTGTGTGACTTTAGGCAAGTGTCTGTTTCCTCATCTGTAACAAGCAAATAATAAAATCTCTTCATAGGTATGTTGTGAGAATTCAATGAGTTCATTCTCTTAGCCCAGTGCCTGGAATAACAAATGTTATTGAACAAATGCATTCATCATTATCTTCTTCTTCCAACCACCCCAATAACTCATATTTATGTAGTACTTTGTAACTGACAAAATAGAAGAAATAGTGAGGTGAAAAAGCAAAATTTCAATCACCTTAATCAGTGCCTAAGACTGGAAAGAACTTAGGCAAATGAAGAAACCAGAAGATGCGCAAAAGGATTTTCTTTTCCTAAGCTAGAGAACGTTGAAGGAGATGGGTTTCCTTTCTGGCAGCACTGCCTGATATAATTTCACAAAGATGCAAATGATTAATATTAGACTATCCTCTAAGAAGAGCAGGACAGCATATGAGCACTGGACATTTCAGAAGAATAAGGGTAAGGGGGAGAATTGTATATGGAACATATACAATTTGTGCTAGCAACAAAAAGGCAAACAGAGCCTTTTGGCCTCTTTCACTCTGGTGAGTCTGGTTGAGGAAACACTCCAGGATTTTATAGCAGTAGTTCTCAAAGTGTGGTCTCTGAATCAACAACCTCAGCTTCACCTGGAACAGGTAAGAATCACAAGCTCTCAGGCCCCATTCCAGACCTACTAAATCAGAAACTCTGAGATTAAGTCCAGCCATTCTGCTACAAGTTCAGTCTCAGAACCACTAGCTTACAATATACTCAGAAAAACAGAGAAGTAAGCAAGAACAGACAACTCACATTGATAAGTACTTTGTTCAACAATGTTATTCCCAGGGAGCTATTGGGGTACACTGGTCATTTACCCCAACCCAGAACAGGAGGTGAGTATGAGATAAATTTTCAAATATGATTGTCAATTAATCATGTGATGTAGGACTAAAAGACTGGGTTAGATTCCAGATCGCAACACTTTCACCAAACACCGAACATAGCTGCACCATAAATAGTTAGTAGTTAATATTTGTTTAGCACTGCTTATTTGCCAGGATTTATATTAAACCCTTTACAGGCAATATTATGCTTAACACTTAGGACATCCCTCTATGAAAAGCAATATTATTATCCTTACTTTTGTTGAAAGGAAACTGAAGTATAGAAAGTAAATGTTCCTGACAAGATAGGCAGGAAAATGTGGTTAAGAGTACACATGGAGGATGGGAGGAAGAAGACTTTCCTCTAGTCACAGAAAGGAAAACGATGAGTGCAGAGGGGATAGGTTCATAGTTTTGGTCTACAAAAGCGAAAAAGGCAATGCAGAGACTTTAGCTCAGTCAGTCTGCCAGCAGAGTCCACTATGCTAACTACTTTATTTTGCTGTTCAGTTACATTTACCATATTGAATTATAATTGCCTATCTGTTTGCCCCCTCATTAGATGGGGAGCTCTGTAATCTCTAAATTCTAGCCAAGGTCCGAGTACATAATAGACTCTCAACTTTTATTAAATTTGTAAATGAATTAATAAATGAATGATGACACTAAACCCATTTGTGTGGCTTTTTTTAAGAATGGAGTAAGGGGGGATGCCTGAGTGGCTCAGTGGGTTAAAGCCTCTGCTTTCGGCTCAGGTCATGATCTCAGAGTGCTGGGATTAGCCCCATATCAGGCTCTCTGCTCAGTGGGGAGCCTGCTTCCTCCTCTCTCTCTCTCTGCCTGCCTCTCTGCCTACTTGTGATCTCTCTCCCTCTTTCAAATAAATAAATAAAATCTTAAAAAAAAAAAAAAAGAATGGGGTAAGAGGATGGCTGCAATTAGTTGTATATTTTTATTCTAATTTTAAGAGAATCTGGCCATAATTTTAGGCCTGGTGAACATGATTTATCTACAAGGAATCTTTTTTTTTTCTTTTACATTTTGGTTCAGGTCCACTGAAAAAGAGTGTTTGTGAATGTAATGGACAGTCTGGTTATCATTCTAACAACGATTCTACCCCATATCCATGACGTTAGACCCATGTGGTTTAGAAACACTGGCTTGACCACTAGACACAGGAATAGAATGCATAACCTAGCCTGAACTAATCGTTGCATTCCACCATCTACACACACTTGTCAGTTCATTCATGAGCATGTGATCTAGGCTAATCAGAGAAAATCTCGGGCCTGATGCTGGATATTCTGGTATACAGATAATCTCTATTTCTCCGAAGTATGTGATATGCAGGTACAATAACTGCCACTTTACTATCATGAAGAAAGTGGTCTGAGGAAGAAGCAGACATACCGAGTAGGGTAGAACCAAAATAATTTTATGAATCAGTGTCCTGATCAAACTGCCTGACATATCCATATTACTTCTGAATTTCTCCATTTTGAAATAAGTTCCTTATTATTTTGGCCAGTATATGCTGACTTGTTCCTTTAGCCTAGATAATTGATATCATAAAACTCTTAGTAGGTCCCAGTTTCTGCATTCTTTTTCTTTCAACAATTAGAAACATATGTATTTGGGGGGTGGGGTGTTGAGTTTTCTAAGTTCTTTATATATTTTGGATACTAGTCCTTTATCAGATATGTCATTTGCAAATATTGTCTCCCATTCGGTAGGTTGCCTTTTAGTTTTGTAGATTATTTCCTTAGCCGTGCAGAAGTTTTTATTTTGGTGAAGTCCCAATAGTTTATTAGTTTATTTTTGCTTTGGTTTCCCTTGCCCCAGGAGACATATCTAGTAAGAAGTTGCTATAGCCAATGTCAAAGAGGTTACTGCCTCTGTTCTCCTCTAGGATTTTAATGGTTTCCTGTGTTGCATTTAGATCTTTAATCCATTTTGAATTTATTTTTGTGTCTGGTATAAGAAGGTCACTGAGTTTCATTCTTTTGCATGTGGCTGTCCACTTTTCCCAACACAATTTGTTGAAGAGACAGCAATTCCACTACAAGGTATTTACCCAAAGAGTAAAAAAATACTAATTCAAAGGAATTACATGCACCCCGAGGTTTATAGCAGCATGATTCACAATAGCCAATTTATGGAAACAGCCCAAATGTCCATCAACTGATGAATAGATAAAGATGTGGTATGTGTATATACCTACACACAAACACACACACACACACTGGAATATTATTCAGCCATAAAAAAAGAATGGAATCTTGCCATTTGCAATAACATAGATAAAGCTAAAGAATATTATGCCAAATGAAATTACGTCCAAAAAAGACAAATACCATATGATTTCACTCATATGTGGAATTTAAGAAACAAAACAAATAATTACAGGGGGAAGAAAGAGAGGCAAACCTTCCAGAGTTCCGCATCTAGCCTTTCCCCCCCAATCAGGGTGGCCTGCTACTAACAGAAAGACATTGTTGAGTCTAACATCATTCTAGTAGTTTCGAAGTTATACTGAAAGCCAGTTACTTAACCTCTTTCACATCTTTATAAACAAAGTTCCCCCAAAATACTCCTATAGCAAAAAAGAGGAGAGCTTTGGCACTTCTGCTTTTTTCTTTTTTTTCCTTTTCTTCTTTGAATGAATTAAAAATGTGAAAATATATGTTGTATATAGCTCAGTCACTAAAAACAGTAATGCAGCTACTATCTAAGATGCAGTTGCATCAGCCTATTTAATAAAGCACATCCTTCATGGAGGCGCCTGGGCAGTTCAGTCCTTAAGCATTCAGTTGTTAAGCGTCTGCCTTCAGTTCATGATCCTAGGGTCCTGGGATCCATCCCCCACATCAGGGTCCCTGTTTGGCAGGAAGCCTATTTCTCCCTCTCCCACTCCCTCTGCTTGCATTCCCTCTGTCTCTGTCTCTTTCTCTCTGTCAAAAATAAATAAATAAAATCTTAAAAAATAAAAACAAAACACATCCATCATGAGCAATAGAAATTCTTTGCATAAAAAAAGTCAAAATTTTCTGTGATGGTTTATAGTTTAAAATCTCTAATGCTTGGGGTGCCATTGTGGCTCAATCAGTTAAGCATCCAACTTTGGTTTTGGCACAGATAATGATCTCTGTGTGTATGTGGGGCTCCATGTTCAGCTGGGAGTCTACTTGAAGATTCTTTCTCTCTGCAACTCCTCCTACTCATACTCTCTTTCTTTCTCTCTCTCAAATATTTTTTAAAATCTCTAATGCTTCATGTATGTACATCTTGTGCTCATCCACAAAACTGTAATGACCTAATAGACAACTATGTTATCTTCTATGTTTTATTTAAGTAGCCCTTATTATTTAATTATAGTTGACTTGGAGGTAGAAGTAGGCAGAGAATTGGGTGGAGGGGGGAGACAGCAACTTCCCTAGAAAAAAATATGTAGAAAAATCCTTACCAGCTTATATATATCCACGGTATAACTCTTACAGTGGACTTCTTCAGCAGTTTGGCTAATTGCGTTTACTAGCAACATTTAATCTCTCAATAAACATTTAGTGAGTACTTACTATATATGTACTAGACATTGCTAGATAGAAGGGATACAAGGTGAAAGAGAACCATAGCCTTACTTTATCCCTGTGTCATGAGTCTCCCTCCACCTGCATAATTGTTACTCTTCCTTTACATGTTCTCCAAAGCAGCGAGACTCCAACTGAAAGTGAAATGCCAATGAAAACTGAAGATCCAAGATGAAGGAAGACATCAGAACTCTGGCTAAAAGCTTCAGTTTATATTAAATTGTTCTTGGGGCAAAGAGTTTTAACCTTAAGATCTTACATTAAGGCATTTGAATCTGACAAATGCCTGGTATACTTAACATAAGGTGATTGAGGAAATCCTGCAGCCTATGATTGACATGAGAAAATTAAAGTAAGCATAGACATGAGAAAATTAAAGTAAGCATAGAAGAATCAGCTTAACTTTCAGTGTCATTTTTACCTCATGACTTCAGAATTTTAATTCTGTTGAGGTCACATTGAGTTCTTCTATGAGAAATTATAAAGCAGCATAATTACACAACATCACTTTTGATGACTGCCAAGGGGAAGACAGATGCTCTGAATCTGTCTTCAGATCTGAATCTGTAAAGAACTATTATAATCAATAGGAAACAGGGAATAAGCAGGCATTTTATTTGGGATAGAATATACTTACTCTAATCTGATAAGAAGAGCTATAGATTTTATATATTTCATAGTCTGTTATTTGCACCCATACAAAAAATACTTGAGATCAGAAGTTAGGTAGCCCAAATGGCTTAAAACCATTTAGTAGTCACTGATGCAATTCCTTTTGTGTTCTCACAAAAACACTCACGAGGAGAGCAATAAAAATTCACAACAGCTTTTAAAAGTAAAACTGAAGGACAATATAATGCCAGAATCCTAGAGGAAAGTATAATAGTTGTGGTGGAGAGTGGAGCTAGACAAAGAAAAAATTATCCAAGTTGCATCTCATAGCAGTACAGCATGGTGGTCGAGAGTAGGCACTCCAAACCACACAAAGCTGTATTTGGAGTTCTTCATTACCTAGGTGATCCTGGTAAATTAAAATCTGTAAAATCATCTCTTCTATAAAATGGAGATAGTAACAACATCATTATTTTGGACTGAATTGTGACCCCCCCAAAAAAATTCATATGTTGAAGCGCTAAAACACAAAGTGACTATATTTGGAGGGTCCTTAAAGTAGCAATAAGGTTAAATGTGGTCATAAGTATGGGGCCCTAGTCCAATAGGACCTTCATCCTTAGAAGAAGAATGGATCCCAGAGATGCATACCCAATAGAAAGGTCATGTGAGCACACAGTGAGAAGGTAGCCACCTCCATACCAAGGAGAGAGATCTCAGGAGACAACAACCCTGCCAACATCTTGATCCTGATTCAAGTTTCCAGAATAAATTTCTGTTGTTTAAGACACTTAATCTGTGGTATTTTATTAAGGTAGCCCTAGAAAACAAACACAACCATCTTCATGGAGTGTTCTGAGAATCAAATGA
Source organism: Procyon lotor (assembly GCA_028646535.1). Taxonomy (NCBI): domain Eukaryota; kingdom Metazoa; phylum Chordata; class Mammalia; order Carnivora; family Procyonidae; genus Procyon; species Procyon lotor. Next base: position 58,575,819 of record CM053604.1, on the reverse strand, counting down.
GTTAATGAGTACAGAGCTTGGAATAAGGTAAATGCTTATGAAAGTTTGTTCCTGTTATCTTTATTAATTTATAAAGAGAGACCGGGTGGGAAAGGGTGGTAGGATACTTCCTACATCCCTCACCATCTTTCCCAAAATTCCTTTAGGAAATTAGCCAGGACAGATTAAGGTCCAAATTTGATGACAAGGCCTGGGTTGGGGCACATTATAAGAGAATTAAACCCTAGTCAACAGCAAACTCCATGCATACCTTTTTTGTTCAGATGACAGGGAATCAAATTGAATTCTTAGTTTTACAACACATACAACATAGATGAGTGTTCAGTAGCAGCTAACCTATGGTCCAGAGGGAGTCCCCTATACTAATCCACCATCAGCCACATTCTTCTCAAGGAAAGAATTCCTAACAGTTAGAAATTTCCAGGCCTGGACACAAGGGAAATATGGAAAGTTGGGGCCAGAGGTAGAATCAGTGCTTTCCCCCAACTGCATTAAGAGCCTTTCTTGGGGCACCCGGGTGGCTCAGTTAGTTAAGTGGCTGCCTTGAGCTCAGATCATGATCCCAGGGTTCTGGGACTGAGCCCCACATCAGGCTCCCAGCTCAACAAGGAGTTTGCTTCTCCCTCTCTCTGTCCCTCTCCCTACTTGTGTTCTCTCACTCTTTCTCAAATAAAATCTTCATTAAAAAAAAAAAAAAAAGCTCTCTCTTTAAAACCTCTTAGTGGAATTGCTCATGTAGGTGGGTTATACATAGGATAAACTGCCCCTCTCTTCACTGTTCACCCACTCCCCCCTCATTTCTCTAACTCGGGAAAAAAAACCTGTGTTAACTACCATCCACATGCAACCTAGAAATAGTGTATACTTACATTAAAAAATTAATAATTGTTTCTTAGGACTCATAGAATCAAAGCTTCTTATTAATTTTTTTTCTTCTCTTTTGTACATTTATATCTATTAATCTTCTACAATAAATATGTGCTCTTTGCATAATTTTTGAAGTTATTTTAAAAGTAGAATATTTGGGAGCACCTGGGTGGCTCTGTGGGTTAAAGCCTCTGCCTTCAGCTCAGGTCATGATCTCAGGGTCCTCGGATCGAGCCCCACATCAGGCTCTCTGCTTGGCAGGGAGCCTGCTTCCCCCCCTCTCTCTGTCTGCCTCTCGGCCTACTTGTGATCTCTCTCTCTCTGTCAAATAAATAAATAAAATCTTTTAAAAAAAAAGAAAAGTAGAATATTTGAGGGCAACTGGCTGGATCAACCAGTGGATAGGGCAACTCTTAATCTTGGGGTTGTGAATTTGAGCCCCACACTGGGTGCAGAGAATATTTTAAAAAAAGAAAAATAGGGGCACCTTGGTGGCTCAGTGGGTTAAAGCCTCTGCCTTCAGCTCAGGTCATGATCTCAGGGTCCTGGGATCGAGCCCCGCAACAGGCTCTCTGCTCAGCAGGGAGCGTGCTTCCCTTTCTCTCTCTGCCTGCCTCTCTGCCTACTTGTGATCTCTCTCTCTGTGTCAAATAAATAAATAAAATCTAAATAAATACATAAATAAATAAATAAATAAATGTAAAAATAAAAATAAATCTTATTAAAAAATAATAGGGACACTTGGGTGGCTCAGTTTATTAAGCATTAAGTGTCTGCTTTTGGCTTAGATTATGATCCCATGGTCCTAGGATTGAGTCTTGTCTTTCCCTCTGGCTGCTGCTCCCCTGATTATGTGCTCTCTCTCTAACAAATAAATAAAATCTTAAATAATAATAATAAAATAAATAGGGAGGGGCAAGATGGTGGAGGAACAGGAGAATGAGATATCATCAGGTCCCATAAGTTCAGCTGGATAGTTATCAAACCATTCTGAACAGCTACAAACTCAACATGAGATAGAGGAGAAGAACAGCAATTCTAGGAACAGAAAATTGACCACTTTCTAGAAGGAATGATGTGCAGATAAGGGAATCCAAAGCAACGGGAAGATGGACCATGGGGGGAGGGGCTGGCTCCTGGCAAGTGGTAGAGCAGTGGAGCACAAAATGGGAACTTTTAGATGTCTGCTCCACTGAGAGACATCACTCCAGAGACTAAATGAGGGGTGGAGCCCTCACTGGGACAGTGTGGTCTCAGGACCCATGGGGTCACAGAAAGACCGGGGGTGTCTGAGGGTGGCAGAGCTGCCAGGTATCAGAGTAGGGAAGCCAACTCCAGAGACAGAGCCGAGAAGTGGGTTCTCAGCTCGGGATTACCTTAAATTGTGATACAAGGCACAGTCTACCACTGCTCTTCCAACACAGACCCCCACAAGGGGCAGATCCAGAGAGACCCCTTCCTTCCTCTTTCAGGAGAAGCAGCACGGGAGCACGCTGCAGGAATCTTCTGGATTTGGAGACTCCAAACGGGGCCATGCACCAGAGATAGAAACAATCAGCTACAGGCCAGGTGAGCTAGGAGTGCGGCTGGAGACCAGGGAGACAGGAGGGATTGACTGCTTTTCTCTGAGGGTGCACTAAGGAGTGGGGCCGTGAGGTCTTGACTCCTCCCAGGGCTGGAGTTTGAGAGGCCATCATTTTCATTCCCATCCTCCAAAGCTGTATGGAAAGCATTCAGGGAACAAAAGCTATAAGAGCAAACCTGAGCAGATTACTTACCCCAGACCCTGGCAAGGACAGTGCAATTCTGCTTTGGGCAAAGACATTTGAGAATCACTGCAACAGACCCCTCCCTCAGAACATCAGCAAGAACATCCAGCCAAGACCAAGTTCACCAAACAATGACAATTGCAGAACTCCAGAGTTAGGAGAAAGTAATACACAGAATTGATGGCTTTTTTTCCCATGATCCTTCAGGCTTTCAAAGTTAAATTTTTTTAACTTTGTTTTTTCTTATTCTATTTTTTAATTCCTCCTCTTTCCTATTTTAACATTTTTTAACTATTTTATCTTATCAATACCTTTTTAAAAATCTCTTCTAATTTTCAGTGTTATACTCACATTTTATCCCTTCATTGTATTTAACCTTATTTTTATATACATATAAGATTTTTTTTCATTAAAATTTGGGGATACAATTTCTTCTAACAGATCAAAATATACCCTAAATCTAGCACATGGTTTGTCCTAGTCTCCAGCCTAATCACATTCTTTCCTCTTTTTTTTCTTTTCTTTTTTCAAACAACTTCTTATCTTAACAATTCCTTTTTTAGAATTTTTTTTAATTTTCATCTTTACAGTCATATTCCAGCCTTTCATCATGTTTACCATTATTTTTATATAAGTTTTTCTTTCCTTAAAATTTCGGGAGGTAGTTTCTTCTAACACACCAAAACACAACCAAAATAAAATGCGGGTGCTCTGTTCTACTCACCAGTCTAATATATATTTTTTTCCTTTTTTCTCCCCCTCCCTTTCCCCTCCCCCTGGTTTTGGGTCTATGATGATTTGGATACTGTATATTTTTCTGGAGTCATTGCTACACTTTTAGTATTCTGTTTTCTCATTCATCTATTCTTATCTGGATAAAATGACAAGGTGGAAAAACTCACCACAAAAAAAGCAACAAAAGGCAGTACCAGCAGCTAGGGACCTAATCAACACAGACATTAGTAATATGTCAGAACTAGAGTTCAAAATAACAATTATCAAGGTGCTAGCTAAGCTCAAAAAAAGCATGAAAGATATTAGAGAATCCTTTCTGGAGAAATAAATCCCTTTCTGGAGAAATAAAAGAACTAAATCTAACCAAGTTGAAATCAAAAAAGCTATTAATGAGGTGCAATAAAAAATGGAGGCTCTTACTCCTAGGACAATGAGGCAGAAGAGAGAAATAGTGATATGGAAGAACAAATGATGGAGAATAAAGAAGTTGAGAAAAAGAGAGACAAACAACTACTGGACCACAAAGGGAGAATTGGGGAGAAAAGTGATACCATAAAATGAAACAATATTAGAGGGGCGCCTGGATGGCTCAGTCATTAAGCATCTGCCTTCAGCTCAGGTCATGATCCCAGGGTCCTGGGATCGAGCCCCACATGGGGCTCCCTGCTCAGCGGGAAGCCTGCTTCTCCTTTTCTCACTCCCTTTGCTTGTGTTTCCTCTCTCATTGTGTCTCTCTCTGTCAAATAAATAAATAAAATCTTTTAAAAAATTTTTTAAAATATTAGAATAATTGGGATCCCAGACAAAGAAGAAAGAGAGAGGGGGCAGAAGGAACAAGCATCAAAATCAAGGAAGCACAAAGAACCTCCCTCAAAATCATTAAAAATAGGTCTACACCCCATCATCTAATAGTAAAACTTACAAGTCTCAGTGACAAAGAGAAAATTCTGAAAGCAAGACAAGAAATCTGTAACATTCAAAGGCAAAACTGTTAGATTAACAGCAGACCTATCCACAGAGACCTGGCAGGCCAGAAAGGACTGGCAGGATATATTCATAGCACTAAATGAGAAAAAATATGCAGCCAAGAATACTATATCCAGCTAGGCTATGACTGAAAATAGAGGGAGAGATAAAAAGTTTCCAGGACAAACAAAAACTGAAAGAATTTGCAAACACCAAACCAGCCCTACAGGAAATATTGAAAGGGGTCCTCTATGCAAAGAGAAAGCCTAACAGACCAGGAAGGAACAGAGACAATATACAGTTAACAGTCACCTAACAGGCAATAAAATGGCACTAAATTCATATCTGTCAATAATGACCCTGAATGTAAATGGGCTAAA
>CM053604.1:58552435-58570602 GCA_028646535.1 Procyon lotor | reverse complement strand
TTGTGATCTCTCTGTCTCTGTCAAATAAATAAATAAAATCTTTAAAAAAATACTGTTAAAGGAACAGAAGCAAATCAGAAATAAAATTCCATTAATAAAGCATGTAGTCAGATATAATAAGTCCATTAATTTGTAATTCTGTAAATTACAATTTACTGAGAAAATTGACTTAGTGACCCACATTTGATTTTGTAATCAATGTTTACTGTCCATGCATATGTAAGCATATAATAAAATCTTCTTACATTTATTGGATCTGATGTAACTTTTTAACAAAATAAAAGAATAATAATTAATTATAGCTTAGCATAGAATTATTTTATAAATAGATCTTACAGTTAAGCCTCTGCACTTTTGCTACTAAAATGTCATTGAATTAGAAGTAAGTGGTTTCCAAAGAACCTGCAAGGGAGCAAATCCCACCATTAAACTCTTCTTTCAGAGAGCAGTATCGGTTACATGTTGAATAACATCTTATATAATTAGAAAGGTAATTGTAATGCTTTATTTTTTTAAAGAATGTAAATTGACTCAAGCTCATTTATTATATAAAATAAATTAACTGTTAAAAATATCCTAGTTTGAATACACTAATATGGGCTTTGGAACTAAAAGGTATTTTCTGTTGTGCTTTCATGTCTTTGTGGTAACTTACTATTCCTAGTAAGGTGAACCTCACCACTATTTAGAAGGGAAGAAAGAAAGGAAGGAAAGAGAAAGAAAAGGGAAGGAAGGAAGGATGAAAGGAAGGGAGGGAGGAAGGCAGACAGGCAGGCTGAAGAAAATAATATCCATCCCTTGCTTATTTTACTTATATATTACTATAGCAATGTTCTCAGGGTTTGAAAGAAACCCTGCTCCCACTTTAATATGACATTTGTCTTGAGAAACTGTACTAAACACAGGTGTGGAAAATGATGCATCAGTACGTAATGTCAGAGAAGAGGTAAGCTTTTGTCAGGAACTTATCTAACCCCAAGGCATATCATTAAAATTTCCAATATAGTAGCAAAATAATGATAGTTTAACAGTAACTCTATACATGATGTGATTGTAAGATTTGAGAAATATATTTATATGTCTGTATGAGAATGTTATTTATATATTTATGTATTAGCAATATACACCCACAAAGAATTTTTCTTTTAAAGATTTTATTTATTTATTTGACACAGAGAGAGAGATCACAAGTAGGCAGAGAGGCAGGCAGAGAGAGAGGGGGAAGCAGGCTCCCTGCTGAGCAGAGAGCCCAATGTGGGGCTCGATCCCAGGACCCTGAGATCATGACCTGAGCCGAAAGCAGAGGCTTTAACCCGCTGAGCCACCCAGGCACCCCTAGTTCTATCACATTTTTTTTTTTTTTAAGTGAGAGGATGAGAGGAGCGAAGGTCAGAGAGAGAAGCAGACTCCCCGTGGAGCTGGGAGCCCGATGTGGGACTCGATCCCGGGACTCCAGAATCATGACCTGGGCCAAAGGCAGCTGCTTAACCAACTGAGCCACCCAGGTGCCCTGTTCTATCACATTTTTAAGGATGTGGTTCTCCATACTCATTTATATCTTATCTAAGTGATTTTTTTGTAGAAACTGTTTTATGAAAATTTTATTTATTAATATTTTATTTATTTATTTATTTATTTGAGAGAGAGAGAGCATGAGCAGGATAGAGGGGCAGAGGGAGAGGGAAAAGCAGATTCCCTGTTGAGCAGAGAGCCCAATGTGGGGCTCAATCCAGGACCCTGGGATTATGACCCCTGAGGTGAAGGCAGAGGCTTGATGGACTGAGCCACCCAGGGACCTCTGTATTATGAAAAATTTAAAAATAAGTATCTTTTTAAGTAGTTATCAAGTTTTCATTCTTTTCTAATATTGCTAAGCAGAATTCACTGTTTCCTTATTTGTGTCTTCATTGCACCAGGGCAGCATTTGTTACATACTGCTGCTAAGGAACCACCTCAAACTGTAAGAACATTAAGATCAGGGGCTGTCTTGCTCATCTTCCACTCCCAGTCAGTGCCTAATGTATGTTAGGTGCTCAGTTGTGGGTTTGTCAAATGGACCAGTTGATAAAATAATAGTGGGTGCAGGTTACAGCTGTGATTCTTGCCCTCAAACAGTACAAAAGTAGAGTTGTATATTACTTATTAATAATAAGGGACATTAATACTCGAAGAAAACTGTGTGGTAAGTAAGAATCTTTTGACTTACATAATTCAGCCTTGAGAGAGGAAGAATTATGCAGTGACTGGGAGCATGACAGACCTATGCTCCCAGTCACCTGTATGAGTTCAGTCTCAGCTCTGATGTTCACTTGCAGCCTGATTGCCAGTAAGTGACTTAACTTTCTGAGCTTGTTTTCTCATCTTAAAGATGTTGATAATAATACTATCTACCATATAGAGTTGTCATGAATTTAAATGAGTTAGTCCTCTTAGTGTGGTGAAGGCATATAATAAATATTCAATCATAATTAGCCATAAGATCTTTAGACCTTTTATAAAAAATATCTTTAGAAGTAGTGTACTATGGACATTTCCCCCTACCATATTCAATTTCAGTGTTTCTTCATTACCTAAAAAGCAAAGTTTGTTAGTCTATCTACCTACCTCTCTACCTACCTTCCTATTTATCATCTATCAATCATTTATCTCAGAACTGCATTGAAGACTAGTATTCGGAGTGATGATAATTGGGGATACAGAAGAAGAGTAGAAAGTAGGTAGTTCTCTATGCTTGTTTTTGAAAAAGCACCATGTCTTCTACCCGATGGTTGAATGGAATGAGAAAAACCTGAAAATGTACTTATTTTGTCATAGCAGATTCAGTATTTTCTTAATTATTTGTGAAATCCATTTGGAAAACTAAAGCCACCGACTATTTCCATCTTTTTTATCCTTATTGTTGGCTATAAAAATAAATTTAAATGGATTGTCACTGAATGCAAGTGCTAAGGGTCAAATATATGGTGATTGATGACACACCTCTCTAAATGAAGAGGAAAGGAGGGTCTTGAGCAGGGAGGACAACTTTAGGTGCTGCCAGTCCATAGGAAGAGAAGGTATCTTGCACCTTGGAGCCCAGGGAAGGAAAACAAGCACTTTCTGGAAGTTCCCAATGTCTTGAGAAGGGGCAAAGCTGCCAAATACCATATAACTCTTCTTCTAGAATATTTGGAAATCTTTAGAAGAGGAGAGTTACTTATCTGTCTTGAATAATGAAGTATTTACTCCCCTTGAAAACACAAAGTAATTGACCTTCTATACCTTGACAATTATACATAACATATACAGTTGTAATGTGGCCACATTTTCTTCATCAGAATCTTTTTTTGCAAAAGCCAGTGAAGCTCCATGGAGTAGAGATTATCTTTCTATCTATCTATCTATCTATCTATCTATCTATCTATCTATCTATCTATCATCTATCTATCTATCATCTATCTATCTATCATCTACCCACATATTTACCTATCAATCACAATACTTAAAGGAGAAATTTATAAAGATGACAAAAAAGATTTCATTTAGAACAACTAAATCCTCTTTACAGAGTGAGAACCACACATAGTTAAGTTAGGCCAACCACAGTGGGATTCTTAATTTATAATCCCTTCTTATTGAGGAATTAATAGAAACATTTTAGGTGTTTAATAAACATTTCTTTCTTGTTATATTCAATCATCTTTTTTCCTTTCAGTTGTATGCTCATTTCATCTTTTTCTTCTTTCCCACATAGTTTTGCTCTAGGCTAGCACTGTTCAACAAAGATATAAAGTAAGCCACAAAGGCGAATTATGTATGGAATTTTAAATTTTCCTAAAGCCATGTTAGGCTTTCTTTCATGGGGTGAAATTAATTACCATTATCTGATGATTTTTTTAAAAAAGATTTTATTTGAGAGAGAGAGACAGAGAGAGAGAGAGAGAGAGAAGGTGCACAGAGGGAGGGGTAGAGGGAAAGGGAGAAGCAAACTCCCCGCTGAGCAGGGAACCCAACACCCAGCCCCAACAATGGGGCTCGATCCCAGCACCTGAGGATCAGGACCCGAGCTGAAGGTAGATGCTTAACCAGCAGAATTACCCATGTGCCTCTATGATCTGGAGCTCTAATGTTGAACCATTTTCTTCACAATGATTTAGTTGCATTTTGTATTCTTTTGTTCCTCCTCTTGGCATTTTTGCTATTAATACTTTTTAATTATTGGTTACTACATGAAAGTATGGTTTTATTTTATTTTATTTTTTTAAAGATTTTATTTATTTATTTGACAGAGAGATCACAAGTAGGCAGGGTGGCAGGCAGAGAGAGGGGGCGAAGCAGGCTCCCCACTGAGCAGAGAGTTTGATGTGGGGCTCGATCTCGGGATCCTGATATCATGACCCAAGCCAAAGGCAGAGGCTTTAACCCACTGAGCCACACAGGCACTCCAAAAGTATGGTTTTATAAAATATTTGTATATGTTAGCTAATAAAGATAATAATCAAAATGGCTTAGCTGAAAACTACAAGTGACAAGGAGAAAGCATCTACTTTATAAGATTAAATTTAGTTAATTTTGGTTAGTTGTCTAAATATAAGACAGTTCAATTTTTAGATTCATTAGATATTAACCAATAAATATGGATTCAGACTTTATAATATTGAGTGCTTCATTTTTGGTATGATTATAAAATGAAAGCAACAGCTCTTGTTTTTGGATGAAAGTTTGAGCTTATAATACACTTTGGCTCCTAAATAGCTTGTGTAGAATAATATTGCAATAATGTAGTGGATTTTTGCTGTCTTATTACTGTGAATGGGTGTACTTTGAACTGTTTTCCAGAAGTGGTGGAAAATTTACATGCCTTCTCATTTTGGAGAGCAAAACTCTCGCACAGATTATGTAACAATGGACACAGATATTTGGAACTATTGATCCCCCTCAGTCACTAGAGCAGCTGGGTTGTGCCCGGAGTTGGAGGGTGGGATTGGAGGGGGTGCCCCAGAGCCTTTGACTATCACCTCAGCTAGGACCAACCTCATCCATTATCCCAGAGTATCTTGTAAATATCATTTTCTCTATGAGCCAAGATTTGGTAAAGTCTCTGTTATACTCTGTCACAGTAGATTCAAATCTCATTTCATATTTTAAAATAAATGAGATCCTACTTAAGTAGAAAATGTGTTAGCATGTCAAACAAATAATGTATTTCCCCCCAGTATCCCTTTCCATAGTTAATTGTGTCTTCTGAGTTTTCAGGTTTCTTTTTTTTGAAGATTTTATTAATTTATTTGACAGAGAGAGTGAGAGAGCACAGGCAAGGGTAGCAGCAGAAGAAGAGGGAGAAGCAGGCTCCTCGCTGAGCAGGGAGCCTGATGCGGGGCTCGATCCCAGGATCCTGGGATCATGACCTGAGCTGAAGGCAGATGTTTAACCATCTGAGCCATCCCGGCGCCCCAGTTTTCAGGTTTCTAAGTGAAGTTTAATTTACTTTTCTTTTCTCCTTACACCTACTAAATTACTATATCTCAAATTTTAAAAATCATACACTACTGTTAATGATTTAAAATTCTCTTTAATATTTTTTGAGATAAAAAGCAAATATTTTGAAACTAGAAATCAGTCAAAACAAAGGGTGACTAGTTATTTTCACATGATATATGTTTCCCCGATTTTGATATGTACCTTAGGGTTATAGCCTCTTTAAAAAAAAAAATCACTAATAAAATGCTTTAGTTTTGAACTGCTGATAAACCAAGTATGAACAAAGGGCACATTGTCATTTGATCAAAGAGAAATAATTTCAAATAGCATCAGTTCCTATTTCTTATTAGTCATTTGATATTTTCATTCTTCATCAACATGTTCTAAGTGTCCTAACATGTCCTAATGTTGCAATAATTGAGTGGGTCTTAAATACTGTTAAAGAGGTGTTCACCTTATTTGACATAGTGAGACATAAAGAAGGAAGAAAGACACTTAAGGTCCTAAGTCACTTAAGAACTTACAATTATGTCTTTATTGTTGTCCATGGAGCCATGGAGAGAGCCTTTGTTTTCATTTTCCATCATTCTGCTTAAAGACTTTGAGTATGACCAGGCTGATGGATTTAATGATAATGTCTCAGAATTTAAATACAAGGTGCTCATGTTAGGCTTGAGCACCTGTATGAGTTCAGTCTCAGCTCTGATGTTCACTTGCAGTCACCTGTATGAGTTCAGTCTCAGCTCTGATGTTCACTTGCAGCCTGATTGCCAGTAAGTGACTTAACTTTCTGAGCTTGTTTTCTCATCTTAAAGATGTTGATAATAATACTATTTTATATGTACAATCATAGATTGGTTCTTTTTAAAAAGCTAAAAATATTTCTTGAAATCTTCCCCCCAAACCCGCAACTTAATAGAACAAAAGCTATAGTAGTAGTATTTAAAATATTGACTGGTCAATATTTGCATGGTAGTGGTTCTGTTAGAAATATTTTTTATTGTGAACATTACTGAGTTATAGGTTATCATGAATATTTTTCTAAGTTTATGAAAAATTATAGGACTGTCAAAGTCAATTTATATAATTATCAAATTTCTTGATTCTCTGATGTACATCTTTTTCTTTTTCTCTGTAAAGACTAGTAAGGATTTCCTTTAAAAAAGAAACAAAATGATTAATTTGATATAAAAGAGGAACCTGTAAGAAATGAACTTAGATGGCCAAAAATTTGAGTTCAATTTATTGAAGAAAATATCCACAGGTTTATTGCATAAGCATTTTGAGTCATCTTATTAAATGATCTTAACTTTGCAATCAAGGCCATGCTTGAAAGAAAAAAAATTCCTTTTAACTTTTTCCTCTTGATGAAAGGTCAAGACATGACTATTTTTCTTTTTATCTATCTATCTATCTATCTATCTATCTATCTATCTATCTATCTATCTATCATTTTTAAAGATTGAGAGAGAGAGAGATTACAAGTAGGCAGAGAGGCAGGCAGAGAGAGGGGGAAGCAGGCTCCCCACTGAGCAGAGAGCCTGATGAGGGGCTTGATCCCAGGCCCCTGAGTTCATGACCTGAGCCGAAGGCAGACACTTTAACCCACTGAGCCACCCAGGTGCCCCAAGACGTGACTGTTTTTAGCAACACCTTTGAAACTGATTTCTACTTAAAGAATTTACATATATATATGGTAATCCTCATTAAACCTAGCAAGTGTGGTTTGCCTTGAAGCCAGCTTTTGGAAGAGCTTATGTTTAAAGATATAAATCTAACTCCCAAATCCTTGAACGATAGACTACAGATTAGGTTAAATTTCCTTTGTATAGGAGTGATTTATCATAGAGCAAAACTTCTAAAAGTTCTCTCCATCTCCATCTCCCTAAAATTTCACATTCATAGTAATTGTTAGAAACCTCTCTTGTCCTTTTACACAATCTTCTCACCAACACATTGTCACCATCCACTTCTTCCTTACCCCTTCTCCTGAGTCCTTCCAGTTGTCTAAAGTCCCATTTGTGATTTTATTTACTCATTCAGCAAGTATTTATTGAGCACCTACTATATGTCTGACACCATATAGGATGGAGTGAAATCTTATCCTCATTTTACCTGTTAGGACTTTTACTTTTTTAAAAAATTTAAAAATTTTTTAAAATTACTCTTTTTTAAGAAATTAAATTTTTAAAAATTAAGATCCAACTCAAATTGCTTTATCAAATAGGCAAAAAAATATATGTATATATATTAATATATATTAAAACATAAATTTTGTATATTTATACAAATATACATATATATCCTCAGAATCTACTCTTCTACTCTGCTTCCTCTCAGTTGGCTCCATTTTCATGCTGATTCAGTTGGCCTTACTGAGTTTCAGGCTCACAGCGTAATAGTACCCAGTCCAGCCAAAGAAATACTCCCTTCCCTGATACTGCAAAGACAACTTTAGAATTGAGCTTATTGATCCCAATTGACCTCTTTTGTGTCTAGTGCCCCCGCCAGAGATCACCAGTGTGGCCAGGAGATGGAATGCGTTGCTTGGTTAAGCCTACAGCATGCATTACTCCTGGATCCTAGAGGAAGAGTTTGCTTTACATGAAGCAGTTTTGCTGAGAATGTGAAAAGGTAGTTGCCCCGAAGGGAATGAATGTGAGTGCATTCTAAGTCGTCAAAAGACAGCAGTCCCTGTGGCTGTTCTAGTGCTTTCCCCTCGAGGGCCTCATCTCCCCTCCCCATGGTAATAAAGGATATCCTCTATCATATTGGACGTGAATTTTTAGTCTCATTCACTCTAATTTCACACTCAATGCAGGAATTTCTTTTCCTGTATTCCCAAGACATCCCAACCTTCATCTGAGAATCACCAGAGATAAGATTTTACTGCCTCAACAGGTAGCCTGACCACTGGCTCTCTAAGCCATAAAATCAGGCCTCTGTTCATTTTCCACTTTATATTTAGCTTGCTGTGGAGTTACAAAAAAAAAGTTGTGAATGCTTAGGATAGTGATAATTTGATTATTCTCCAATTATAACATCGTTTAAAAACTTGCATATAGACAAAGATCGCATATGACTAATGATTTAACTACTCAGGCTAATATGACCAGAGGGTAAAATTTAAAGTTTTAATGGATTTTGTTTCCATTTGCTCTTATCTGAAAGGGTAATTATTCAAGCAGAACTTTCTACTATGATTAAAATGGTAATCTACAATAATATTTATGGAGCCTTGAATTCTGGTGACATTCAAGTTTGAGAAATTTAAATATAATTTTATGTACTAAAACTATACTTAAAGAAGAAGCAAATATAAAAACAGGCTTGACTGTAAATTATGCATCTTTAGTTTTACTTTCCTCGGTTTCATAACTGGTTTGTCTGTAGACTCTCATGTCTGAAAATAAATCCAAATGTGGAGAAAACAATATTCTGCTATTTTTAGAAAGGTTGTACTGACAACACAAAGAGATAAAATAATGAAACTTCTCAGTTGTGTGGCATAGGCTCTGACTGCCAGTCTGTCAGAGTCAAGTCAAGGGATTATCCTTGGAAGATACCAAGGTATCTTCCAAGGATAATCCCTACATGGATAGAAGATTAGTAATTTGATTCTCAGGCCCTAAATGTTTTGGAAGGCACTTCCAAATATTGAATTCCTTGGGAGAAGCTTTAAGGGCCTCAACACACATATAAGACCTGCTATTCATGCACATCAAACAATTCTAAGTTGTTAGTACTTTTGGATAACAAATGTAAGATGTTAGGATCACTAATTCCAGATGGAACCGAGAGAGTTATGATTTCCCTAGGGTAATGCTGAAGTTCAAAGTAGAGTTCGAGGAATAAACTCAGGGCTAACTGCAGGAAAGACTGTTTTAATCCTTGCCTTCACACTGGAAGAAATTTATAGAAGAGCACAGATGAGGTTTTATCTGTGCAGCCATAAGGCAGCTTCACGAAGAATAGCTCATAAAAGCTGATTCTTGAAGAGGCAAAGCCTGTAAGAGACATGCCTCCTTTCCTTACAATGAGCTGCTAAAGATATGCTGATATATCTCTATCTCTATCTCTATCTCTATCTCTATCTCTATCTCTATCTCTATCTCTATCTCTATCTATATAATACATACATATAATATATGTTACATGTATATACACACATACACACATACATATATAATATCTTCTATATTTATAAATATATATTAGGATGTCAAGTAAACCATTCATCAGTTGTACTTTGCTTTTCTAAATAAGAACCAACTGCTTATGCAGGTATACAGAGGGGGTATGTTTCTTTCTCTCCTAACAATGGGCATCATGTTCATGAAGATATATTCAGCTTTAAGCACCCATCTAGACAGTTCATGTAGATGATGAAAGCTAATATTTGTAAATCTGGCCAGGGAAATTTGCATATCTGGAAATCAATAGCACAAACTTTATTAATTCAGATATTTAGCATTTTTGGTCACATTAGGTTGTAAAGAAAACAAATGCTTTCTTTATAAAGTATATAAAAGTATCACCTTTATGCTTATAAAAATTAAATGTTATATAAGTTTTATATACTTATAAAAGTTAAAATATTGACTGGTCAATATTTGCATGGTAGTAGTTCTGTTAGAAACATTTTTTATTGTGAACATTACTGATTTATAAGTTATCATGAATATTTTTCTAAGTTTATGAAAAATTATAGGACTGTCAAAGTCAATTTATATAATAATCAAATTAAAAATTTATCTTATTTATGTTATAAAAGTATCACTTTATACTTTTTTTTATAAGTTGTTTTTTCTCATCAAGCTAATCAACATCTTCTATCTTCTGGAAAGTGTTTTAACAATATGAATAAGAAATCAGTTATATGCTAAGTAAAAGAAAATAATGGGCATCTTGATTTAGCCTTAAACTTCTGGTGGTGACATTTAGTCATAGTGAACTACACAAAGTTGTGTTTTGGGTCAAGATCTTTCCTTTTCCCTTTACTTTCCTTAAAAGAGTATATGCTTCTTTTTTCTCCCATCAGGATGTAATAGATGTAATGTTTCATTTATTCTAGGCAACATGAGACAATAGATTATCGATTTGAAACAGAAAGGGATATGACATACTGCCCCAGGAAATGTTTCAGAGGGTGTTTTGGGATCTTTATTGGGTGTTACAATGATTGGGGGTCCAACTGGCCTTTAATGGATTGGGATGAAGGGGTCTAGATGTTGTGCAGTGTGCGGGACAGCCCCACACAATGATGAATTGTCCTGCAATCTGTGCAAATTTCCAGTATCTCACAAGTAATAGACCTTTATATTTTGTCCTGGTTTTCATTAATTTTTTAGGAATGCAATTACTTTGTAAGTAGAGGAGAGATTTTATGCAGTGTTTTTATGTTTTCAGAGTTACTAGGGTTTAGTAAAGAGTTCAAAATATATTACCGAAGGCAGTATCACTTCTGAAATTTGAATTGCTAAAATGGATCATTCTGCATTTATTGAAATGTTGAAAGAACTTCTCTTTCTTTTGCTTCTATCCAAGTCTGAATATACTTATTTATCCCTTATTTTAAAATGACAAATATAGAGCAGAAAGTTTGACAATATTCAATTGAATATTGCCTTTTAAAAAAAAATGTTGCCCAATTGAGGGCAACATTTGCCTTTTCTTTCCTAGTAGATCCATACCTGAAAATTTAAATAAGGAAATGTTTATTATTTTACTGTGTACATAAAATTTTATTTCTGTTTATTTCACAGTTGACCTTTGTATTGATTTTCTGAAATTATATATATTGGTACAGTGTATTATTTCTAAATTTCACTCCATGTTAGTAAAAGAGGGTGATAAAAAAGATTTGTTATTAAAAGTATGTATTGGGTTGTATAGGATTGGAAACCACTCCATAGATCTGCCTACTAAAGTGAGATGCCAAAACAAATTGTAGAATTTTCAAGGAAAACAAACCTCTGCAATACTTTTGACACCTTAGTCATTGCAAGAATTTAAAAGTAATCAGAATGTGAATAATAGATTATATGTTAATAAAAAAAAGTAATCAGAATGTGGAGGGTGGGGAGAATTTGTAAAGAAAAAAAAAAGCTGTCTTTGAAAACAGCCTTGTGGCTGTTTTCACCATTTCATGTTCTACCTTAGCCTAGAGGATCACTAAGGAGGATAACAAGATTCCAGCAGGTGAGGTCTGTATGGAGAGGACCATGAATGGTACGGTGTCTCAGGACTAGGAAAAAGGGTAGGGAATCATAAACCAAAGGTAATAGATTTGTCCCTGTCAAAGAAGCTCCCTCTGTAAAACCCACAACTATACCCAAGAAAGAAAGCCTTAAAGAACTAACAGACTCAGTGTGAGCTGTCTAATCAGGCAGGTAATGTCTTAACTCCTTCATTTCATGTCCCTCTTCTACTCTAATCTGGGACTTGAGAGTGAGGGAGAAGTAATTGGGGACAAAGAACAGAGCAAGCCCATACCCCTTCCTAAGACCAGCGACAGTCAACCATAGGCCTCTGCTGGAGGAGGAGGGAGAAAATTCTTACCTTGGAGTGAAGACTGAAGAATACATTGGATTGAATCATCTAATTCTGAACTGAGACTTTTTTTTTTTTTAAACTAAAAGTGACTACACAGGACCATCTATTATATCAGAGTGAGTCAATAAGCAATGAGGCTCAATTGAGACATGGATTTCACCTAGAAGGAAAGGAAAAATTTCCCCCATTGAACAAAGTTTAAGGGGACTCTCAGGATAAAAATATCTGATACTTGCCCATAAGTCATAAAAGAAATTAGGCAAAAATCATGCTCCAGGAATAGCCTGCCCCCGACCCCCTTCTCCTTACCCTTATTCTTCTGAAAGGGCCTATGCTCACATGCTATCTTGATCTCCTCTCGGATGTCCTTATATCTTCCTTTACATTACACCTTGGTGAGATTATGTCAGCATATCTGTGCTTTTAGTATCTGTAACTGTAGAAGAAAAAAACCTGCCCCCTGTTGGAGGATCTTTAATCTCCTTTTCAGGAAGTAGAAGAGCTGTTTGAAAATTGATTTATTCTAGCAACGTGTGAAAGATGGTTCCATTGAAATTTGTAATCTGCTGTAAAGGAACAACACTTCTGTTGTCCCCTCTTCTCTCAGTGCTCTCCTACAACGCTACTCCCTTCTGACATCAGATGTGTGTGGGGTTTCCATGCACCAAGCAATTCTGTGATATAAGTTGGGTATCCTAGAATTTGACTCAATTCTGACACTACCTACCTGGAGATAGCATCAGATCCCACAGGTGAAGGCCTCAGATCCACAAGACTGCTTCCCACTGCCTACTCACAACTTCAGACATTGATCCCAAGTGTACGTTGTTACCTGCATTTCTGACCCATTGGCTATAGATTGGAGGTTTCTACAGCCCCTTTTGGGAACTCAATTAATTTGGTAGAATGGCTGATGGAACTCGGGAAAACAGTGCACTTAAGTAGATTACTATTTATTGTAAAAGGGAAATTAAGGAACAGCCAAATGGAAGTGACACTTAGGGCAAGGTATGGGGAAAAGGGCATGAAATGTTCTCCTTGGGCATGTGCCACTCTCCTTGCACATCTGTGTTCACCAACCCTGGCAGCTCTCTAAGTTCTGTCCTTTTGGGTTTTAATGTAGGCTTTATTACTTATGCATGATTGATTAAGTCATCAGCCATTAGTGATTTAACTCAATCTCCCACTTTTCTTCCCTCCCCAAAGACGGGGGAGATGGTCAGGGAGTGCTTCAAGTTCCAAGCTTCTAATCAAGCCTGGTTCCCCTGGCAACCAAACCACCACTCTTGGGTTACTTAGGGACTTTCCAGAAATCACCTCAATAACATAAACTCAGGTGTGTCTGAAGGAGCTTTCAAAGACTCCTTTATTCTTCTAAACACTTAGGAAATCCCTAAGTGTTTAGTAGGATAGGGTATTAGGATAAGGATTTTAGGAGATTTGTGCCAGGAATGAGAGGAAGATCATAAATCTATTTCTTATTATAAAGCACAGTATCACATCTATCCTTGATTATTAATTAATGTATGTTTTGGATGTTTCAAAGTATTGGAAGGGAGTAACTTTAAGGGATTATTCATAATGTGTTAATAATATGTCTGAGGCAATAAAGAAGAGATCTGGCCATGCAATGAGTTTGAACTCTGGTATCTGTTGAGGAGAGCACAGTCAAATATATCAAGGTCTAGTATTAATATACTCTCCACTTATAATAGTTAAAAGAATTTGTTTATAATTTAAATTATGATCACCCACTACCTTAGTAAATGTAAATAAAGTGCTAAATAAATATGGTAATCAAATGTAAATAAAAAATGTAAATAAAAAGTAAGTAAAATGGTAAACTGAGACAAGCTCAAATTACCAGAAAGTAAGTTTATTTGGGAATAGCAGAGAAATTGAAATTCAGGAAATGCATGCTGGAACAAGCTATAGGAGAGTCCACTGAGGCTTTAGGGTGGGCTATATTTACAGGCAAAGAGTGCACAGAAGGGGAAGTGCAGCCAGAGTCCATGCAGAAAGTTCATTGGCTTGAGGATGGGGAGAAATTCTTGACTGGTGTTCATTGGTCAGGAGATAGGTCTTGGTCTTCTGCAAATCAAGCAATTAATGGAAATCAGTCCTTTATATCTAAAGTTCTGTTCTTCTGAGGTGTGTGTGTGAGATTCTACATTTCATATCCTTCAGTTCTATTTTTGACTGAAATCCTTTCACGATGAAATTTTTAGTCTTTAAAAACATGCAAGTTTCAGTAATGAATCACCTTACAAACATGTAATGTTAAGAGTTAAGCATCCTGTATATGACAGCTAGGTTTGTCAAAAAAAGAAAGGATGATTTATTTTTTTTTTTTAAGATTTATTTATTTGGAAAAAAAAATAAGATTTTATTTGAGAGAGAGCAAGAAAGAGTGGGCAGGGGCAGAGGGAGAGGGAGAGAGAGTCCCAAGCAGAGTCCATGCTGAGAGCAGAGCCTATTGAGTGGCTCCATCCCATAACCCCAAGATCATGACCCCAGCCAAAACCAAGAGTCAGATGCCCAACTGACTGTGCCACCCAGGTGCCCCAACAATGATTATTTTAAATGCATATATATTACACACACACACACACACACACACACACACACACACGATCTCTTTATGAAAAAGTTTGAGAGTATAATTGTGTTGCTGAATGCAAGTATATACCTTCCATACTAGTTACCATATAAATAGTTACATCAGTGGTTTAAGTTAAATTATGAACTTTAGCTTAAACATGGAATATTCAACACCATGTAACAACTCACTAAACTGACCAAGAAGGAATAACAATCCACAAGGACAAAAGCAAAAGAGAGAGGAGACATCAGCAGATAAAAGATGGCAGCAAGGTTTTAAAAGATGGCAAGTTGAAGGATAAGCAGTTACTCCTTTATAGAGCAGACAAAATCAAACCTAGGTGTCCACAGAGGGACAAGCCAACATGAAAGACACCAGTTATTGAATTTATAACCTCTTTGAACAAAGCATAAATAACACCAGCAACTTGGATAATTAGTATATCTAGAGAATTTGAGTGCTTACTGTGTGCCAGGTACACTGTTAGGAATTACATAAATTATATGGGCAAGTCATTTAATGTCTCTGGATCTCTGGGTTCTAAACTATAAAATGAGGAAGTGAAGTTGGACAACTTTGGCCTTTGGACACTGTGATACATTGTATTACTGTTTTCATTATTTGCTGCTCCTCTGTACTGGTCCATCCCTTCAGGGCTCCTACTTTGGAATCTACTCTTAACCTCCTTCCAACCCACTTCCTGTTGAGAAGAGTACAGTTCCAGCCCCATCGATGACAGACCTGGCCATATGAATTGCTATTGGTATAGAAATGTGAGCAGAATGTATACAGCAGCACTTTAGAGATGCTCTACTCAGATTCCACTTCCTGCCCAGGTGGGAAGTGCTATTGGATCATGACCTTCCAGGATAACCTGCATCTGGTAACTGAGTGAGTGAGGAGTATAAAGGCGAAGCAATTTTGGCCTCATTTGGGGTATACTGTTGGCAGTGCTTGCTTCGCCCCTCTGGGTTGATGAAAGCTTTAACTCTGCCTCACTATTTGCTTCTTGTTCTGATCAGTCTGCTCCTTCCACTTTCTTCACAGGTGTTGACCTCAAATCCCACCATGCCCCCCAAATTCCATTTTAGCATGCTTCTGAAGATCCCAACCTGTGACTTATTCCATGTCTGACCTGCAGTTGTGAAAGTCATCAGATGGTTTTCCTGTTGCTCTGATCCCTCTGCCACTAGCATGTCCTGAATAGGGATTGTTCCTTCAGCTTGAGTTCCAGAATGAAGACAACAGGGAGCACAGCTGTAACTAACCTGCAAAGGGCCTTAAACATGAGCATAAAATTAGCCTTTCTTGCTGAAATATTTGTTGTCAGAGAGTGTTTATAATACTAGGATGGCTTAATTAAAGCTGAATAATTATAATATCTAAGTAAACAATAACAAATAGTAAAAACATTAACTGATGCCCCTAAATTTAATAGCAATCTACACGAATGAACTCAAGCTGAAGGAACAATCCCTATTCAGGACATGCTAGTGGCAGAGGGACTAGAGCAATAGGAAAACCACCTGATGACTTTCACAACTGCAGGTCAGACTATTCATATGGCCAAATCTTCATAAGCCATTCTTAAAATATTATTTTCAGAATTAAAAACAATGTTCCAGTATAACATGACTAAAGTAACCTCTGTGCTGCGTTGGATTTTAAGGAACTGGTTAAAGGTTTGCCTCGTAGAACAACAAATGCTTCATAGTTGGAAAGGGCTAACTGAAGAAGGCGTGTGTCCATATCTAGGCATAAACACTGTAAAGTCTCTACTGTTCTACATGTGCTGTCTAGCATGCAATAAAAAAATTACGAGGCACACAAAAGCCAAGAAATCACAACTCAGTATTAAGAGACAACAGAATCAGACTCAGAAAGGACCTGAAGTTTGAAGCTGTAATACAGGAATAAACTTGTCCTGGTGAAATAAACAGGAATTGGTGAAAGAAATGCCTAAAGGTAATAATACCATCACTAGGCATGAGATGACTCAGAGTGGTCATTAAAATTGTCTATTTACTTTGGCTGATATAACAAATAATATAGTCTGTGCTTTGGGGGTATGAAAATGTTTCAAATCCTTAGCGTAAGTATTTATGGAAAATTTAAGACACTTGGGTTTGTTTCCTTTTGGATAAGCACAGAGGAATCCACACTGTTGTTTATATTTCATGTTATAATGGATTAATGGGTAGGTGACTTGAAACAATCTGTAGATGTATTAGTTTGCCAAGACTACTATAACAAAGTATCACAGATTGAGTGTCTTAAATAACAGAAACTTGTTTGCTCACAATTCTGGAGGCTAGAAGTCTGAGATCAAGGTTTTAGCAGGGTTGGTTTCTCCTGAGGCATCTCTCTTTGGCTTGTAGATGTTCATTTTCTCCTCCCTCTGTCTTCACATGGTCAATGCTGTGTGTGTCTGTGTCTTAACCTCCTCTTCTTATAAGGACCTCTTCTTAAAAAAATTATTAACTTATAGTGTATTATTTGTTTCAGGGTACAGGTCTGTTATTCATGAGAATTACACAAACAAAGTGCTCACCACAGCACATACCCTCCCCACTATCCATCACTCAGCCACCCCATCCCTCCCACCACTCTCCACTCTAGCAACCCACAGTTTATTTCCTGAGATTAAAAGTCTCTTATGGTTTGTCCCCCTCTCTGGTTTTGTCTTGTTTCATTTTTTCCTCCCTTCCCATATGATCCACTCCTTGGTTCTCTAATATCACATCAGTGAGATCATATGATAATTGTCTTTCTCTGATTGACTTATTTCACTTCGCAAAACACCCTCTAGTTCCATCCATGTCATCGCAAATGGCAAGATTACATTTTTTGATGGCTGTGTAATATTCCAGGGTGTGTGTGTGTGTGTGTGTGTGTGTGTGTGTGTACACGTGTACATACCCCACATCTTCCTTATCCATTCATCTGTTGATGGACATCTAGGCTCTTTCCATAGTTTGGCTATTGTGGACATCGCTGCTATAAACAAGGGGTACACATGCCTCTTCAGATCACTAGTACCCAGTAGTGCAAATCCTGGGTTGTAGAGTAGCTCTATGTTCAACTTTTTGAGGAACCTCCTCAGTGTTTTCCAGAGTGGCTGTACCAGCTTGCATTCCCACCAACAGTGTAGGAGGGTTCCCCTTTCTCTGCATCCTTGCCAACATCTGTTGTTTCCTTACTGGTTAATTTTAGCCATTCTGACTTGGTGTGAGGTGGTATCTCACTGTGGTTTTGATTTGTATTTCCCTGATTCTGAGTGATGTTGAGCACTTTTTCATGTGTCTTTTGGCCGTTTGGATGTCTTCTTTGCAGAAATGTCTGTTCATGTCTTCTGCCTATTTCTTAATTGGATTATTTATTCTTTGGGTGTTGAGTTTGAGAAGTTCTTTATAGATTTTGGATACTAGCCCTTTATCTGATATGTCATTTGAAAATATCTTCTCCTATTCTGTCGGTTGTCTTTTGGTTTTGTTGACTGTTTCCTTTGCTGGGCAAAAGCTTTTGATCTTGATGAAGTCCCAATAGTTCA
>CM053604.1:58526038-58542734 GCA_028646535.1 Procyon lotor | reverse complement strand
TGTTTTCTTGCTGCCTTTAAAAATCTTTGTATTGTTTAGCTCAGAGAAGCTCTCCTCTACTTGCTAGATGGGATGCTGCCTAATTCATGAATTGTTTAATAGAGCCAATTAGATTTTGACATTTACTCAGTTGAATTTTGTTTTTTAACATGCTATACCCATTAAACAAGTCCCCATTTCCCCCTCTTCTAGACCCTGGCAACCACCATTGTCTTTGTATTTCTGTGAATTTGATTAATCTATGTACCTCATATAAATGGAATCATATAATATTTGTGCTTTTGTAACTGGCCTATTTATTTAGCTAGCATAATGTTCTCAAGATTCCTTTATGTGGTAGCATGTGTCAAAATTTCTTTTCTTTGCAAGGCTGAATATTATTGTATAAAAGATATATATATCATATTTTGTTTGTCCATTAATTTATTGATAAACACATGGGCTCCTTCCATCTTTTGGCTGTTGTGAATAATGCTGCTATAAATATGCATATAAAAGTGAGCTTATTTATTTTAAACATTATTCATTTTATTAATTAGGTTAGCATGTCCAGTAACTACTTTTTATTTCTACCTTTTTAAATTTTCTCTATTTAAAGTTTGTCTGTAGTCTAAATTACATTTGTTATACACACTTTTGCATTCTTTTCACTGAATATTTTTATTATTATTATTAGTTTACCTGTTTTAGCCTGTTCCATTAGCTTGAATTAGTTTCATATATAAAATAAGGAACTTCTACCAGTTAAGAGAGTTCGTAATGTTTTTCATGAATATGAAGTAAGATCTGTGTGAATGTTTGAGTCAGATTTTATTTCTTGAGTGTATTTTAAATATACGTGTATATTTTTAAAAATATTTTTTAAAGATTTATTTATTTATTTGAGAGAGAGAGAGAGCACAAACAGGAGGACCAGAGGGAGAAGGAGCGAGAATCTGAAGCAGACTCCATGCTGAGCATGGAGTCTGACATAGGGCTCAAACTCAGAACCCCGAGATCATGACCTGAGCCAAAATCAAGAGTTGGATGCTTAACTGAATGTGCCACTCAGGTGCCCCTATTTTAAATATATTTTATTTAGCAATAAGAACATCAAAATGTGACCTAAAGCAGATTTAATATAACAAAATCACTGGCACATTAACCTATGCTGCTAAATTCGCACGTTCATTCATAATTTGTTATTCATCACGTGTTTATTGAGCTCCAACTTTGTCTCCCGGCCACTCTGCTAGGTGGTAGGTGAACTAACAGCCATGGCCCATATCTTCAAAACATTTTCAGTTCACAGGCGAACCCGTATTAAAAGTAAACAGACAAATAAAATACAGAATTGCTAACTGTGATAAAGTCTGAGGTAAATAATAGGTGCAGTTAATTAGGATAATGAGTAAGAACTTAATTTAGGGCCGGTGAGGAAACGTCACTAGGGGCTATGTAAAACTGAGATCTGAAGAATGAGTAGGGTCAATGCCAGGTCAATGTGGGGTAGACAGTTGTACTATTTTCCATTTGTACCTCCAGACCCACTCTTCACCTTTCTTCACCCTTCTATTTGTTCTGGGAGGCTGACGTGAATGGACTACAATAGGTACCTAGTGGTCCTCAACTGGAGAATGATTTTGATTTCCAGGGGACATTTTGACAGTGCCTGGAGACATTTTTGGTTGTCATAACGTCTAGTGGGATGCTGCTAAACATCCTACAATGCACAGGACAGTGCCCCCTCCCCTTCTGTACAATACAAGTCCAAAATTATGTCAGTAGTACCACAGTAGAGAAGCTCTGTGGAGGGAAGAAAGCAGTATCAGGGATTTCGTTCCCCAGGCTCCTTCCCTGTAAACTTACCTTCAGTTTGCTGTGTCTGATGCCTGAAATGTGCCTGCCCCTCACAAAATGGACAATTCTACCTGACTCTCCTCCGCATTGAATCTAGGATTCTGAGCACTATCCTGTATGGTTCCTGTATACTTACATCTTTGTAAATAAAAAAAATCCACTTCATCCTTTCCAAATATGCCATCTACTTCCTGTTGTGGTCTTGAGTGGTATAAGGGTATTCCCAGAAGAATAGCCCTTAGGACACCTGAGTGGCACAGTGAATTGACCTGGAGACTCTTGGTTTTGACTCTTGGGTTGTGGTCCTAGGGTCGTGATCTCAGGGTCGTGGGATTGGGCCCGAGATGGCCATGCCCCTGCTCAGTGTAGAGACTCCTTAAAACTCCCTCTTTCTCTTCCTCTGTCCCCTGCCCTCTGCTCTCTCTCTTTCTCCAATAAATAAACAAATCTTTAAAAAAAAAGTAAAAGAAAACAAATTTGCCTGTGTGAGGACTCCAGGAGCTAGAGCCATGGGAGTGAGGTGCTCTTGCCAGAGGCACTGCATAAGGCAGAGAGGAAGGGACACAAATTCCTTGACTTCTCCCTTTATTCCACCTTCTAATCTCCCGTAGTGCCTCCAATTAAGTGAACTCATTGAAAAGACAGCTAGCAAGGACAGTCAGATGCTTAACTGACTGAGCCACCGAAGTGCCCCCAGAAACCCCAATTTTTAAATGAAATCTTTCCATTTCTAAACTGTGGCAACTAATTAAAAAAACATTTAAAAAAATCTTTCCATTTTTAAGCTGTGGCAACTAATTAAAAAACATACGCTACGAACTAACTGGATTTGACTCCAGGCTCTACAGTCTAGAGGGATGAGTTTACAACATCCAACCTACATAAACTAATTGTAAATGAGCTATAGATTAGGAGTTTTTAGCTCTGCTCTTTCTCTCTCTGTTTTCTTTTTTAAACTCAGGATTTGTGAACCAGATCCATTAAAAAAATGTATTTTCCAACAGAAAAGTACAGAATCAGATTTCATGGTAATGTTAGGTCTGCAGCTATCATACATGAGTCAGGGTTGGAAATGTCCAGTTCATCAAAATAGCCACATTGTGCTCATTGGTCACTTTTACTATATACAAATGCTGTTAGGTTTGAATCTACACAATGTGTTTATAAGTAATTAAACATTGTTTTACAGATTTTATACATAGAGCTCTGTATGAGATTTTGTTCAGGAAAAGGAGAAGGGATTTCACTTAAAAAATTGAAAACAAGGAGACCAGATGAATGCACTAATGGTTTGTGTTTAGAAAACAGATAACCAGAAACCTAAAGCTTAGCACTAAAATGGTTAGAAAAGCCAATTTATCAGTGGCAGTCCTTATCTATGATTGGCCTGTTCTCTTTGTTAAGACTGGGGCAAAGGCACAGTTTGGGGCTAACTTACTTCAAGCAAAGTCAACAAATAATTGGGACACGGTGTCTCTAGAGATGCACTGATGCCAGGGAAATCGGACCTACATAAAGGACTGGCAATTATAAAATTGGAAACTTGAAGCCACATATAATAGATCCTGATCAAATCGCATTTTAATAGAAAATGAAAAGAAACCAAATGATTCCCACCCCCACAAAGGTATTATTCACGTGCACCGTGAGTTTTAGTGAGTTTTACAGTCTGGAAGTGCCTGTCGTAGTAGAGCTGGGACGCCTAGAGATTTAGGTTTCATCCCTTTCAGATCTTCAAGTAGTAATGTGTCCATTAGGCTCTGTCTTAAGGGAGATTCTTCGGTTTCTAAGATAAACTCTAATTCCTTAACATGGGAAAGAAGCTGTCTATTTTGTGCTTTTCCCTCAAGCCCCAACTCTTACCGCACAAGCACTGCCACTCTCCTGCCCGTGTGCTCTTGTGCTCCAACCTTAACTTCACTGCTTTTCGTTATAAGAACTCACTAGACTGTTTCATGCTACCCTGAATGCGTTTATGTTGCTTCTTCCTTTTGGAAAGCTCTTTTAAGCTGACATTCACCTGTTATTCTGTCAAATCTTTCTTACCTGACAGGTGGTACTGTTTTCTCTTTTACAGTTTTACAGTTTGTACATTGTGTGTAGAAATTCATGGAACACATTTCAATTCTGACCCAAGCTTCTTGTGGGCCAGGTCCATGAGAGATTTATGTGTATCTCTGCTATGCCTACAGTTGTCCCATCCCAGTCCTAGGTACAAAGGAAATGCCAGATAGATACTTACTGACTGAATAATATCTTCTTTCACAGAGTTTTCAAGGATGTCAGAGTAAATGTGTAAGATTGTTGCACTTAGTCATTTACCAAATATTTATCTAGTGTACCTGCTACCTGTCAGGCATTGTTTGAGTGTTGAAGACACATCAGTAAACAAAACATTGTTTCATCCTCATACGTTTTAGAGGGGAAGACAGGAAATAAACACATAAACATTTAATATATCAGGAAGGGGTAACTGCTGTAAAGAAAAACATAGCCACTGAATAAGGGCTAGAGGTGATGCGGGGCATTACAGTAAGCAGGCTTGTCAAAAAGTCCTCACTAGAAGACCTTTCCAAGAGTTCTGAATGAGGTGAGATACAAATAATGCACATATTTTAAGGAAGGGAGTTATAGACAGAAGGAACAGTGAGCGCAAAAGCCATAAGGTGGAAGCATTCTTGACTTTTCAGAGGAAGAGCAAAGTCAGTGTTGCCTGGAGGGGGAAAGGAGTGAAGGAGAGAGGGTAGAGAATGAGGTCAGTGAGGGAGCCAGGAGTCAGAGCATGAAGGGTCTGGGAGGCCACGATAAGGAATTTGCATTTTATTCTCAGTGTGTCGGGAGCCAGTGTGTGTTTTGCGTAGGGAAGAGACAAGATACAATTGATCGCTATGGTTTTTTTTGAGAAGAATAGACCATAAGTGAGCATAAAGGGAAGCTGCGGGACTATACTAATTTTTCTAGGGCTGCTGGAGCCAAATGACATGAACTAGGCAGCTTAAACAACAGAAATTTATTGTCTCTCAGTTCTGGAGGTCAGAAATGTGAAAGCAAGGTGCTGGCAGGATTAGTTCCTTCTGTGGACTGAGAGGGAAGGAGCTGTTCCAGACCTCTTTTCTTGGCTTGTGGATGGCTATCTTTTCCTTGGCCACTTCAAATATCTTTTTTTCTATGCATGTCTGTCTGTGTCCCAGTTTCTCCCTTTCATAAGGACACCATGTCCCTAAAGGACTAGGGACCCACTCTGTATTGGATTTGGGGCTCACTCTACTCCAGTATGACCTCATCGTAACTAATTACATCTGAAAACCATCTGGACTGTATTTCTGAATAAGGTCACATTCTGAGGTATTGGGGGTTAGGACTTCAACACATCTCTTTGAGGGAACACAATTCAATATATGACAGAAACTTTAAAACATTTACTCCTTACGTTGCTTATACTTGATTGTTTTTTTTGATTTACTGATTCATTCGTTATTCATTCATTCAACAAAAATGCATTGAGTGTTTACCAGGGACTCTCTGGGTATGGTGGATACTTAATGGTATCTGATTAAAACCAAAGATGAGTCTTGAGACTACCCAAGGAGAAAAAAACGGAATAATTTCATTTATTATGGAATATTTTCATTTATGTTGAGAGATAACTGGAGTTTGACTGGATAGATCTCAATTCTACTAGCTGAGTGTGAATTATATTTCATCAGTAGAGTGGGATAATGCCCAGAATAGAATAAATGCTAAAGACCGTAGCACAATGCTTGTCACATGGTAGACACTCCATTCTGTGTTAAACTGTTGTGGAACTGAGGGAATTAATTTATGTTTATATCCACTATATTAGAATGATGACAAATTCATAGCATTTATTACAGAAAATTGTGTGAGATTCACAGAAAAGATAAGAAAGTACTTACATTATGGATTGAAAGAGTGTTTTCTATTGGCCTATTGTATTTCTTGTAGATTGAATCTGATTTCTATTGAATTTTTGTATGTTTTATGAGTTGAACTTAAATTCTGATTTGCCTATCACGAATTTATCACTGGAAGCTATTGTAATTTCTTGGTGTTACTTGTGATAGTGAATAACCTGGCCCATGTTTGTGTTTCATGTGCTCTTATTTGTGTTATAGATATTTAGTCAGTTGTCTCTTTATTACCCTATGCTGATTCCTTCTCTACATTCCTAGAAATTATCCACAAAATCTGTTGTTGTCTATGGTGTGTCTGTGTGTGTGTTCATGTGTGAAAAGGAAAAACTCACTTCTGTTTTTCTCTTATTACATTCACAACTCTTCATGAGTCACTGTTATAACTTTGTGTGACTCTGACCAGTGTAAAACTGGTGTCACTTCTGAAGCCAGATGTATGGATTTTTCCCTCACAAGCGATTTTCTGACACCAACTTGTAATTCAATTCAATTTTGACACTAACTGGAGTTAGTGCAGACCTCAAAGATTAAGGGCTCAGTCCCACCAGACTGCCCCCTCTTCAGATACCAATCATAAGTAGTATGTTCCCAGGTTTCTCACGACTTCTGTCTAACTTGGCTACAAATCAGAGGTTTCCATTACCCCTCCTTGGATTCTATCATTTGCTAGAACAGTGCATAGAACTCAGGGAAACACATTTACCAGTTATGATAAGCTCTCTGGATTCCATATCCTTGGGATTTTTATGGAGGCTTCATCACATAGGCATGATTGATCATTAATTTAAATTACAGCCCATTTCCTTTTCCTATGGTATGGAAGATGGGGCTGAATGTTCCAAGTTTCTAATAATGGTTTAATCTTCCTGGTGACCAGCACCACCCTGAAGCCTCTTGAGTCCCTTATTTAGAACAAAAGATGATGCTCTCTCCTAAGTCCCAGGAAATTCCAACGGATTTAAAATTTTTTTTTATTTTTTTAAAGATTTTATTTATTTGACAGAGAGAAACACAGTGAGAGAGGGAACACAAGCAGAGGGAATGGTAGCGGGAACACAAGCAGAGGGAATGGTAGCGGGAGAAGCAGGCCTCCTGCCGAGCAGAGAGCCCGATGCGGGGCTCGATCCCAGGACCCTGGGATCATGACCTGGGCCAAAGGCAGATGCTTAACGACTGAGCCACCCAGGCGCCCCCCAACGGATTTAGGAGCTCTGTGCCAGGAATTGGTAGGGGGCAGGGAGAGACACAGAGACCAGAATATATGTTTTCTATTATTTCACAGTGTGCATTTCTAAGGTTTCCCCCAATCACCCCAGCTAGAAATAATCTTTTCCCCAAATTTCCTCTGCCTTATTCCTACTGCTCTACTGAATTAGCAATTTTAAAAACCTTGCTTTATGATTATTTGTATTCATGTCTGGTAAAGCATTGAGTCCCTTCAATGAACAGAAGCAATATCTGAACAAGTTTTGTCTTTACCATGTGCAGTAGATATTCAATGAGTATTTGTTGACTGGATGAATACTTGTTTGTATTTTTGTGTGTGTATACAAGCATTCATAATGCCATTGCATTTCATTTCTGTAGATAATGTCTCCAATAAAAGTATACAGCTGAGTTTGAAGGACTACTACTAATATCTTCTATATTGCCTATAGGAGGTGGGTTTTCAGTTTAGGGACTGTAGCTGTTTGAGGAGACTGAAACTTTGTCTTTTAGATTCACAATTGTCTTAAAACCTTTGCTGAAAAAAGAGCAGTCACTTTTTTTTTTTTTAGAGGAATACCAAGTGTTCCATTAGCTGCTGCTGTTTCTCAGCAGTTCACAGCCATACCATGTTTTTAAAAAGCTGTGCTATACTACATCTTTGGAGGGCTTCTTCTGCTTTCTTATTTGGGGGTTTCTCTGCTTCTGCTTAAAAGGTTGCATTGCCCTAACTGCCAATTCTCCATGTGTACCACAAAAGCAACAATTACAATAGGACTTGATTAGTGTTCTGATTGAGTGGGAGAGAAGACCTTCCTCTTGGATGATAC
Source organism: Procyon lotor (assembly GCA_028646535.1). Lineage (NCBI taxonomy): Eukaryota > Metazoa > Chordata > Mammalia > Carnivora > Procyonidae > Procyon > Procyon lotor. The sequence goes on along the minus strand of CM053604.1, from coordinate 58,534,924 downwards.
TACTTTTATAACTTAAGTTCACTAACATTTTCCCCCCTTTAACCTCTCAATATAGAAACTTCAGTCAGATATGCATGGACTGAAATCCTGATTCTTCTAGTCTTTAGCTGTGTGATCCTGGATAAATGACTTAAACTCTCTTTATGTCATAATTTTCTTGTCCATTTAGGATAATATTCTTACCCACCTAATAAATAAAAATTTGAAAAGGAAAATAAACCTCCCTATCTGACAGGACAGTAGTGAGGACTGTAGTGATATAGCACGAGCCCAAGCACACAGTGGATGAGCAACAAATGTTAATGAGATAATGATCAAGAGATGCTGTGAAATTAGAGCTGATGTCTGTAAATGCAGCCTAGTGCCTGGTACAAAATATGATTTTAATGGCTAGTAGCTAAAATAATAACAAGGACGTATATGATGATATTAGTGATAACAATGATAAAGATGATGGCAACTTCGACTTTAGTATTACAAGGTAATATATATTAAATGTCTTAGAAAGTCAGAACTGATTTTAGCAGTGGCTCCTGTTCTCCTTGCCTTATATTTTCATTAATAGTGCAAATGTTTGGTTTGCATATTTTGCCTCATACGACAATCTGGTTGAAGAGTTTCCATTTCTCCCACTACTTTCCTTTTCCCTTCAACTAGAGTGTTATCTCTTTACTTGCATCCAAATGTGATATATTTTTCCTTACTTTTAGTCTATTCTTAAATCCCAACTGCTCAAATTGTATTCATTGCTCAAGGATCATCTTAAGATTCTCTCTTACGTTTTGTTATAGAACTATCATTATCATGTAATGTAGACCCAGTATTTTATAGATGAAGAAACTGTCATAGAGCTCCTATCTGCCCAGCTTCTCTTGGGTAGTTAGTCATTGTGGAATCAAAACTCAGATCTGCATTTTTATTGGATTGTGCTGCTTCTCAACAGATACATGATTTGAGGTCCATGTTTTTAGCGTGTGTGCTCTGCTAGCAGACCACACTAGCAGACCTCCACTGCTAGCGTGTGGAGGTCTTCCCTCTCTGAACTAGAGACTTCTTTGTTTTTAGCCTACATTTAGGACTTATTTATAGATTTTTTTCTTAAGTGGGTCAGTCTTGAGTCTGCAGTAAGACGATGAGCTTATTTTTAATAGGTACCATCTCTTGGACTTCTTTTCTAAATCTCTAACATAGTGCTTTGTACTTCTATGCTACTCAGTGATTTGCTGGTTGAACTGATTTTAATTCAATTTTAAGAATATCACACAGCTCCAACAGCTGCACTATTTTTTGCTTAGTCTTCTTGATTTGGTTCTCTATTTCTTATGAAAGAGTATGTCTCTAAATATCTGCTGACCAAGCAGTTGCATTTTCTCTGGGAAATTTCCAGTGAGACTTGCTGATGTCTTGAATAGTTTTTCAAGTATAGACTGGCAGGTAGGCTTAAATTCTTTCAAGTTTATCATTAGTTCCATGGTGCTGTTTCAACACTGCCAAGTACTATATGTTCAACTGTGTATATACCTCTTGTGTATATACTGTAAGAGCATTATCAACCAACGAAGATGAATGTTTCTGGGGCACTGGACAATGTTCATAGCTTTCGAAATTATATTAGGAAATTTAAATTTAAGTGTGGGTTATCTCTTTCTTATTGCAGATAGATTCACTTGAATGGTCAATATTTATTAAGTGGCTCTCATATGCCAATGGTTGTGCCAGGCACAGTTATATGTATTACTTAATTTGATTCTCACAAAAATTCTGTGAAGTGAATTATATCTATTATGTCAGTGCCCAAATTGGAAATGGAGTAGCCATGTGATTTGTTCAAGTCACACAGACAGGAAACAGCATAGCTATGATTTAAACAAAATCTGTTGATGAATCTAATACCCTTTTCACTAACTACACATATTCTAAATAAGTCTTAAAGTATTTATATATTATTTAAAAAATTTAAAAAATATCCTATACAGATACCAAATATATATTAAATTTATGCTATCATCACTGCTATATCTTCCTGAACTTAGATAATTTTGAAAGTTGCATTCCTATTTCGCTGTCTCCTTCTTGAATATAACATTCCAATGAAAGTTAAATGGCACGCTTAGGATACTCTAAGAATTTTTTGTTGTTGTTGCTATAACTCGAAATCCAACAAGCATAAACTGTATATACAAGTTTATTCTGATGATTATTTGATTTAAAGATTTAAGACCAAATAGACCAAATTCTGTAATGTATTATTAACTCTGATTACTATTCTTTTGATCATTGGGTACTATAACCATGTACTACTTTTACTTATTCTATTGTTCTATTGCACAGACCTGGGGTTCACTAACTAATGAATGATTGCAAAAATTTTCTATCATGTTTTAAAATAGGCTCTTTAATGTTGAGAAATTTCATTTAGTGGTGATAGAGGATCTGTATTAATGAAAAAATATTAACCTTTTATTTTAAATTTTATTACAAAAGTTTGGGCTTGTATTTTCTCTCTTGGCCTGCCTCAGTGACCATCTTTTGAGCATTGTAATAGCAAGTCAGAATCAGAGATGATAATAGCCCTTTAAGAGATCTTGCAATTGAGACAGAAAACATCAATAGACCTTAGGGTATTATGCTAAGTGAGATAAGCCAGACAGAGAAAGACAAATGCTGTAAGGTATCATTTAGAACTGGAACCTAAAAAAAAAAAAGGTTGAAATCATAGAAGCAGAGAGTAGGAAGGTAGTTTTAAGGTGCTGGGGATGGGGATGGGGGGTAGAATAGGGAGATCAGTAAAAGGATACATACACACTTTTGGTTATAAGATGAGGTCTGAGGATTAATGTGTAACATGCTAACTATAGTTATACAATATAGTTGATAACACTATATTGTATAGTTAAAATTTGCTAAGAAAGTAAGCCTTGAGTGTTCTTGCCACTCCCTCAAAGGTAAATATATGTAAGGTGATGGATGCAATGATTAGCTTGATGAGGAGAATCTTTTCACAATATACATGTATGCTAAATCATCACGTTGTACACCTTAGATGTCTTACAGTTTTGTCAACGATACTTCAATAAAGCTAAAAAAATTAAAAGAATAGCCTTTTTAATGAAGATATGAGTTGTTGCAAAGTGGTAAGAAGTCGAATTTGTAGACCAAACTCAAATATAATCCATGATATCTTGATGCTTTTGTCATGCTTCTGAGGCATGGCAGTAAAGCAAGAATAAGGAAAATTGGACTTGCTATACCCATGCCTGGATTGATGTGTGGATAAACCTGAGGATGTCTGGCAAGAATAATGGTTTCTTTATCTCACAAACCAGCTTCCGCTGGAATCTAAGAAAAGGCATTTATCTATTAGCATAGTTGTTCAAAAGACAAATCTAATTAGATTTTTTAAGCTGTCGCTACCTGAGGAAACTGAAGCTTCTTTGGTAGTATTATTTATAACTAGTTTCCCTACCCCCTCTTTATTATTGCAAACTAAATCCAGATTTTCAAAAAAGTCTGCGAGGATACTGAAAAGCTGTATATAGCTACTATCTTCTTTGTAGCAGCTATTCTGGATTTACAAAGCATGTTTAACCACAAAGGGACATAATTTGGCTAGTTATGGTGTTCTTAGGGGAAAAAAATGAATGCTTTTATAAGCTTACTAAAGTTGGTTCAAAGTACATTTTTTGCCATTGATTCTAACAGTTGTGATCTGTCCGCTAGGAGAACCTTTCAGCAGACCAATCTTATCTACTTTGCTTTGATGTGAATGCCTTTGGTTTTTGAATGTAAAGCTGACTTTTAAGCAAGAAGATAATGAAAAGTGAGTGCAATATGACATTGTGTATTTGTCAATACCCATAGAACTATAAAATATAAAGAGTGAAGCTTAATATAAACTATGGATTTTAATGGATAATAACATGTCATTATTTGGTTCATCAATTGTAACAAACTTAACCACACTGATACAAGATGTTAATAATAGGGGAAACTGTGTGGAGGGGAGCAGATTATGTGGGGAGTCACCGTACTTCTGGGCTCAATTTTTCTGTAAACCTAAAACTGCTCTGAGATATTATGTCTATTAATTAAAAATAAAAATGTTACAGAGATAGGTCCTTTCTCCTTCTATGACATTGATCACAGTTTACTCTCATTAGAAACCATTACTATTTTATTTTTTATTGAAGTATAATTGACATGTTTTACATTCCTTTCAGATGTACGATGAAATGATTTGACATCTATATATATTACAAAATGATCACCACAATAAGTCCAGCCAACATTTATCATCATATATAGTTACAGGATTTTTTTTCTTGTGACAAGAACTTTTAAGATCTACTCTTTCAGCAACTCTCAAATATGCAATGTAGTATTATTAACTGTAGTCATCATGCTGTATATTACATTTCCATGATATTTATTTTATAACTGGAAGTTTATCCCTTTTGCCTCTCTTCACCCATTTCAACCACTCCCCATACCACCTCTGACAACCACCAATCTCTTCTTTGTATCTATGAATGTGGCTTTTTTTTTAATTCCACGTATAAGTGAGGTCATATGTTATTTATCTTTCTTTGTCTGACTTATTTTACTTAGCATAATGACCTCAAGGCCCATTCATGTTGTTGCAAATGGCAAGATTTCATTCTGTTTTATGGTTGAATTATAATATATGCTACAATCCATTTATCCACTGATGGACACTTAACTTGTTTCTATATCTTGGCTATTGTAAACAATGCTGCAATGAACATGGGGGTGCAAATATCTTTTCAAGTTAGTGTTTTTGCTTTCTTCAGATAAATACCCAGAAGGGGAATTGCTGGATCATATAAAGAACCACTAGTATTTTGAGCTCACCACATGGTAAGCTGTTGGCCTTGTGTTTCCCATCCAAACAGCATAATAAAGATAATAATTATAAACTTCATTTGAGAAATTATTTTAAGATATAAGTTTTGATTTAATTTTGAGAAATTTAGTTAGTTTTTTTTTTTTTAAGATTTTATTTATATTTTGACAGAGAGAGACACAGCGAGAGAGGGAACACAAGCAGGGGGGCAGCAGAGGGAGAGGGAGAAGCAAAGGGAGAGGGAGAAGCAGGCTTCCTGCTGAGCAGGAAGTCTGATGTAGGGCTCGATCCCAGGACCCATGACCTGAGCCAAAGGCAGACGCTTAACGACTGAGCCACCTAGGCGCCCCCAAATTTAGTGTTTTTTTAACTTCCAGTTTTTCAGGACTTTTAATTTAGTAATATGAAATATAATTTTCCAGAAGGGAAATATTAAATGCAGCGTCTCTGAAACTTTTAAATTATGAAATAGTTTTACAAAGGACTAGTGTGTCCCAAGTGGAAGCATCATGAAAAATACATTATTGACTCTCTGAGAGACACATTATTATATATCTTGAAATGACAGAGAATCCGAGTCAATACTGATCCTTTGCATTCCCCTCATATTTATTCAGTCACCCAGTTCTACTGATTTATCTTTCATGATTTTGCTTGTGTTTACCAAACCATTTGCATCTTTTTGCCACCATCTTAATGCATGGTATAATAATCTAATTGTTGAAATTGTAGCTAGGTGACACTCCTCTTTAGCAAGACCACTGCTATAACTAATTCTTGACTTCTTCCTTTTGTGACTTTTGAAGCTGGAACCTTTAATTCTCATCTGAGGGCTCAAGTCCATTTTAGACTTTGGGATAGGATGATAAGCTTTCCTAGTTTGCCTGGGACCAGGGGGTTTCCTGTATATGGGACTTGCTAATACCTGGGAGGTTTCTTGTATATGGGGATGAGTTCATAACCTTACTCTAGGACCAATTTTGTTAAGAGATCTTAGTGCAGTAGTTGGTTTTAATGCTAAGCTCCCATGAATGCACTTGGACTTGGATTCAGAAATGGAATTCTTACTCCAATTTCACTGGCTTGATTCCTTTGTGTTTCCCTATTCCAGAGTCGCTTCCCATTTACTGTTTGGAAAACCAGTTCATCAGTACCTTCATTTCTTCCAGATTCTTATGTCCTGACACTGAATGGTAGTTCCTACAGCAGAACCTAAGGATCTGCTTCTTGCCAGCCTTCTCTGAAAAATCTGTTTTTTAATGTCTGAATTCTTATTTCTTGTTTGTCAGGTAAATCTCAATTCTCTGCTTCACTTTGGAGGGTTTGCGAGATCTCTTAAGGTTCTATTGACACTGATTGTGGCCTTTCCTTTTGCTGGGTTTGCTTGGGTCTGCAAAATCAAGATTCAAGGTATGGGACCAGATTTTCAGGTTTAGGAGGAATTCTAACTTATTGCATATAGCAATTTTCTTCTTCTTGGGAATTGGCCTATATTTATTTTTAAACAGTGGTTCGATTTACATAGAGTGAAATGCACTAATCTTAGGAATTACGCTTTGAAGAGTTCTGATAAATGCTTACACCTATGTAATAACTTACACCTCTATCGAGATGCAGAACATTTCATCACTACAGAAATTTTCCTCTTGCACTCATCACAATCTTCAACTGTATGGCTCCACCAGGCAATCTGATTTTCATCACCATAGAACAAATTCCTTTGTTCTAGAACTTTATATAAATGGATTTATAAAGTAAATGCTCTCTTTTGTCTCATTTTTTTTCCACTTAGCATGTTTTTGAGGTTCATCAATGTTATTGGATGTTTGTAGTTAATTCTGAAGAAGTAATATCACAAAGTTTTCACTTTTAAGTGAAAAGAGATCTCCTTGTTTAGAGAACAAGAAGTGTTCCTGCAAATCTTCAGTCCTACCACAGACTACAAACATGCTATTAAATGAAGTTGTATATAAGAAATACTAACTACAATTCTGTGCTTTTGAAAATAAGAATTTATATTCATTTATTCACTTAAAACTCTTCTTTCTAAAATCTTTCTGATTGATAGTACAATAGAATTCAGGTAAGATTCTAGGTTAAATAGTTTCATGTGAATATACTTTCAAAAGAGTTTAAAACAGTTAATGCTTAAATATTACATTTGTAACAGAAGCTACCTTTAATATTGGTAGTATTGCTTTAATATTGGATATCTCAAAGCTTAATACTCCATAATAATATTGGAGATAAAAATTTTGATATCTGGTAAAAGAATTATATAACCTTACTGATCACCTACCAAGTGTAAGAAGATATGACAGACTCTGGAAAAATGGAACTTTCAGGGAAGACAATGAATACTAAGAAAAATTGAGTTACAGTGAAGTTTGAGGTAGGATATTATATAGTCATAAAATTAGAGTAATACAACATATACTATGGTAAATAACAAATGGAAGGGAGGAGATAGTTTTGTGGGAGTTTATGTATTGGGTATAGCTATGCATAAGTGGAGTGCCTGCCAAATACAATGTTGTCAATAAATATCTATTCTCTTTCTTTCTCTCTTTTGATTAAAATTATAGTTTGGGAGTGAAGGGAAGCTCTAAAATATATTGTGTTGAGAAATTGTAATAGAGATTTACATTAAGAATATCTGATTGAGGGCTTAAAGTAAATAGTTTTTGTTTTATCTAATCAGGAATGGGATCTATTTAGTGTTGATTTTTAAAAAAAATCTTATTTTTATTTTTATAATTTTTTCTTATTAATTAATTAATTAATTTATTTATTTATTTATTCTTACCATAACATATACCCTCCCCAGTGTCCATTACCCAGCCACCCATCCCTCCCCCGCCCCAACAACCCTCAGTTTGTCTCCTGAGATCGAGTCTCTTATGGTTTGTCTCCCTCTCTGGTTTCATCTTGTTTCATTTCCCTCCCTTTTTCTTATGATCCTCAGCCTTGTTTCTTAAATTCCACATATCAGTGAGATCATATGATAATTGTCTTTCTCATTGACTTATTTCACTTAGTATAATACCCTCTAGTTCCATCCATGTCGTTGTAAATGGCAAAATTTGGGTTTTTTTGATGATTGCATAGTATTCCATTGTATATATATATACCACATCTTCTTTATCCATTCATGTGTTGATGGACATCTAAGTTCTTTCCATAGTTTGGATATTGTGGACATTGCTGCTATAAACATTGGGGTGCATGTGCCTCGTGAATCATTACATTTGTATCTTTGGGGTATGCCCAATAGCGCAATTGCTAGGTCATAAGGTTGCTCTATTTTCAACTTTTTGAGGAACCTCCATACTGTTTTCAGATGGCTGCACCAGCTTGCATTCCTACCAACAGTGTAGGAGGGTTCCCCTTTCTCTGTATCCTTGCCAACATCTGTCGTTCCCTGATTGGTTAATTTTAGCTATTCTGATTGGTATGAGGTGATATCTCACTGTGGTTTTGATTTGTATTTCACTGATTCTGAGTGATGTTGAGCACTTTCTCATGTGTCTATTGGCCATTTGGATGTTCTTTTTGCAGGAATGTCTGTTCATATCTTCTGCCCATTTCTTGATTGGATTACTTGTTCTTTGGGTGTTGAGTTTGAGAAGTTTATTAGAGATTTTGGATACTAGCCCTTTATCTGATATGTCATTTGTCAATATATTCTCTCATTCTGTCAGTTGTCTTTGGGTTTTGTTGACTGTTTCCTTTGCTGGGCAAATGCTTTTGATCTTGATGAAGTCCCAATAGTTCATTTTTTGCCCTTGCTTCCCTTGCTTTTGGTGATGTTTCTAGGAAGAAGTTGCTGTGGCTGAGGTTGAAGAGGTTGCTGCCTGTGTTCTCATCAAGGATTTTGATGGATTCCTGTCTCACATTGAGGTCTTTCATCCATTTAAAATCTATTTTTGTGTGTGGTGTAAGGAAATGGTCCAGTTTCATTCTTCTGCCTGTGGCTGTCCAAATTTCCCAGCACCATTTGTTGAAGAGACTGTCTTTTTTCC
>CM053604.1:58458578-58525538 GCA_028646535.1 Procyon lotor | reverse complement strand
AAAAATCCCACTTGGTCGTGGTGAATAATCCTTTTAATGTACTGTTGGATCCTATTGGCTAGTATTTTGGTGAGAATTTTTGCATCTGTGTTCATCAAGGATATTGGTCTGTAATTCTCCCTTTTGATGGGGTCTTTGTCTGGCTTGGGGATCAAGGTGATGCTGGCCTCATAAAATGAGTTTGGAAGTTTTCCTTCTATTTCTATTTTTGGAAGAGTTTCAGGAGAATAGGTATTAATTCTTCTTTAAATGCTTGGTAGAATTCCCCTGGGAAGCCATCTGGCCCTGGGCTCTTGTTTGTTGGGAGATTTTTGATGAGTGCTTCAATCTCCTTACTGGTTATGGATCTGTTTAGGTTTTCTATTTCTTCCTGGTTCAGTTTTGGTAGTTATATGCCTCTAGGAATGCATCCATTTCTTCCAGATTGTCAAATTTGCTGGTGTATTGTTGCTCATGATATGTTCTTATAATTGTTTGTATTTCTTTGATGTTGGTTGTGTTCTCTCCTCTTTTCTTCATGATTTTATTAATTTGGGTCCTTCTCTTTTCTTTTGGATAAGTCTGGCCAGGGGATTATCAATCTTATTAATTCTTTCAAAGAACCAGCTCCCAGTGTCATTGATCTGTCTACAGTTCTTTTGGTTTCTATTTCATTGATTTCTGCTCTGATCTTTATTATTTCTGTTCTCCTGCAGGGTTTAGGCTCTTTGCTGTTCTTTCTCCAGCTCCTTTAGCTGTAGGGTTAGGTTGTGTATTTGAGACCTTTCTCGTTTCTTGATAAAGGCTTGAATTGCTATATATATATATTTCTCCCAGGACTGCCTTTGCTGCACCCCATTTTGGACAGTTGTGTTTTCACTTTCACTTGTTTCCATGAATTTTTAAAAATTTTCTTTAATTTCCTGGTTGACCCATTCATTCTTTATTAGGATGCTCTTTAGCCTCCATGTATTTCAGTTCTTTCCAACTTTCCTCTTGTGGTTGAGTTCTAGTTTCAAGGCACTGTGGTCTGAAAATATGTAGGGGATGATCCCAATCTTTTGGTACCAGTTGAGACCTGATTTGTGAGCCAGAATGTGATCTATTCTGGAGAGTGTTCCATGTGCACTAGAGAAAAATGTGTTTTCTGTTGCTTTGGGATGGAATGTTTGAATATATCTGTGATGTCCATCTGGTTCAGTGTGTCATAGAAAGCCTTTATTTCCTTGTTGATCTTTTGCTTAGATGTTCTGTCCTTTTCCATGAGGGGGTGTTTAAGTCCCCTACTATTATGGTATTATTGTCAATGTGTTTCTTTGGTTTTGTTATTAATTGGTTTATATAGTTGGCTGCTCCCATGTTAGGGGTATAGATATTTAAAATTGTTTAATCTTCTTGTTGGACAGACCCTTTAAGTATGATATAGTGTCCTTCCTCATCTTTCATTATAGTCTAATAAGACTATATTTATTTAATTTATCTGATATAAGGATTGCCACCCCAGCTTTCTTTTAATGTCCATTAGCATAGTAAGTTGTTTTCCACTCCCTCACTTTAAATCGGAGGTGTCTTTGGATCTAAAATGAGTTTCTTGCAGACAGCATATTGATGAGTCTTGTTTTTTTTTTACCCATTCTGATACCCTGTTTCTTTTGATTGGGGCATTTAGCCCACATACATTCAGGATAACTCTTGAAATATATGAATTTAGTGCCATTGTATTGCCTGTAGTGCAACTATTTACTGTATATTGTCTCCATTACTTTCTGGTTGATGTTACTTTTAGGCTCTCTTTTCTTAGATGACCCCTTTCAATATTTCCTGTAGGACTGGTTTGGTGTTGGCCAATTCTTTTAGTTTTTGTTTGTCCTGGAAGCTTTTTATTTCTCCTTCTATTTTCAATGACCTCCTACCTGGATATAGTGTTCTTGGATACGTGTTTTTCTTGTTTAGTGCTCTAAATACATCCTGCCAGTCCTTTCTAACCTGCCAGGTCTCCTTGGATTGGTGCTGTCAACCCAATATTTCTACTGTGTGTGTTACAGATTTCTTGTCCCAAGCTGATTTTAGGATTTTTTGTTTGTCATGGAGACTCGTAAGTTTTATTATTAGATGACAGGGGGTGGACTTATTTTTATTGATTTTGAGGGGGATACTGTAGGCCTCCTGGATTTTGATTTGTTTCCTTCCCCAAATTAGGGACATTCTCTGCTATAATTTGTTCCAATATACCTTCTGTCCCCCTCTCTCTTTCTTCTTCTTCTGTGATCCCAATTATTCTAATATTGTTTTGTCTTATGCTATCACTTATCTCTGGAATTCTCCCCTTATGATTCAGTAGTTGTTTATCTCTTTTTTCATCAGCTTCTTTAGTCTCCATCATTTGGTCTTCTATATCACTAATTTTCTCTTCTGCCTCATTTATCCTAGGAGTAAGAGACTCCATTTTTGATTGCACCTCATTAATAGCTTTTTTGATTTCAATGTGGTTAGATTTTAGTTCTTTTATTTCTCCAAAAAGAGATTCTCTACTATTTCCTATGCTTTTTCCAAGGCCAACTAGTATCTTTATTTATTTATTTAAAAAAAAAAAAAAAGATTTATTTATTAATCTGACAGAGAGAGAAAGATAGATCACAAGTAGGCAGAGAGGCAGGTGAGAGAGGGGGAAGCAGGCTCCCTGATGAGCAGAGAACCTGATGCGGGGCTTGATCCCAGGACCCTGAGATGAGCCAAAGGCAGAGGTTTTAACCCACTGAGCCACCCAGGTGCCCCCCACCTAGCATCTTTATAATTTTCATTCTGAACTCTATTTCCAACATCTTACTAATGTCTGTATTGATTAGATCCCCAGCAGTCATTACTGCCTCTTGTTCCTTTTTTTTGAAGTGAGTTTTTCAGTGTGGTCATTTTGTCCAGAGAAGAATAGATGTATGAGAGAACAAAATGCTAAAGGATAACAATGACCTTAGAAAAATATATACTAACCAAATGAGAAGAGACCTGAAACCAGAGGAAGAAGAAAGGAAAAAAAATGATTAGTCTGGTGACTAGAACAGAGCCCCACACTTTGTTTTGGGTGTATTTTGGTATGTTAGAATAAACTGCCTCCCAAAAGTTTAAAGAAAAAAAACATATATTTAGAAAAATAAAGGTAAACATGACAAAGGAATGGAATATGACTGTAAAGATGAAAATTTAAAAAAGATTCTAAAAAACGGAACTGATAAAGTAAGAAGGTGGTTAAAAAAAAGGAGAGAATGTGATCAGGCTGGAGACTGGAACAGAGCCATATGCTAGATTTAGGGTGTATTTTGTTCTGTTAGAAGAAACTGTATCCCAAAATTTTAAAGAAATAAAAACTTACCTGTATATAAAAAATAAGTTTAAATACGTGAAGGTATAGAATATGACTATAAAAATGAAAATTAAAAAAGATTAAAAAAAAAGACATTTAAAAATGAAAATTAAAAAAGATTTTTAAAAAGGTATTGATAAAATAGTTGAAGAAGTTTAAAATAAGAAATAGGAAGAATTAAAAAATAGAATAAGAAAAAAATAAAATAAAAGAAATTTAACTTTGAAAGACTAAAGGATCATGGGAAAAAGCCATCAATTCTGTGTGTTGCTTTCCCTTAGCTCTGGAGTGCCTATGTTCTCATTGATCAGTGAACTTGGTCTCGTCTGAATGTTCTTGCTGATCTTTTGGGGGAGGAGTCTGTTGCAGTGATTTTTAAATGTCTTTGCCTGAGGTGGAATTGCACCACTCTTGCCAGGGGCTAGGCTAAGTAATTTGCTCAGGTTTGCATTCAGTAGCTTTGTTCCCTGAATGCTTTCAGTACTGTGTTGGGGGATGGGAATGAAAATGGTAGCCCCCCAATCTCCAGCCCCCAGAGGAGCTGGGAGCTTGGGGGACCCCCTCTTCAGTGAGCCCTCAGAGGAAAACAGTCAATCCCTCTCGTCTCCCTGGTCTCTGGCCATGCTCTGTGCTCACCCGGACTGTGACTGAGCATTTCTATCTATGCTGCACAGCCCTATTTGGAGTCTCTAAATCCAGATTCCTACAGTGTATTCTCGCACCCGTCTTCCCAGGTGGAGGAAGGGGGGAATCTCCCCAGATCTCCACTTGTAGGGTCCCTGCTTGAAGAGGAGTAGCCCGACTATGTCTTGGATCATGGTTTAAGGTAACCCCGAGCTGAGATCCTCCTCCTCAGCTCCATCTCTGGAGCTGGCTTCCCCACTCTGATACCTGGGAGCTCTGACACAGTCAGACACCCCTAGTCTTCTTGTGACCCCCGCAGGTCCTGAGACTACACTGTCCCAGCGAGGGCTCTATCCCCCAACCCCTACCCCACTTAGTCTCTGGAATAACGTCCCTCAGTGGAGCAGACTTCTAAAGTTCTGATTTTGTGTTCCTCTGCTCTACTCCTTGCCCGGAGTCAGCCAGCACCTCCCCCTGTGGTCTATCTTCCTATATCACCTTGAATTCACTTCTCTGCACATCCTACCTTCCAGAAAGTGGTCATTTTTCTGCTCCGAGAATTGCTGTCCTTCTCTTCGATCTCTTGTTGATTTTGTTGGTGTTCAGAATGTTTTGATGACTAGCTGAATTCCTGGGACCAGACAAAATTTAGGTCTTGTACTCCTCTGCCATCTACTCCTCCTTCCTAGTGTTGATTTTTTAAAAGCCAACTTGTATTAAATGATCTAATTTGAGAAAATTTACTTTTCTATAGTGTATAGAATAGACTTAAAAGACCATTATGATCATCTAAATATTACTGAAATGAGTTGGTTGAGAATTAAAGCTCTAGATAGTAAAATCCACCTTCAAATATATAAGCAATGTTGGTATCTATTGTATCTATTACAATAGATACAATATGGTATCTATTATTCTTGATAAATTATGTCATTAAGACCCGGCGGCGTCCACCTCGCCTAGCCTGTCGCATCACTTCCTCGACAGCAAGTTCTACCTGCTGGTGGTCGTCGGCGAAATCGTGACCGAGGAGCACCTACGGGGCGCCATCGGCAACATGGAACTTGTAATAGGAAAGGCACCGCTCACAGAGGAGGAGCTCAGTGAATTTCCCCACAAGGAACACACCTGTGTTACTCAGATCAAGAAACAGACAAGGCTGGAATCCCAGAAGCCCCCTCATGTTCCCTTTTCAATCAGCGCATCTTCTCAATTTTTAATTCCCTAATTTGGTCAAATTTTTGCACCAAACTCCAAAATTGCTGTATTGATCCCATTAACAATCAATCAAGTGAGTGAGCAGAGCCATTTCCTCACGCCCAGGAACAACAACAACAACAACAACAACAACAAAAAGAATTCCATTCTTCCTAATGGAATAAAATGGTTGTTTTAACCTATTCATAATTGACATTCTTTTCTATTGCTGAATTATTTCCAATTACAAATAAAGCTGGCATACACATTTATGTACAAGTTTTTTTTTTTAATGGAAATACATTTCTATTCTCTTGGGTGATTATCTATGAATAGAATTGCTGAGTCATACTGTAGGTTTATGTTTATCATTAAAAAAAAATCCTGCCAAACCATTTCTCAAAGTAGTTTTACCATTTTATACTCACACCATTAATGTAGGAGAGTTCTGGTTTGTCTGTATTTTAGCCCATATTTGGTGTTGTTAGTCTTTTTTAATTTTTGGCATTTTTATGAGTGTAAAATGGCATTGATTATAGTTTTAATTTGCATTTCTCTGATGGCTAATGATGCTGAACACTTTTTAATATGCTTATCGACCATTTATAAATCTCCCTTGTCAAGTGCCTGCTCAAGACATTAAACAAAATTGTTTGTTTTTATCATTGAGATGTAGGATATTTTTATATAATCTAGAATTTGTTTTGAATTTGATAGTATCATATAACAGTATCAAGAATATTTTCAGCTGTTTATCAAGACTATTTTCTTCTAGACTGTGGCTTGTCTCTTTCATTTCCTTAATGGTGACTTGGATAAGTGGAAGCTTTTAATTTTGAGCAAGTCTATTTTTTTTTCTCTATTATGGTGCTTTCTGTGTCCTAAGAAATCTTTGCCTGCTCCAAGATTAGGAAGTAATTTTCCTTCTAAAAGATTTATTTTATCCTAATAGCTTTGTAGATCTTAGCTTTTATGTTTCAGTGTATAATTTATCTCTAATTTTTGTGTTTGCAATGTTAGGTAAGTGTCCTATTCATTTTTTTCTTCATTGATATCTAGTTACTAAAAATTGATGTTTGATATCAAAGCTTAGAATACAATAACTTAAAAGCATGAATGCTAATTATATTGTACTATAAAGTTGTTTCACTAATCAATACATATTTTTGCTTGAGATATGGTTTTCTTATAGGTAGACCCATTGCCAAGACTAATAGTTAATAACAAACCGATTCCTGTTGAACTTGAAATTAGAGTAAAGCAACATCCAAAACCTTGTTTTGGCCAATAAATTAAGAAGACAGAAAAATTCATGTAAACCTTTTTTTCTAGATTCTCTTCTGAATAAAATAATAGCAACAACAATGAAAACAAACTCCCACACAGTTTTATGATGTTTTAGTGCCTATGATTACTGCTTGCTTTATATCTGTTGAATATTCTGTTAACACATGGAAGAAGGTCCTTCTTCATGTAAATATGCTGGTTCTTAAACAATGCACAATGGTATAAAACTCAGCATTACTTGGTGTCAATGGACAGAAACCTACCACAAAGCTGTTTAAGCAAAAAAGGAATTTGGTTAGATAATGTAACTTGAGAAGTGCAAGCGCTGAGGCTGATTAAGTCAAATGTGAATTCAAAATTTTCTTTGTATAAAGAAAATATTTTTAAAAAGTTAAAGAAATTCGGTAATTTTTTAAGAATAGTGGAAGCGATTAATTGCCCTCATTCTAAAAAAGTATTATTTGTAGATGCTAAAACTGTATGGAGACTTAAAAATATATTCTAACAGTCAACCGCAGGGCAAATTACTTAAACAAAATAGAGGTATTTGCCCCAAATAGTAATAATACAGTTTGTATCAGTGTTCCAGAGAATAATCTGCAATTAAAAAAAAAAAGAATCCCCGGTTTGTTAACTCAGATTAACAGTACTTTTTTTTTTCTTTTTCCTTCGTTCTAATTGCAGTCGAAGAATCAGTTTGTTAATTTGGTGTAGTGGGTATTTATTTATGATCTTTATAAAAACCAAGGAACCAGAGAAGATGGACTAGTGTGCAAATGACCTCGGGGGTCCAGCTGGGACTCAGATGCGCACTTCTCTGCTGAGGTGCTGAGCTCTTTTGTTTGTTTTGACATTTAGAGAGACTATAAGTGTCACTTTGTGCCGTTTGCAAAAAGCTGAGCTAGTCGAAAAGCAGAGATTGACTGTATTTCTTCCGGTGTTTTAGTCTGCAGGCGTTTGTTCCTCAGCCCTGCTGTGTACAGGGCCAGGGCTGCATGGAGCGGATTGTTTCTCCGGATTGTGCCGATGGGCGGCTGATGTCGTAGTTCCTGATAGCGGCTGCCAGCAAACCTCATTCCTTTCCATTTTGCCTGGTCCTCATTTCACCGGAAAACACAGTGGCTGTAGCCACACACAGACTTTTTCCTCTTTCCCTTTCCCCCTCTCACCCCTCCCTAGACCTCTCTGGGCTTTGACGTCATGTGTGCTCCTTTCGGTTACCATAGCAACCCCATTCCCCAAGCCCTCTGTCCGTCTCCTCTGGTAGGTTCCACAATGGTACAGGCAGCATCACGCTGCACAATGGTTTCCAGGCAGTGAAAGAGGGTGATTCAGCAAGCCACTCTTCTTCTTCTTCTTTTTTAAAAAAATCCTCCCCTTCTTTTTTAATTTTTATGGGGGTGGGTGGTGCTTGTTATATGCTTACCTTTTTCTTTTCTTTTTTCGTTTTTACAATTTTCCTTTTTTCTCCTCACCCCTCAATTCCTAGGGGCTTGAGTGACTCTAAGATTGGGTTTTCTTGGAAATCCTCTGTCTATCATTAATTTTAAACAATTTCCCCACCTCCAAAGAATCTATTCCTTATTAAAATTTGGAATGTGGTTAATGAAAAACAAGTAGGGAGGATTTCTGGGGCAAACACTGCTGGATCAGGATCGTAGTTCTCAAGCACGGAATGGTAGGTGGCTCTTTGCTCCTTCTGGGTTCTAACCTGTTTTTTGGAGGGTGGGGTGATGCCTGTTAATTGCTCCTGGTGGGGTGGGAGAGCGAGCATGGGAAAAGTGGGAGCGATGGGATGGAAGCAGGTTCATGAAGTGAAGTACCTCTGAGGCAAGAAGCCACCAGCCTTTCCTTCTGTGTGGAGCATCTCTCCCCAGACTTGGGCGTGTGGAAACCTTCCTGTTTGGAGTGAGGGTTGGCAGAGGGTGGGAGGGAGCTTTCTTATTGTGACCAGGGGTTTTTAGACCAATGCAGAGCTACAGAAGGGAAGAGGGAAACAGTGGGGGAGAGAGGGAGAGAAGGGGGGAGAGAGAGAGAGAGAGAGAGAGAAAGAGACAGAGAGACAGCGAACAGCTGTGCTTGTTAGAAGTGCTGACCTCAGTCCTATATCTAAGAAATGCTTTTTAAAACATTTAAAAATCATGTCTTTAAGTATGCATTTATGCTTACTTCCTGAGAGGTGTAATTTAAATAAATTTTTTGGAACATATTTATAGTAGGGAATTGTATTTATATATTTTAGTTCCAAAACTAATGACATTACTCTTGCAGAGATATTTTAGGCTAAATTCAGGCCAGGGAGATGGAACACAGGACAGGGGACAGGTAAGAGATTAGAAGAAACATTGGCACTGCAGTCGCATAGGTAAGGGTTCCCTTTAAGAAAGTGATCTCCTAGTCACAGCAGGCAGCATTTTTTTTTTTTTTTAATGGCAGGGTTCCCATATTCTGTGCTGGGATACTGTGTCCCCTAGAAATGTCAGAGCTCTTTTGGGAAAAAAAATACGAGAAACGAGCATGGCAATATACTTATCAGAATTTATGTCTTTGTGTCTAAATGTGATTTATTGGAAAATCTTCGAGTACATCAAGGTTAGAGATATTTCAAAAAAAATTATGTATGTATTTTTTTCCCTCTACGTTTAAATCTGGAGGCTGTCTCGGCTTTTACCTTCTAACTCTTAACTTCTCGGGTACTGCCATTTAGCTGCAGAGAAAGAATGGCTTATCCCATGGCAGGAGGCTCCGAAGGAATCACAAGGTTGTTTACATGGGTTGCCTTTGCTGCAGAGCCCGCCAGGGTCTGTGCAGCAGCCCTGCGTGCTGCTGGGGGGGTTGACGGTAACTTTTATGAACGAACCAGAAAGAGGCAGGCTAAGTCATGGGACAGGCCACAGTTCAGATAGAAAGAAAATAAGTGCACTTAGCGGTGCTAGCCCACGTTCTGATTTCTCCCTCTATCTCTTGTCTGCTGACTGTCAGACCCTGGAAGATCTCACAGAATGCTGATCAATGTATCAAAAATGGTTGCAGGAATGACCGCTTCTCTCAGAGAGGCTTCGGTACATGTTCAACCTTAGGTGAGCCTACATGTTGTCGGTACAGATAGTGATGCTCAGGAATGAGCTCACAAGCTTCCCACTCTACTTCAGAACCATTGGATTTTAGGGGCCAGATGGCTCAGAGAGAGCAGTTTTGCTGCCTCTGGCATGTATTCCCTTTCCTTCCTCCATCTCACTCTTAATGGACATAAAGTACTGGCTTCGCTTATTTTATTACACAGAGCAAACTGGATTTTCTCTTCCCCACAACGGAACTATAGCAAATCAGATGACAAAGGGGGTATGACCTTAGATATGAAACAGTCTTCGTGCTTCCTTATCTGCACATCACTCCCTCCTGTTGTAAAGTAGCTTTAATTTGATGAGCTCCTGGTGTTACAGAATCTTTGCGGTCCTGGTTAACAAAAAAAGAATTCTTGATGATGAGGCAGTTAGAAATCATATGTAGAGTGGAAAAATCAGCTGCCTCCAGCTTCCTGCTTGCTTGCCCCAGAACAGCATCTGCTGTTGGGAGGAGTGTTTGTCATGCTGGAAGGGGATGTTTGTGAACAGATCCCAGAGGGACCCAGTGTGTTTTGCTGTCATTGTCTGGTACGTCTGCACCTATTAGTATTTGATGGTTTCATAGAACATGGTCAGTGTTTTTCAAGGTTAGAATGAGCTGAGACTCGATTGTGGACGCTATAAAATAAATGTCTATTTTTAAGTAGCAGGGAAATTCATAGGATTTCCTTGGTTAGTATATCTTATAGGAGTATTATAAGCAAAAGGGATCTGCCTAACCTCAGTAATGTGAAAAAGCCTCCCATGTTTAAAGGTAAAGCAGCCCATATTTGAAGATTTTTGGGTTTTTTTTTTTAAGTTTTATTGTGGCTTTCTGTAAATGAATTTATGTCTTTGGATGTAGTCTTAGTGAAAGAGCCTTAATACTGATGAAAAACAATAAAGACAAACTGGGGGCTTTCTTGTTTGTTAAACATGGGGACAGATGCTCTCCCTCCCTGCTCTGGTTCTGGCTTCAGGTCACATTTGGAGCTAAAAGACTTTGCATGGAATTTGTGTGTGCAAATCAAATGATTGCTTAGTTACTTATGAGAATAATGGGTCTCAAAGCAAGGGAGTTTTCCTTCAATTAGAAGAAGAAGTAAACAAATTGATACTTAAAATTCTTTCTCCTTTGCCTTTACTATTTTCTCTTGCAGTCTCCTTTAAGCTTTTGGTTGGACACTGCAACACTTAAGCAAAAAGAAGCACAAAGTATCCAGTAATGACAGAAAGGAGTACACTGCTGTATTTGCTGCAGGCTGAGTATTTCCTCCCCCCTACACTTGCATCTCTCACACCTTCTTCTGAGGACCACTGACTTGGATAAAGTTGGGCCTTTAGATTACTGGGCGAATGCTTATTGGTAAAGAAGAACAAGATCCATTTATTTCTTTAGTATATTAAATATATTTATTGCATTATATAAGTCAGATGAGAGAGTGCTGCTGATTCAGATAAAAGATCATGCTGCATATTGATTGTTTCTCTTTGAAAGAGAAAATGCAATTGAGAATTGGAGCTTGAATTTTAGAAATTTACCTATATACAGTACATCTTTTCATAGCAAAGTTGTAAGGTTTTGACTAAAGATTTTTCCGTTTGAGTACATTTTATCCTTAAGAGAAAATCAAGGCAAAGAGGGGGAAAGTGAAAAATCTGTAGTTTTAAGTACTATCCTACCCCTCTCCCCCCATTTCTTGTCGTGAATCTTGGTAGAACTCTAAATGGAGAGCTCAGGTAATACAGAAAATCCTTAAACCAAAAGAAGCATTTTGGTATGAGAAGTAAACTACAAATTTATACTTATTTTTGGTAAAGAGTTTTTCTAGTTGAATTGATATTTTGGATCCATAATAAGCCACTAGGGCCTTTCTCACTGTTCTTATCTCTGAGATGTGAAAGCCATAGGCTTATAAAGCTAATGCTCCTAGGAATGGAAATTAAAGTTTTGAAGGGAAAAGAGATGATTGAAGGTTCCTTAGAAGCATTCCTAACCCACAGTTGCTCTGAAATCCCATATGGTGTGCAGGTGTAAAGTGAAGTTCCCCTACAGAGCCATCAGAAATTTGCAGAATGGCCTGCTCAGTAATAAACAGGATTTTTGCTGCTGACTCTGTGTGTGTGTGTGTGTGTGTGTGTGTGTGTGTGTGTGTGTGTGTGTGTATGTGTTGTAGAAAACAGGAAAAAGATGCTACAACCCGGCAGTGGCTTAAAAAATACTAGAAATTCTTTTTAGTGACTTTTCTTCCTAGAAGTAAAACGGCCACCTGGATTTTGGATGTTAACGTGCCTGGGTCCTCCATGTGCTTCCTGAAAATGAGTTTCTTCAAGTAACTGTCCTCTTCTCATATATTGGAAAGAGAATCTGAAAGCGCTGATAGTGAAGTAAAGTGAAAGCTCTTAGGCCCATTTATTTGGCAAGGTTTATTCAGTGTCTGTACTTCCACCGTTATAGCACTTATCATAATACAGTAATGGCCTGTTACTGTTTCCTGTGTTCTCTACGAACGTATAATCTCTCAGGTACTAACTGTCTGTTTGGCACATTGTTGGGATACAATAAATATTACTTGGATGAATGTCTCCTGTGTACAGAGTTCTCTGCTAAGTGCAATGGAAGGAAGAGTTTGGAGCTATTTGGGGAGATGAGGTTAAATAAAGATGGTGTATAATCAAGGGCTCTATTAGTGATTTCACAAGAAATATAACAAGAATTCAGAAGAGAATGAAATATATGTGACATTGGAGGCTATATTGAGATGTCTGGGGATGTAGCGGGGAAAGAATTTGTAGTGGTAAACTGTAAGCACCTGACCAGGAAAGGGACTCTTATTTGGGGCAGAGAGGAGGTTTATTTTTGGTATGATGAGCATACTTTCCAAAGTTCTAGAAATCAAAACTTATGGTTTGATAAGGGGTAGGGCATTGGAAACTGGCAAATCTTAGAGAATCTGGTCCAATATAATCTCAAAAAGGAACAGTAACAGATTGAAGTTACAAACCTATTTTTGTAACTAGATCAGATTATGGGAAAGCATACATACAGGTCTGTTTCCAGCTTCAGACCAACTTCAGTTTAGTTTTATTCTATTTCACATACTTCAGAGGTTTTTGAACTCCTCCTCCTCCTTTAATTGGTATGTATGTAACCCATCATTCCAATGAAATCTTACGTGAAAAGCAGACTATGTAAACATGCAACAGCGGAGCTGTCCCAGTTGAAGCTGAGTATGGTGCCTTGTCTCTCAAAACCAAATCTATAGCACAGAGTCAAATACCATGTCAACTAACGTAATAATTATTAATTGGGCTTATTTTCATATTTTAAAATATCCAGCTACTCTGGTGTTGGTAACACCAAAGTTCTTGTGCTTGGGATACATTTGGACAGAGTGAACTACCTTTGGGTGTTTTATTCCCTCATCCTGTTTCCCATCACTCATTTCCAGTTGCCTTTGTCAGTCTTTTGGTTTCCTAAATGCAGATGAGATTTCAGTGTTAAGATCAAATTCATCCTGTGTTTTTGCTTTGATTTTAGGCTAGCGTGAGGAACACCAACGGCAGGACCATCTCAGATCTCCGTTATGGCAACTCATGCAAGAAGCTGTTGAATTAGAACCATTTCCTATAGATGAGAAACCATACCAGCAGTGGTGAGTCACAAATTTAAAAATGTTCCTTAGCAGAAAACGTGTGATCTCCATAACCGCTTTAAATATTGCATGGGATTTAGTATGGATCTGAAGAAATACTGTTCCAAATAATTTCAACTGAAGAAGTGAAAATGAACAGGACAGAATGTTTATCTGACGGTGCCACATAGAGCAGCATGAAGTCTCATGGTGCATTGGTGTGTTGTCAAACACCACGGTGCTACCACCCTCTATGGTATTGGTCTGGTAAGATAGCGCTAATGAACAATTTCACGTGCCTGAGTAGCACTTGGCAAAAGTGTTTTTCAGTGGCTTTTATTATTTACAACATAATTCCGTATTTGACCAATTCATCCCTTCCGTAGAAGAATTGGTTCTGAGCTAAATTATAATGCTCAGTACCTTTCAGGAACACACACACACACATTCCTATGTAAATATATAGGAGAATATAAAGAATGTATATAGTATATTATAACAACATAACATTTAGATCCTTAGTAATAAGGGGAGAGAAATCATAGCACAGTTTTATAAAACTCAATTCACAGACATTTACCCTACAAATCTTTTTGCTTAATACAAATATTAAAAGCGGATTCAGTTTTTCTGCTAGTTGGAATAATTTTGAAAACTTATGATTTTATAAAAATATCAGCACACACAGACAGAATATTTTTTAATCAGATATTTGATGCTTTATAGTCACCAACGTCAACAATCAATAGACTCCAGCAGAGATGAACCAATTATAATCTGTCAAATAACTTCTTTGAGAAATAGTGCATGACAGTGGTGCTTGTAAGACTTCAGAAGCTGTTATAACTAGTGATCAATATATCTCTTGTTTACTTAGTGGCTCACATAACACTGGGTAGGTAGGCTGTCTTGTGTATTAATGCATAAACTATAACTGCAGAAGACTGATGAAATTAACCCTATACTAATTTCACATTATAATTTTCATTATAGTCTGCTTACAGTGAATATTGAGAAAGTAGATATAATGGTCATCACTATGCTGTGCTTAATCATCATGTATTAAATGCATGTTTGGTATGAAAGAGAATAATGTGTTGCCAATAATCAACCATTGTGGATCTAAAGTAAGGGCAATTTTATATGGCTGAACTTAATATTTTGGGTTATGTGCCCCTTCTGGTGATGTGGAAAACATATATTGCCCCATCTTTGATATTTATTCATTAAGTAAACATTTGTTAAGAATCTGTGATGTATATATTATCCTTAACTCTTGGGATAGATGAAAGAGATAGTACCTGCCTTAAAGGAGCTTTCAGTCTGAAGAGTATGGTGCTTATGATAAAATGTGCCATTAATTGGGGTGATCTATTCAAAGAGTGTGGTTCTTACACAGGGCGTTACATGGGTAGACTTATGGTACAAAAGGAAATGCAGCAGAAGGGGGGCTAATACAGATGGCATGGGGAGTTGTCAAGGCAGACTTTCCAAAGGGAGTAATATGTTAACTGAATGTTAGGGATAGTAAAAAATAGCCAGAGGAGAGAGAGCAGAGGGAATATTTTCCAAGGGTTTAGAGGCTTGGCAGAGTATGGTTTTTTGTAGGTATTATATGTCATTTACTATGTTAGGGTATAAATGGGGGTGGTAGAAATGAAGCTGAAGGGGTTATAGGAGATATACATGAAGGATCTCTTAAGACTAAAAAAATTGAATTTTATTCCAAAATGAAGAACTTTTAAAAGACGCTAAGTAGGACAATGACATGAGCAGGTTTATTTTTAATTGTGAAATATATCATAGACTTAGCAAAGTGTATAGGATAAATATGATTTAAAGAATAATTATAAAGCAAACCTCATTTAACCGCCATTCATATTAAGGAATAAATTCCCAGTAAATCCCTATGTCCTCCTTTATAATCACATACTTTTTCTTCCCCACTAGAGGTGACCACTAACTGCTATCCTGCCTTTTGTCATACTTGTTCCTTGTTCTCTTCCTTTTCTTTGTAGGCTTTCCATTTTAGAATCACAGTGTGTGTGTGTGTGTGTGTATATATATATATATATATATATATATATATATATATATATAAAATATATAACATATATGTATATACTAAAATTGTATATATATTGTAAAATATATATGTTTTATTCTTAATCAACTGATTTTGCTAAACATTGTAAGATTTTTCAATATTAATGCATATAGTTTATTCATATAATTGTTGTATAGTATTCTATTCCATGAATATACCAAATTTACTTCTCCATTTTACTGTTGGTGAATATTTGGGTTGTTTCTAGATTACTTTGCTAGTTTGTGTACATAACCTGAATTATTTATATATAAAAATAAATATATTTACATAAATATATTTGTTAAATATAGTAAAGATATTTATTATAATTATAAATACATTTATAATTAAGTTATTAAATTATATATAGCTGCTTGCAGATTCTAGTATACATGTGTAAGAGCTTTTTTCTGATAAATATAGAGGAAAGGAACTGAATTTGGGGGTGTGTGCACATTAAGTATTTCTAAGTAATGCCAGAATATTGTCCCCAGGCAGGGAGAGCAGTTTACACTCTCACCAGCAATGTAAGAGAAATTCTGTACCCCACCAACATTTTATTTATAAGTTCTTAAATTTCACGAATCAAGTGGATACATAATTGTACTCGGAGAAGTATTAATTGGCTTTTTGTTGATTACTAATGAAGAAGAACATCTTTTCATTTTTTAGCGGCCATTTGATTTTCCTCTTTTGTGAAGTACCTGCTCGTGTTTATGAGATTTGTCTTTCAAAATAATAACTAGCATTTATTGAGTTCTTATTGTGTAATAGCACTGTGCTAAGCCCTATGGAAGCATTTTATCTTTGTATCATCCCCATGATTAACAGATAAGGAAATTCAGGGTTAGAGAGGTTAAATAACTTGCTAACAGTTACACAGCTAAGAAGCAGTGGGCTTTAGTATTCAATCTCAGGGCTTTCTGACTCGAGACTTCCACAGTTTTTTGGATAGTGTTTGGAGGAAGATTAGAATGGAGCCAGAGAGCATGCCTAAGGTGCTACTACGAGAATCCAATTTAAAAATCACAGGGACATAATCCAAAGAATCACCAGTAAACATTAAGTACAAAGCAACTGGACTCAGTAATGAATGTCATGGGTGAAGAAGAGGCAGGATATATGTCTCCAGTTTTAATACCTATTGGCTAGGTAGAGTCAATATTATCTATATGCTACATGTTTATATTCCAGGTGTTGTGGTAGGTTTTAAAAAATTATGATTCCATGATTCAGTAAGAAATGAATTTAGTTCAGGGGACTATAAAATTTAGGGTAAAGAGACCACAGTCTTTATTTGGGTCAACTCTTCACTGTTTTAAAATGTGGAACTTGATGTGAAAAGAGGTTTAAATGCCTTGCTCAAGTATACATGTTACTGAGTGTCAGATTAAGAATAGATAGCAGGCCTTCAAAGAATACAAAAGAATAACAACTTTCCTGATTTTTAAATTAATAGGTGAAAATACAGTCCACCTATTAATATTTAAATTAATAATTGAAAATACAGTCCAAATATAGTCCAATGTTTATCGCTTATCTGCTAAACATTTTTTTCAAGTCAGTTGCCTCATCATCATTGTTAGCAGGTTTATTTAATGTGGCCTAGAATGTTACCTTCTTGCCCATGGTTCTGCCAATGAGACCACCAGATCTGATTTGCAGTTGTTACCATGTCACTGCCCTACT
Organism: Procyon lotor; assembly: GCA_028646535.1. Classification (NCBI taxonomy): domain Eukaryota; kingdom Metazoa; phylum Chordata; class Mammalia; order Carnivora; family Procyonidae; genus Procyon; species Procyon lotor. Next base: position 58,508,576 of record CM053604.1, on the reverse strand, counting down.
TACTTTGATGTACTCCACTGCCTATGTAATAAATTCCGTTCTCCTTAACATATACAATATTCGCATCCATCCCCATTTTAGGAACTGATGTTCTTCTGTATTGCTTGGGGATGCTAATGTGCTTTATTCTTCTAACACACTCTCAAGTGTTTCTTATCTCTGTGATTTACTTCATACTCTCTATCCTGGCCCAATTCACCCCACCCAACCTTTACTTAGTCATTCAGCATCTTTTAAGACCTTTTGCAGACCAACAGCATGGGCATGATCTAGGGCTTGATAGAAAAGCAGTATCTCAAGTCCCACCCAGATTTCTTGACTCCATATCTTTCAAACATGATTCTCAGCTGATTTAAACTTTGAAAGGTTCTGCTGAGACTCACTCTAGATTTCATTAGGTGTTATCTCTTTCCAGAAATGTTTCCTGACTCCTTCTAGTGGCATTCCTTCCTAATGTTCTCACAGTAGCCTAGGCATATCTATTTCATGGCATTACCATGATGTTTTATTAACTGTTTATGTATATGTCTTTGCAACTTGTGAGTGATTTGACCCAGATCTAATTATCTTTGAGTTTTCCATGCCTAGCACAGTGCCTGATAGCATTACACAAATGTTTGTTGAATAATAGTTTGATGAAAGAAAGGAAAAAGATCAAGAGTGAGACACATGGAAAGATAGAAACGGAGGCAGAAAAGATAAAATCACAAGCAGAAAAGACACAGAGCCAAAGGGACTACACAGAAAAATAAGCAGACTTCAAAAAAATTACGCCTGTGGATACAGACTGAAGAGCAGACTGACAGAGAGTCTACAGTCTTACTTAAGTAGATTGAGTGATAAATGTGAATATTGTCGGCCAGCCTCCTTAGAAGCAAAGAATACCTTGATTTCTCATGTAAGAACAGTATAGTTTTCTTGTCATTGTTTTTGTTGAGTAAATTTTGTCGAAATTTGTTGTACTTTCCTAAACAAAGTGTTCTACTTAACTAGCCAGAGACCGTTCAGAATATTGTGTGAAAGTGGATTGAGGATGCAGGTTTGTTTTGAAGCTGTGGAGATAGAAATAAGAGACTGGTGAGTAGAAAGTAGTCACGATACATAAAAGACCTTTCTGGTGATTAGAATTATTTGCAAGTCTGTGCTTTTAGAAGAATAGCGAATTTTCCAGCACTGCAAGTATTCAACCATCTTCATGGTTGACCAAATATCAAGAACATTTTAGAGGTGCTACTACTTGATGTGGGAGATTGAAGTCAATGACCTCTACAGTCTAGGGTTCTTATGAATTATGAGTCAACAATTGCTCAGAATGGTGGGAAGAATAAAGGTGATAATAAAGATGATAACAGTGGATAACATTTATTGAGTGATTACTTGTTCAAAACACTTGGCATGCACTAATTCACTGAATCCTCACGGAAATCCTACTGAGCATTTCTATTTTACAAATGATGAAGCCGAAGCATGGAAGCTTTAGTAACTTGCCCTTGGTCATTCAACTAATGTTGGTAGAGTCCATGGAGTTCAACTTGGGAGCACTTCCTTTTTTATCACTGTGTTGAATCCTTCTCACTAAATCTTTCTTATTCTATTTGGGCTAAATAGAGCCTTAAAACATTGATGTGGTTTGAATTCCAAGTAAGTATAAAAACAGGAATTCCAAGAAATGATAACAACATAATCAAAGTAAACAGAGATAGAAATGAGCATAACAGGTTTGTGGAACCAAATACCTTATAAATGAGATGAATAAGAGGATATTCAGAAATTTGTTATTATAGTGCAATATTGTCTTGTTTTTTTAATGGCTGCAAGTTACCAAGATGGGAAACCAAATCCTTAGGACTTTTTCATCCTCGTAAAAGGTGAAAAAGGTGAAAAAGGACCAACATAACTGGCCCCCATGTTGTGTAAAATTTTAAAGGCTTTTCACCAATTGGTGGAACCTCAGCCTATATCTCCTAGGAAAATAGATTTGGGACTGTCACTGTTTGAGAGGACTCAAGTAATTTGAGGTCATATCAGGAAAAAATAATGTTGTTTTTACAAGTTGACACTTTAGTGGAGCTTATTTGAAGATTGAGTTAACATAATTTTTACCGTATCTCTGACTCTTCATAGAGAATTCTGGGTATTCCAATAACTGCTATTAGAGAAACTACTATTAAAATAGAAGTATGATATCTTAATGAAAATTTGGTTAACATAAAAATCTTTTCAGATTAGGGCTGGTTGGAAAATTTAGTCCATACTTAAGCAGATTCATAACATGTGCTAATCTATATTTATAGTGTAGATACCAGAAATATCTGCTGGGTATTTCAAAGTTTTCTTTCTAATTGTACTTTTGGAAGTTGTAGGTAATTTGTTTGTTCTTTAAATCCTTAAGGCCCACTTTTAAGCTCCTTTAAATTTGAGAGTGGATAACTTTGACAATATTGTCTTTAGAAAATCATTTATAAATCTTAAGAATCAGAATAATTCTGCCTTGCAATTTAGTTTAATAAGATTTAAAGCTATTGTACTCCCAACTCCCCTAAAAAAAGGTTGAATAAAATATGTTAGGCAAAAACTATGTAAAATAGTGGGTAGAAAACAAATTAAACTGGTTTTCATCTTTTATGAATTTCAGCCAAATATATCATGTCATGTGTCTGTTCACTGTCCTCTTGCCAAGCAGGTTCAGGTCAGCAATGTGGAATATCACAGGCAATCAAATCTCATATTTTGAGTTTCTTTTCTAGTCTTGGTCCTGAGTACAGATGTCTGGCTCTGTGTTATAATTTAAGGAGCCAAAACACTGTCTGGTTCTCTGCTTCTAAACCTGATATAGCACGTGAAATTCTCACTTACTTCTTTGGTTGAAGACTGTTCCTATTAAAATAGAAATGTTATGAAGTAAATTGGTTGGTTAGCTAACCTGGGAAGCTAACTTGGGTTAAGATGTGAATTGGTGATAATAGATGTTGAATGATGGATAACATCCACACTTGGATTAGTGTCTTAACACATTAAACTAAGAAACTATAGGAAGGATATATGTGAAAGACTTTTATATGGGGAGGGAATCAAGATTGGTGTCAAAGACAGTACTTTTTTTTTTTTTTTTTTTGTAGTATCCAACATTTACTCAGTGCTTGCTATTTGCCAGGCTGTGTCCTCAGGCATTTACATAAATTAATTCATTTAAGATGATGGTCTTACATGATAGCTGTTATTGGTATTCTCAATTAACAGATGAGGAAACTGAGCACAGAGAAAAAACTCGTGCAAGGTGACCCATGAGTCCTGGAGTTGAGATTCAAGCCCAGAGAGGTTAAAAATTCAGTTGTTCTGCTGCCCTCCCAGTTCAACAATAGTGGTGCAGGATGGGTGTTCAGTTGTTGGCTCCTGGTACACAGTAGGTGTCTAGTGAATGATGAGTAAGTGTTTGGGGGCCTTTCTATGTTGACTGCCCAGACTAAAGGTAGGCAAGTCACCCAGATCAGCTACTAAAAATGGTGAAAGTTCCAATTTGTTAAACCTATCTCTAGAAAATGTTTTTCTAGAGTCTGCAGTCCTGTGTATCTTTTTTTCCAGTCTTACTCTAGACACAGCTCTTGGCTTTCCAGAGAGGAGGAGCAGCCTTTGTTTCTCCGACTGGCTCTGTCACTTCCTCATTAGCATCTCTTCTTCAGGCTACTATAGCTCTTCCCTATGTCTAAAACATTCCTTCTCCCTCTCTTCTGTGCCTTCCCCACTGCCACTGTGATCTTATCTGGAAAACTCCCATCTTTCAAGGTCCAGTTCACACGCACTGTCCTCTGGGAACTCTTGCCGGACTGTCCTCCCCACTCCTTGGTTCTTCCAAACTGAACAGATGTCTAAATAATATATACCCAACAAGTAGTGTGGGCTTTAGCACCAGACACCTGGCTTTCAGTCTGGTTCTGCCACCCTGTGCAAGTTTCCCTGCTAGGGCCCTAGTTTCCCCTCATAGTATGTGCCTCTGTACTTTTATCAAAACAGTACTTTATTAGGGGTTTAGCAGATTATTTAAAAATTTTCATGGGATAGTTTCTGGGAAAGGAAGAGACCTTGATGTTAGGTTCTCATCCCAGCTCTGTCATTAATTAATATTCCCTTGGGCAAGTCTTAACCCAGCTGAGTTTCAACTGTGTATGAAGGAGTTGTGATAGATGATGTTTAAATTTCTTTTTAACTGTGAAAACTCTGTGTATTAAATTGTACGGATTGAATTAAAGCATGGGATAATACAAAAAGGCCAGGCCCAAGTGGACTACCTTAGTGAGGGTAGCCTCGGCCAGTGAAGGGACCTCATGAAAATGGAAAGCAGCTTCATAGACAGTTGGAAGGGGAGAATAGGCCAGATGGAGGTTTATAAGGGTCTTGAAGACAGACTTGCCATGCCCAAGTTTGCTCTAACCCAACCTCTTTAGTTATCTTTAGCTTCACATTGTCATTCTAAATCAAAAGATAAGATATTTGAATTATAGAAAGTCACTTCTAATTATTGAGACTTTATAAGGGAGATAACTTATGCATGGGCAACCAAATGATTGCGTCTCCTTTCCAGATTTGTATCTTTCTTTATCTTAAAGTTATCTCTGCTAACAAAGGGCTAGTATGTACAAATGTTTGCTCATTGATTTACTAATGAGAGGACTCTAAAATTTTGCCTTTAAAAATTATGGTCTCTAAGCTGTACTGGGATTTTCCAACATATAAGATGAGACTATTGGCATCTTGATTACCTTAGATATCGTATCAAGACAAGAGATTTACATAAGGGTTAACGGATATTTTCAATGGGCAGATTACTGTGGTAGAATCTTTGAAGAATGAGTGAGACACAATTCTTCCCTCCCTCTAATTCCTCCCTCCCTTCCTCCTTTCCTTCCTTCTCCCTGAAATATTTACTGGCTACCTATTGTGTGCTAGGTGCAGCAGCAACAAAAATGAATTCTATTTAGTCTTTGCCCTTAAACAGCTCAGTACCAAATCTGGGGCCTTTAGATGGGGAAAGAAAGGGGAAATACTTGTAAATAAATGAATCTGCACATAAGATAGTTGCTTTAATAGATATTGAGTTCAGGGAACAGTCAGTTACAAATTCAACTACTCAATTGGGATTCTGCAGAGAGACATGAGTCTCAGTGTTCTACAGCAGCAGTGCTCAGACTTTGTGGTCTCGTGATCCTTTTACACTTGAAAATTATTAACCACAAGCTTTGGTTTATGTGGGTTATATTCATTGGTATTTACTGTATTAGAAATTAAGATAAAAGTTTAAAATATTTGTGTAATTTGTTTATGAATTAGCAATAGTAAACCCATTACATATTAACATAATGTATCTTTTTATGAAAACTACTTTTTACAGAACAGAAATAGTATCGTTACAAAATGGTATTGTTTTACATTTTTATGAATCTGTTTTATGATTAGTTTAAAAGAAGATGGCTGAGTTCTTTTACATACTTATAGCTTTAATCTGTTGTTATAAAATACATCATGTAGCCTCTGGAAGACTTTACTGTACGTTTGAGAGTGAGAGTGATGATAGCAAACCATATCTTTATATTATTTGGAATTAGTTTTGACCTCAGGAACCCCCCTGAAAGGATCTTGGGGGTCCTCAGGAGATCCTGTGTACTATAACTTGAGAACCACTTCCAAAAAGCATCTGCTGTATGTAAGGCGTTAACATCTTTTATGCATCTAGAATGGTATGTACTACCTTTAAAAAAACAAAAAAATAGTGTGCTTGTTTATTCACAGGAGGAACTCCAGATGAGAAAGACTGGAAGACTATAACTTCCATGAAGGCGGAGAGATCAGTTTCTCTTTTTCACTCATTACCCATCACAGGGTCTGACACATAGATGACTTTCTGGGAACCTCAATGATAGAACATTTTAATAAGATAGGTGTACTTTCGCAAGTCACTATAGACCTGGGCAGAATATGGTGAGTGCCATGAATAAAGATTGAATGTGTTTTGTGGAGTTGGAGGGAGAAGCCATTTTTTTTTTTTTTTAAGATTTTGTTTATTTATTTGACACAGAGAGAGAGATCACAAGTAGGCAGAGAGACAGGCAGAGAGAGAGGGAGAAGCAGGCTCCCTGCTGAGCAGAGAGCCCGATGTGGGGCTCCATCCAAGGACCCTGAGATCATGACCTGAGCTGAAGGCAGAGGCTTTAACCCACTAAGCCACCCTGGTGCCCCGGGAGAAACCATTTTTAACTGAGGTGTTAGAAGGGATTCATGAAGGAGAAGGCAGTGAAATGGAGTTGTAAAGATGATTTTGGCAGTCAGTGTTGGAATTGGCAAGGTTACTTCTAGAAGAGGAAATACAATGAGCAAGGAGCAGAGTGGGTTTGGGGTTCCGAAGTTTAGGTTTGTATGATTTAAGGATGGAGAACATGGCAGTTAGAGTTGTGATGGAGAAAATAGATTGGGGACAGACTGGGGTTGGTTGTGAGTGATCTATGAAGGAATTTTGGGTCTGTCTTTATAATGAGGAGCTATTGTTATTTTCTGAGCAGGCGTAAGTAAATGATTCTGGTAGCACTGTTGAGAGTGGTTTGGAGAGGAGAGAGGATGGAGGCAGGATGAGCAGTCAGAGGGAGGAAAGGAATGATAATCCCGTGTGAAGAAGAGACAGTAAGAACCAGAAACAGTGGAAAGGGATCCAGTAGATAGGAAGGTCTCTGGACTTTAGGTAATTTGGAGTAAGAAGTTATAAAAGAGACAGTGCCTCAGTCAGTAAGGAAGGGAAGTACTGAGCTCTTTATGATTTCATTATAAGCCAAGCCGCAGTATTAATAAGCAATTTTACATAGGTCCTTGGGCTTTGGCTTTTCCGTATGTAAAATGTAGAAATGGATTGCTTGCCTATTTTTGCCACAAGAGTCCATGTAAGGATAAATGAGCTCTTTTGACAGAAAGGCGCTCTATTAATCTAAGCCATCAATAATAAAATGAGAATATTTGCCAGGTGCTTTTGCTCCTGTGTTGAAGGACGCTATGTAAATATGAAGTACTGCCTGGAACTATTGTCACTGTTAATAATAGTAAAGTCATTACCACCAAATGCCTACACAGCAAACTTGTTCTCTGTCAATTCCTAAGTGAGAAGATGAAGCCAGGCATGGAATTCACTCTGTTTTGTTTATTATGAATTTTGCTTATTGTAAACTATTTTCCTGGTTAGTAGAGAAGTGTTTTTAATAGTATTTGGATTTCATTGTATCTTATTGTTTTCATCACTCTATTCTGGTCAGGTTTTCTGTCATTATCAGGGCCTTCATTATCCTGACTTTTCTCTGTGCAAATGCACATGGAACAGCATTTGCTACATCAGTACTTGCATCTGTATTCTTGTTAACTGTGGCTCCTTTCATTAATTTAACACATAGCTGTATGATATGGAAGTCAAGCATGTAAACTCCAGAGTTAGACTGCTTGGGTTTAAATCCAAATTCTGTTACTTCATAGAAGATCCTGGTTAAGTCACATAATCTCTTAAGCTTCAGTTTCCTTATGTGTAAAATGGTACTAATAATGGTGCTGATCTCATAAGGCCATTGTGAAGGTAGTTACGAACAAAAAGCCCAGAGCATTACGTGCTCAGTAACTGCAAGGTTTTGTTTTGTTTTGGGTCAAATTTGTTATCATTATCATCAGCGTGTCTTTTTCCTCAACAGGATCCTTTTTTATACCTTTTTAATTCATTATTTGTCTACCAGGAGTTAATCTGTGACCACTCAATTAATCAACCACCTTTTCTTTACTGAGAATAACATTTCTCAGTATTTGAAGAGTATTGAAGAATTCTCCAAATTTTAAATTTTACTAATTTTCCATATATCTGCCTTTCTATCTTTCTCTCTCTGACTCTCTCTCTCCTCTTACTGGGCTTTCTTGTACCTAGCAAGTCAAGTATTTAATTCTGCTGTGAATATAAGGGATCCAATAACTTGTTCTAACCATCAGACTGGTATTATTTCCCATGGCACACTGCTATACTCTCACACAATTTTCCTGTAAAGAGATTTTTTTTTCCATCTTCCTTTTTTATTCTAGTGTTTTACTCATTCTGTTCTCAAGATCTGTAACAGTCTGTTTCTCTCCTTCTATTGATCGTGTTTCTAAAGACACTTTTCTATATTAGCTCAGATTCACTGATATCTATGTGGAACGTATATCATGCCCTGGATATACAGTGCATGGGTGGGGCTACAAAAAAACTGTGCTCTGCTCACCAAACCAAGGCTCATTTTTAAATTTATGTAAGTACTTTAAGAGTTTTCGGATGACTGTGGTCCTGCTTAGCACTTAGTTGTTAAATATCTATTCCCATTGTTAAGTAATGTTCATAAATTCCTGTGAGTTTGAGTCAAGTATATTATTGGCAGATTCTTCTCTTGTCATGGTTTTATGGACTGAATATTCATCCACCATTTCTCTCTACGTTATCTCTAACTTCTATGAGACAGGAACCAAGTAAAGGCAATGATCTTGCTTCCTATGAAAAGTTGATTCATATTTGTTAATAGTGATTCTATTCAAATTGTAGAAGGTGGAATGAAAATGACTTTTGAGGGGCGCCTGGGTGGCTCAGTGGGTTAAAGCCTCTGCCTTCGGCTCAGGTTATGATCTCAGGGTCCTGGGGTGGAGCCCCACATCGGGCTCTCTGCTCGGCAGGGAGCCTGCCCCCCCCCACCCCACTGCCTGCCTGTCTGCCTACTTGTGATCCCTTTCTCTCTGTCAAATAAATAAATAAAATAAAATAAATGACTTTTGAAAATAACTGCTGACAGAGGAAGAAAAATGATCGAGTAGTAAGGCAAATCAGAATACATTAGCATTTAATTAGCAGCTTCTTTTACTATTCCAGTATTGAGTATCTGTCTCAATTAGAAACTGTTTAGAAATTGTAGAAATTGTTTAGATGAAGCTACCAGGAGGGAGTTTCCTTTTTGGAAACTGATATATCAATCTGATATTAGGTCATTGAGATTTTAATTTAGCACCTTGGCTTTACCTATCTTTCAGAATACTTACTTTAGCCTTCTGTTAGTTGTGGATCTTGGCCATGTCATCTAGTCCCTGGTCTCTGTTTTCTCATCTGTAAAATGGGACCAACAAAATCATCTATCTCATAAGGTAGTTCTGAGAACTTAAACTGATTTTCACAAGAGATATAAGATGTAAGAGATATAAAGTTATTAGAACAATGCCTAGCACAGAACAAAATTTCAATACCTATTAGCAAGTATTATTACCTACTTGAAATAGTATGGTGGTTAAGAGCTTGATTCTATAATCAGATTGCTGGGTTTGAGTTCTAACTCCATCGTTTATTGCTTGGGTAATTTTGGATTCCTTTTATAACCTCTCTGATCTTCTGTTTCATTTTCAATTTGGACAGTGATGATATCTACTTCACAGAGTTTATGTGAGGAGTAAATGAAAATCATTTAGTATTGTTTTCATTGGCTATTAGCTATTATTTTTTAATCCTTATGACACATCTAATAATTATAATTATAAATATAAATATTTATAGAGAACTTAGTCTGAACCAGGGAATATCTCAAGTACATTCTATATATTATCTCATTTATTCTTCATAATACAATGAGGTAGGTACTATTGTTATTATACCCATTTTACAGATGAGCAAATTGAGGCACGTGTTCAAATTAGGCAACATGTTCAAGCTATTACAGTTAGTGAGTGACAGAGCAGAATCTGTAAATTTATGCATTGCACTTTATTGCCTCTTATGAACATAAAGAAAAAAGTTGAATATGATGTCTGGAGAATAAAATTAGGCTGTCAGGCTCATGATTGAGATTTTCACTGTGTCCTATCCTCTTTCAACCTCAAATCTATTCATATAGTGACATAAACCTGGTTAAAATGAAGGTTAGTAAGTAGCACTAAAGGAGAAAAGAAGGTGAGACAGTATTATTATATTAGAGGGGAACCTGAATTCTCTGTGGTTGTGTAAGGAAGTGAAGTCTCCAGTCCTTCCTGCCCAAGATCCTACTGTCTTGGGGATGCAGTGAGAGCAGGCTTTACATGAAGACTTTTGGTCTTATTTCACTTCAACTTCTTCCCTTCCTGGCTGCTTGCCTCAGTCACTGCATGACACTGTCTGAAGGCCCAAGCAATTGCACACATTTGCCCTTTCTTTCCTTTTAGTTTTTTAAATCTTACGTTGTTGGGATTGATGCTCTGGTGACAGTTGAGATGACTTTGTTCTGTCTGCAGGCCTGCTCTTACATCCCTTATGGTAGAGTAGTACCCAAAAGCAGGGCATGGCACCCAAGGCCGCCTTCTTTCCAGCCCCACAGATCAGATCCACATTTCCAAACTGACACTGGGCGAGTAGTTAATGTTTTTAAGACTTAGTGTGTTTATTATGAAATGGGCATGTTGTATGCACCCCATAGTTTTTGAGAGAACTGAATCTAAAAGACTTTAATACAGTGTTTGGCTGGAGCAGAGAATTGAATTCTGTTATTTTTACTACAACACTGAACACTGAAAAAGACTGGTTTGCTTCATATTATTACCAAACAGTTTTTTTATTGAAATAAGAATAGAAACCTGGTTGTTATTGTGGCAAATACCAGGGATTCTTTTCTATAAAATAAAATTAATTTCATTTTCATCCTCATTAGCATGTGACCCATACTAGGATTGGCAGGAGCAAGGTATGGAAAAGATAGAGGGCTGGGGAATACCAGAAAAAAAATGGGTCTATAAAAATAGTACTCTGCTCTTTATGTGAGTGAGCTAATATACAGGGACATGCTTTTCAGATTCTCATTTTTCCTGCAAATATAACATTAAAAATAATTTCCATAGGCATTCTGAAAAGAAGAAAAGCACAGAATTAGTCAAGGAAAGCAAGGAGAAGAGGAAGTGTTCCATTATTTGTTAAAGAAAGTATAGACTGGGGGCGCCTGTGTGGCTCAGTCATTAAGCATCTGCCTTCGGCTCAGGTCCTGGGATCAAGCCCCTGCATTGGGCTCCTTGCTCAGCAGGAAGTCTGCTTCTCCTTCTCCTACTCCCTCAGCTTGTGTGCCCTCTTTCGCTGTCTTTCTCTGTGAAATAAATAAATAAATAAAATCTCAAAAAAAATGAAAGTATAGACTGGATTGGAGGAAATTGGAATCTGAGCAATTGGACTATTGGAAAATGCAAATAGATATTGGAAATGCATATATGATAAGGGTAAAGTGACCAGCCTGATATGTTGGAATATTTGGGCAAATCAGTGGGGGCTTGAATGCCAGGCAGATGATTCTAGATGATATCCAGTTGGCCTCAGCCCATTGGCAACATCAGGGCTTAAATCCCAGAAACTGATTCACAGGGTAATACAGAGAATTAAAAGGCAAGATTTTCTTTTATTATGTGTAGAGTAGCAGTAGTGGATTAATTGGTAGTTCTTGATTTGGGCACTGATACAATGGCTATTTCCAGTAGTCCTTCTTTCTTCCTGGGTTGCAAGCTTGGTCTCGATTTCCATTCATGTTGGGGGAAGATGCCCACCACCTAAAGGACCCAGAATTCTCATCACTTCTTTCCATTGCCCCATTCTCTCTCTCTGGTATGAGGCAGTTTCTTCTTTATGACTCTGAAACACAAAGGGGCTTATTGCACACTTCCTTCTGGATATCCACTCATGTACGTGTGAATAGAGACCTTGAGCAGTTTCTGAGGAGTCTTCATCTGAAGTGATTCAAATATGATTTGCCTTTTAGAGGTGATCAGAGTGACTATCAATCTCTATAAGTAGTGCAAAAATCTGTTTCTGAATTTGGTCTATGATAAGACTTCTAGCTACATTAAACTTACCATGCGGGAATAAAGGTCATCTGGAGGTACTGTCAGTTACCACACTGATTTCAAGGATAGATTTGGTTTCATTTATTCCTTCAATAAACATTTATTGAACACCTCTATTGCCAGGTCATGCTGTAGCTGTGGGGATGCTGTAATGAATATAATAGATTAAAAAAAAATTCCTGATTTCAAGAGTCCTTTATGGATGAAAGAGACAGACAATAAATCAGATGAATAAATAAAATATATTGTATATTAGATTGTGGAAATGTTCAGAAGAATATTAAAGCAGGAGGGTGGATTAGGGAGTATGGTATAGGGTTATAATTTTAGCTATGGTAACCAGGGAAGGCCTCTCTGGAAAGTCATAGAACAAAGACCTTATATCATATGTCCTCATAGGCTTGTGTTCCTCCCTCTTTGTAATTCCATGTTTGTCCCTTCTGAAGCTGTATACTTAATAAAAGTGAAAGCACTTCCTTGATAAATGCTCTAAGTCTTATCTTCTTGGGTAAGGCCTTTTATGTGAGGGTCTGTTGGTAGCCCTAATTGCTTGGTAGAACCTCCAAACAAATATCAAAAATCATTTACAGGAGAAAGTAGGGTTGTCAAATTTAAGTTAAATCATTTAATCCTGCTTAAGACAAGTTCTCAGTCACAATGGTTTTGCTTTCCCCTAATACATCTACCACTAATTTAAAAGAAATCAATTAAAAAATTTTTTTTAGTATCTCTCTTTCATGAAACTGATTCTGCCTCTACTTAGAAATTATCTGATATTAATTTATAGAAGTAATGTCAGGTTCTGGTTGTTTTCTAAGAGTTGTTATATGGCATTTCCATGTTCATTTATAATTTTGTATTTCACAGATTTCAACACAAATTGTGCTTTTCTTTTCATGTAGAAAAGGTTTTGATTCTAGTTTGATTTCTCTCCACTAATTTCCAATTCAAGGTGGCATCTCTGCCACCTGCCACTCACATATACTATATGAGTAATTTGGCGTAGCTATTCAGAGAGAGAGGCAGAGAGAGAGAGAGAGAGAGAGAGAGAGAAATAGAAGGAGAAGCTAAGAAAGAGAACAAAGAAATAAAAAGCAAAAAACTAAAAAACCCCAACATTTTAATTTTTATTTATTTTATGTATTTATTTTTTTAAAGATGTTTTTTATTTTTAAAAAATCTCTACAACCCAGCATGGGGCTTGAACTTACAACCCCAAGATCCAGAGTCACATGTTCCACAGACTGAGCTACCTAGGCACCACCAAAACCAACTTATTTTTATCTGTCATTTCTATCTGTAGCACATTATCTGGTTGTCCTTTATTATCTTATACTCTAAGGTAAGGCTATTATGGATTTTTAATTTTTGAAAATCATTTTTCAAAATGTACAAGACCAGTGTCTTGCACATATTTGGTATAAATGACATTTGTTTTTAGCTTCTAAGGGCTTTGTGGCCTTTTAATTTGAATAGATTTCAACACCTAGTGCCCTTATAAGCTATACAACAAATTATTTATATTTGTTGATCAAATAAAAAGCCCATATAGGGATTATCCTAGGCATTTTATGAATTACCTTTCACTTCATCAAAGCTGTGGAAATGATATTGGAGGTGTAGGGTTGATGTATGTAGATGGGTGTTGATAGTCAAGGTGCTCAGAGAATTTAATAGGTAAGTGCAGGTAAGAAATTAGGCTTTCTCTTTTCCTCTTCCCTCCTACTTCTTCCTGTTGATATTGATGATACTCTTCTTTCTCTATGGTTATCTATATCTATATCTATATACATACATACACATACACACTGTATCCATATGTAATGTATATGCCTATTATTCTAGACATTGAGCTCAGAAAAAGTCTTATCCTCACAGGATTATAGTCTGGCAAGGGAAACACATTTTCCTTCATAGCATGTATCATAGTTTGTAATTATATAATTTATTTGTATGTTGACTTTAAATATTTCAGTAAAATATGAGAAATATTATTATCAGCTGGGCTATAGTATTTTTTTGTGACTATATGATAGGGCTACTGAATGTAGTTTAGATGTCAGGGAAGACCTTGAGTAAAAATAGTTTGGTAGGAATTAGCTAGATGAAGGAGGGAGGTTGGTGGAGTGGGAGAAAGTTCCAGACCGAGGAAACAGCGTTTGTGAGGGTCTAGAGGTGAAAGTTGTGTGTAAGAGAGAAGGACAGTAAATGATGCTTACAAAGTTTGCAGAGGCCAAATTACATTATGAAGAGCTTTATCCATGTTTATTATGATATGGAAGAGTTTTAAACAAAGGGTTGAAGACTTGATCATATTTGAGTGTTAGGAGAATGCTTTTTTGCTGTGTAGAAAAGGTTTAGAGAAGGCTACTACCGATGGTGAAGGGACAAGGAGGCTGTTGTAGGGGTCCAGGAGAGACACGATTTGGCCTGGCCTGGCTCTGCAGAGTTAGAAGAGAAGGGGGATGTGTTAGAGAGATATTTAGGCAGTGAATCTGCAGCATTTGAAAGATGAAGGGAAGGAGAGAGTCAGACACGACCCCTGATGCTGGCTTGTGTGGGTGGTGGCTGCAATTTTAGAGGAAGGGAATGCTGGAGGAGGAACAGGTTTGGAAGGAAGATGAACTCAGCTACGGTCATGTGGGACTCAAGATACCCTGTGGGCAGTTGCACGTGTGTGTTTAAAGTTAAAGAGACAGGTGTGGGCCAGCGATTATGTTTAGGCTTCATCAACAAGCCGGACACTGTAGCTTAGGAGAAGAGAGAATCTAGGGAAAGACCTTGATGAATACTGACAGAGAAGTAGGAGGAATAGTAGTAATAAAAATGATAAAAGCTAAAATGTAGGGATGCCTGGGTGGCTCAGTCAGTTAAGCTTCTGCTTTCAGCTCGGGTCATGACCCCAAGATCCTGGGATCGAGTTCTGCCTCCAGTTCTCTGTTCAGTGGGGGGTAGGGGGTGAGGGGCTGCTTCTCCCTCTACCTGCCACTCCTCCTGCTTGTGTACTTGTGTGCATGTGCGCCCTCTCTCTCTCTCTCTCTCTCTGACAAATAAAATAATAGGAAAAAAAAGCTTATATGTATATGACATTTACTGTGTGCTCAGATTGTTTCATGTACTCTTATACATATTAAATCAATTTAACCTTCTCAAGAGGTGCTACTGTTATCCCTGATTTTCCAGATGGAAAATATGTGGTTTACAGACCATCACATGGCCAGTACATGGCAGAGCTGATTTAAATCTAGCTAATCTCACTTGAGAGTTTGTGGGCTCTTTCTCTACACCTTTCTGAAAACTGTGGGCAAGTGCTGTCTAGAAATTCTGGGAAGAGAAGGAGTCACTCGCAGTGTCGTTGTCCAGAGGCCAAAATCAGGCCCAAAAGTTGTTCATTAGGTTTAATGACATTTACCCCCAATGAGAACTTGTTTGCTCTTGTGGTGGTCCAAGAAGACAGGTCTCAATAGGTTGACAGCCTATGGGGAGATTGAGTAAATGAAGGCAGCAAGTGGAGATGATGCTGTCCAGCAGTCTGGCTAGGAAGGTGAGGAGAGCAGAGTTGGGGAATTCTAGATGACAGACTTGGGATAGGAAAAAAAGTCACAAGCATGACTTGATATGGAGATAGAACACAAGTTCTTCATGAGAGCAATAAATTTGTGAAGTGTTGTTTTTTGTGGTTTTGTTTTGTTTTGTTTTATGGAGGATGGAGATATGGCCTAAAATACTCATGAAACAATCCTTGTTGATGAATTACAGAATTTTTTACTTTTTAAAAATATCTGCAGCTATACAGTGATTAGTTGACTACTAATACCCATCAGTCAGCAGCATTAAATTGGCTTGCCAAACGTATGGCCAAAAACATTACTGATTTGTGACTTCTCTCTTAAGAATGGGGGGAACAAATACATTAGAAATCTTAAGCAGACACAAATGGAGTGCTCTCACCCAGGACAAATGACAATCATCTTTTAGTACATTTTACTCCATTTGCTTACTTCTTTCCATTTATTAATCTAAAATTACAGATGGCAAAGATTGCCTTGGGGAAGTTTTCCTAAAAATTACTTTCCCTTGTAACTTCAAATCAAGTTTAATTTTGACCTAAGGCTTTTGTCTAGAAGGTCAGCTGGACCACCATCCCTGCTATTACTTCCAGATTATTAAGGAGCTCTTGTGAACTCTTTTGTGGAAAGTTACAGCCTGAACTGGCCTATTTCTCTGTGGGAATTGAGGACATAGGAAAATGTCACAGATGCCACACTGGAACTATGCTGTGTGGAACTAAAGCTTTACCTTTATACAAAGGTGACTGGGATATATTCTCTAAAATTCTATGTAATTTGTTGGGTGGCATTCTTTCCTTTTTCCAGAGAGCTGAGATTATGGAGAATACTTTTTTTTTTTTAACTGAATCTGTAAGATTTGTTGGTTTAGTAAGTTTTCTTCCCTATCTTAAATCTTCATGAGACTGATGAATTTGTGACTTGTTTTTAGAATAATTAAAAGATAATCTCCCTGATGATGACAAGTGATTTATAAAATGATACGTTTAAATGTAAAGTTGCATTTACTGTAAAGTTTTACTAAGAATAAAATTTATTTAAAGTTTAATTAAATTTGTTTAAACATAAATGCACTTAAATGTAAACTTTTATTATTTTAATGCACTTATTTACTTATACTTCTAGTTTGTGTCTTTTGAGACATCCATAGTGTATTTGCATATTGTTTGGAGAAAAAAACCCATGTGTGCCATAAGTAGAGCTTTGCTATTTGGGCTAAACATTCATGTTTAGGAAAACAATGTAAGATTATCAGTTAGTCACTTAAGAGTCCTATTTCTGCATTAATAAAGGAAAAAGGAAGAGGAAGCAAGATTAATTATAGAAAGATACAGTTGAGGATTAAGTAAATTTTAGTTACGACCCAGCAAAAGCATAAGCTAAACCAGTTAAATAATAATTTTGGTATTTTTTTTTCTAAACAGGCCCTCGTAGATAATTATACTTGCTGAATCACATATCATGTTATACATTTCCCCACATTATAAAATATATTTCATGAGGTTCATTTCACGATTGATTTGTTGCTCTTAATAAAAAATGCTTGAGCTTCCCCTGTTGAAGGAATTCAGTGACTATTTGCTTGAGGAAACTCTCAGTACCTGTTCTTTGTTGAATGAAAAACAGGACAATGAAGCCAATTGAGAACATTTTTCTTGTCACTTCAGTGACCAATCGTGAGAGTGAATGAACACCTGTGCTCTCATGCTGTACCTCTTTGTGGCCTTTCCTGAGAATGATAAACAGAGGTGTGAGTTTTTTTCCCCCTCTGTCTGGCTTGTTCTGAGACTATACTCTTTTTTTTTTTTTTAAGATTTTATTTATTTGACAGAGAGAAACACAGCGAGAGAGGGAACACAAGCAGAGGGAATGGAAGCAGGAGAAGCAGGCTTCCTGCCGAGCAAGGAGCCCGATGTAGGGCTCCATCCCAGGACCCTGAGATCATGACCTGAGCCGAAGGCAGACGCTTAACGACTGAGCCACCGAGGCGCCCCTGAGACTATACTCTTGAACTTACAGGCTATTATAAGGGTGAACAGGGGACCCTGCAATCATATTCAAACTTGAACATGGCTCTACATCATGTTCAAGACATGCCCTATGTTCTTTATCTTGCCTGTGTGCCGTTAGGTAAGGGAATAAATATCCCTTCCCTGTTTTGGTGGCTGCCTGCCTTGTACAAAACTCTCTACTTCTTTGGAAAAGCCTGTTTTCTGGCTCCAAGCTTTAGTGAGAGCTCAGGAAAGTCTTTGCTTTTAAGAACTGTCCTGGTAGGTTAAGTCAGCCTTGAGAGAGGGAGGGATTGTTCTTACTGTCTTCACATCTCCCTCTCTAGCTTCCCCATAAAGATTAGCAGTTATCTCAGATATTTAAAACATATATAGTGACCTGCACTCTATCTCTGAGTTTATAGATTTATTGTAGGTCATTTGCAAAATTGAAATGCTACTTGTCAATATTTGTTTCATTTTTAGTCAAATTTTTTCAAACTATTATTCATCTGACAGATACTTATTGAGCATCTGTTACACGTTAGGCATTATATATTAATGCTAGGATGAACACAAATAAGGTATTGCTTATAGATGATCTCTTCGTATCTAAAAGGAACACCATCAAGTATGTTTTACAAATTTAACTAGCTTAAGATCTTGACAATAAATTCAAAATACTAACCCATCATTATGACTATGTCAAATTACCACGGAGAAAGGAAAGCAAACTCCTTAGCCATGATCCCTATAGCTTTTCTTTAGTCTATAGTAGATCTTCCCCCAGATATGGAAGAACAGGAAGGGAAAAGTAATGACAAAGATGAAATTCATCTTGAAAGCCTGTCGCTTGCATCTGCTCTTGTTTCACTTTTAGTAGTTTGTAAATCCTATTAAGTTGAGGGGTTCATAAAGCTAGGAGATTCCGGAGCTTCTCACTAACTTCTACTTGAACAAAGAGAAACTAAAAGTAAGCACTGTATTATGATTATATGAATTTCAATAGAGAAACACTGATTATTCTAAACAACCAATGCAGTATACCTCTATGTGAATTCTCATGCATGCTGATGCTCATTTTAAGTGATAAGGATACAAATATACACATGCTTATACAAAGCATGGACACATATTATTCTCATGAATTCTCACTGGTGGTTCACCATAACTGAACCTTCCTCAATTAGAAATGCCAAACTCTATTAAATTAAAGGTCTAGAAAATAGATACCTCTGTCTCAGTCCTTATTCAAGTAAGATTTAATTGTTTTACTTCTTTGCTTATGATATTTATAACTTTGGGTATAATAGCAGTTGAAAATAATAGAAGACATTCTTAAAATGTGATGAGTTTTCCCAAAAGGGTACTTGCCTGCTTGCTTGCTTGCTTGCTTGCTTGCTTGCTTGCTTGCTTCCTTCCTTCCTTCCTTCCTTCCTTCCTTCCTACCTTCCTTCTTCCCTTTTCATTTTAGGAAGGCAGAAATGAGGGGGCTTGTAAAGACCAGAGAATGAGGTTATTTAACAAAACTAGGAGAAGAAAAGGCAAATTTGCGACTCTGATTTTCTGCATAAGTGTATGGCAGATGGCACAGCGAAGAACCAGCCATAGGAATAGGGAGAGAGGAGAGAAGTCATAGTGTTGTAAGCCCAAGTTGGGATATCTTATTGCTAGTAGCCTAGACTAAGTTCAGGACCTTGTCTTTGCTCATGGTAACAGGCCGTGGATGGTAAAAGGCATCTTCCTTTTTATAATCAGTGATGGTTTCCTATTTAAATAAAATTGTGACATAACAGTGCAATTTAGTGTCTGGGTTAAATGTGCCTTTAAAAGCTTTATAATTGTGGGCACCTGGGTGGCTCAGCCATTTAAGTGTCTGATTCTTGGTTTTGGCTCAGGTCATAATCTCAGGGTGAGATTGAGCCCTGTGTTGGGCTCTGCGCTGAGTGCAGAATCTGCTTGAGATCTTTTCTCTCTCCCCTTCTCCCCCACGCTTGCTCATGTAAGTGCTCTCTCTCTCTAAAATAAATAAAATGTATAAAATCTTTATAATAGTAATAATATGAAAAAGGGTAGTACTAAGATATTAGTGAATTAAAAACTTATATGCATTTATCCAGCTAATTAAGATATGTTTAAATACATTTATGTTGGTGGAGCATATTTTATTGATAACAGAGCTTATTTATAACATTTTAGAAATCTAAATAACTATCAAGATTTTAGAAAAAATAGTATTTAAAATGTACAGTATTATGCTACTTTTCAAAGAACTCTATTTAATGGAAGAGTAAAGCTGGTGAATGTTTAAACATTTGCAAAAGAAAGTAGTGCTATAGGTAATTCAGAGAAAAGTGTCAGATGCTACAAGAGAGAATTTCCATGAGGTTTTACTGGTTAAAGCACCATGTTAGCTCTGACTGAAGAAAAAAAATTGTAGTTTTTAAACCTCAGGTTAAGGAAATCTGTGCTAAAAAGAAAAAAAGTCAAGGTATTCTGTATTTGGTAAACTTTACTTGGAATATTAAAGTTTCCCAAGATTTGTGAAATTTAATGAAGATTTTGAATTTAAATCAGATGGAATACATACTACGTGAGATTTTAAAAGTTCTTATATATTACATGTCCTTCTATCATACAGTTATAAAAAATTCTTAAAGTAGTTTTAAGAATGCTAAAAGTAATATAACAAGTAAGAGGTTGGCTAAATACATTTGTTGTATAGATTTGAAGTCAAGTAAGCATGTATATTTCCTGTGCTACTAGGCGTATTTATACAACTGTTAGCGTGAACGGGTTATTCCATTTTTTGTTAGCAGTTTTGTCTCCATACTGAATGTGGTTGACTTTTAGTTCTGTTATTTGTTACTGCTTAATTTGCTTCCCAATAGTATAAAGAGCTATAGACTTGTACTTGGTAGCTTTTTAGCTATTTCATCTTAAAAATGTAGTATATATTGACCACAGATGACTCTAGGAATATACTACTTTAAAGGGAGTTTGGTCTGTGAAACACCTTTCTTTTTCTTCTTTTTTTTTTTTTTTACACCTTTGTTTTTCAATTTTCAGGGTGAGTTTCAAGAGAAAGGGAGAAGCTATGGTGAGCCATCCTGCCTTTAAATCTCTTCTAGCTTCTCTTCACTCTTTCCTTGGCTCAGATCTTCACCACCTCTCAGTTAAACCGCTGCAGTTACCTCCCTCCTGGCCTCTGCCTCAGCTCTTTACCCACTTGAATTGATGAGACACTGATGTCAGAATGAATTTTCTAAAATATATTGGACATATCTTCTTCTTGTTTACATGCATCCAACAGTTTTTTTTCCCCTGGAGTCCAAATTTCTTACTATAGTAGCCAAGTTACATTACAGTCTTGCCAGCCTTATTTCCTGTCCCTACAAATCTGAAATTGGTTATTCTCTGAACAGGCCATATCCTTCCATGTATTTCCTTGTTACTGGAATATTCCGTGCTTCCTAATTCCAGTCTTTGTATAAATGACATTCATTTTGCAGTGTCACTGACTCCTTGAAGGTCTTTCTGGACATTTTCACACTCAGCAAAAGTAATGCTCTATTTTTTTTTTTTTTTTTTTTGGCTCCCAGAGCTCTTTGAGAAATTCTCAAGGGTAGGATTATTTTCTTCTTACCAGTCCTCCAGTGTGATGTATGAACCTACTAGGTGATCAGTAAATATTGGTTGACAAATAATTAAATTCTGCTTAGGGTTTTTGGTTTATAAATTCATTATATATTCTTTTACTTGCATATAATTTATCTATTTGATACTGGTTAAATATATATTAGTAATCTAAGCTATTGTATCATTAAGGAAACAATTAAGGTGAAATGAATTAAGGCACAACAGTCTATATACTTAATTGTATTTTACTTAAAAAAACCATTATAACTATGACAAAATGTTCTAATATAAATTTTATTTTAAAAATTCAGATATAGTCAAGTCTTTCTAAAATATATTTGATTTCCTATATCTAAGCACATGTATTTTGTGTAACATTTAAAAACACTTAGAACCATATAATGAAATTTGACAAGTGTCTCATGTCATACTCTCCTATAAGATCACATAATAATATTATTTATTTATTTATTTATTTTAAATATTTTATTTATTTATTTGACTGAAAGAGAGAGAGATCACAAGTAGGCAGAGAGGCAGGCAGAGAGAGAGGGGGAAGCAGGCTCCCTGCTGAGCAGAGAGCCCAATGCAGGGCTCGATCCCAGGACCCTGAGATCATGACTTCAGCCGAAGGCAGAGGCTTTAACCCACTGAGCCACCCAGGTACCCCAATAATATTATTTATTGATGATGTTAATTCAGTAAATGAGAGGTAGCATAGTATGGTGGTCAAGCAAACTGACTTTAGAGCCAAAGTGGGTTTAAAGACTAAGTTTATTACTAGAATAAATTTGAGAAGTTATTGTGCCTCAATTTCTTTCTTTCTTTTTTTTAATATTATTTATTTATTTATTTGACAGAGAGAGAGAGAGAGAGATTACAAGTAGGCAGAGAGGCAGGCAGAGAGAGAAGGGGAAGCAATCTCCCTGCTGATCAGAGAGCCTGACTTGGTGCTTGATCCCAGGACCCAGAGATCATGACCTGAGCCGAAGGCAGAGGCTTTAACCCACTGAGCCACCCAGGCTCCCCTTCTTTTTCTTTTAAATGGAGATAATAATGATAGTCTTCCTTAGGAGATTGTTTTGTGAATTAAATGAGTTATTTCATGTAAAAGTACCTGAGCAGTAAGACACTTTTATATAATAGCTAATGCTTACTGATTTTCCACTAAGGTCAGTAAGCGTTAGCTATTATTATTATTATTCATAAATTACTTTGTTCTCTTCCTCCATGCTCTGTAAAACCTCACTTATTCAATTATTGGTGTAGTGTTCTTTATCCTTTTGTAGAAGTATTTTCCAGTTCAAATTGCAACTTTAGTTGGAGACTTAGAAATATAGAAGGTTGAATTAAAATTACAATTTTAATTTGTCAGAGAATTGGAAATTAGAAATTAAATTGAACTTCCCATATCCTTTGTATAAAAGTTCATATCCAAAACAGTATGCAATTTAGAAGTCAATATGCACTGAGTGTCATAGCCAAAGTATGAGAGTATGAGAGCTTGGGCAGAATATAAACTAAAAAATCATCTTAAAATGGACAAGTCTGTGTGTGTGTGTGTGTGTGTGTGTGTGTGTGTGTGTGTGGTGTGTGGTGTGTGTAAAGATATATGTTTTAGAGGGTGCTCAGATTTCTAAGTAGGTGAGGAAATTTATAGACGAGGGTTCCTGACAAGGGGATTAAGAAGTGGGGAAAAACAAATTGATTAACGATGCTCTTTATGATAGAATTTTTATGATAGATTTTATCGATAGTGTGAGTTTTTTGTTTCTATCCATAATAATTAGATTATTTGAGCAAAACGAACAGAAGCTAATTCCTCAGAGGAAGGAAAGATGAGTCTGAATAAGTGATACTATTAATATCTTCCCAGCTCTAGTTGTACCTCTGCCTAAATATTACCTTTTTTTAACCAGACACCGCCTTGTAGTAACTGTCAGAAGTTGAGTCCATAAACTAAATATTATGAAGGTGATATATTGTAATGGATTTGAAAACAGACTACTACTTGGATTAAAATCTTGATGCTGATTTACAAGTTTTATAATCTGGGCATTTTTGACTACATTAAATCTGTTTTCTATGTAAAATGGGGAATAACAATAGTACATAAGAGACAGTGTTGTGTGGACTTAGTGATAAGTGTATGGGTCTAGTGTTTAGCCCACAAGTAGTTAATAAATTTGGTTATCATTTTAATATCTTGTCAATTCTGCTGTTAAACTAGCTTCTATAATGCCTAATATGTCACTTCTCTTCGACTCTGATATTGCTTCTCTAAAACCTTTTAGGAACTTTCCACCTAAAACAAAGAGAAGCTGTACAAGATTTCCAAGTTTACCGTTTAGAATGGGTCAGTAACAGACTAAGTATTAGTTCAATCCTGAATTTCAATGATGGCAAAGAAATATTCCTGCAATAAGTGATACCAAGTAATGAATTTTTTAGAAGGGAGTTATTTCTCTTTAGATTAAGACAGGCATTGTTTTCATGCAGACTTTTTCAAAGTATATATTGTTTGGTCATTCAAGACTCTTAATTATCCCAGAATCAACTTATGAGTATGCACATAATAAATAATATAGTATTGACTACAATAGTAATAATTTTTGTTAATTTTATTATTATATGGCATCTTCCAGCCAGGCGCTGATGCCACAGGGACTATGGCAGAGAACTCTGTCTGTCATTAGTACAATTCTTTCCAAATTACATTATCTTCTCTCTGGGACTTTGAGGTTTTGTTTAGATTGTTGTAGGAGAGGTTGTGATTGTAAAATCTGGTAGGCCTGGCTTAAACTCTGATTCTGACATTTGCTTGTCGAATGATCTTGGACAAGTTAGTTCTCCAAGATGCTCAACACAAATTGGTGAGGTATAAATGTGATTACATGTATAAAACATTTGGCCCAATGTCTGGCACAGAGTTGGCAAACACTATTTCTAATTTATTTCAGATTTGTAAGTTGCCTGGTGTGCCCTGAATTTATAATGGAAATGAAATGTGAGACCACATTGAGAGGTTTAGAGATTACACAGATCTTGCTCCTCAGGGACCATAAGGAAGACAGCAGAGAGAAAGTTTACCTTTTAGTACCAGCATTTTCTGTCCAGCATGTGTGGTGGATTTCTGCTACATCTCCTGCTGTGATAAATGCCATTTCTCAAAATGAACTTTCTTTTTTCTACGTGATCGGGAGAGTAATATTTTTTTTCTTTTCTGGCCTAACTATATCCAATTTGGAATGACCTTGGTGAACATCAAAGCTACAATTATTGACTGTAAATTGTCCAGGAAAGAGAACTGGGGCTTCTCTGGGCCCAAGGGTGGGTCAGTAATAAGATGCTGTGATAACACAGGGGATAATCTTTATCTGATACAAACCCTCTGAAACAAACAGCAGCTGTTGCCACTGACATTCCAGAACCAGGTATAGTCTTATGAATAAGTGTGGACCTGAACTTGAATTCTACCACAGCAGTACCTCCCAGATACTGATTCTTTTTCCTTTTTAACTTAAGTAGAAGGCTTTTAGACTTCTTTATAGGCAACAGTCAGGTTGGGTTGCCTCCTCCTGGCCAATTAACTTATGTTAGAATTCATAACTTCATATTTCCTTTTTTTATGCTGCCTTCTTCTCTGAGTGCCATAAATAGAATCTCTGCAGAATGTGTGCTAGAATTCTCTGCAGAATATGACTAGATTATGTTCTAAAATATTTCACATGTAAGGAATGCAGTCTCCTAAGAAATGAGAAGCTGATGAAGAAAAGAAATTTCAAGGACAAACAAATGCAAATTTTTCAGATTTGTAAACAAAATTGTCAGAAGCTGTTCCTTAAATGGTTTCTCATGACTCAAAACATGCTATAGTGCTGTTTAAATGTGTGCATTAATTTGAGGCTATAGTTTAGATATTATAGATCAAGATAGATGATTTTATGGAATTATGAATACTTGACTTACTGGTATTTAAAATTTATCTGATAATTCTTCACAGAGCTCCATTTTAAAAGGAGATAGAAATGAGAGCAGTGCATACCTGTCTTAGAGTTACAAAACAGGTGTGCAATTCAAGATGTTTAGTAAATTTCTCCATATAAATTCCTTATTATTCAAAACTAAGACACTGATGTCATTCTTTCTGTCAATAAATGTAGATATTCTATTTGATTTGGTATTAGATTATTTGGGAACCTGGAATAGACATAAACATCACTCCTGAAAATGAGAACCAAATAAAGTCACTGCAGGCTGTCATTTAAGATTTGGAAATATAATAGGTTGTCATTGGAATTACCTTCTAACAAGCAAGGTGTAGAGGAACCTTACCTATTTGGTCTCATAATTTCTGAACTATGGATTGGAATATCTATTTTTGAATTAAAGGATTATGTTGACTGGAATAGCATATCCAGTCTGATATTTGCATTTTACAGATGTGGAAACCACAGATTTGATAGGTTAACTGATTTGTCCAAGGTCATGTAGCCACTCGATAAAAGAGCTGGTCTCTTGCTTCCCCAAACCACTATTGCTCTCTTTAGATTTGATTAGTCATTACTTTCAAAAGTCTCCTCTAAAGAGACAAATTTTCAGAAAATTTGAGTCTGCAGCAGAGACTAAGAAGGGCTTGGGTATAGATAGTATATTTTGGAGGTCATTCCATAGGATAGGAGTGATGGAAAGGGAGAATAAGATAGTTGCCTTGGGCAGCTGGGGCTCATTTGGTTAAGACCTCCTGGGAGGCAAACATTGGGTATCTCAAGGATTTTTCCATAAAGACCTGAGACACAAGAAGTATTTGGGAGCAATGCCTGCTGTCCCTTGCTGGTTGAAGGTTGACCCTGAGGATTTTAACTCTTTTAGCACTTTCAGGCTAAGGTTGCTCAGAGGCCCAGCAGGTTTTCTTGGAGTTAGAGAAGGCCTGGAGTTAGAGAAGAAAGACAATAAAATTCCCATTTTTTACTTGCCACTTCCTGACAGCAGGCGCGCGGGAGAAGAATGAGGCACAAACAAGTCAGCTGCAAGAGAAAGGGAGTAGGGGTCGGACAGTAGAGAAGACTGTCGTCCCGAACAACTCCTCCCACTCGTATTTATTGGATACAAGATAACAACTAACAAAGGAGCAGAAAACAGCTATACATTAACCATATGCCTTGTAGATAAACAAGAAGGAATATGAGTTATACATTGATTACAAATCTCATAGATAAGTATGGAGAGTAGATTATATATGGTCAAGCAGTATAGAATTTATAGTTGAGCAAGCACAATTAAGAGGATAGTCTTAATTAACAGTAGGCTGTCTCTGAGGCAGGGAAGATAACATCAAAACTGAAGCAGGTGGCGTTCCACCCTGAGTGGGCAAGGCATTCCCAGCTGCTTGGCTTCCAAGATGTAAATCATCCTCTCCCCCAGAGACCTGTTGCTAATGCATGTTTTTCTTAAGGTAACATTTAAGCATGCTTGCTAGGCTAATACAATTTTCATTGTTATATTTTAAGTAGTACATTGTTTTGAGGGACGGTTACATTTACTCACCCTCTTTCAGTTGAAGTAATGTATTGAAATACATCTAGTGTTTTAGTATCTTGAAACTTTGACCTGAAGAGTGAGTGTTGATGATCCCTTTTGCTATTTAACTTCTGAGACACCCCGTGACTCACTAGTCCAATAAATGTGGACATTCCCCCTTTTCCGTGTCTAGTTGGAAGGATATTTTGTAGATAATCCAGGATGTCCTACTTCAGTTTTCAAGTGAAGAATTGATAAATAAAGGGCTTAAACGACCTGCTCAGACCCCACAACTGCTAATGTTCTTCCTTCCTATTTAGACTGCCTGATTATTTAGCTTTTCAAATGGATCTTCTTACAGATTATTGAACCATTAAGTTCTATGTATAATTTGAGCTGCATGGGGCAAGACAATCCAATGTAGCCAAATTTTTATAATTCTAAAATTTTCCTTGATTTTTTTGTGTTTTAGTGGGTTTCTCCATACATCCCAAGTAACAATACTCCTTGAAAAAACGTGAGATACTTAAGTTCATGTGATTTCTTTTAGAATTTTGTTTATTTTATAGTGATTACTGATACTTCAGATTCTTCATAAAATCAACCCTGAATTGTATTCAATTCAACTGTATTGCATTGTATGCTGTATTCTCACAATTCATGTCTACCTGGAAGCTGTGGTTGTAACTTTATTTGGAAATAATGTCTTTGTAGATGTAGTCAAGTTAAGCT
This sequence comes from Procyon lotor, assembly GCA_028646535.1. Classification (NCBI taxonomy): domain Eukaryota; kingdom Metazoa; phylum Chordata; class Mammalia; order Carnivora; family Procyonidae; genus Procyon; species Procyon lotor. The sequence goes on along the minus strand of CM053604.1, from coordinate 58,481,254 downwards.
GAGATTATGCTGGATTGGGATGGGCCCTAAATCCATTATGACTGGTGTTCTCATAAGAGGAAGAAAATTTGGACACAAAGACACAGACACATGGGGAGAAGGTTATGGAAAGACAGGGGCAGAGATTGAAGTGATGTATCTCTAAGTCAAGGAATGCCAAGGATTGCCAGCAGGCATCAGACACTAGAGGAGGAAAGAAAGGGTCCTGACCTAGAGCCTTCAGAGACACCATGGTCTTACCAACACCTTGATTTATGCTTATAGCCTCTGGAACGCTGAGAGAATAAATTTCTGTCGTTTTAAACCAAGCTTGTGGTACTTTATGGCAGCCCTAGGAAACTAATACAGATGCTAAGATAGTGTGGCAAATAATTTTCAGGATTATTTATAGTATCCATATTTATCCTGGGAGAGCTATGAGGACAATCAGTCAACACTATTTCTTGAGTACTAAGCAACCGCTCAGTACTATTTTAGAATGCTAAGAGGGTACAAAGGAAGAAGACAGAGTTTTAACTCTCAAGGAATTTATCGCTGATTTATGGAGATAAAATAAACACTACACAACAGAAAGCATAAACTAGAAGTGCTGTAAGATTTCAAAGGAGGAAGGCTTTCTAGTGGGTTTCAAAGGTGCATTTGAATTCAGCCTAGGATGGTGGCAGGACTTGTAAAGGAGAGCGCAGGAGTGGATGGTGACCATCTTCTAGGAAGAGGGAAGAGCATAAACAAAAGTACAAAGGTGGGAAAGAGCCTCATAGGTATAGGGGCTGATCTCATGGGAGTGGAGGTGAGAAAATTGGGACCAGGGGAGAGACTAAGATGGAGAGGAAGACTGCCTGGATTCATAGCAGTGCTCCAGAAAACTTATGATGACACATGGTTTTGGAATACAGCTTTATCAGATGATACAACATGCTGTGTGGTAGTGGCGGACACTCCTCTTGCGGGGAAAAACCTGTTTTGAGTTTGCTAATAACCCACTGTTTTATGACTTTGGGTAGGAAATAGCTCCTTTTGGGTCTCAGATTGGATTAGATCAGAGCTTCCACTGATTGCTGGATTCAGAGTCCAGGGTGCTCACCATTACACCACTAGATCAGAGCTTGAAAACTGGTTTATTTTTTGGCAGGATCCATGTATAGTAAGGTTGTATATTGTTTAAGCATTTTAAATATTAATTAGTAACCATTTAAAATCCAGAGATTTACCTGCTTATATAAAATGATGAAATCTGAAGCATCGGGTGGGCATTTCCATCATGGCAACAACCAACTACAGTTATTGCAATTTAGATGGCTTCTGTGTTGTCCGGGTTGCCCGGAACCAAGTCAGCTGCCCAATGCATCTCTGACACCTGTTTAGTCCCTGTGGCCATTTGAATTTGCAAGCTCTGGACTAAATGATCTCTGTCTGTTGCTTTCTGAGTCAATGGTTATTTTCTTAACTGTGGTGAAAACAACATTACCTACCCTTTGGCCAATTCTGAGTAATTGCAAATTCATTTGTACATTAAAATTGTAAAATTATAACATATTTCTCTTTAACTCATACTTTTTTTAGTCTGTGCGTGTGTGTGTGTGTATGAGAGAGGAGAAAGAGAGAGAAGGGGAGAGAGGAGACAGATCAAATCTTGTTAAATTTACTGTGAAATTTCAGTGGAAAAAGATAATTCTTATGTAGATACCGTTAGTCATATAACCAATTCAGACTTATATTTATATGCCAGTATTCTCTCTCTTCTTAATAAAGTTGGTTTTCAGTTGTTTGGTCAGTTTTAATTTAGAATAGAGAAACATACAAATACCAGGTTTGATCTCACTGCAAAATACTTGCATATGTGAATGTTACTTTCGGTACATGCAATAAGTTATCTATATATGTGTTACTAAGGATCAGATATGCCATATACTTCCTTTTGTTCTCTTTCTCTTTTTTCTTTGTTGTGTTATATAACATTGGTTTTACATTATTTGTGTTGCTTCTGGAGGAGTGAAATCAGTTTTAGATAGGGAATAGTGCTAGTCTTTGTCTACAAAAGCATTTTTATTATTATTTTTTAAAGATTTTATTTATTTATTTGACAGAGAGAGAGATCACAAGTAGGGAGAGAGGCAGGCAGAGAGAGGGGGAAGCAGGCTCCCCGCTGAGCAGAAAGCCTGATGCGAGGCTCCATCCCAGGACCCTGAGATCATGACCTGAGCTGAAGGCAGATGCTTTAACCCACTGAGCCACCCAGGCGCCCTCACCCAAAAGCATTTTTAAACTAAGCTTCTTACTTTAATTCTAGTATAGTTAACATACAGTGTTCTATTAGTTTCAGCTGTACAATATAGTGATTCAGCAATTATACATATTACTCAGTGCTCATCATGAAAAGTGTACTCTTTAATCCCCATCATCTATTTCACCCATCCCCTCACCCACTTCCCTTCTGGAAACCATACATTTGTTCTCTGAGGGTATGTGCTATGTTAAGTGCTGTGAAATGTGTAAGCCTGACGATTCACAAACTTGTATCCTGGGGCAAATAACACATCATATGTTAATTAAAAAAAGATAAAAAAAAGAGTCTGTTTCTTGTTTGTCTTTCTCTCTCTCTTTTTAATATGCTTATTGTTTTGTTTCTTAGATTCCACATATAAGCGAGATCATGTGGTATTTGTCTTTCTCTGACTGACTTATCTCACTTAGCATTATACTCTCTAGCTATGTCCATGTTGTTGCAAATGGCAAGACTTCCAGTACTTCCAGTACTATGATGAATAAAAATGGTGAGCATGGACATCCTTGTCTTGTTCTTGAAGTTAGGGGGAAAGCTTCATTTTTTCCTCTTTGGGTATGATGTTCACTGTGGGGTTTTCACATATTGTACCTCCATGTTTATTGCAGCATTTTTATCAATAGCCAAATTATGGAAGCAACCCAAGTGTCCATCGATAGATGAATGGATAAAGATGTGGTGTACATATATACAATGGAATATTATTCATCCATAAAAAAGAGAGATCTTGCCATTTGCAATAACATGGATGTAGCTAGAGAGTATTAATCTCATTAAAATGAGCAGAGGACATGAACAGACATCAATAGAAGAAGACATACAGACAGCCAACAAACAAAGACAAAAAAAGAAGACATACAGACAGCCAACAAACACATGAAATGATGCTCAACACCACTCATCAGGGAAATGCAAATCTAAATTACAATGAGATATCACCTCACACCTGTCAGAATGATTAGTATCAAAAACACAAGAAACAAGTGTTGATGAGGGCATGGAGAAATAGGAACCCTCATGCATTCTTGGCGGGAATACAAACTGCTGCCACCACTGCAAAACAGTGTGGAGGTTCATCAAAAAGAACCCACAATCCAGTAATCACATTACTGTGTATTTACTCAATTATATAAAGAACTAATTCAAAGGGATGCATACACTCCTATGTTTATAGCAGCATTATTTACAATAGGCAAATTATGAAAGCAGCTCAAGTGTCCATTAATAAATGAATAATGAAGATGTGGTGTATATATATTGTTTCTTTTTATTGTCTCATTGTTGTGGCTAGGAGTTTCAGTACCATGTTGAATAAAAGTGGTGAACTTGGACATCCTTTTTTGTTACTGACCCTGGGGTAAAGCTTTCGGTTTTCTCCCATTGAGTATGATATTCATTGTTGGTTTTCACATGAGGCCTTTTTTATGTTGAAGTATGTTCCCACTAAGCCTACTTTGTTGAGGGTTTTTATCATGAATGGCTATTGTACTTAGTCAAATGATTTTCTGTATCTATTGAAATGACCATATGGTTCTTATCCTTTCTTATTGATGTTATGTATTGTGTTGATTGATTTGTGAATACTGACCCACCCTTGCATCCCGGGTATAAATCCCACTTGATTGTAGTGAATGATTTTTTTTAAGCTGTTGTTGAATTCTCTTTGCATTTCTGTTGAGGATTTTTGCATCTATGTTCATCAGAGATATTGGCTTATAGTTCTCTTTTTCTTGTGGTGTTTTTATCTGCTTTTGGTATCAAGGTGATGCTAGTCTCATAGAATGAATTTGGAAGTTCTCCTTCCTCTTCTTTTTTTTTGGAATAGTTTGAAAAGAATAGGTATTAACTCTTCTTTAAATGTTGGGTAGAATTAACCTGTGAAGTCATCTGGTCCTGGACTTTTGTTGTTGGGAGTTTTTTGATTACTGATTCAATTTCATTGCTGGTCATCAGTCTGTTTAAATTTTCTGTTTCTTCCTACTTCAATTTTGGTAAGTTATGTCTTTCTAGGAAGTCATCCATTTCCTCTAGGTTGTCTAATTTGTTTACATATAATTTTTCATAATATTTTCTTATACTTGTTTGTATTTCTGTGGTGTTGGTTGTTATTTTTCCTCTTTCATTTATGATTTTGTTTGAGTCCTCTCTCCTTTTTTTTTATGAATCTAGCTAGAAGTTTATCAATTTTGTTTACCTTTTCAAAGAACCAGCTCCTGGTTTCATTGATGTATTTTTTTTAGTTTCTATATAATTTATTTCTGCTCTAATCTTTATTATTTCCTTCCTTCTGATGATGTTGGGTTTTATTTGTTCTTTTTGTAGCTCCTTTAGGTGCAAGGTTAGGTTGTTTATTTGAGATTTTCTTTGCTTCTTGAGTTAGGCCTGTATTGCTATAAACTTCTCTTAGAACTGCTTTTGTTGTGCCCCCAAAATTTTGGACCATTGTATTTTCATTTGTTTCCATGTAATTTTTTATTTCTTCTTTTATATCCTAGTTGACCTGTTCATTAATTGCTAGCATGTTATTTAGCCTCCATGTATTTGTGGTCTTTCCAGATTTTTTCTTGTGGTTGTTTATAGTGTTTATGGTGTTGTGGTCAGAGGTAAAGCATGATATGACTTCTATCTTTTTAAATTTGTTTTGTGGCCCATTATGTGATCTTTTCTGGAAAATGGTACATGAGCATTTGAGAAGAATGTATAGTCTGCTCTTTTAGGAGGAAATATTTGGAATATATCTGTTAAATCCATCCAGTCCAGTGTGTCATTCAAAGCCACTGTTTCCTTGATGTTGGTGGGGTTTGTGCCGTTCTTCTGGGGGCAAGGGTCCCCAATCCCGGGACTGAGACAAGTGTGACTAGAAAGGATGGATCCATCGAAGTCCGGGGTTGGGGAGCTGAAAGGTGTTAAGTGGGTGAGGGGATGCGGAACTTGGTGTACGCAAGTTAGGTAGTGAGTGTCAGCAGCACCACAATGATTCCCACAGGTGACTGTGTGTTTATGCTGGAAGGTGGGGGAGGGAAGTGGCATGTGCCAGCTCCTTTGTTCTTGGAGAGGTCTCCCTGTCTTCTCTGGGCTACCTCTGAGATGAGTAAATAACTCTCCCTTGCATGTTCTCCTAGTATTTTTCAAAATGCTGCTTCCACACTGTATCTCCGCTGGCTGTTTGTTGTACTATCTTTTTAAACTTGGGGACTCAGCTTCCTAATGCCCTATGGGCTCTCCCAGAGCAGAGCCACTGACTAATATTCTAGGCTTTAAGTCCTACTTGTGTGTTTTTTTTTTTAATAATGTAGATTGTCAATATTTTTTTTTTAATTTTTATTATGTTATGTTAGTCACCATACACTATATCAAAAACTAAGCCCTACTGGTTTTAAGAACTCATGAGATTTAGCTTTGAAAGCCAAATATTCCGGGTATTTGTCTTTCCAGTACAGGGTGCAGTCTCCCTGGTGTGATAATCTGTTTCTTGTCCTTCTCCACAATCTCAGCTCCCTCCCAACAGTGGATAGCCACTATCCATTTTGCTCCCCAACCATGACTATACCTTTCCTACCTTCTTTGATGTGGCCTCTTCTCTACCTTTATTGTTCTGTCAGTCTTTGGGTCATTTTCTGAGTTATTTACACTGATTTAGGTGTTATCTAGTTGTGTCCATGGGACGAGGCAAGCTTAGGGTTCTCCTACTCCATTATCTTCCCAGCCTCTCCTTGTAGAACCATTTCTTAGGAAGATATCAGTTTAGCAATGGAATCTTTTTAAGGAAAATTCATAGACAAGCCTCCTTTAAGAATAGGTATAGAGATTTACTTGCACTTCAGAACAGAGAAATCTTAAGTGTGCAACTTTTTACTGCTTTGGGGAAGAAAGTAATATTTTGCTTTTCTGTGTATTTCAGAAGTTATTAATTTTTTTCATTAGGTGAAAGTCTAGGTGATGAAATTTTAATACCATATGCATTTGAGATTGAGTGACTTCTGTACACTTAATTTTTCTTGCTTGCTATGTTTGTCTCAACATCAGAAAATACTTAACTTTATCTAAGTTACACAATTATTCTTATTTACTGGAGAAAGCAACTCTGTACATATAAGTAAAATGAACAAGCAAAAATTACTCTGGTACAACATACTTGGAAGGTATTTTGACAATTTAGTATGTAGCAAGCACTCCAGAAATGCGTACATTGTTGTTTTAGTAATTCCATTTGTAGGATGCATTGGATGTGTATAATCAAAAATATAAAGATATTTATCAGTGTAATTTATAACAGCAGAAATTACAAGCAGTTCATCTAGGAAGTAAAGAGCCTCACATGTCTACTGTTATGGATGAGGAAGAAATTTTGAACTATGAGGTCCGTCTCTGCGAAAGCTGGCATCATTTGGTGAGGAAGTGTAGTTATATTTTTTAAAGTTGCATTTGCTTTCCGGAGATAAAAATATTTGTTATTCTCCATGGTAATGTTGGAAATGGAAGCCCTTAAATTCCATGCAGAAATTATCTTGATGGTATACCATAATGTAAGATCAGAATCATAAAAAAGGTAGAGGCTCATCTTGAATTATCTATAAAACTAATGAATAATAAGAGTCTAGGATTTCCACTTATAATTTTAATCTACTTAATATTTTATCTTTTAAACTTCTTTATTAATATTAAGCCATTTCTTTTGATCTTAATAATACTTAATACTACTCAAGCAATATAAATGTGCTTTACTTGTTAGCCTGTTAGCAGTGGTGTTTGTTTTTGAGGACAAATATGTGCAATCCTCATGATTTTGTGTGTGTTTATTTGACTTAAAGCTATGTAATCATAGAGTGCTTGGGAATTTGGCTTGCTCATACTTTGTGTTTTGGGGCCTGTTTCTGACCTTGGGCTCTCACAGGAAACCTATGTAACAGCCCATCTTAAAAGTAATGTTCTGACCTCTGCCACAGTAGGAGATGTGGAGTAAATAATTAAAGTTGCCTTCATGAAAAGCATTCCACAGCAGGAAAGGAATAAAGAATTTTCCTCAAGAAGAAAAACCACTAAATCACACAGTGAGAAATGAGGGAAAAAAATAACCAAGAGCAAGTTATCCTAAATAGCGCCTCAAGAAAGTGAATGATATTTTAGAAAGAGGACTAATACTTAGAAAAGTGAAAACATTTCAGTGGATTTCCAGGCTGCCAGGAATTTTAAAATCAACTTCTCCCTTGACATTATATATTGATATTTTTATGAATATTGGTAGTATATTTATGTTGCTTGTAAGGAAGTTACTAATGGGGGAGCCAATGTACTATGCACATTGATCAGAAAGCTTCATGCTTTACCAAGTCACTTTGTCATATATTACCTGCTATATAAATGTATGACCCATATTTAAGAAACTTATTCTCTGTACTTTTGAAAAAAATTAAAATGGTAGGTATTATGAATTTGCTGAGGGTATTACTAATTAACAGTTCAAAGGAGAGTGGTTTGGCTCCTAACCCTTAGGCTTGCACATGGTCTGGTACAAGTCATTGCTGGCTTAGATTACATTTATTAATAACCTAATGTGTGTCAGGCACTGCTCTAATCTCTTCCCATGTCTTCACTCTTTGAGTCTCCTTAACAATATCAGTGTGGAAGGTCCTGTCATTATTCCTATTTCAAGATATGGTCACTCGAAAAAGAGAGAAGTTAGTAACTTGTCTAAGGTCATGTACTTAGAAGGTGGCAGCACTGTGATTTGAACTAGACCAGTTTTAACCACTACAAATGACTTTCAGGTTATGGCAAGGAAAAGAAAAGTCCCAGTGGTTGATTTTATGTTTATATTGGTATTGCTGAAAGCATCTCCTTCATGCAGTTATTTTGCAGGCTGTTGAATGCGCATATGGCAGGTAATTGAAGGCAGTGTGGCCCTTGGTCTTTATCCTGAGCATAAGCCCCCTTCCCTTATTATACCGATGCAGTACTGTGCACAGAGCTGTCAAGAGATCTGTGTGACAGAGTTCATCTGTTCTTTGTGTACCTTACCAGGATTCGCCTGTGGCAATGCTGGAGATGTTGGGATTGAATAGCATCAGTGGGGAATGCAGGATTACATTGGAGCCTCAATTATTTTTCATTTCAGTCACAGAGTATGAAGTAGAGTTTTTAAGTAAGAAAGCAAGTTATTACATAAATAACAAAAACTGAAAGAGAGGCCAGATTCCAGTGCCAAAAAATAATATTTTCCTCTAAGATTGATTTTGAAAGGATTCTTTCCTCCCACTTTAATGTGAACATTGTAGGATTTTTTTTTCAATTTCATTACTAGAATAAATTTCAGTGTCTGAAGTTTTCAGTCTCTAGATGAAGTCAATGACGGTGATGATGATGATGATGATGATGATGATAGTGATAGTAGTAGTAGTTAAATAGCCCCTGACTATGTGTCAGGCACTGTTGTAAGGACTTTACATGTGTTACCTGATTCATCACCTTATTGAATATGTTTAGAATTTCTTTTTTTTAATCTTGTTTTTTTATTGTGTTATATTAGTCACCATACAATGCATTATTAGTTTGAATATGTTTAGAATTTCTTAAAAAGATTTTATTTATTTATTGAGAGAGAAAATGAGTGCGAGAGAGAGAGCAGGAGCAGAGGGAGGGGGAGAGCCAGAGGGAGAAACAGGTTTCCTGCTGAGCAGGGAGCCCATTGCTGGGCTTGATCCCAGGACTCTGAGTTGAAGGCAGATGCTTAACTGAATGAGCCACTCAAGTACCCTTGAATATGTTTAGTATTATGAAATGAAGTTCACTGAATAAATTTAAATTTCTAAAAAGATATCTCTAATAACTCTTTAAGTGCCAGTTATGTTAGCAAAATCAGCAGAAAAAGTACATAGCTTTTCATTTTTAAAATGATATGCTTTCTTTCCAATCCCAGATAGCTTTGAAAATCTCCTTTTTCCTTGGTCAGCAGAGCATGTGCCTTATTCCCCTAGTCTGTTCTAAACTAAGCTAAAAGCCTGACGATTCATCAGGTTTGTGGATATTATTTTTCAACAGATGCACCCATATAGGCTATTTATAATCCAACTAAGTCATGCCATGAGACACATCCTTACTTGCAAAATTGGGGATGACCTACAGGAATTCATATAAGAACAGAAGTATAGAGGTATTATATAACTGTGTCCTCTTACAATTTATTTTCTTTTTTTTTCTTGCTTCTATTCTTCAAGTCAAGACAGCAATTCAGCAAAGAAGACTTCTCTCATTTTAAGCTCTATGCAGAAACATTGGATAATAACGTCAAATGTTTCATCTTTTTGGAAAAAATTGCAATGACAAAATCAATTTATTTTTGGCATTAGATGAGAAACTCATCCTTATCTCCCCCCACCCCAAGGTTTAAGGTATTAAAAAGATGTCTAAAGAACACAAATAGATGAGCATATTTTTGAAAACCTGCTTAAATTCCAACCTGAAATTCACCAGGTTCAACAATCATTTTCTTCCCCCAAATTAATTCATTTCTTTTTTGTACTTCCCTATTAATGTTAATAATACCATTATTTCCCTAATGGACTGGGGTCAGAATATGAGTGATTTTTGATAGGTCTTTCTTTTTTTAAAGATTTTTATTTGTTTGTTTGTTTGTTTGTCAGAGAGAGAGAGAAAGCACAAGCAGGCAGAGGGAGAGAAAGAAGCAGACTCCCTGCTGAGCAAGCCCAATGCAGGACTAGATCCTAGGACCCTGGGATCATGACCTGTGCCCAAAGTAGTCACTTTAACTGACTGAGCCACCCAGGCATCTCTGATAGGTCTTTTTTAACCATTACATTCACCTGTTGGTACATTTTATAGATTCTGTCTGAAAAATGACTCTTGTCTCTATGATTCCATGTTTAGAGCTCTAGTTCAGGACTCATTCACTCATTGCTTCTTGCCTTGGCTAGAATAATGGCTCTTTATTGGTGTCCTACTTCTCTTCTCTAATCTATATGATGCAAGATTCAGACTACTACTTAAAAATTTTTAATTATTCCCTCTTGCCTCACATTTAACTATAAACTTCTCGTCCTGGAATTCAAGGATCATGGCACCATCCTACTATTCCTATTTTATTTGACCTATTTACCTAACCAGTTTGTGTTTTAATGAAACTAAACTTTTCACCATGTCTTAAACATGAATCATGAATCTCTCTTTCCTGTCTTTGCACTCTTTTAAAGCTATAACCTCACTTTTAGTCTCTACCTTTTGAAATATTTGCCTGTGTATATCTATGCTTCTTACTACCAACTCATTCTCCTTATCCCAAACTAAACCACTCCCCTGTATGGATCTCCATTGCCCTCTATACTTCTCCTAAATTTCCTTGCATTATAATCAATTTTCTAACACTTTTCCAACTCTCTAGTCCCCACACTCATGCACATGTGTATTAGTCTAATTGAATGGAATAGGGGTTCCTCAGTAGCTCTCAGTTACATCTCAGAAAGACTCAAAGATCTTCCCTTAGCATATTACAAACATAGTCTGAAACTTTGTGCAACAAGAATCCATGAACTCCTCCTATCACAAGGTAGACTATGTAAGCACATGTTTGTTTTCTAATTAATGAACCTGAAAGGGTCTTTTCTGGATATTTAGCTTAATTTATACAATTGTAAGTCAGCTGCAGACTTTTTTTCCCCCTAGTAGTTGACACTAGTTATGTTTCATTTTCTCTTTTGGACCTCCTTATGATACATGATTTGTTATTTGTAGTTTACAACTGGAATGACTGCATGGACGTAGGTCATTAAACCTAGGCTGAATTATAGACTCTAAGCTTACATTAGCCACATGTAATTATCCAGTATTGGAAATTAAGTTTATTTCCACTCACGAAGGCTACATATATACATGAGCAAACTAGAGAGCGATTATTACTGCAGTGTTAGCTCATGGCCTTCATGGCAAGGTTCAATGGGTAAAGGCTATCTCAGAAAATGTTGAGTTAAATCTTTTTTTTTTTTTTTTAAGATTTTATTTATTTGACAGAGAGAAACGCAGCGAGAGAGGGAACGGTAGTGGGAGAAGCAGGCTTCCTGCAGAACAGAGAGCCCAATGTGGGGCTCGATCCCAGGCCCCTGGGATCTGACCTGGGCCGAAGGCAGACGCTTAACGACTGAGCCACCCAGGCGCCCCGAGTTAAATCTTTTTATTAATTGTTGAGATTTTCCCAAAAGTGAACAGCAAACACATGCCACAACTTCTCTTTGATTCTCCCAAGGAAATTAATTTATCTTTAAATATTAAAAGAGAAAGTTCTAATACGTTTATTGCATATTTTGTTTTCCATAATGATTCTGGGCATACTACATCATATTTACAGTTAAGAACAAAAGTAATAGTGTCTTTAGGATTCTTAAAGTGATGCAAGTAGTTTGCTTATGGCCAGATTAGGAAGGAGTTTCTCTGAAGTCCCTGAAATCCTTGTAGGAAATAGGCAAGACCAAGAATTTTTTTGTAATAGTGCTAAGAAACTATTTGACCTTTTTTACACTCATCCTTTCAAAAATGTGCAGTACAGTTTTTCAGAGGTTACATGATACATGATAGCACAACAGATTAAATGCAAACACAAATATGAGAATCCAGCAGCCCTCTATTAAGCCAGATATTAAATATAGTTGTAAAAATATAAAATGGTGTTATTCTTCTCATTAACTATTTTTTTAGGTATAGTTACTTTTTATTCTTAGCTTAAATTTCTAAAATGGTAAATCTGATAGATAGGACAATCATAAACAGAAGCTCTTTGGAGACCTAACTTATTTTTAAGAGGCTCCAAAGAAAAAGTTTGATAAATACTGCATTAAGACATCTAAAATAAAGTCCCAATATTATCAAACAGATTATCTAGTTTTTTTTTTTTTACATGGTAATTGCATTATTTTAAGTAGTGATAATATCTGGCATGAAAATTGATTCCATTTCTTGATTTTTTAAAAATAATGAGAATTAGCAGAGACTCCTACCTGTCTTAAAAAAGAAAATGACTGTGTCAGTTTTAACTTTATTTCAATTTTTCTTGAAACTTCAAATAAATAACAATAAAATCATATATCTATTCTCTTGCTTTACCATTATATTTCAGAATTACCTTTTCTCTGATTCTTAATAATTTTAATTCTAGTATGTGACTATCACTTAGCTATTGAAAATAATTTTAATATTCTTAAGTAATGGAAATATAAGTTTTCCCAGGGGAATAATCTTAAAACCATCCAACAATAATTGCTTGAGTTTTCAGAATCTACATGACTTTTTCCTAGGTTAACATTTATAGATGGAAATATGGATAGAAATAGAGACATTGTTAAAGTTTAGCAAACAGGAAAAAAATTAAATTGTGGATTAAGAAATTCTTCAAAACAAGCCATAAATCTGTAGAAAATACAGATTTGAATAAATTAAGAATTTGGAGTAAGGAAATAGTAAACATCTTTTAGCTTTACGCTTTAAAGTTGAAATCCCTCAGTGGCTTCCCAGTGATTTTGGACAGTCTAAACCCTTTTGCAGAGCATATGAGGTCTTTCACAATTTGACCTCAAGCCCCATTTCAGTTAATCTTAATTTCTTTCCATGACTGCATTGATATCTCTCCTCCCACAGCCTCAGCTTTAGTCATATCCACGTACTTACTTTTCTATATTTCTTTTTTTATTTTTTATTTTTTAATTTAATTTTATTTTTTAAAGATTTTATTTATTTATTTGACAGAGAGAGAGAGAGAGATCACAAGTAGGCAGAGAGGCAGGCAGAGAGAGAGAGGAGGAAGCAGGCTCCCCGCTGAGCAGAGAACCTGATGCGGGGCTCGACCCTAGGACCCTGAGATCATGACCTGAGCCGAAGGCAGAGGTTTAAGCCACTGAGCCACCCAGGTGCCCCTCTATATTTCTTTGTTTTTTAATATATTTTCCTCCAAATCTGGAATGCTTCTTTACTCTGTTAGGAAAAATTGTTCAAGACTTGGGAATTGACTAAAAGGATTACTGGGTATTATCTAGAGGATCCTCTGGGATTGTTGATTCTATAGGAATATGCAGAGTTGATTGATTTTCTATTGACTAGACTATTCACAACTTTGTAGTGGCAGAAGTTAAGTTGCAGAAAACTGACAGCATTGCAAATGATTCCTATCCATAGCAATACAAATTATTCCTGCTCGTAGTGATGCAAATGAATTTTGTCCAGCAGAGGCTATAAATCTCTGCAAGTCAAATAAAATATCTGACACATGTTCATTTTATATATGACTGAGAGTAATTTTTTTAGGTTTTTGAAAGTTACATTTTAGTATCTGTCTTTCTCAACTGCTCTGTATAAAACTCCTATTTACTCTTTAAATGTAGTGAAAATGCCATTTTCTCAATGGGACCTATTGTATTTCCCTAATCAAAATTAGCTGCTTATCTCATAATGCTCTCATTGCACTTTGAATCTACTTCTATTATATCTCTTACTAAATTGTAGTATATCTGTCTATATTTCTGTTTTTTTCCACTAGATTTGTTGTTCAAAGGCAAAAACACCATATTTTATTCATCTTTATGTTACCTACTCCTTTGCCACATGTGTAGCACATGACATGGAGACATTTGCTTGGTAAATGTTTATTGATGAATGCAAGTAGAAATCACAGAAGGAAGTGATGGGCATGTCTTAGTGTTTGTTGATGAAAAAGACTTGGCTATTGAAACCAAAAAATAAAGTAACTTTTTCACTTACAGAGTTTATGGGAAAAATAATTTAGCATGAAATTGAAAAAAGTTGAAAGAAGAAATTTAATGAAGCCTGAATGACTTAGAAGAGATAGGGATTAAGAGATCTGAGACTTAGAGGCTTGCACTATGGATTTTTTACTGAATTGCTGTAGTCAAGACATTTTTCTTCTGTCATACTTTATACATCTAAACTAAAGATGATAATTATAATTACAAAGATGGAGGAATTCCCATAAAGGGATGTTTGAGTCAAAAGTGGGCAGGAGGCAGCCTTACTTAGCTCATTTGGCTATGAGTGAGAATGAAAGAAGTTAAAAAAAATAATGACTTTTTACAACCTGAAATATATAACTATGGCTCATAATAAAATTAAAAAGTGGCTTAACTCCTTATTCTGAACTCAGAAGGGTCTTTTACTTAGCATTATCTTCACATCCTTATCATTTTCATTTTTATTTTATGTATTTTTAGGAAATAGTTTTTGGCAAAATAAGCAATAATTAGACTGAAGAGATAGACTAGTTTTGTCTATCAGGTATTTTTTTTTAAGATTTTATTTATTTGACAGAGAGAGACACAGCGAGAGAGGGGACATAAGCAGGAGGAGTGTGAGAGGGAGAGGTAGAAGCAAGCTTCCCACTGAGTAGGGAGCCGGAAGTGGGGCTCCATGCCATGACCCTGGGATCATGACCTGAGCTGAAGGCAGCTGCTTAATGGCTGAACCACCCAGGTGCCCCATGTCTGTTAGGTATTTTGCACAATTGAATTTAATTGTGTTTGGATACCTCAAGATTCAGAAATTTTTAGAACTGTTTGGATCATTTTTTCTGAAACAAAGAGTGATTTCTAGTATTTACTTCATAAGTAGGTCATTTACATACAGTGGACTTAACAATCAGCAGTAAATTCTGAATTTATGTCCTAGCAGGTGAGAGAATCCAAACTATTTACTAACACATCTCAGTGCTGTTTCCATAGCAACAGAGACCAGTTACTGTCAGCCCAGAGTTGCTTTGACGGTTGACTTCAGCAGTGAACTCTGTGTGATGCTGCCAAATGTCTGGCTTCTGTGTTTCCTGTTCCAAGAAATTGTTTCTTATTCTGAATACTAATGACTAGTCTACAAAGACGGTGGTTCAATTCCACTGAAGATGGGCCTGGGAATCATATGTGGAAAAGTAGTGAGCATTTTGCCTGTAGTGAATTAAAAACTGTATGTAATTGGATTGTATATTCCCTAACTAGCTACGCCAATAGTTTATTAATAATGTTACCTTGCTATTATTAGGCAGATGGGCCTAAATGAGAAATGACAGCACATTCATCATCATTGAGTCAAACGCTCTTTTTTAGGAAGGCTTGCTGACTTTGGCTAGCTAGCACCATCATGTAAATCCAAATGATTGTGCACATGTATGCCAGGAGAAAAATAAATTTGCAACTGAAGTGGTTTCTTGCTGTTTAAAATGTTCAATATTGATTGCTCTGAAATGAAGAAAAAGCAGCTGCCCAAAATGCCAGTGAAATGACTGAGAAATTTAAAATGAGAAGGAGAAAAACTAAGAGGTTTTTGCTCTTTAAAAATGAAGAGAAATATGATTTTGAAGTTCTAGTTGTGTGGTGGTTATCCGTGGAGGGAATTAGGAACCTCTTTGCATGGGTCACACTCTAAATCAGCAATCTGAAGACACTTGTTATATGTATGTTTCTTTCTGAAGCATAAGTTCCTTGAGGGTAGGCTGTTATCATCATTGTGTTCCCGATAGCCAGCACATGGCCTGACACACACTGAATGCTTAATAACTGTATAATGAACCCTCCCCAAGTGAAAATCAATGAATTCCCTGAAAAAGTTTCTGGTACTTAAGCCCATCAAATTTCCTGGATGAAGCTATTAGACAGTTCTCTTCATTAAAATACTTAATAACCCACTACTGTAAATCCTCATGGCTAAGCATCTGGTGTGGAGCCTTCATTGACAGTTACTTGTGGCTGTGGCCACTCCAAGTGTCTGTTCGCAGTAGATACCACTCAAAGGTAGCTCTTCTCATCAGCATGGTTTTTTCCCCCCCAGCTAGTGGATCTAATTTCTCATAGCTGTTGGTGGTGGTTGTTTGCCATTTCTAAGTCTTAGATTGGCTATCCCCTCTACGTCATCATAGTCAAAGTTCCTGGGGTTGTTTTAGGGAAAGACTTCCGAGGTTGTTCCTCCTCTTGTGCCAAATCTTGTCTCTTGTTTTTGACTGGGGGCAATTCTTCTGTACCCTACTCCCCAGAGGCATTTGGCAATATCTGGAGTCACTTTGGGTTATTACAATCTAGCAGGGGGTGGGGTGGATTGGGGAGTTGCTACTGGCATCTAGTAAGTGGAGGCCAGGGATACTGCTTACTATCCTACAATGAATAGGGCAGCCCTCACAACAAAGACTTATTTGACACAAAATATCTGTAGTGCTAAGGTTGAGAAATCCTGCCCTGGTACTCAACCTTTTCCTGAAGTTTTCCCCACAACTATACCCTCCTTATCCTCTTTTTCCCCCCTTACGAGAAAAAAGGCTTAGCATATTTTCTTACACTTTTAAAATTCGCTTTCTTTACCTCAAGATGTTGCCAGACTCCTACTTGTTGCTACTGGTGTCTGAACTCAGGTACATAGTGTTCTTTGCTGCTAGACTCAAATTCCAGAACATAGGAAGGCAAATATGCAAAATGAATTCCAGGAATAATCAATCCTAAATACCCAATGTTTTTAAGGAAGACATATAAAGAAAGCTTTACAGGAGACATCGTTGATGGGAATGCAAGCTGGTACAGCCACTCTGGTAAACAGTAGGGATGTTCCTCAAAAAGTTAAAAATAGAGCTACTCTATGATCCAGCAATTGCACTACTAGGTATTTATCCAAAGAATATGAACAGTGATTTGAAGGGACACATGCACCCCAATGTTTATAGCAGCAATGTCCACAATAGCCAAACTATGGAAAGAGTCTAGCTGTCCATCAGCAGAGGAATGTATAAAGAAGATGTGGGATATAGACAATGGACTATTACTCAGCCATCAAAAGAATGAAATCTTACCATTTGCAATGATATGGTTGGAACTAGAGCGTGTTATGTTAAATGAAATAAGTCAATCAGAGAAAAACAAATATTTCACTCATGTAGAATTTAAGAAACAAAACAGATGAACATAGGGGAAAGGAGGGAAAAATAAAATAAGCTGAAATCAGATAGGGAGACAAACATAAGAGACTCTTTATGGGAAACAAACTAAGGATTGCTGGAGGGGAGGTTGATGGGGGGATGGGGTAACTGGGTGATGGCCATTAAGGTGGGCACCTGGTGTAATGAGCACTGGGTGTTATATACAACCAATGAATCACTGAACTCTACCTCTGTAACTAATAACACACTATATGTTAATTAATTGATTTTAAGTTAATAAAAGAGAGAGAGAAAGCTCTATAAATACACCCACATACAGTTTTGAAACTGCCCTATAAATAATAAATATTTTCTGTTGTTCTAATTCTTTTTCATCATAGAAGAATTTTAAGTTTGTTATTTCTGTATTACATCAAAGTTTGGAAACTTTGGAGAGCAAAGTTTGGAAAGCAAATGTGATTCAACAATCTTAATATTCTTAGGATGGGCATGTTTTGTCTTTGAAAATCTCAAACTGATCTGAATATTTTAAAAAAGTAATTGATTGTTTTTGTGCATGGATAGGAGGCTCAAATTTTGGATTCCAACATGAAAAATTTAGATAATTGCATGCCACTGAAGAGACCTTTTCAAAACTTTAGGAAGAAAATACTGTCACTTGTTTAATGATTTCAGTGACACTTAAAGGAGGAAAGCACTTCATCTTGAAAGTTCTTTACAAATATTAATTAATCTCCATAACCCTATTATAGTAAAAATGTATTATTACCTCTTCTTGAAGATTTGAACACTGTTTACCATATAATATTCCAGTTTAGCAAATTCATGAACAATGATTAAGAGTAGTGTTTCTGTTTTTTTGTTTTCCAGAAAACAGTTTTCTGTTTTTTCAAACACCATAATTAAATACCTTTCTTGGATACTGTCTTTGTAAATTGAAAATGTAGTAATCTTTAGTCTTGCCTTTAGAAGACTAGTGTTGATGTTTAAGAGAAAGGAAATCTAGATAATAAACTTACAAAATGCTGAGATAAATGAATGCTAATGTTATATTAATTAATATCTATATATTGCCAAAATCAAGTCTGTTATCACTTTTCCTTTTAATTTCCACTTAAAATACTTTTAAAAGTTCTCTTTTGAGAATATTCACATAAAGTTATCAAGTAAAAAAAATGCAGTTATAAAGTGAACAAGGTATTATTATTACTACTACTTTTATTCTGAAATACAAATTTTCTTATTTTAGTCTAATTTCTATTTGTTGCACCACCAAATTGATTCAAATTATGGACATATAACAAGAAGGTCGTATCTCACAAGTATTCAAATAATTGGTAGGACCTCCAGGTTTCTTTCCTTATAAATAGTTGTTGAGAAGTTATTAGTACTATTAATACTGGCTTGACAGTGGAGAAAAAGCAAAATTATCTCTTTCTACTTTTTCTATTCTCATTTCCTCAAATCCATTCCTTTTCTCCATAAAGAAAAAGAGAGAACTAAATCAAAACCTCTCTGCCCATAATCTGCTTTAAGTTTTTGGAAGTTGATTATAAGGGAGAAGGGAAAGAAAAACAAAATAAGAAGGTGGTGAGTGGTAAATGCAATATTTGGGTGAGTCACTGAAAGATCAGGTACAAATATTTAATTGGCTATCTGAATGAACCCTGATCATGCACTGATGGCCAGAAAAAATGCTTGTCAGTAACCATGGCCATGCTACAACTGACAACAAATATTTATTAAGCATCTACTATGTGCCTGGCCCTGGGACACAGTGAGACACAGTCTCTGCCCTCATGAAGCTCTCTGCGGGGACACAGTAGAGCAGTTCTTAGTTCAAACACTTGTGGTATTTAGAGCCTGCAGAGTTGAAGGCATCTCTAGGGAAGGACTTCAGGCATTTACTACATATATCTTAGTACTCCAGTTTTCCTGATGGCTAGAGGAAGGTCTTAATGGGAGTTAATCTGCTAGTGGCATGGTTTATTTAAAGATTATAGAAAATTCAGACCTATTTACTCTATTATTGAGTTTCATTATTTTATTTTATTTTATGTTTAATTTTTTTGAAAGATTTTATTTATTTGACAGAGAGTCAGTGAGAGAGGGAGTACAAGCAGGGAGAATGGGAGAGGAAGAAGCAGGCTCTCTGCTGAGCAGGAAGCCCAATGCTGGGGCTCTATCCCAGGACCCTGAGACCATGACCTGAGCCGAAGGCAGAGGCTTTAACCCACTGAGCCACCCAGGCACCCCGATGTTAAGTTTTAAGATAGGATTTGTGTGTGTGTGTGTGTGTGTGTGTGTGTGTGTGTGTGTGTGTTTCACTTCTTAACTTGATTCTGAGTATGATGTACCATTATTTGAGTTATCACTATAGAGACTGGTTCCTTTTTCCTCTTTTAGAAACAAATTCATTTTAAATGACTGATTTCTTATCTTGATGATCCAAAATGTAGTAGTGTACCACAAAACATAATACTAAAAAGCTAAAAATACCATTTAAGGAAATACTCTTCTCCACTACATATTCTTACTGTTACCAAGCGATCACAAGTTGATATATACAAATGAGGTATTTGTGCAAAATATTAGCTTATAACAAATATATGATGATGAGTCAGCTCAGGTTCTTTTGGGTTTGATGTTTACTATATTGCTGTGGGTGCTTTGATACCTCCAATATTTCCTCCCTCCTCTCTCTCTCTCTCTCTCTCTTTCTTTTGGATTGTTATGAAGCTTGAATTGGTACCACAAACAGTGATGCCTTTCATTGACCTGAATTATAAATTTGTATATCAGCTCAAGTTTCTCATTCAGTCTGGATAATTAAAGAACAGCATTTTAACACCTGTTGGTTTTTTTGTTGTACACAAAGTCTCAGTTTATTAAATTACAAAAACTAAAGCCTTAGCCTGTAAATGTTTCTTTCATTTACAAAGTATGCTGTTAATATAGTTTTGTCAGTTTTTTAACTGAAAAAAAATTTATATAGATGTAATGATGTCTGATTGCTTCAGTATGACTTTAGAAACAAACCTAATTCATTCATTCAACAAATATTTATCGAAAGCCCATCCTGTGCGAGAGACTTGAGATACAACTTGCACAAGAAAGACAAAGCAGCTAGTGGAAGCTAGAGATGCTTATTAACACTTCCAAAGTTAATACCATACTTTAGTCAGTGGATTTTAAAGCATGGTTACCCTGACCAGCAAGCAGCATCAGCGTCACCCAGGAATTTGTTAGAAATGCAATTTTTCAGGCCCTACTCCAAGTCTATGCTTCAGAACCTCTGAGGGTGAGGGGGCCCACCCTCCGTCTGTTTAACAAGTCCTCTGGGGGATTCTGATGCACAATGAACTATGATAGCCATTGCTTTCACAGGCTGACAGATCGATCTTTTCTGATACGGAGAATCCAAGAAGTCAATTTTTCTTGAGGCAGAGGTCCTATAAATAGAATTTACAAAAAATGTTTTAAGGAAAATTTTTTAAAAATGTACATCAGGGTTATCAAATTACTGAGAACTAAGACATTCTCATCTATTATCATTGAAGAAAAAAATGATAGTAGAAACTATTAAAAATTTTAACTTAATGAGAATTTGCTTTTCTTCTTTCTTACAGTGGGTTAGATCTCTTGTTTTACCTAAGTCTGTGGTAGGAGATTCCTTGTGCCATTTAAATAACTTATAGGCAAAAGAAATTATATTTGCATTGCAGTTCTGTTGTTCACCAGTCTATACTGCCTTGTAATTTTTCTCATTTTTAAATCTCATCAGTGTGAAATTTCTACTTGGTTCTATTTTATCTGAAAGATAAAACTTTCCTTCATGCCTTAACTCTTGTAAAAAAAGAGTCCATCTTTCTGTTCAGGACTAAGTGTCCAGTGTAAGGCCACACAGGGTTGGCTCTTTTTACTTCCTTGATGCTTCTAAAGATGGAAGGTCTTGTTCCTCCTTCCCATTTCCAAGGTCTCTTCCCTTCCTTCTTTTTCAGCAGCCACTGCTGCACTTACTCTTCTCCTCGCCATAAATCCAGTCTGAACTAATCTGTAACAGCAGGAGAAAAGAGAGTTTGGATTGTAACCAAATCTTTCTGTTTGCATTTCTACTGGATTCTTTAAGCCTTTCTTTCAGTTACTGTGTCGGTCAGGGGAAGGAAAAAATAGCCTTTGGCTTATTAATAAGAGAAGAAAGGAGGGTGAAAATGCTAAGAATATACATTTACTAATATGAAGGTATATATTGATATCAGAAGATACAATACTGAAAGGTATGTTTTAACATAACATATGGTATGTTATGCCATAATGTTATAAAACCATATTTTCTATTTCTTTCATATTGTAGTAGACAACCAATACACATGGGAGCCAGCATTATTTTTCTAAAATATTCACTTGATAAATATTCTTTGTGCACTTAGTATGTGCCAGAAGCTGTTGCAGATGTTAGAGAGATAGCAGTGAACATAGGGAGAAAAATCTCTTCCCTCATGAAGGCTAGAGTATAGTGAACAAAACTGGCAAAAGCCAAAATACATAAAATGTAGAACAAACTAAATGGTGAAAAATTCTGTGAGAAAAATAAAGCAGAGAATGAAGTAAAGAGTTGGGAGAAGACATGTTTAAGTGAGGAAGTCAGGGAGGGCCTTAATGAAAAGGAGAGAGCATAGACCTGAGGAGATGAGGGAGCAAGTCAGACAGATACCTGGGGGAGTGTGCAGGGGAAGATGGAGCAGCCAGTGCAAAGGCCCTGAGGCCTAGGGAAAAGAGGGAAAAAGTGTGAGGTCAAATCCATGGGCCTCATGAGTCAGTGGTTTTGACTTTTCATTCTTTGGAATTTCTCATTTCAGTTACTACATTTTTCATAATGAGAAATCCTATTTGGATCTTTTTAAAATCTTCTTCCTCCCCATTATCTATATGTATCTTCTTTACATCCTTGAGGGCATTTGTAAAATTCATAAAATCTACTTTTAAGATTCTTGTCTGCTAATTATAACCTTTCTGGCATTCCTGAGTTTGTTTCTATTGACTGATCTTTTTTTCTTTCTTATACTCATATTTTTCTGCTGCTTTGGGTATCTGGCAACTTGTTATTGAACATTTTCTTTAATTATGTAGACATGAAAACCAGGAGAATATGAGCATTGGGCTTTGTTCTAGTATATAATTAAGTTACTTTGGATCATGCTAACCTTTACAAATCTTGCTTTTATGTTTTATTTTGGTGGGTCTGGTGCAGCCTTTAAGGCTAATTTAGCTGCAGGACTCAGGCAATATTGTTCTGAGGACTCTACTCAAGTTCCATGGATTACCATTTTTTTCCTCTCTGACTGGTGAGAAGACAAACTATTTCCAGTCTGACTTGAGCTCTGCCAATTGCTTCAGGAAGTTCTATCCATAGCCATGTGGGGTATTAACCCAGATGTATGCTGATCAGTACTCAGCAGCGTCTCAGAGGGCTTT
>CM053604.1:58407729-58458478 GCA_028646535.1 Procyon lotor | reverse complement strand
ATATGTGCACTAATTAAATCCTCTCAAAACCTAACCTGTTTATATTTATATGTGAACTCTGGCCCACATTTAAAAACTTATGTACAACAGAAGCATAAATCCTGGCCATATGTTTTGAATTGTGTTATCTCAAAGTTAACCTGGCAGTAAGGATTTATTGCAGAGTAGTTCATTTGGGAGGTGATCCCAGGGAACATGAGTGGAAGAGTGGAGAAGTGAGAGAGAGAAGGGAAAAAACACTAAATGGTGTGTTGTCAACTCACTCACCAGATATACCAAAGGGCTCAATCCTGCAGAGAAACTTGAGGAGGTAGAATAAATTTAGCCTACCTCAGAGCTATCGCAATTAAGTGAGGCAGCTTGGGTATATATTTATCCATTCCTCATCCATTATTTATTGAGAGCTGCTTCTGTGGGTGTTGACTCTCAGCACTTCTGAGTTTGTCCTGCATGCAGGTTGAGCATGTTTGCTGTGGCCAGAGAGAAGCCCTCAGGCAGAGAACTTCAGGTGTTCACAGTGATCAGCCTTCGTAATATAGAGGTGAAAACCAGAGGGAAATAAGTGGAGTGCTAATAATGTTACTAGTGCCAGACAGAAGATGTGAATTCAACTCACTCTAAAGCAGCCATGCTAGGTGCTCATCTTTCGAACCAGCAGTTGAAATAGACCTGACTTAATAGCTACAGGCTTATATCAATCTTCTCTTCCTTTCATAATAATTAGAGGATGTTTTCTAAGGTTTTATTTCTTAAAAGTACAGTGAACACCTAACTCACAAGGAATGAATATTTCTGTGCTTATACCTGATACCTGTATGTTTGGCCCTATAGGTAATGATATCTTGGCACATTAATTTCTTGTAGAAATATATCTACACTTTTTATTGCCTTTTTTTTCTTTAGTAGGTTTTACACCCAGCATGCAGCCCAATGAGGGGCTCAAACTCAAAACCCTGAGTTCATGACCTGAGCTGAGATTGAGAGTCAGACACAACCAACTGAGCCACCCAGGCACCCCTTATTGCCTTTTTAAATAGAGGGCATGAAGTAGATTTTAGATTTTGTTGAAGACTCAGTAATTTTATTTAATGTAGTGTACTGAAAACATAGACATAGTTGTGTTTGCACATATAGAGAGAAGGAAATTTAGGATAGATGGGCATGTTGGTAGTGGCTTTCCTGACAAAACTTTTCATGCTGACTTAGTTTTATGCATTTGTACCTTTCTCATGAAAGAAAAGGTGTAGTGTGGTAGCCTGGTCCGGGAAACAGTAGTGAGTTATACAAAAATAGTTATGAGATCACAGACCACCACAGCCTTCTCTAAAGTGGTTTTATTGCCCCTCCCATCCCCCAAATCATCTACTTTGCTGAAGCTGTTCCCACCATTTGACTTGTCCAAGCTATTACAAAACATTTATTATTTCTGCATCACAAATACATCCCTCATTCACTTACCCAAATGCTTTTTCCTCCTATGTGTCATTGACAGAGCGAAATGAGGATTATGCTTCCATATTTTATGATTTTGTGCCAGAGATGTCGAGGGAAGGATTTATTTTTTTAATAGTCATTGAAGTCAATATCATCTTACACTTTTGGACATCACTCAGTCGTACACATTTCTGCACATTCCTCTTTTTATTAGAAATAGAATACTAAACACTATTTTTTTAAAAAAAGAATTCTAGGTTTAATAATTAGAGACTGAAAATCTTGCAAGGTTTTTGATTAATTGGCCAACTTTGTTATAAATACTCTTCAGAATCAGCAACACTGTAAAATCTGGAAAAAAGAATCATTCTCCATGGGCTTAATTAGTGAAATAATACTGTGGTTCAGGAATGTTCAAGAAAAGGTCTGATAACTCTTAACTATAGAAAACAAACGGGAAGGTTGATGGGGGAGTGGGTGCAATAGGTAAAGGGGGATTAAGAGTAGATATAGCTTGATGAGCACTGAGAAATATAAGTCACTACTTGTAACCTGACATTAATATAACACTGTCTGTTAACTATACTGGAATTAAAATAAAAAAAAAAAAAAAGAAAAGTCCTGATGTAATGGTTGTTTTTCCAGAGGGAAGCATGATTGCCTAAAGTTTTCTTTCACTATATGTACAAAAATGTTTAAAATTATTAAGAAAGAAGCTATATGGCTATCCATATATTTATTTACAATTCACTCCCAAATATCTAATTTCATAAAAATTTGTAGCATTAGTTCTTGCAAAACGAATTAGTTTTTCCTTCTCCTGCCTTAATCTAAGGACATTTAGTTCCTTAGAGTCCTTTCAGTTTGGAAGTTGGCAAATATCAGTGGCAGTATAAAATCACCTAGAATGATAGCTGGTACTTAGAAATGAATTAACTGAAAATCTAAAAATTTATGCTGAAATGTTATGATTTACATTTTTTTCATCCCAGCATCAAGCCTTCCAATGCCTTCTTGTCTCAGTTTGAAATGCCAAAGCTAAATGCATTTCTTTGAAAAAAAAATGTGTCTAGCTCAGTTGACTGCCTCTGCTCAAATAAAACCTTGTACTTTTTCCTGTTACCATTGGCCAGTGATGGGATGTGCTTGGATGTTACTCAGAACCATTCATCAGAACATCAGATAGATGTTCCAGTGTAGACCAGTGTGGTGTGGAGCGTGGCTACCTAGAATTGGCTGACTCACAACCTATAAAACATTTCTTTTTTTTTTTTTTTTAAAGATTTTATTTGTTTACGTGAGAGAGAGAGCACAAAGGGAGACTGAGAGGCAGACTAAGTGGAGAGCCCGATGTAGGACTTGAATCCAGGACCCTGAGATCATGACCTGAGCTGAAGGCAGATGCTTAAATGACAGCCGCCCAGGCACCCCTCCTGTAAAGTATTTCAACAGGTGCTTGTTTGCATACTGATCTCACACAGGTATGTGGTAAGTCAGGCTAGATTGAATTCTGTGAGGGAGATGTTGTGGGGGTTTTTTGGCTTATTATGTCTCCAGTGTCTAATATGGTACTGAGATGTCAATACATAATTAGAGAACGAATGACTTAAGTCTCAGATTTTTTCTGATGTATTCTCTGTCATGCACAGGTGACATCTAATCCAGTTCTCCACCTGTTCAGGCCACAACTTCACTTTGATTAGGCCTCTTGTGGCTTTACCTGTGTGTGCACTTATGATACTATGGTGTAGTTTTCCCATTTACGAGTTTTCATTCACCACCAGACTGAATGTTCCATGACAGTGGTCATGCTGCCTTATATATTCTTGCATCATTAAGTCTACAGTAGTTTACACAATGTTAGACATTTTGCAAGCTAGTCTTTGAACATTTTTAAGAAATATGCAAGTATCTCTTCCTTTTACAAATTTACTTTTCACTACAGGAAGATTAGTCTAAATCCAAAGTTAAACTTTGATTAAAAAACAAAGGAAAAAGGCCAACTTTTTAAAGCTCCTAGATCTGATGCAGAGGTTGATGGCTTTGTTCATCCATTCAGTATTTATTGAGTGCTGAGTGCCCGCTGGGTAGAAGGCACTATTCTAAGAGCTGAGAAAATAGCAATAAATAAAACAATCTCAAATCCTTGCCTTTATGGATTTATTCCAATGAGTGGAATAGACAATGTAAAACATCTAGTCTACTAATAGTGATAAAGTACTAAGGAGATGAAATAAAGCTGGGAAAGGAGATACAGGTAACTGGGAGAGTGTGTTGACATTTTTGATAGGGTGGCCATTGCCAGCACTACTGAGAAGGTAACTTTGGGTAAAGACCTGAGGAAAGACAGACTGTTGACTGTGCACAACTGGAACAGCATCTCAGGGAGAAGCAGCAGCTGGTAAATCCACTGGTCAATTCTTAGTTCTCATGGACTCATCCTCCTCAGGAAATCTTGATGGAGCAGGTCACCCTGCTACCCAGGTTGCTCTCCCAGGTTTTCTCTGGTCGGACTGATAGCTCCTTTGCTGATTTCTCAATCTCATCATTTTGAAACATTGGAGTACTTGATAGCTCAATTATCATAATTCTTTTCTTTCTTTTCCACTTCCTATACTTGCTCACCCAATCCTGTGGCTAAATACACATAAATGACCCAAATCTATGTTTCCAACCCTGACTCCTTTGACCATTCTATCCAGATCTCTATACATATAGAATGGTACTTACAGTGGTGCTTGACACAGAGCAGGTGCTTGATATATGTTTGTAGAATGAATGAATCAAAATCTGTCTTATGAGTTTCCATAGTTTTCTATTTACAGTCTTATCATAGCACTTAAAAAAGTGTATTTTAATTGGAAGAAATATCTTGCATTCATTAGACTGTGAGCCCTTGGAAGGAAAAGACCATTAACATTCATCTCTGACTTACTGATGTTCAGAAAAGGACTGGGCACATAGGGGTACTTCATGAAAGTGGTTTGAATGAATTAATGATTACTTAGTCTCATTGTTCCCTAAAGAAGCAATTCAGGGAATCTCTGGTGTTTTCCCAAAGCAGTAGGCTAGTAACATTGTTGTGATCAACTATCTTGCATTAGGTAGAATGCACTCCATTTCTGGTTTAGAAACTAGTTGAGTGATAGTCTAAAACCATATGTGATTTTAGACTATAATTTTTAATAGCGAAAAGCGTGCGATTTTTCACATGACAGAAAATGCAGAATTTAAGACATTAAGACATCAAATGGAGAGTTTAGAATATTAGATTTTGTACAGTTTGACACTGGTCATTGTCTAGGCCAGTATTTTAGTTTACACATACTGAAGCCGAGGGCCAGAGCTCAGGAGGTGACCAAACTAGAGCTAGAGTTGGGATACCTGGACAGTCCAGTTCCTCCAGTTCTTCCCTCACCATGCCAGTCTTCCACTCCTAACTCAGCTTCCTTGATCTGGGTGATCACATCTCCAGTGGTAACCCCAGAAGCTGTACATAGCCTACCTCTTCATTCTCTTGTGTTTTCTTATATTATATTTTCTTTTCTATACATTTAGAAGCATCAGTAATTCAATTCAGTGAGTTCCATTTTTATCACAAGCATGGGAACAATGCAGACACAGTCGATCTGACTTTTAGACAAATTTCGAGGTACAGCTTGATTCTAGATATCACCAACACTATCGAAGACCATCCTTAACTTGAATCATTTCTGTTGTGATTCTGCTGTTGTGATTATTTCTGATATGACCAAGTGTCCTATCACCCTTTAAAAGTCATTCTTTAAAAAAGAGGTTTAGTTAGATTTGTGCATTAGTGTGTAATTTGTGTATTAATGGGAATAATTTTAATGTAAGTTTTTGAACAGTGAGTATTGCATTATGACTGGAATATTTAGGGACAGAAGAGATACCTTGACTCTCTTGAGCTTTTTTAGAACACCTGTTGTTTAGAAGTGCAGAATAAACCATTATTTACAACTCTCTCTCTCTCTCTCTTTTTTATTTAAAGATTTTATTTATTTATTTATTTGTCAGAGAGAGAGAGAGAGAGAGAGAGAGAGAGAGAGAGAGAACACAAGCAGGCAGAGAGGCAGGCAGAGGCAGAGGGTGAAGCAGGATACCTGCTGAGCTAGGACCCAATGTGGGACTCGATCCCAGGACCCTGGAATCATGACCTGAGTCGTAGGCAGCTGCTTAACCAACTGAGCCACCCAGGCGTCCCCATTATTTACAACTCTTTTCTAAAAGGATGGCAGCTGTGTTTCCTATCTGGTGATAAATACTCCTTTTTTAAAATAAGGTTTTAACATACTTTATTATAGTATTCCCAGAAATATAATCAATTTACTGATTGTAGAGCTATACCATTCATGGTTTTCTTTTTTTTAATTTTAAGAATATACTTAGATTACATGTAGAGTTAATGTGGCCCATTTTGGGTAGCAAAACAAAAACAACAAAAGCAAAAGTTTGTGAATAAGACATTTTGATATAAATGGTTTAAAATTAATAGATACTTAGAAAATTTAACACTAGAATCACCTTTAAGGCAATTGCAGTGTTTCTATTTGACTATGACAAGAAGAGGCAATACTTTAAAAAAGTTTTTGTTGATTGATTGTAAAGGGTGAATACTGGATTTATTGGTCTATAACTTTAGAAAATGGATTTTGGTGTTTTAAACTCTTCCTGATGATCTTTCCTTGCCCAGCTCGTAAAGTGCTCCTTCTTTGTCCTCCTATAACACCTGGAGCAAATCATCCTATTTTCTTCATTGAATTCAAATAGTGTGTTTACACTCTGGTCTCTCCTGAATGCAACTGAAGTTCCCTGAAGGCAGGTATGATTCTTTATTGCACTTAACAGTGCATTCTACCAAACAGGCTCTAACTCGCTCTCTATCCATCAATTTCCAAATCCTGTGGGTTCAGCCATTGAATTTCCCTTTCATTAGTCTTTACTGACACTGGGAAGTATCACCAACAAACCAACAGGATTACTCTGCCTTAGGCTACTCTTAGGTGGGGAGCTGGAAGTGGAGCGGGCTGGAGAGATGAAGCCCTTCCTCTCTACCCTATTCCTTGTATATGTGGGGAGTCCCACCCTGCCTTCGTTCAGCACAGACTTGAGATTAAGAGGGAGAGCTCTAGAGCCAGGCTGCCTGAATTTGTATCTCTTCTGTGCCATTTACTAGCCCTGCCACTTATTAGCTATATGACCTTGGACACATTTTTTCACTTCTCTCTGCCTGGGTTTCCTCATCTCTAAAATGGGGCTAATGATAGGACCTACCTCATGTGGCTGCCATGAGAATAAAATTGAGTGAGTTAATATATATGAAGCTCTTAGAACAAACAGTGCCTGGCACAGAGTGAACACCTCAAGTGTTAGCTGCTATAGTTATTATTATTCATTACTAGGCCATAATACTGCCCCTTTTAGTAGTCACAGGAGAGTAATAATAGAATCTCTGTGGGAATAAAGTGGTAAGAACACCCCCAAAGTCCTTGTTGAGAGCTGCTGCTCTAGGCTAGATAGCCAATGCTGCCCTAAGCACTGGCCAAGCCAGCTTTAGATCCACAGGATGGAAGCAATCCAGTTATAATTTACTGCTGTACAGATCAAGAGATACAAACTGACAACTGACACTGATTTGATTGGTTAGCCCATACAGTTCTTTAAAAGTAGATGCAACTATTTAGATTTTAGGCTTCTCTGAAATTCATGCATGAGATAACACTGAAATAATGTAACTGCTTTCTTCAAATAAGTAAATCTCCAAGTTTTAAGTAAGGAACTGGAAAGAAATCTCTGAAGTGCTTTTAGAAGATGTGAATTTTGTCTGAAGGATATCCTTTAAGGAAAGATACCATGATTTTGGTTAAAAATAGCCTCCCACTGGCTTCCTCTAATGCATTCATTCCTATCTTTCAACTTAAATATCTACAAAAACAGAGGGAAGCACACAAAGTTACATCAGGAACAAAAAAAAAAAAAAAAAAGGAATATTTTTGCTAGATTCCAAGGGACTTTCCAGGGCAAGACCATGGAAACTAGACTGAGAAAAGCAATGGATAGTCTGTATGGCAAGAAAGAAAGAGCGAAGATCTTGCTTCTCTGAAAGTAGGTACGAAGGCCTTTTGTTTCTTTGTTACTTCATACCCTTGGCAGAAATAAAGATCTACCAATTCAAAAACTGGTTTATAATCCTCCTACTGTGTATATGCTACATTTTTAGGCAGGCAAATGCTGTTATACATAGTTTACCAGTATGTTGTTTCTATGTCACACAGAGGCTGACTCTGTGTAGAGACTGGATCAGTGAGGAAAATAGCATGAATAATACAGGTGGTAAATATTAATTTTAATATTCACTGAGTTCCTGCTATGGCCAGATGGCTGTTCAAAGGACATTTCACTGTAGGTCTTACTTTCTTTAAGCCTCATAATAACCTATAAGGCAGGTAGTATTACTGTTCTATTTACTATTATCTAGATGAGGGAACAAAGACACAGAGCACTGTGGAGGACAAACTTGAGAAGCATAGCCAAAACAGAGGGAAAGGACAATGAAATGATGGTAGTGCAGCTGATAGGTATGGAAACCAGGGAATATAACTCCACCCAAGCATGGAATGGAAATCTTTCAAAGAAGCAAGTAAGAAGAGTTGAAGTGAAACCAATAACTTCCTGAGGTAATGAATGGTCTGAGCATGCACAACTCTTTGCAAAGGAAGAAGAGGCAGCTGAGCAAAGTTGCTAAGAGGTAGTCTTTCTAGATTGTGGTTCTTTCTCTACCACAAGTTGGGTGACCTTTGGGCAAATTACTTAATTCTTCTAAACCTCTATTTCTTCATTTGTAAAATGGGGATAACTGTGATAGTATGTTCTTTATATGGTTTTTTAAAATAAGGATTAAGCGAGCCCTACATGTAAAGTAGTACACAAAATGGTGACACATAGCAAATGCCTAAGTGATAACCATTTTTGTCATTATTATTATTATTGTTATTACTAAATGGGTAAAAAGAAAGGGGAAGAAAATTCATGGTCAAGTAATTGGGGAGTTTCTAATAAACTGGGATTATTTATGGTATGTTTCCTCATAGCCTTTAATATGCGTACCTAGATTATAAAACTTCAAGTAGGGAATTCTCAGATTTATTTAGCCACAAAACCTCCTTGCTTTTTATTGTTTCTTGTTGAATATAAATAACGTCTTGTGGGACTCTGGTGTTCTACAATTCACAGTCTAGGGAATGTTCTTTATTTTCCACACATTGTACAGTAGAATAGAAAAACAGACATGACAATGTCTTTCTTTGATGACCTGCACTGCAAACAACTAACCATCAAAGAAAGTGCTTTTAGTTTTACAAAACCTCATGAATACACTTCTTTCTCCATTGTACGAAACCACATATCTAGGCACTCAAACCTTATGTTCACTCAATCTTGTCAGTGTCATCAGCTTTAACATTGAAAGTTTTTTGACATTTTTTTAAAATGTTGTAAAAAAAATGAGTTAAAATTGGCATAGCTCCAGACTTCTGGGAGATTTATTTTACTATATTATAATTCCTTCAAAGTGTTTGTAGTTCATTGCCTATTGTGTCATAGGAACACTATTCACTTGTGTGTTGGCATTACATCTCTCTAGTGCTCCTCATTTGGTATCAGAGTAATACTGAATTAACATAAAAAAACACATTATTCAGAAGTTTTGTTTTATTTTTTCCTTCCAGCACTGCTGGTAGATTATATTAACCATTTTTTTGGTTTTATTTGATGTTTCTGTGTCGGATGGCATATCCTCCATGGCTTTCCACAACTGGGCATGGGTTTATTCAGAGAGAAGTTAATGAGCTTCTGTAGGAATTATTCCCACTATATCCCATTACTACTAAGCTGGGTTGGGGAAATATAATTAGAAATAAAATCTCTTGGGATCCCAGTGATTCCTTCCCATGTAGAAAAGAATGAAACAGTTTTATTATTGTATAAAGATTAATCAGACTGAGATGCACATCCCATGTAATCTGCTGAGGAGATTGCAGTGAAAGAAATCTCACTGTTTAATACAGCTAGGTAGGCAGATACAGTTCATTACAATTATGCTAATTGTCTTTATTGAAGTAAAAAATAAAATTTCTTATATCTTTTTTAAAATTTTATTTATTTATTTGACAGAGAGAGAGAGAGAGAAAGAGAGAGATCACAAGTAAGCAGAGAGGCAGGCAGAGAGAGAGGGAGAGGCAGGCTCCCCACCGAACAGAGAGCCCAATGTGGGGCTTGATCTCAGGACTCTGAGATCATGACCTGAGCGGAAGGCAGAGGCTTCAACACACTGAGCCACCCAGGCGCCCCCTTATATCTTTTTTCTTAATTAAAGTAGAATTGACATCTAACATTATGTTAGTTTTAGGTGTACAACATAATGATTCATATTTGTATACATTATGAAATGATTACTGCAGTTAAGTCCAGTTACCACCATCTGGTACCATAAGAGTTACATTTTTTTCTCTTATGATGAGAACTTTCAAGATCTGTTCTCTTAGCAGCTTTCAAATATACTGTACAATATTATTGACTATAGTCATTACATCCTCCTAATATTTCTTGTATAACTAGAAGTTTGCTCCTCAGCTTGTATCTTTATGACAGGCAGGAAATAGCATCATGAAGCCAAACACAGAAGATTAAATTCCCACAGGGTCTGGGCAGGGGTGAGGGTTGGGGTCATAGGGGGTGGGGTGGGGATGATTTGGTGGTGGAAGGAATGCCATCCAACCTCCTAGAAGTTCACACTTCTAAGAAATTGCTCTGAGGTCTCTGAGAAATGCATTCCTGGGATGCAGAACTAGTGTGAGGTTTATTATCTTTTAAAAGATTTATATACATCTCAAAAAGATAGAGAAAGCATTTGATCAAGTTTTCTAAGATAAATGCTAAAGGGAGGGGGAGAAGTACTCCTCCTCCTTTTGGCACTAGGGAAAAATTAAGTGGGTTTTTTTTTTTTGGAATTGTATTTACCCTTGCAGTTTCTCATTTTTGTTACTCCTTTATAAGTTGTGCTGTAGTTTTTTAATTATCTCCATTCTGTCTCTCCTTTTTCTGAGCAGTTTGCAGTTGTATAAATATTCAGCAAGTCCATAGTAAAATACAAAACCAAGCAATTATCAGAATTACAATAAGATGAATTTTAAAAATTAATATAATGTTCACTTTGAGGGAATATCTTTTTTTTTTTGAGGGCCTATCTTTAAATATATCACACTAATGGAATGATTCATTAGAATTTTTGATTCTTGATTAGCAGTGCATAACATTTTCATTGTACATTACATTCACAAACTCTAGTGGAGGCTTTTGCTTGTGCTTTCATTATTTTGTAGTTTCTTATAAAATCTTATCCAATCCAAGTTTGTAATATAATAATCTGAATTTTTAATTAAGAGTTTTTCTTATAAGGCCTAATGAATTCTCCTGAGGTCTTATCAGGCATATAAGGAATATTGCATTTACGTGTTAATCTAGGTCCTTCAGTAATTATTCCATCTTCCCAAATAATTTTTCCTACGTGCAAAACACAAAGATACTCATGGCTGTTCTCTAGTGTCAAAGTCTTATTTTGAGGCACCCACTGAAGGACACAGATTAGACTTCTAATGTTTAATGTATAGTGAGTTGTCTTGAGAATAATCCCACACTGGGCCATTTTTTGCATAGGTCTAATCAATAGTTGTATTGTCCATTAAATCTCCATGAATCATGGCCTTCCACCTTTGTTTGCTCTCCATCCTGGGCCTGGCGAGAACTTGCACAACAGGCAGTTGGGATACGGCGAAACGACTGTGGGCCCTTCCTCCATGAGCCTACATTCCCATAGGGTTTCCTTTCCCTTTTCCTTTCCTTTCCAAATACCAACTCAAGAAACTTCATTCCTTTTCAGTCAGAGTGTAATCTGAAGACAGTGTCTTCAGAGGAAGACTCAGGGACACTTCTCACAGACTGGATAACAGCATCAGAGTGCACACACAGCATGTTTGTGATTGGCCACAACTAAGAGAACCCCACCAACATTTACAAATGAGCAGCGAGGCAGTTTGTGGGAAGGGCACACACATGGTGGCTCAGAGAGTAGCAAGAGCACTGGAGTTAGGGGAGCATGGGGTAGATGGCTAGCGAGAAAGAGGTAGGCTGCTGAGAGCACGGCCTGATTCCCATCGGGGAGAGTTTGTCTGGAGTGGTGGGACTGGGAGCTTTTTGCTCGCTTGATTCTGCTAATGCTGCCCCTTCACACATCATACTTTTCAGAGTCAAAATTTCAGTCACAAATATCTGACCAACTAGAGCCATCCTCTAGTAATATCAGCTTCATTATAGCAAGAGAGTAAAGGGAGAGAGTCATCCCACTTTGCCTCTGCCTAAACTTCTAAACTTCTGTCAAATGGCGCTCATTTTATGCACACACTGTTCTAAACGCTTTGCATATATTAATTTACATATATTATCATTTGCATATATCTGCATATATTAATTCATTAATTCTTACAGCAACTCTGTGTGGCAGATATTATTTTTCCCATTTGTACAGTAAGGAAATTGGGCACAGGAAGTTAACTTATTTAATTTTTAAATTTTAAACTTATTTTTTAGATGAAGTTTGCTCCAGTCACACAGTGAATGGTAGGGAGAGAATCCGAAACTAGGCTCTGAGTTGCGGAATGAATGCCCTTCTCAGTACGGCTCAGCCTTACCAAAGACAAGTGTTCAGAG
The DNA here is from genome assembly GCA_028646535.1 of Procyon lotor. Lineage (NCBI taxonomy): Eukaryota > Metazoa > Chordata > Mammalia > Carnivora > Procyonidae > Procyon > Procyon lotor. The sequence continues at coordinate 58,446,259 of CM053604.1, read as the reverse complement.
GTTTTACCATAAAGAGAAGGGAAGGAAGACAGAAAAAGAGAAAACAACAAATCAAATCAACAGCAAATCAATAATCAAATGTTTAGTTTGATGATAAAATATGTAATTTCTATTTTTCTCTATATTTTGTGTATTGTATATTCATGTGTTTTTTAAACCTGTAATTTTGATATAACGTTAGACTTATAGGAGATTTGCAAAGAAGTACAGTTTCCATATGTAGTGTTTACTCAGCTTCCCCGCAGTTAACACTTCACATAGCCATAGAAGAATGAACGAAACAGAAATTAACAGTGATCCATCACTATCAAGAAACTACAGACTTTAACCAATTTCCTGTTTTTCCACTGGTGTCCTTTTTCTGTTCCAAGGTCCAGTCCAGGATCCTCCATTGCATTTACTTACCATGTATGTCTCCTTACTTTCAATCTGTGCCAGTTCTTTGTGACTTTGATACTTTGAATGAATAATGGTCTAGTATTCTGTACAACATTCTTCAGTTTGGGCTTGCTTGATGTTTTCTTATGATTCAATTAAGGTTATGAATTTGGAGGAAGAATGTCCTTTCTGGTGCATTCTATCAGGGAGTTATATAATATCAATATGCTATATTATTAGGATTTTAACACTGATTACTTGGTTATGGTGGCTCTGTTTTTTATCATAATTTTTCTTTTAAAAATATTGCTAAGTTAACATTTCTAATATTTAGTAGATTTTATTTTTTATTGCAGATTTTCTTATATTGCAAAACCTCTAATTCATCTGGGTTCCTAGACCACGTATAACTAACTCAGTCTTGCTCTTCAGTAACCAAAATCTTGTGATTTAGAACATAGTCTGTTCCTTAAGCCACACATAACTAATTGCTCTGTTGTATATAATAAGCTAAGTGAAAGATGAGCAGTCCACTCTGTCTATGGTTTGGAGTAAACTCTATAGCCAAAAGCAATCCTTATTCTGATACCAAATGTAGTGCCACACTAGGGAGTTAGTGAATTATAGTCAATTCTATTTAATGAGTATCCAGGCCATTTCTTTTGCTGTTCTCGAAAGCAACATTTGTTAGTAAGGCCTTGAGGCCAATTTGCCTATTAGCTTAGGTTTTATGATACTATGTACAGCTCATTTAAAACAATTCTCCATACATAAAATGGTACATCTGTCTTTTGATATGTGTAAAACGTGTTAAAATAGTGATATAGACAAATTATTATTAAAGAAAACCAATTTATAGTTGTTCCTGTGTAAGCCCATAATCTTTTCTAATTTTCACACTTTGCTTATAACTGAAGTACATATTTGAAAACCATTATGATTTTATACTTTTATATTTCGTATTTATACACAAAGAATTTTATATGTATTTAATATAATTTATTATATTAATTAAACTCTTTCTTGCTTATACTAGAGAGCCAATATATAAACAGTTTTAATTTTTTGCAACTTTAGGAGTACTATTGCATGTTGTTTGTGTGTTCGTTTCCTCTTCAAAATAAATGGTAACATCTGCTCTAGGCCTCCAACAGACAGTGAAAAAAAATTTTTTTTTTTTAAATATGGAATGCTTCATGAATTTGTGTGTCATCCTTGCTTGGGGCCATGCTTATCTTCTCTGTTGTTCTAATTTTAGCTTATGTGCTGCCAAAGCTAGCATGAGAGTGAAAATTTTTAGTGTTTGGTAGGCCATTTGTTAAAATGAAATTTAAAGGGATGATAATGACAATGTGGCTAAGAATAGGAAAAGAATAAAAGTACATACTCATGATATGTCAGTGTTTAGTATGTTACAGTTATAGCAATGCTCTTATATTTATCAACTTGGAACATGGTAATCCTGGTTATTTAGTGCCTCATTATGAGTGTTTTTCTTTTGCAGAAAGAATTTAGCGTTTAAAAAAGTTACCTTCTGCTTAGACATATACTTACATAATCATTAGTTTTTAATCTTGGTGCTTAGGCGCTTTAAAGAGCACCTTAGTAATCTTCGTATTAAATGTAAGTGTGTTATATGATTACCTTAAAACAATTTTATTAGTTTTTCACTGCTAAGAGCTAGTATAGAATCCTAGAACCCTAGCTTTTGACCTTTACATTAATATGTGAGAAATCATAAAAATTTTAAAAAAACCCTCAGTTTATTTTCCAGGATATGCCATAAATGATATTATCTACAAACCAGTTTTTCCCTTTTTATTTTATCTTTTGTTTGTATTAAGATGGGTGTGGAGAAATGGGAGAAACCATTAGGCAGCAAGGAGCAAGACACAAAATTAGAAATTAAATATTTCCATAGATCCCTTTAAGTTTCTGGACAGATTAAAGAGCCCTTACTCACAGAAAGCATGCATTAATGGTGTGCTGGGGCTGGCCTGCACCAGCTCGCAGGAACCAGTTGTTAAATTCTAAGGAGTTTTGTCATCCAGTTATTAAATATGGCCATTATTAAAAATCAAAATGTATGCACTCACAATTAAATATTATTAAAGAAAAAGGTAATAAAAACCCAAGACTCATCATTTCCTAATTTTTAAGTTATGCTTTAGTATTGTTAATTATTTAATTTCTGCTCTTGAAGTTATTTATATCCGTATCTTTGAAATACTCACAGTGATGTGCCAATGCCCACCTACTCCCAATTCTGTGCATAGAGACTTCATGTTGGTAGCTTGATAAGCTTATGTTTAATGTTATGAGTACGTATTATCTTAAAAAAAACAAAATTTAATATGGTGGGAGACCATCTGATTTAAAACCACTATACTCTGATCATCACTGACTTTCTGTCAGTCAAACATACTACTCTCCTATTTACCTCAGGATATTTGAGTTTGCTGCTGTATTCCCTCTACTTGGGATCCTATCACCTCCACTGTGTACTCGGATATCTTTTTTTCCCGTCAGAGTTTATATGTCATTCTTTCAGAAAACCCTTGTCTGATTATCCTGCCTATTCCCTCACCTGACACATTTGCCATTCCTTCACACAGTCTTTCTTTTCCTTAGAGCACTTACTACTTTTTGAAAGTATATGGTTTATTTATTTATATGTTTACTATCTTTCTCCCTTACTATAATATAAACTCCCCAAGGGGAAGAATCTTCTATTATCTTTTTATCTCTGGTTTTTCAATGCCTAAAAGAGGGCCATGCACACAGTTGATGGTCAGTATATTTTTGTTTAAAATGATTTAATATTAGAATAAACAATATCAATGAAAATCATCTAATTTAAAATAGAGGTTGAGAGATAAACTAATATTGAATATGAGCTAAAATTAAATTAAATTACTACCACTTGACAAAAGAGAGGCTCTAAGATACTGAGATAATCTATTACAAAGAAAACTTTTTTTTGAGGGGGAGTGTCATTTATATACATCAAAAGATACTGAACTTTTGCTAAATTTCCTGAGGGATGGAATTCGGAAGTAGGTTATGTCAGAATTGTAGTTAGAGATGGGATTTGTACATTACATTAATTATTCTTTACTCATCTGTGGAAATAATCCTTCTCAAGCAACATAATTTACATGAATGAGGGAAATTTTTTTAAGGAACAGCAGCATATTCAGATGTTTTTGTGGCAGTCCTCTAGCTACAGAATCTGGCTGTCAAGAACGACTTTCTTTCCCCGAAGACTTTTGTAAGGTGGAAGCTGAGGCTGCAGTTCCATTCCAAGCCAAACTTTGTACAATATGAGCAAATAAAATGCAAAACAACATTTTCAGTGATTTTGACGAGGGTAGCTATTTCTAATATTTAAGATCCTAGTTAAGTTTATTGCTACTTTTTAGGGACGCCTGGGTGGCTCAGTGGGTTAAAACCTCTGCCTTCGGCTCAGGTCGTGATCTCAGGGTCCTGGGATCGGGCTCTCTGCTTAGCAGGGAGCCTGTTTCCCCCTTTCTCTCTGCCTGCCTCTCTGCCTACTTGTGATCTCTGTGTCAAATAAATAAATAAATAAATAAATAAAAATCTTAAAAAAAAAGTTTATTGCTACTTTTTAAAAACTGTGATTGGGGTGGATAGATTCTCTGTAATCTATCCATGTAGATTATGTGTGGTTCGTAAATTGAGAAGTAAAGGGCAACAAGGATATTGCTTAAAAGGAGTAATGTGGAGGTTGGCATATATTTGGGGGAAAGGACACTTGTTACCTCATTCATTTATTTCACAGATAGTTTTTAAGCATTAATTATGTTTTAGGCATTGTTTTACGTGCTGGGAATACATGAGAGAAATACTTTCTATCTTTAAACAGTCTAATAGGGGAATAAAAACAAGTAAACAGGTTATTGCAACACAGTGTGATAAGTGGTAGGATGAGAATGTTCAAGGCTTTTTAAGAGCACATGAAAGAGACAACTAGCCCAGATTTATGACATTCAAGAAGTGGATCATATGATCATGATTCACCTTGTGGGTTAAGAAGTCTCTGACTAGTATGCAAAAAAACGAATTGAAGACAATGACGTGCTAATCGAAGTTTAAAAACTGGGTCTTCAGAGGAACAAAATCCCGGATTTGTGCCATTTGCCCATTTCTGTGGTGTAAATATTTTCACGATGCTGACTTTAAAGCTATCAAGCTAGTAGACATGGTAGATTTGAAGTTACAAGAGAAAGAGAATAAATGCCAGAGGAAGGCTCCTGGAAACTGAGATAAAGGTAGGTTCAAGATGAAAGGAGGTTGAATAGGTCCTTAACTAACCAAAGGGAAGAAGATTAAGGCTGTGGATCCAGGTATATTGTTTGTGGTTTATGGTTAGGGTTAGAGTTATGACTTACAGAAATTATTTGAAAATTTTCTATCTACTGTTTTGATGGGGACTGCTAAATCGTCCTCTGGTATTAATTTTCTTTTATTCTTATTAGGAATAGGAACTCCCTTGCAATGGCCTTCCTTGCAGGTAATGTGGTTATATGACTATGTTTGGGCTAATGAGATATGAATAGGATGATATGTATATCTTTTAGGAAAGTACAGTAAGTGGCTTACTCTGGATTACCCTTTCTCCTTCCACCTGATTGGGAAATGACTAAAATGGTATCCAGTCTTGGATACACAGATGAAAACCACATGTCTTCATCATGTGAGGGCATGAGCCAACCTGTCTGTTTGGGATCCTGGCTATTCTCCTGAGCAAAGCCTAGACTGCTTGCCTATCTGCCTTTGTATGTTATGTCAGAAGAAAATAAGCATTTATCTTTTTTAAGTACTGGGTTTTAGAGTCTCTTTGTTACAGTAGTTTAGACTATACCTGGACTAATACAGAGAGATTCTGTATTCTCTGTGAATGAGGAGATGAAATTATTTTCTAAGAATTTAGAGTTGGTTGGAAAGGGCACATAGTTTGAAAGGAGTAAAAGTTTAATAGCTAGGGGATGGGGGATAGGATAATAGAGATAGGTACTAAGAAAATATAGAAACATTGCTAGGTAATCTTGAGGAATAGAAGGCCACTGATCATGGAAAAAAAGAAACGATATAAATATGAATTAACTAAATAAACTTAACAAAATAGGGGAAAGCCCTAACAAACAATTTTAATGTAGGCCATACAATTTGTATCAGAAATGTTTACATTTCTCAGACTTATACTTACAAACCACTTAATGGTAATAAAGCTCAAAAGTGTATTTTCAATGTTGCATACTTATTTTTTTATTTTATATTTTGAGAGAGAGAGAGAGAACGTGAGTGGGCAAGCAGGAGTGGGAGGGGCAGAGGGTGAGGGAGAGAGGGAATTTTAAGCAGGCTTCATGCCCAGCGCAGAGCCCAATGGGGTTTGATCTCACAACCCTGAGATCATGATCTGAGCCAAAATCAAGAACTAAAATCAAGTTAAGTGACTGAGCCAGCCAGATGCCCCTCAATGTTACATACTTATGGAAAAGCTATATATATAGAGCTTATAGGCCTGCTTGGCTTTGAAGTCAAATATACTAGCTGTATTTAATTACCAGATAAAATAGGAATAAAGTGCTAGGATCACTGAAATTAAGTAAGACAAAAAGTGCTTTACCCTTATCATGGGAAACTGCCTGAAGGAGATAACTTTTTAATTAAAACTCAAAATTCATATATCTTTACACCTTGAAAATTAGAGCCCATATTATTGATTTTACCCTTCTACTATCATACATCTTTTCCAGAGGTAGTAAAATCATATTTGACTTTAAGATCTTTTAGGCCTGGACGGATATAGCACTATAGTGGTCTTTCATAAAATGGTGAAACTTTTTATAGTATTTAATGTTCTTTGGGTCTTTAAGTATTTGGTAAGATGTGATTTTAAGTGTGAAGTTTCCAGTGTGGATCATGTAGAATTAAATATTTGGAATCACTCAAGTGATATAGTCAAGTAGACTATATAATTTCCTTGTCACAGAATTCACTTTTATCTGAAAGATAATGAATATTATTTTAAGTTGTGACCTTCTTTATATTCTTCTTTATATTCTAGCAATGGGACACCCAGTAGTCCTATGTTTTGCACAAAATTAAGTAGAATCTTATTCCCTAAGTAATTATGGGGGTAAGGGTTTTATATGTCTGCTTATTTATCAGATAGTGTAATTAGAAGTGATTCTTTAAGAATCCACCATCATCAGAATAAATCATATTTATCCTGTGAAAAAAACTGGTGCATGTTCACCCAGTGACCGTACAAAATTATTATCATAGGCTTAATTTTCTTTCTTTTAATCAAGATCCTTTGTTTTCATGAAGTGAGCTCAGTTTATAATTCCAGTGAAAGCAGTTTTGAAGATAGATAAGGTCAATTTGTCCATGTAGAGCCTTAAAGAAGCTTGGTGTTCACTGGAAAAATGTTTTAATTTGGGAGACAAAGCCCTAAGCCAAATTCCTTATTATCTGCAATTTAATTGAGAAAATTACTTAACCTGTCTTTCTTTTAAGTTTGATTGAGTGAGAACTACTAGTTGAAGGTGCACTAGAAAGGGTACCTTAAAGTATCTTGAGACTTCCTGAAGGGAGGTGATATTAAGTAATAGGAACAGAAAATATTAGTGTGTGAGAAGACATGCTTTTCTCTGTTCTCCTGCCTAACCAATTTACTATGCATATTGGCGTAATCTTTAGAAGCTGAACAATAGAAGCACAAATGGGAACATGCATGAAGACACTGTTTTGAGAGGAAAAGAGAATAGCAAGGGGACAGTAAGGGAAAGTCTCATCATGAGACTGATGGAAAGAAATTTAGGGAAGAGAGTTGAAAATGGGAGTGGGGAAAATTGGAAATCAATAAGAATGAGGAAAAATATGATTTTGAAGAAATGGGTTATAAATTAGATTTCCTTTAATATAATTAAATTTAATATTTTTAATATTAATATTAAATAAAATATCCTTAATATTTTCAAGAAGTACACCTAGGAGTCAGAATTACTTTTTTTTAGGAATTAAAAAATGATTTCTTTAAAAATGCAAATACTTCGAGAATAACATATCAAAATAGGTAAATGGGAACACTAGCAGGTTGACACCCAGTACCCTGAAGAGATTTTCAATTGAAACTTTTTTTTTATGTTCAGTTAGTCAACATATAGTATATCATTAGTTTTTGAGAGTTACTTTTAAATTATCTTTGGTTGCTACATTTTATTTCTTTGAATACAGCACTTTGCACCAATATTTGAGTTTTATGTAAAAACTACAAAAATGGTGAATTAACTCTGTATTTTGAAATACTTTAGATTAGTACTTTATGGAAATCAAATATGAAGACAAAAACTTTCAAACGATATTAATATCTGATTGCTAAGAGACTCATACTTGGTGACTCTCGGTAAGAAGTCAAATTCTCTGGACATTGCAAACACAGCTACAAAATTGTATTGGTTACTCCTAAAATATTTTATCAACCTTCTGACCATGAACCAGTTAATATCTATTCTATAAAAGTACAAATGAAACATCTTTACTATTTTCCTTTGGTTGATTTTATTGACAGGACTTTAGAAAAGTATGAAATGTGGACTGTTATTCTGAGAATTTTTGGGATTTTGCTAATAGGTGTAGCTTATATCTTGGCTTTATTAACTGCTCAGAACAATTGCCTTTCTTTTGTTAGGCCCTGGGCAAGATAAAATTCTGCAACGCACAGTTTTTATTTTCCTTTTTTACAGTGGAGCTTGAGGTTTCCCTAAAGCAAGAATGCTGTCATATATCCTATATAATTAGAAATTGTAGATTTAAAAACATTACAATAGAATAATGAACATTCCATAATTAGATATGTTAAGGTGCTGGTTTTTACTTGGCTATTTTATTTTGGAGAATTTTTAAAAGCCTTGCAAAATAACATTGTGGTATATTTATTTAAAAGAGGGCTACCAGGATGTCTGAGTGGCTCAGTCAGTTAAGTGGCTGCCTTTGGCTCAGGTCATGATCCCAGGGTCCTGGGATCGAGTACCGCATCAGTCTCCTTGCTTGGCAGGGAGTCTGCTTCTTCCTCTACCTCAGCCTGCCTCTCCCCTGCTTGTGCTCTCTTTCTATAACCAGTAAATAAAAAAATCTTTAAAAAAAAAAAAAGAGGGCTGCCATAGACCCACTATCCAGGAGAGCAACTGCACATTTTGTGGATGGCTGCTAAAGTGAATTTCTAGGTAAGAGAGCAAAATCATTTGCCAGTATTAGTGCATTTCACAAGAGAAGCAGGTGATGCAGTATACTCAATATGTATGTTTGGTCCCGGGATGTGTGAGACCTGCTAAGCTTGGGCCATCTGGCAAATATCCTTAGAAAAGATGGACTGGAGACAGAAGCAAATGGCAAAAGTGGCTTGCCCTCCTCAGACCTATGAACCATTTTAACCCACTTCTGTTTGGACTATTCTTGTATAGACATGAACTACGTTGAAAACAACATCAACAATAAAAAAAAAAAGTGACTAAGTAAAAGAAATCATTTCTAAGTGCTGGTTAGGTATATTGTGTTTTTATGTTTCTCACCCAAAATCTTTAACTTAAAGCTTAATAATTAATATAAATGTGTGGAAAAAATAAACTTCAAGCTCTGTTTCATACTATACAGAAATTAATTTAAGCTAGATTAGAGACTTAAACATATAAACTAAAGCCATAAAACTTCTGGAAAAAATAAAAAATATATTTTACACTTTAGGGTATGTAAAACTTCTTAGGAACCAGAAACCACTAATTATAAAATAAAAAAAAATATGATAGGGCACCTGGGTGGCTCAGTCAGTTAGGTGTCTGCCTTCGGTTCAGGTCATGATCCCAGAGTCCTGGGATTGAGTACCATGTCAGGCTCCCTGCTCAATGGGGAGTCTGCTTCTCCCTCTCCCTCTGTCCTTCCCACTGCTCCTTCGCTCTCTGTCTCTCTCACTCACTCTCTCTCTCAAGTAAATGAATAAAATCTTTAAAAAATATATGAAACAGGAAGGGATGGGGAGGGAGACAAACCATAAGAGACTCCTAGACTCAAGAAATGAACCAAGTGTGGCTGGGGGGGGGGGTAGGGATAGGGTGGCTGGGGTGTGGACATTGGGGAGGGTATGTGCTGTTAAGTGCTGTGAAATGTGTAAGCCTGACAATTCACAGACATGTACCCTGGGGCAAATAATACATTATATGTTAATAAAAATTTTAAAAAAATATATGATAAAAATAAGAGGGTAAATTCCTCTTGTTCAAAAACAGTGCTAGAAAGAAGAAATGGTAAATCACATATTGGAATTAAATATTTAAGTATAGAACCTAACAAAGAACTTGTTCTCAGAAACATACAACATACAATATAGTGATTCAGCTTCTCTATATTCATGCTAGGCTCACCAGAAGTGTCATCTGTCACCATACAACCCTGCTACAGTACCATTGACTATATTCCCTATGCTGTACCTTTCATTCTTGTGACTTTTCCATTCCATTACTGCAAGGCTGGATCTCCTACTCCCCTTCATCCATTTTGCCCATCCCTTTACCCCCTTCCCTCTGTCACGCATCAATTTGTTCTTGATATTTATAGGTCTGATTCTGCTTTTTATTTGTTTATTCATTTGTTTTGTTTTTTAGATTCCATTCCATATTAGTGATATCATATGGCATTTGTCTTTCTCAGTCTGACTTCATTTAGCATAGTACCTTCTAGATCCGTCTATATTGTTGCAAATGGCATGATCTCATACTTTTTTATGGCTGCATAATATTCACTCTGTGTGTGTGTGTGTGTGTGTGTGTGTGTGTGTGTGTGTGTGTGTGTGTGTTTCCATATCCTGGCTATTTTAAACAATGCTGCAATAAACATAGGGGTGCTTATCTTTTTTCAAATTGATGTTTTGTTTTCTTTGGGTAAATATCCAATAGTGGAATTATTGGATAATTATGGCATTTCTAGTTTTAATTTTTTGAGGAAGCCCCATACTGTTTTCCACAGGGGCTGCAACAATTTACTTTCCCACCAACCATGTGTGAGGGTTCCTTTTTCTCCACATACTTGCCAACATTTGTTATTTCTTGTCTTTTTTATTCTAGCCATTCTGATAGGTGTAAGGTGATATCTTACTGTGGTTTTGATTTGCATTTCCTTGATGATTATTGATGTTGAGCATCTTTTCACATATCTGTTGGTTATCTGTATGTCTTCTTTGGAGAAATGTCTTTTCAGGTGTCCTGCCCATTCATTAATGGGATTTTTTGTCCGGTTCATTGGTTTTTTGATGTTGAGTTGTGTGAGTTCTTCATGTATGTTGAATATTAACTCTTTTATTGGTTATACCATTTGCAATATTATCCCTCTATTGATTACGTATTTGCAAATATCTTCACCCATTCAGTAGGTGGGCTTTTTGTTTTGTTGATTTCTTCTGTTGTGCAAAAAAAGCTTTTTATTTTGCCCCAATAGTTTATTTTTTATTTTACTTCCCTTCCTTTAGGAGACCTATCTAGAAAATATGTTGCTACGGCCAGTGTCAGAGAAATTACTGCCTATGTTATCTTCTAGGATGTTTATGATTTCAAGTCTCACATTTAGGTCTTCAGTCCACTTTGAGTTCATTTTTGTGTATGGTATTAGAAAGTGGTTCAGTTTCATTCTTTTGCATGCAGCTGTCCAGTTTTCCCAACACCATTTGTTGAAGAGACTGTCTTTTCCTTATTGTATATTCTTGCCTCCTTTGTCAAAGATTAATTGACCATATATGTGTGGATTTATTTCTGGACTCTGTTCTATTCTGTTTTGATCTGTGTGTCTGCTTCTGTGCCAGTGCCATACTGTTTTGATTACTATAGCTTTTCCCCATATTTTGAAATCTAGAATTGTGATACCTCTGGTTTTGTTGTTTTTTCTCAAGATTGCTTTGGCTATTTGGGGTCTTTTGTGGTTCCATACAACTTTTAGTATTATTTCTTATAGTTCTGTGAAAAATGTTGTTGATATTTCAGTAGTGATTGCATTGAATCTGTAGATTGCTTTGGTTTCCAGAAAAAAAAATATGTGTGTGTGTGTGTGTGTATTCTTTTTTTTTCTTGTGTTTTTTCTCTTCAAATTTTTAATTTAAAATCTAGTTAGTTAACAGTGCAATATTGATTTCAGTAGTAGAGTTCAGTGATTCATCATTTACATACAATATCCAGTTCTCATCCTAACAAGTGTCCTCCTAATACCTGTTACCCATTTAGCTCATCCCCCATCCACCTCCCTCTATCAACCCTCAGTTTATTCTCTATCTTTAAGAGTCTCTCATGCTTTGTTTCCTTCTCTTTTTTCTTTTTTTTCTCCCTTCCCATAAGTTCATCTATTTTGTTTCTTAAATTTCACATATGAGTGAAATCATAGGTATTTGTCTTTCTATGACTGACTTATTTCACCTAGCATAATTAACTTTAGCTCTATCTATGACGTTACAATGGAAAGATCTCATTCTTTTTGATGGTTGAGTAATATTCCATTGTGCATATATATATATATATATATATATATATATACACACACACACACATATATGTATGTATATATATACATATATATATGTATATATATGCCACATATTCACTATCCATCTCAGAATATATTTAAAAAAATCTCCTATGAATTGATAATAAAATGATAAATGAGCCAGTTGAAGAAATTGGGCAAAAGATTTTAACAGACTTTGCAAAAGAAGGCATAGGAAAGGCCAAAAAGCACTTGAGAGGCATCAACATTATTAGTCATCAGAGAAATGCGAATTAAAGCCACTATGAAATACCATATTTTATGAGCTAGGATGGTCGATATGTAGAGCAACTAGACCTTTCACCTATTGCCAAAGAGGACAAAATGGTACTACTTCAGAAAGTAGTTTGGCAGTTTCTTTTTTTCTTTCTTTTCTTTTCTTTTTTTAAGATTGATTTACTTATTTGAGAGAGAGAGAGAGAGAGTGTGTGTGCATGAGTGAGTGGAGGAGGGGCAGAAGGAGAGGGAAAGAATCCCAAACAGAGTCCTTGCTGAGCACAGAACCCCACATGGGGCTCAATCTCATGATCTTGAGATCATGACCTGAGCCAAAACCAAAAGTAGGATGCTTAACTGACTGAGCCATCCAGGCATTCCAGTTTGGTAGTTTCTTAAAAAGTTAACATATGCCTACCCATGACTCCTAAGTCTTTATTTACCAAAGAGACATGAAAGCATATTTCCACAAAAAAGATTTGTACTTGAATGTGTGTAGCAATTTTATTCATAATTGCCCCAACCTGGAAATACCTCCCAAATTTTAACAACAGGTGAACAAATAAATCAATCGTGGTATATTCTTTCAGAGAAATAATACCCATTAATAGAAAAGAATCAATTATTGAAGCATGGTACAGTATACATGAACTTAAAAATATCGTTCTGAGAAAAATCAACCAGGCATATATGATTAGATGCTGCACGACTGCATTTTGTAAAGTGCAAGAACAGGCAAAACTAATCTGTGGCAATAGAGTTCAACACTGGTTGTTTATGGGGGGTAAGGATTGTCTAGAAGTGACACAGGAAACTTTCTGGAATGATAGACATGTTCAATTCAATGTTTTTATGGGGTTAGTGGTGGCAGGGTATATTATATGTATCAGAAATAAAATTATACATTTAAGATTTATTCATTTCACTATCCATTGATTTTATCTCAATTAAAATTTTAATTCTTTATTATTATAGTGTATCCTAAATGGTATAGGAAGTGGTTCAAAGGACTTAAATATAAATGGCATCTTTATCTTAGTGGCAAAAATAAACAAAAGGCATTTGATTTATCTTCTATTCTTTTATCAGTAGGAATCAAAGATTATTTGGGACTTCTCAGGACCTGGCTTTCCCCTCTAAATTTCATGTGTTTTACAGCTATCTGGATTCTAGAAATTTTAAATTAGTTTTCATAGTCTTCTGCACACAAAATTCTAGTTACACTACACTATGACAATATTTTGCCTTCTTACATTTTTGATAGTAATTACAGAATTTACAATGATAATCTGCACATTTCACAGTTAGAATTCACTGATTTTTGTTCATCTCTCACTTTTCTTCACTCTTTACTGTTTCAGGCAAAGAGTAAGTAAAATTACCTCCTAAGATTATACTAAAATGTTGAGTGCCTGAAATCAAATTAATCTCTTCATTTCAGGTGTCAGAGTGCTGAGAAAATTTTGAACAGTAAGATCTCAAATTTCTAGTTGGAATTAGAAATATTAGAATTTTGTATTCAATTTTCATGCCTAAATGGATTTCACAATAAATTGATTCATGTAATACTTTTAAAATACTTTCTAATTGTTTAAAAAAATTAAGATTTTTAAGCTAATATCTACATTTTTCTTTTTTGAAATTGTAAACTCTCTCTTTTAATTGATGTTATATTTTCAAAATACTCTTTATAGTCTTTGAGTTATAATATGCAATTATTCAGAATATAGCCTCAGGATAACATTTTACTATAAAAAATAAATGACTTTAAGATTTTTAGAATTTAGGCCAACTCACTATAGAAATGTGTTTTAATCAGAATTTTCTTATTAAATATTTTCACTACTATTTTACAGGAACCTTGAATATTATATGACCTTAAGAATTAAGGTGTTAAGATGAGGCTTAATTACTCTCTTATAATTTGTATTTTGTTATATAGGAATTTATTACTTCTGACTGTGGCTGGGTTTAGCTGACTGTGGGAGCAAGGGATACAGTATTTGAAGGGGAAGTGCTTTCCAAATGGGAGTAGACAAAGGGAGTAAAAAAGAATATTGAATTAATAAATGAAGTGGGCTGCATTGAGGTGAGAGAGTAGATACAGAGATGTGGGGCCTTGAGTACTAAGACAAAATGTACGGATTCAATATGCTTACAGGCACTCAAGTACTTTCTGAATTGAATTACTAAAACCTAGGAATTTAGAGGAAGAACTTGAGTGTAGCGAAGTAGTCATGGTGATAAAAGGGAAGATTTTAGAAAATGCAATTTGGATTAACTGTAAGAAGATTTAAAGCAGTGAGGCTTGCAAAGAGAAATCTGAATTTGTTAAAATGACAAGAACCAACTACATTAAGGTGTTCAGGCATGCGTCATAATGACAGGTCCATGTACTCACGATATGGCCTAATAGCTCACTCTCATAGACTGATGGGTCATAATATATCTAATGATATATGTAGTTTATATTTAGGAAGCCTGGAGAGGAACACAGAGAATATGGCATTACATTGCAATAATTTGTTTACTTTTTATCTCATAGTATAAGAATTACTTTTACCTTCATATATTTTAAAAAAACATTTTATTTATTTATTTTAGAGAGAGAGTGCGTGTGAGCAGGATGAGGAGCAGAGGGAGAGGGACAAGTAGACTCTGCCTTGAGGGCCCAGCCTGATGCAGGGCTTGATCCTACAACCCTGAGATCATGACATGAGCCAAAACCGAGTCAGGTGCTTAACTGACTGAGCCACCCAGGTGCCCCTAGCCTTTATATTTTGAACAGAGAAAAGTACATTCTAACCATTTAATAAATGTTGGAAGACATAATAAAGTAATTAATCAAATCATTACTGTATATATTTTACCATGTACCATGCACTATTCTAGACATTGGGCACATAATGGAGAATAGCGTAGAAATAGTCATGTCCCCTCAAAGATTTTACACTCTACTTGGGGTGAGAGAGTGGAGGAGACAATTATATGTAGTTCATTCATTCATTTATTCATTCACATACTGGTAATTCCTATAAAGCATTTAAAAATGGGGTAATATATAGTTAAGGGGAGGGATGGATCAGTGGCTAGTGAGAATGGTCAGAGAAGGCCTTTGGGAAGATATGATGCTTTAATTAAGACCTGGATTGTGAGATGGAGATGCAGCCGTATGAAGACATGGGGAAAGAGTATTTCAAGGAGGAAGGACCTTCAAAAGCAGATAAGCAATGGTGATGAGCTTTGCTTATTCAAGAGAAAGAAAGGAGGACAGCCAGACCGGATTATAGTGAGCAGTAGAGGATGCAGAGACATGAGGCCTGAGAGGCAGCCAGAGGCCATTAATGTAGAGCCTGTGGGCTGTGGTAAGGATTTTAGTTTTCATTCCAGTTGTAATGGTAGCCAGGGAGATGGGAGAGTGATACACTCTAAGTTATGCTTTAGAAGGATCACTTTGGCTGCTGTGTGTTGTCAAGACTGCAGGCGGTGAACAACTAAGAGGTTATTGCAATGGTTCACCTGAAAGATTCTGAAGGTTTGGAATAGAGCTGTGGCAGTGAAGATGGAGTGGAAGTGGACTGATTTGGGATCTATTTTGTAGTGGAGTGGGCGTGACTTCTGAAAATTGTATGTAGACTATGAAGGGAAGATGCAAGACTGAGGAGGACACATAGGTTTTCCACTTGGGCAATTGGGGAGATAGTGCATCTATTTAGAGAGATGGCAAAAATTTGGTGAGAAGAGTAATGTGTGTGTGTGTGTGTGTGTGTGTGTGTGAGTTAATAGTTTTTTTGTTCATGTTGGTTCAATGAATGAATTTCGATAAAATTTTCCTGAGCACATCCTATGTTTCTGCTGGAAAAACAGAAAAAAGAAAATAGAAACTCATCTTCAAAAAGCTGACATAATTGAGAGGGACAAACAACAAATAAGTAAATACATACTCTAGTTTGTTAGATGTTGCTAATGTCTGTGGATAAATATAAAAACATAAGTGGGGGAAAGTGCTGAGGGTGGAAGTAGGCTTGCTATTTTTAACATATGGTCATGGAGGGCCATTTTAAGTGACATTTGACCAGCGGTTTGAAGAAAGTGAGGGTATTAGACATGCAAATATCTAGGAAAAGGAGTTTCAGGTAGAGGGAACAGCAAGTTTCCTTGTTGCTCCTTCCCCTGCCATGAAGCAGGTGTATGTTGGTCTTATTAGAGGGCCAGCAAGGACATCAGTGTGGATTGAACTAGGGATGGAGGAATGATAGCAGGTGATTCCAGGAGAGGCAGGGCACCAAATGATATAGGATGTTGTGAACCATTGTAAGGAATTTGCTTTTTACTCTGGGTAATTCCAATGGTGGATTTTGAATGGAGGGAATTTTTTTTTTTTAAGAGGGAGGAGCACAAGCAGGAGTAGGAAAGGCAGAGGGAAAGGGAGAGAGAGTATCATAAGCAGGCTCAATTCCTAGTGCAGAATCTGACATAGGATTTGATCTCATGATCTTGAGATCATGATCTGAGCCTAAATCAAGAGTCAGATGCTTAACTCACTGAGCCATCCTGATGCCCTGAGGAATTCATCTTTTAAAACAACATTTCTTCAGTTGTTATGTTGTATGTAGTCCCCACTGAGGCAAGAACTGAGGGAAAGAGACTGGTTGGGAGGCTATTTTCATCATTTAGCCTTGAAATATTGGTGTTTTAGATCAGAATGGTAGTAGTGAGGATGATAGTAGGTAATTGAATTCTGGATATATAATGAAAGCAGAGCAGATAGGATTTACTGACAGATTGGATTTGGAGTGTTAAAGTAAAACAGGAGAATCAATGATGGCTCCAAGATTTTGGAAGGATGGCCTTGATATTTATAGAAATGAGGAAGACCTCAGGATGGATAGGTTTTTGGGAGAAAAATAAGTATTAATTTCTGGGCATTTTAATTTTGAGACATCTATTAGACACATAAGTGGTGAGGCAGAATACACACCACACACACACACACACACACACTGGGCTTCAGTGGAGAAATCCTAACTATAGGTAGAAATTTGGGAGTGGTCAGCATTAGATGATATTCAAAGAGAAAAAATGATATAACTTAGGGAAGGAAAGGAGGAGAGAAAAGATCTAGGGGACTGGAAATCTGGGCATTTCCACATTTGGAGGTCAGGAGATGTTGAGACTGAGAGAGACCAGGTAGGCAGAGAACTCGGAGACTAAGTGAAGAAATTCTTTCAAAAAGAAGAGAATGGTGAACTGTGTCATATGAAACCAGGAGATCAAGAATGTTTGGGGTCTGATATTTTATAATTGGATTTGGCAACATGGAAGTCATTAAAATTTGGCAAGATCTGTTTCAGTGGGTGGTAAGGGCAAAAGGCTAACTAGAATGGATTCAAGACAGAAGGAGAAGAGGGAATTTGAAAACAACAAATATAGACTTTAAAGGAGTTTGTTGTGAAAGGATACAGAGAAATGTGAAAGGGATGTAGCTTGAATGGGACATGGGTTCAACAGAAGCTGTTTTTTTTTTAAAGATATATTTATTTATTTGAAAGAGAGAGAGGGAGAACAGGAGGGGCAGAGAGAGGAAGAGAGAATCTGAAGCAGACTCCACACTCAGCACAGAGCCCAACGCAGAGTGTATGCACGACCCTAGATCATGACCTGAGCTGAAAGGAAACATTTTGCATTATGATGTAAGGTTATCAGGTTACAGTGGGGCAGAAGGGGTTTTTGAAGATTTCAAGAAACAAGAAGGAGGAATGAAACTGTCATTTGTGATTATGGGTTTGAATTTCTGAGGGAAGAACCATGGATTATTCATAGCAATGCTAAGAAATGTGGACTCAAAGTTGAAGTGAGAGTAATCATTACAGTTAGTATTTTCTCCAGGTTCTGGCAAGAATAATTGGGTAGTTGTTTTAAAGAAGGGCCAGTGTTTCTTCATGCAGATATGATGAAGGAAGAGCTTACCCCATTTTAATAAATAACAACTCCATTCTTCCATAACCTTGGAGCCATGGTTGATTCTTCTCTCTTTTTTTTTTTTTTTTTTGCACCCCAAATCCAATCTATCAGAGAGCAATTATAGGGCTAGACCATGGATGAGATGCTGAATAAAGAAGGAAGCAGGATTGTTTGGAGTCAGGAGTTGGAAATGAAAAGTGGTGGGGGGGGTAGATTGGAGATCCTTAGTGAGGTTGGCAAAATACTGGTATGGATTACTAGATGAGTGATTTGGATGCAGAGCAGGTATTTTGAAATCGATATTTGAAGGTGCTGCAGTTATCAATGGTGCTTAAAACTTGCAAGCAGAACCATGTGAAATTTGGGGAAAAAGGTCATCAGAGCTAAGGTGGTTAAAGAACTGAGAGGCCGGCATATTTGTTGGATATTGAAGGATCAATAAGACAGTAAAAGAAATAAAAGACAAGTTAGGCATTAAGGTCATTGACAAATAAAAGAGAGTCACTAGGAGGTGGATTCATGGCATCAAAAAAGAATGAGTGGTAAACTAATGAAACAAGCTTCACATGATTTAGGATTTGAAAGATAAAGTCTTTGGAGAAGGTATTGGAGAGGAACAAACTAATTTTACTTGAAATCTCTGAGATAAGTGGGATGTGAAACAAACTATAGTTACCACTTGAGAGCATTGTAAAGGCAAATCAGTTGTTAGTTATAACAAGAAGGTAAAAAGTAATTTGAGGACACAGGTCGGGGAGCTTGCTGATTTAAGACTTCAAATTCTAGGAGGCAAGATGGAAGGTACAGGAAAGTAGGAACAAATTAGGACATGTCCAGAGTAGTATGGGGGTCACCCTCCCTGGAAGAATGGATAATTTGCCAGACTAGGATTTCTGATGATGATGGAGGGGAAAGGGAAAGTGAAGACATGATGAGACTCATCCTGTAAGCCTCCATGCAAGAGATATCTGAAGACCTTCAAGTGGCTGACTCTAGAGGAAAAGATGTAGCTCATGAGAATTAAGATGTTGTGATGGCTTGAGATACTGGGAAGAAGGAAAAGGATATGATGGGAATAATTTCATTTATGTGGCCTTTGATTCAGGGGCTTTCTTGGAATTTTTCTTTTGTCTACTTATCTAAAAATTAAAAGAAGGCAATATTATTTTTGCAGAAGCAAATTAAAGCATTTGGGGAAATCTATGCTGAAAAAATAACTACTATAAGCTTTTTCATTCAGGACATTTATTTTGTAGCTACTTTCCATTTCAAGTGATGGCATACATTTACATTTGAATTACATACCTGTTCATTTGTTTTACCTATTCACTCAGCATAGAAGCTTGGGCTGGAGACCAAAGTGATCCTAATAGTTTGGCCCCTCAAATAAACCTGAACTCTGATATAAAAGAAAATACAGTATACAAATATATACCCATACCATCGAAGATGGATTTGATCAGGGTTGAAATGAAAAAGCTTATCATTTTGGGAGAACACATATTATCTTTTCAATTGCTGTATTTTTAATATTTTGCACTGTCTAGGCCTGATTATATAGATGCAGATTTAGTAATCATTCAAAGCTCAAGAAGATTAAGTGAATTTCAGAATTGCAAACAGAATGAAGCTTCTCAAAATCCTGGTTCATTTAAGACTTGTCAAGATATTATTAATACATATTCACCATCCAGGGATCAAGTATATAATCCCTTTCTCTTATTTTTTTTTACAAGATTTGAATGGATATTTACATGATGTGTGCCAGTTGACTCCAATTGACTTGGGATAGTAGAGAAAGTAGGAAATGTCTATTTGGTTTTGAAGGTGCCCCTTAACCTCTGTTTCCAAATGTCTCTGACATCACCAGTCTGTGAGTACAAATGGGGCCAAATTATAATAGTCAAATGTTTATCTTTATTGCTAGTTACTGTTCTAACCAATTTGCATGTGTGAATCCTTGAAACCTCACAGCAGTACTGTGAAGTAGAGATTATTATCACCTCCATTTTATAGATGAGAAAATGGTAGCACTGATCATTAAATAACAAGGTCATACAACTATTAAGTGGTAAGTCAACATTTGAACCCAGGGACTCACCCAGAACTTAAAATCTAATTAATGTGTTATATTATTTCATACATGGGAGCTTCCAGTTCCTTACCTGCTGAAATGAGGCCTCATCTTCCATTTACCAGATATTTCTTCTCTTTCCCTTGATGTTTCTTATACCTAGCAAGCATTTAAAGGAAGTTCTGAAAAGTTCCTCACATGTTCTCTTGAACTAATACACAAACAGTTTACAGAATTTCTGCCAATTGTTCTTTTCTTAGTTTCATTGTCCCCTATCCATATCTCTACTTATGAAGCAGTCTTGTTGTCAGATGTGAAAATGTTGAAGTCCACGTTAAAGGTGTTATCCCTTACTGCTTGGAAAATTATCAGTCCTCAAGGTCAGATCAGGTGTGAAGGTTAGATGCAGAAATGGATAATGAATCTTGGCTCAGCTTGGATTGTCACCTCAACACTGTACCAGAACTGCTTGTGGACAGCATTCCTCCCTCCTCAAAACCTATTGAGAATAGTTTCTGCAGTTTCTCTCAATAATGCACCTGTCAGTTTGTGCTCCACATATCCTAAGGGGTTGAATGAGAACAGAAGCATTCTCTTGTTCTTCATATCTATTCTTCTTCAGTGCCCATGTGCCAGAAACAAAATGAAATGAAAAACCTAAATGGGTTCCTCTTTGTCACCAAAGCCAATGCATTTCGAGTTATATCAGTGGATACTCAAGGGGGTCACCCATGCGTTCCATACCCTGGCAGGCTGCCTTTGGGTTTAATAAGGACTTTGAATTCACTTACTTCATAACAATTTTTTTTTAAGCTGTTGGGTGAAGGAATGCTTCTGAGCAGGTTTAGAATCTCTATATAAATTTCAGGGCCATCAGAAAACAAGAAAGGACACATATTTTAGCAGAAAGAGGCATATTAAGGAATTTCATTAGAATCTCAAAGAGCTAGTTGAAGGCAAGCCTTAGGCACAAATATGAATTAGATGATATTTGTCTTCAGCATTGCCAGCTTCTTCCTTTTAAACCTTTCAGTTCTTTCCTTGCTATAACTCTTTGTCAGATTCAGGAAAAAATAAAAAGCAAATGTAACTATCAATTTGGGTTTAATAACTTTTTACATTTTAAACCCATTTCAAATGATAGATGATAGACTTTTGTATTACCAAAGGAGTTTCAGACGTCACTGACAGGCATTGGAAAGATGGGCAGAGGATTTAAAAAGTCCCGTGTGACAGCCTTGAAAATCACAGCTCACAACCTACCAGCTATTCTGACTTCAAGGCTGTTAAGTTAGTAGGTCTATTTAAAGATTTTTCCAATGTATGCTGAGAAAGGAAACAGAAGTATGTTGTTTCTTTTTGTACTTGTATGGTGTGAAACTCATTTGCCTAGGAAAGTTTTTTACTTTGTCAATGTTTGTACTTTAAAAAACCATATTCTTAATTTGGACGGGTAACTGTGCCAAATATCTTGGCAACTTAACAAAAAGATAGCTTTAATGTTAAAGGAAAATCATATACCGTGAAGGCTGTCATAATATGTTGCACTGATAGGGGAAAGATGGAATTAATATGACATTTTCTTGTTAACTTCAAATTTCAAAATTAAAAAACATTTTTAATGTTTTTACAAGCAAGAAATAAAAGTCTTGAACACATAATTTTTTGCTCTTTATATCTGCAGCAACTAGAAACAATGTATCTTTTAGCAATAATCATAATTTTATTTGATATTATGAGTTGATATGAGAAAATTTAGCAGTGGAAGATTTCTGTAGCTATGTAGAATTTTTAAGTCCCTTGATATACCTGAATGGATCTCTTAGTTGAAATGTGCTTCATAATAGCTACTGAGTATTAACTATGTTGTCAATAATAATATACCACATTTTCCAGCACATATTATATGCCAGATGATCCAGCAGTATATCATCTTTAGTGTTTATTAAAAACTTGTGGAATAGGTTTTGTTCTTCCTAATTTGCAGAAGAAATAGAAGCTCAGATAGTTTTGTTGACTTGCTCAGGCATCAGTAAAATACTAGAACTGAAACTCAAATGCTCATCTCTTCAGACCTAAAGCCTTTGCTCTTTCAGATGTATCCTGCTACATCTCCAAAGCAAAAATCAATCCCAGACTATTTGTAATATCAGTATATAACTGATAGTATTTGTAAGGGCTTGGGTTTGGACAGGGGGAAATATAGCAAGGTAATGGGGGATAGGGTAAGTAAACACAGTTACTTAAGTTACAAAAGTTAGAGGTAATTCCGCCTAAATTAGACTAAGTTTGGAAAAGTAGGAGCACTGAAGGTGGGTTATGGCTGGTGGCCAAACCAAGTAGACACATCAGGAGAGGAAACTATATTACAAGAGATTTGAAAATCAGCAGAAGCAGAGGTCTTTCAGTCAGAATTCTGTACAATTGGTAATTTGAGGAGCATTTAATAAAGGAACTAATTTAAACATTGGACAGGGTGGAGAGAAATAACAAGGGATAGTGTGATCTCTATATCTAAATAACAACTGGAAGCTATTATTACCCATAGGTCTACAGGGGTGAGGGGACAGTAGTTACTAAAATTTGGAGATGACATCATGTGGGAAGGCTATAATACAGTAACTGTGACCTTTACAACCATCCCATTTACCCCATAAGGAGGGTGCTCAAGGAGCAAATATCCCCACCTTCCCTCCAATCTTCTATGGTGCCCTTCTGTGACTCAACAGAAAGCTGGAAGGCAAAGCAGTCTGTTGATGAGTTCCATGTTGGTCAGCTCCTTGAACACAGAGAAAATTGGAGAAAGTTGGAGAGGAGATCTGGAGATGCAAATGGATGTTACCCAGCACAAAATGTCAGGCAGTGGGTCAGAAACTTGATTCAAAATCAAGGAGAGGGCAGAGCTGGGACAACAAGAAACCTGAGTTAGGATCAAATGAGACTTGAGAACTGAGGCTCCAGCTTCCTTCACTCACTATACTGGTAAGAACCATTCAATCATTCACTATTCATCCATCCATCCATCCATCCATCCATCCATCCATCCATCCATCCAACAAAACATTCTTTAGTTCTATATGCCAGACATATATTTTTATAGCATATGGTTTTAGTACTGGGTGCAGTTCACCATATGAGCTCAGTCATGAGGTATATTAAAAAGGCAACCAGAAACATATTCCAGGTGTGTTAATTAATTATTTATGTACTGTTCTGTTATCTACTATCACTCTAAACTTTGAAGGCAGAACCAGAGAGTCTTTTTTTTAAGTTCTATTAAATAATCAGACTCACAAGATTACCATAACCCATGTGGCATCAAAGTTGCTTAGAAGGAACATGGGACAGGAACCCCAGTTGTCCAGGGCTGAATCAGGGATTGCTAGTCCATGGAACTAGCCCTCACATCAGACCATGCTGATGTCTGTATGACAGTCAAAGAGCTATAATTTTTGGTTCCCCAAGGGATATCTCAGGTTTGAAAGAGTAATTCTCAGATGGAGCAGTTATGAAAGATCTCCTGGCTTAAAACTTCATATACCACAGAAGCCAATATCTCTTATAGGAGTCCAGAGGCAGGCTTCTATAGAAGGTATGCCCAGTTCTAAGAGTCTAAAACTCTGGTATTCCCATGTAGTATTTACCATTCATTTATAGTTTTTACCATTCCATATTCAATTAACCAAGCAGAAATGTAGCTGACAAACTTCCTTTATCAGGTTGCCAAGGGAACGGATCTGGAAAATGAGTTGAATGTCAAATTCTAAGAGAGGAAGGGGAAAGATTTGTTAACCCTTTGCCTTCATATAGTGTGTGAAGTACTCCAAAATAGTACTTGATGGATCAAATAGAACCAGAGAATGACATGAAAATGGCATGGGCAGTTAAAATTCCTTACTGAGCTAGCGTTTGACAGCTCAAAAGACAAATTCAGCTCTTCTTACAAAAAAGAAAGCTCACATTCCATTTTGTGCCAGCAAATGATTTTAAATAGTCAGTGAGCCAACAGTATATTCTAAAGAGATGGTCCATCATAAGGTGATGGATTGTTATTGAAACTATTATTATATGAAGAATACTGAGCTAGATCTAGCTCTATATTCAGGTAGCTCTTGGAATTAGCTTATATCTTAATATTTAGTTGCAGTGTACAAAAACATTAAAAAATGATGTATTTTTCTGTGTAATTAAAAACGCATTAGCATGGCCATTCATATATATATATATATATATATATATATATATATATATATTACTTGAGACAAACGACTAGGTTTGAAATATGACTGCTAACTACAAACTGTGATCTTGAGTAAATTACTTTACTTCTGCATTCTTCAGTTCCTTCATCTAGAAACCGAGGAACATGATGGTGCCTGTTTTATAGGGTTATTGTGATGATTGCAAAATGTAAAACTATTAGAAGAGTGAATGGCAGTAAGTGTTCAATATGTGCTTACAACTATTAACTTTCCTGAAGCTAAACAATAAATATGTAGTAAAAGTAAAAATTGAATCCAGGTTGTCATTTTCCAACTTTATTGTTCTTTCTAGCCTTCCACACTGTATGTGCAGTATATAATTAAAATTTCTTTAGAATAGTGCATGTTTTGCCTATGGCATGCTCTGGCATCTGGAGATAGTATTGCTTAGTTATAATTGTACAGTTTATTTCTGAATTGTGATCATTTGGTTAAATTTATTAGATAATGACTGCTGGTTGATAGTTTACATTTTTAGATGCAAATTACTTGGAGGGTAATGATTTTTAATTTTATCTTTTTATATTTATAAGAGAAAATTCAGTATAACAAGTCATTAATTACCTAATGATTATTCAAAATTACAGAAAAAATGTCACTGAGTGCCAGGAGCAAAGGTTTCCTTGATCTATCCATAAATATCTCACTTTCATATTATTAGAACTGTAAATCTCATGATGTGTTTTAAATGTTGCCTGGTTAGATAATATATAGATTCTTTTTTCACATCCACAGTAACGTTCACCTCCATCAGGAAATTTTAGGTAAAATATGGTACTTAATTTAGAAAAGGTACTTTATGGAAGGCATATAAATATGGATCTAAGTTATCCATGTGAATGTATAGCTATAATTGTTTGGAGGACAAGAAGACCATTAGGAGAGAGAGAGAGAGTTTGGAATCTCTGTGGGACTTCCAAGTGTAGATATTTAGGAAGAAGTTAGGTATATGGGTCTGGAATTAAGGAGAAAGAGTTATATTGGAAATATAGATATTTTGTAGTTAACATGAAGGAGATAGTTCAAAACACGACAGTGGTTGAGACATCTCAGGGAGAATATGAGAAAGCATAAAAACCTGGGGGAGTCCAAAAGTTAAGGAAGTATAGAAGAGATTGCAAAGGGAGTGGAGAAAAAAAGCCAAGAGTCAAGAGAAAACCCAAGAGAGACTGTTGTCCTGCAAACTAAGATCCATTCCTTAAACACATATCTTTTGAGCTATTTGTGTGAGATGTTGAGATAAGTCAGGAAACACAGCAGGTAAACTTACTTGGTACTAGGAATAGACAGACAAAAATAAAGTAGATAAGTATATTCCATATTTTGTTAAAAGATGATAAATACAATAAAATACAATGAGGCAGTATAAGAGAGAATGTGTAAAAGTGTTGTAATTTTATTTTTAAATATTTTTAATATTTTATATTTATTTGACAGAAAAGAGAGAGCACAAGCACAAACAGGGGGAGTGGCAGGCAGAGGGAGAGGGAGAAGCAGGCTCCTGACTGAGCAAGGAGCCTCTTGCGGCTCAATCCCAGGACCCTGGGATCATGACCTGAACCAAAGGCAGACACTTAACTGACTGAGCCACCCAGGTGTCCCCAGTGTTGCAATTTTAAATTGGGTAGTCTGGGTAGATAGACAAGAAGATGACATTTGAACAAAGACTTGGAAGAGGTAAAGGAGCAAGAGATCAATTTCAGAAAGGGTACAGTAGTTCATATTTCAGGAGGGTTAGGTAAGGTACTGATTGAAAAGTTTCCATTTGATTTTTAAAATTTGGAGTCGATGTTGACCTAGACTGAAGCAGATTTGGTGGCATTGGAGGACATAGAAGGCAGATTGCATTGGGTAGATGAATCAATGTAAAGCGAGGAGAGAAAAGCAACAAACAGACCTCTGTTTCTACTAGTATAAGTATGAAGAAAAAAAAGAAAAACCGGAATAGTGTCCAGAGAAATAGATTAATAAAGATTTTGTTTAATAAGGATTTTGTCCCATTTTATTATTAGATATGAGAGACTTGAACATAATTATAGACAGGAGAGAAGCCAGCCTAGAAGGGGTTAAAGATCCAGCTGAGCAGGAGGATGCTAATTAATGGGAAGAAGGAAGAGGTACTTGAGGATATGGGAAGTGGGAGGGAGAGAATGGGATATAAAAAAGAACCCTTCTACTGGCACAAAAATGAAAGAAAATATTGAGTTACTTAAAAATAAATTCGTGTTGGGAGGTGACAAATTATGACTTTGTTTTCTCTATGAAGTGAGGAATTAAGGTCCTTTGTTAAAAAATGATAAAGTAGGTAATAAAGGTAGAAGACCTGATGATGCCATACAACTATTGTGGGACAAAGAATAAGGAAATGAATAGGATGGCAGAACAATTTTGAGGGTCTAGTTGAAGCTGGAGTTCATGAATTTTTCATACCATTCATCTTCAGGATTAGGCATCCTGTCCTTCTGCATGCATTCTGCCTTCTCTCTAGTACGCCTTATGCATCTAGGCATAGAAATGAATAGACAGCTGAATCAGTCCAGGCCTGAAGTTATGCCTGGCATGTGTGATGAATTGACTGTGAGAATGGGAGTTAAGGGGTTTGGTAAGAGTGTACTCAAAATGATACTTACATTAGTCATAGAAAAGGGAGAATAAGTATGGGTGGACTAATGAATTGGAACCAAATAGTGAGATTAAAGGGCATAGAAGATGGAGTTTGTGTGAAGGAACTGGAGATATGAGAGGATGTGACTCAATGAATTTGACACTGGAGTTTAATATTTCAAAAATGGGGAGGTTCCTGGTTATATAAAAGCCCAAGATGTGGATGCCTGAAGTGAAGTGGAAGTGGGCAATAAATGGAACTGAGAAGGAGTGAGAACTGTGAAGCGAGGCTGTTGGAGAGGTAAAACACAGGGGGATTGAATTCACCAAGCAAGATGGTGGGAATTAAGAGGAGACTGTGATCCAAGTAGGAAGTAATTGATGAATCAGTGGAAGACTGTAATGAGGATGAAAAGAGGGAGGCAATACATGGATCACATGGCCTCAAAGGAAGATTTCATAATGTTTTAAGTATTCTGTGAGACTCAAGAAGAGCTCCTTGGAAATTCACTCGCAATGGATACGGTATATAGATTCAGTATTTGTCTTTTTTGAATAATAATTAAGTTTTAATTTATTATATTTATCAGTTTATCATAACCCAACCCCACTTAAATTGTTTCCTTAATCAACTAGGTATTGCTTCTTTCAACTATTTATGAATGAGAGCAAATCATAAGCAAATAAGTTATTCTTAGGAATTAAAAAATGCCGATTTCTTGGTCATGTAAAGGAAATCGTCATGTTAATATCCTATAGTTTCTATATTTACTTCTTTAAAAATATACAGTGAGAAATGACATTTGTAAGAAAGGCAAAGGAATGGCTAGTCACCTGTTATAAAAGACCTAGTGTCAACCATTAAAAATGGAATGTAATATTTATAGTTTCAGATACCCAATGGCATATATTTGAAAATAAGTGTGATTTTAGTATACCTGTTGTATTGCTATTTGCTCAGAAGAAAAATCTAGGTACTTATTAAACAAATCTAAATACTTTTTCTTTTGCAATATATATCCTATTTCTATGAAAGTCTGAAAGGATTTTTCTCTAATTTTAATGGAATTCTGAGTTCTCAGAATAAGCAAAACAGAAACATAATGTTGGTAATTTTTTACCAGTTTCTAAACAGGAACATTTTTTTTTTAAAGATTTTATTTATTTGACAGAGTGAAACACGGCGAGAGAGGGAACACAAGCAGAGGGAATGGTAGCGGGAGAAGCAGGCTTCCTGCTGAGCAGGGTGCCCGATGCGGGGCTCGATCCCAGAACACTGGAATCATGACCTCGGCCGAAGGCAGACGCTTTATGACTGAGCCACCCAAGTGCCCCTAAACAGGAACATTTTAAAGAACGGAAACTTTTACAACATGATTTTACAGCTATAATTTTCCTCTGTAATTAACTCAATAAGTTTTTGACTGTGGGCCATCAAAGTAAATAGGCTGATTTTAGTTAAATGTGTATTTCCACTCTTCTCTGGAGAGGATGGGCAAACTACTGACACATTCATACATTGTGGTAAATCTGTCTTTAAATATGACATTAGTTGATTGTAGAGACAAAAGCCATTGTTAATTTTGTTATACAAAATATGTTAAAAATTATTTTGGGGGAAGAATAGGGAAAATATCTTGTATATGATATTTTGTATGATATTTTTGATGTATGTATTTTGTATATAAAATATAGTGTATATGCTATGCATGAAGTTCATAAATACAGAAAATTTTCTCTATTGCCTACAAATGCTAAATTCAGTAATAATGTCTCTGTCTAATGTCATTCCCTCCTTCATTTCCATTTGTCTCCTCTATTCTCTTTCTTTGCATTCTCTGGTACCTTTTTATTGAATAATTCTATATTAAGATTTAAGTACATGCCAGGTATTGTTTGATGCTGTAAATACATAGGGGAAATATATTCTCCATGCTTAACCTATATTCTGTGGGGGAGAAAATTAAGACAAAGAAATATCTAAGATGAGACAAGTGCAATTTCTAAACCACAAGGTAGTGCCAAATTATCCAAGAGGCATGTTTTAGTTTACATTTGAGGACTTAGCAAAACTCAGGCTACCCCCGCATTTCTTCCTACAGACAAAGAAAATTTGGTTTTGAGAAACTTTTCTAGAATTTGTAATCAGAAAATATTAGAGTGTTGATTTTTTTAAAGCACAGTAGACAAAATATGGAAAGATCCCAGATGTCCATCAACCGATGAATGGATAAAGAAGATACAATGTGTGTGTACACACACACACACACACACACACAAATATATACATAAATAAAATCTATATATAATCTATATACAGTGGAATATTACTCAGCCATCAAAAAGTATGAAATCTTACCAATTACAATGACATGGATGGAACTAGAGGGTATTATGTTAAGTGAAATAAGTCAGAGAAAGACAATTATATGATTTCACTCATATCTGAAATTTAAGAAACAAAACAGGATCATAGGGGAAGGGAGGGAAAATAAAATAAGCTGAAATCAGAGAAGAAAACAAATCATAGGAAACAAACTGAAGGTTGCTGGAGGCCAGTTGGGTGGGGGAATGGGGTAACTGTGTGATTAAGGAGAGATTAACTGACATTAAGGAGAGCATGTGATGTAATGAACACTAGGTAATACATACAACCAATGGATCCCTGAACTGTACCTCTGAAACTAATAATACACTATATGTTAATTAATTGAAATTAAATAAAATTTAAAAAAATAAAATATTCAGCATTGATATAAAATTTGTCCTTCGATAAGATTGTAGCTTGAATTAGATACATAGTGGAGGTCTCCAAAGTCCTCTGCCTGGCACTGAAGAAGAGCAGACAGGACAGAAAATGTATCAGGATAGCATATATGCATTGAGAAAGAAAGGAAGCTCTTCCACTTGAGAATGTCTCCTTCTGCCTCAGCACCCTCTTTTAAATGTGCATTGAGGAAGAAATCAGTAAGACTGAGAGATATCACAGATAGCCTCCATATTAATAGTCACCATTCATTGATACCAGGGCATACATTTAAAAAATTCTGTACATTAAAAAAGCTAGTGCAATTATTTGGAGTCCATAGGAGTTGCTATCAGTAAACTGGAGAATAGAAATGATCCTAGGCAAAATTGAACCAGAAGGGCTTTTCTGTTTCCTTACTCTTCACTCACTTCACTTTTTACCCTACCCAGGCCTCCATTTTAGTCTTTTTTTTTTTCTTTAAAGAAATGAGAATCTCTTTATCATTGTTTTTCTTCAGAGAATAGGAATCCAAAAATGTGTTACTCTGATTAAGCAGATTGGTCACTAGCATTATTGCTGGTATATCATTGCAGAGGAATTGCTTTTGATGGTTAGTTTATCTTCTATTAAAAAATAAACATGATCATGACAAGTGTTTAGGTACTTTTTGAGAATATTTATAAGAGCATGTTGTATTTATTTTAATCCTTTTAAAAAAGGTGTTTTGTTTAACATTGAGAATGTAGATTACTATCTTTCTTCAATGGTTTGAAGAATGTGGAAGCAGCTATCTGTTGTGATGGAAAATTCCTTCACTTTTATGGGTTGTTTCCTGAAGTTTTATTTCAGTGAGAAAATTATTGGCCAATTGGTTCAAAATAACACTTTAACTGCATGATTGAGTTTACTTCTTCCCAGCTATGATTCCAGCTTTTACAGTATTGGTCACAGAGGAAAAATAATAGTTTTCTCCTACAGTCAATCTGTCATGTCCCCTGGCTGTGTTGTGGCTCATGACCATTGGTGAAATTAATCAGCTTGGCTCTTTGAGAACATGTTTCCTTGACACTAGTACATTGTTAAGGCCCCAGGAAACATTGTCCATGGCTTGTTTACAGCAATGGCTAAGTTTCTAGAAATTCTGTGATTTACTTTTTTCTTTTTTCTTTGCTACTTTCTCTATTCCATAGTGAAGAAATTTAAAGACGGAATTCTAGATGACTCTTCTATGACTTTTAGACATAATTTAAATTTTCAGAGATAACTTGAATTTTTACTTCAAAGTTTAGTAAATTTTGCCTCTTTCTGATTTTTTTCATTCCAAAACTCTCTAGACTTTTAGTCAGTATTAATAGCAGAAGCATAGTTCAATGGGAATAAGAGCTTTTTTTTATGATATACTTAACTAGAGGCTGTTAGAATCTCCTTCTGTTTGAAATAGTAGCCCCTGTCACGACTGACCTCAAGTCCTTTCCAACACCTCTTCTCTCTGCTCTCTTATTTCACTCACCTGGCAAAGGTTTTTAAAAATTATCTTTGTAGCCTCTTGCTCGAAGTGGTGGTCATATAACATGGTTCCACCCAAGTGGAAGTCCACTGATAGAGTATCTGAGAAAATTTCACATTATAAGTTAACAGGGGCCAATTTGGTGTGCATTGGTCCATCACTACTTCTTTCAGCAGCTAATGAGGGTGTAACATCTGAAGTTATGGCAACCATCTTGTGATTCTGGAACACCCTGCATGGGAGAATCACAGAGACACTGGCCTTTAATAATCAAGCCACTAAGCCAATACCAATCCTCAAATCTGCTCAAATCCAGGTATTTTTGGAAGTAACAAAAATGGAGTTCTATTTATTGTTTTGTTGCATGTGTCTGAAAGCATACTCTGTGTGTGTGTGTGAATATATATATACACACATAAATATATATTATTTTATATATATTTATATATATAAATATATATATATTTATATATGGCATATATATATATATATATATATCATGATATATATCATAAAATTCTCATTTTAACTATCAGTTTCTCTTCATTAGGATACTGGTAGAAGTTGGAGTTGAAATGGGAAAGAGAATTTTCTTGGGCCTATTTGGATTTCTTTTCCTATGTTATTTTGGTTTGTTAATTCAAATTAGCCTCACATTCACTAAATTCTACTTTTTGTTTTAAGATTTTTTTTATTTATTTGACAGAGAGATAGAGAGCACAAGTAGGCAGAGTAGCAGGGAGAGGGAAAGGGACAAGCAGGCTCTCCGTTGAGCAGGGAGCCTGAAATGGAGCTCGATCCCAGGACCCTGGGATCATGACCTGAGCTGAAGGCAGCCACTTAACCCACTGAGCCACCCAGTTGCCCCTAAATTCTACTCTTTAAATCACTTTCAGAGTCAACTAAGTCTTTCTGAATTTATTCGAAATGTAGATTTCCAACAGTATCTTTATAGAAGGCACTTCTATCTTTTCATCATTGCAATGCTGAAATTTATGGTTAATTCTTCTTTGAAATATTTAATAAGATTGACAATTCAGCTGCTCCTTTTTTCCAGAAACAATGGCATCACTACTCCTTGGGGGTCTCCAATCTGCTTCTCTATTATCTCTCATGATGGGGTAAATCTTTCTGGTTGACCCTGTACTATTAAGAGATCTTGTGTCCCCCCCTCAAAAAAAAAAAAAAAAAGAGAGAGAGAGAGATCTTGTGTCCCAATTCTTAATTTGGATGAGGAAGAAGAGTTGCTTGGTAGAATCTGATCTGAGAAAGTTTCTTCCTTAATGGAGTCATGAGATCTATTAAAAATTCTTCTATGGTGGGCCGCCTGGGTGGCTCAGTGGGTTAAGGCCTCTGTCTTTGGCTCAGGTCATGATCCCAGGGTCCTGGGATCCAGCCCTGCATAGGGCTCTCTGCTCAGCAGGGAGCCTGCTTCCCCTTCTCTCTCTGCCTGCCTCTGCCTACTTGTGATCTTTCTCTCTCTCTCTCTGTCAAATAAATAAATAAAATCTTTAAAAAAATTCTTCTATGGTATCATCAAATTTTTTTTCTGGCTGTAGCCATTTAGATTTTTTTATTTAATCATTTCATGTTCATTCAGTTCTAAGCTGCATTTTCATAAAATTCCTAGTGCTTATAACATGCGTATGGTAGGTGTTCAAAAAGTATATTATTTAGATATTAACTGACAAATTGAGAATTAAAAAAACTGTATTGAGTTCTCTTGTTGAGTTCTCTTGACTGGGTTAGAATATAGTTATCTCATATGAAGTTGTGAGTTGGCCTTATAGGAAGAAGTTAAAAAAATCAGCATTTTAATTTAAATAACCAGCTAATTTCTAATAATGCCTCAAAAGGAACTGTGAAGGAGATTAGAAAAATTAGTAAAGCAATAATGAAGCATTTGAGAAATCATAATGAGAAATTATAATTGTTAAGAGAGTAACCACTGGATTTTATAAATATCAGGGTTGCACAAACACCATAATGATGATTAAATACATCTCTTGAGCTTTTGCCTCTGGTCTTAGATGTAGAACTAGAAAAGGCAAAGAAACACAGCTTTGACCTTTATTTAACTCTATGAGCCCAACAGAGGATAATGGTGGCTAAAGTGAAGAAAAGTGTTAAGTGGCTTCATGCACAAGAACAAAAGACCAGAGGGACTTTTGAGACTGACGAGGAGTGCAGTTTTAGAGCTTGTCTCTTTTCTTATTTTTTTTTTTTTTTGAAGCACACTTGGAGCTGCCCATCAATCTCAAAGATTCCTAACACTCTCATAGTTACATGATACTGATCATGATTTTCCCTGCTGCCTAGAATGCCTTATCTATACTGTAAACTCCTAGTCATCATTCAAGAACCAAATAAAATGTTACCTACTCTGTGAAGTATTCATAAAGTCCTCCAAAACATCCTAGAGATTCCCTTCTCTGTGCTCTGAAGAAAGCACCTACATCACACACACACACACACACACACACACACACACACACACACACACACACCACATAGTGTTTATATGTTATAGGACTATTGCATATTATGGTAATTTGTTGTCTTTCTTCCTAGACATTAGTTCTGTGAGGGAAGGGGTTTTGACTCATTTATCTCACTAAACCAGAGTCTCACAAAGCCCAAGACAGAGTAAGTACTCGATAGATATTTGTTAAATGAATGAGTGTCCTAGAAAAGAAGTGACTCAGCAGTAAGATTAAGTGGGAGTTAAGATAAATGTTGTATTACAACAGGTTTTGGGATCAGGGCAGAAGGAAAATACAGGTTAGATTAAATAATGATTGTTAGCAATTTAGAATTCATAAATAAGGTGCTTAATTATACCAGTATTTGTCAGGATGACTTTGGGTATAGGAAAGAGATGCCCTATTCCAAGTTGGCTCAAACAGTAAAGGAAATTGTTATCCACATAGAAATAGAGAGCCAGAGCAGGCTGAGAGTATAGTAAACTGGGGACTCCAGCTTCACAAATTCATGATTCTTTTGGCTCTTCTCTCCTTGTTTGGGCTTTGATGCCAGACTGGTTTCCTTCATGATTGGCAGGTAGTGATTGGCAGTATACACATCCTGGTTTTGGAGTAGACCTTCCTTTCTGCTATGAAGTAAACATTCTTCCTTTTAGTCTGATTGGTCCAACTTAGGTTGTACACTCTCCTGGGTCATAATGGTTGTCAAGTTATGCCATTTAATGATGGTAAAGTGATTGGGATGATTGTGATTGGCCCTCTTGAAGGACACCCTCTTGAAGTTGTAGGGAACTAACTTCCTTCAACCATACAGGCTGAGTGTGGGAGAGTATAATGGTTTAGAGCACAGATATCCTCACTGCCTGTGCAAATCCCATCTCTTCTATTTACCTGCTCTGTGAACAATTTAACTGAGTCTCATTTGTAGTGGGAATGGTTATAGTACTTTATAAATACTGTAAGGTTTGAGTTATTAGACATAAACTATTAAGAACACAGCATAGGGGACACCTGGGTGGCTCAGATGGTTAAGCGTCTGCCTTCGGCTCAGGTCATGATCCCAAGGTCCTGGGATCAAGCCCCACATCAGGCTCCCTGCTTGGCAGAAAGCCTGCTTTCCCTTTCCCACTCCCCCTGCTTGTGTTCCTGCTCTCACTCTCTGTCAAATAAATAAATAAAATATTTAAAAAAAACCCACAGCATAAGCACTATTGAAGTGTTAGCTCTCACTTTTTAATTACTTGATCAAAACTGATGTTTTAGAAAGGCTACAGCAGGGAATAAGTTCTACGTAGGCAAGGAACAATGTTCTTTATGTAAATTTCTGTTTTCTTTATTTTAGGATTATCCAATTTATTTTTGAATCACTATACAATGATGAGTCTCAAATTTAAATGGAAAGGCAATCATGTGGAAGAGCATGTGCTTACTGTCTGTTAAACATTCTGGAAAATAAGAAAGAATATCAGCCTTTTAATTCCCAATCTTAATTCTGCCAGTCTTGTGGTCATATAAACTGATTATAGGTAAAATAAAATAGCTAAAAGTAATTTAGACTAATATTTTTAGGGCTTAATTAGATTCTTAAACACCATCCATTTTACCCTTTCATTGAAAGTAAGAAATTTAGATCCCAGGGAATTAAGTAAATTTGCCCAAGATTATAGTTTATGGTGAGATTGGTTTTAGAATCAAGGATTTAAACTTCACTCGCATGCTATTTTACTGTTCTGTCTGACATCCCTCTTGAGTGCTAGACCACTAGAGATATGTTCCTCTTACTAAGAATTAGCACTTGTGCTATGTTCTGTGTATGTTCTGTAATTTATAGTATAGGACTGCATAAGCAGTTGGATTTAGCAAATCAATGTCTTCAAAGCAACTTTAATATAGGCTGTATAAAGAACTCTTATAGTTAATATCATGACACATACACAAGATTAAAAGAGACAAGCAACACAGTCTACTGGACATAATTCATTTGAGTTTTATTTTTTTTAAGAATTTGGTTGCAAATGTTAGCTTTAATTTTTAGATATATTTAATGACTTAGAATGTCAAGCAGGTTTCCTGGAGAAAGCTATGCTAATGTTTATAAAGAGGAGGGAAAATGCACATCTGAATCACATATTGATTGAAATCCCTAAATATTAGATCTGGAAAGCATTACATAGTGAATACTGTCCATGTTCAAGGATGGAGGAGCTTTTTAAGTTTTTACAGTATAATTTTATTTATTATTTTATATTTTTAAAGATAACATTTATTTCTTTAAGAGAGAGAGTGTGTGTGTGCAGAGGGAGGGGTGGAGGGAGGGGGGAGAGAGAATTCTCAAGTAGACCCCCTGGTGAGCATGGAGCTGGACCCTGGGCTCCATCCCAGGACCCTGAGATCTGAGCTGAAATCAAGAGTTGGATGCTAACTGACTGAGCACCCAGGCACTGCTCACAGTATAATTAAAAAAAAAAATTCACAGGCTCAAAGAGATCACATGATACAATTCAAAGTAAAAAAAAAAGGCGAAGATACTTAATAAGAAGCTCAGCTCTTTGATTATCCCTCTGAAAGCTGTCTTTTAAATTGGTTGCTGACATTTTATTGCCTTACCAATATGTCTTCCAGGAATCACAAAACACATATACGCACTTTGTGTGGTCCTTTGTAGTTCCTCTCTGATGTTCACTGGAAGCATCATAAGCCATTTTACAATTCCTGCAGGACCTTGTTTTTATTAGAGTTGCTTCTCATCTGGCAGTTCACTTATTCATGCTGAAGGATGCCATTAAAGACTATTATGAATTGAAACACTACAACTGCCCTTCATTTGATGCATAATTAAATAGAGGCATAAGATCAAGTAAGTGTTAATGAACAATAATGTATTTCAAAAATCCAATTTAGGAATTGAAGGCATCTCAAATGTGAGAAAATTTACCTTTCATATGTTCACCACTGTGTAGGTTTGCATGATTCAGTGCATTCTTTGGATTCATGTTATCATTCATTAAACATGATTTTGCATGAATGTGTTATAATTTCACAAATTATTAAGGAGCACAAACTGGTTGGCTTTGTTTTTCTAAGTTTTTTTTTTTTTTAAAGTACCTAAACACTTTCCTTCTCTTTTTTTCTACAGACTTTTTCCCAAGCTCTATGCTTCTTTAGTTGTAACCTAAGAGCTATAAAAACATCTAGAAAAGTGTGAATCTGTGTAGCACAGTGCATGTGCTAATGTCAGCCTTCACTTACGTGACTCTTAAACCAATGCTTCTATTTGGGCTTCTTTCCTGAACTGCAGCATTAATCATGAAACAAATATTTATTGAGTTGCTACTACGTTTTATGTGGTGTTCTAAGTGTTTCACGTGTAGCAATGAATCAAAAGCTAGGATTCCCTGCTATTGTGTAACTTATATTCTAATGGGTCAGGGAGCAGGTTGGAGGAGTAGGAGAGGCCAAGCAATAAATAAATAAAATACATTTTAAGTTTGTAGAGAACAGTGCTATGGATTGAGGAAAGCAGGAAAGGGGGGTTCAGAGTACTGGCATTGGCAGGTAGCAATTTTAACTAGGGTGTTCAGCGAAGACCTCACTGGGAATGTGATATGTGAGTTAAGAGATGAAGCAGGTCAGGGCAAAAAACATATGGATATCAGGGAGAAGAGATTTTCAGGCTGAGGAAAGATGTCCAAAGGCCCCGAGGCCAGAGTGTACCTGAGATTTATGAGGAGCTACCATGCCAGTGTGGTTTGAATGGAATAAGTGAGGCAAGAAAAAGTAAAGAGCAAGTTCAGGAATGTTGATGGTGCTACATTGAGTAACCCAGTAGACCACTTTGAGGACTTTGGATTTCACTCTAAATGAGGTTGGAGCCATTTGGGGTTTTGACCAGTAAAGAGATATCCTCTAAGATATTAGCAATATTTCTTTGGTGGTTGTGTGTAGAATAGACCAGAATGTATGATCAGCGACTATCTCCACAATTAAGGTTTCCAAGCACCTCAAACTCAACACTGCATCTATCATCTTCTCATTATAGTCCCCTCCTTTTTCCAGAGTCCCAATTTTAGTTAATGGCACCACCATTTAAATTATAGAAATAATATGATTTATCAAACAGTCTGGAAAATAATCTGGAAAATAACTGAGCATCATGGTAGAGAAAAGGAGACCTGGTGTATTTTTTTTTTTCCTTTTTAGGTAGTGATAGTTTATTGCCTAGAAAGATGTTGTATTTTTTTTTTTTTTTTTTAAAGATTTTATTTATTTGACAGTGAGAAACACAGCGAGAGAGGGAACACAAGCAGAGGGAATGGTAGCGGGAGAAGCAGGCTTCCTGCAGAGCAGAGAGCCCGATGCGGGGCTCGATCCCAGACCCCTGGGATCTGACCTGGGCCGAAGGCAGATGCTTAACGACTGAGCCACCCAGGCGTCCCGAAAGATGTTGTATTTTAAGAAATAATATTTATAGCAATTTCGCTAGTTTTTCAGATGAACAATGCTGCTGGTGATGAACTGCTAATCCACCAAGGGAAAAGACTGTGAAGGACCCTCTCTACCCTTTAGGACTTTGAGCAAAATTATTTACTTGGTATTTTTTTTTATATTTTTTTATTAACATATAATATATTATTTGCCCCAGGGTACATGTCTGTGAATCGCCAGGCTTACACATTTCACAGCACT
>CM053604.1:58387383-58407229 GCA_028646535.1 Procyon lotor | reverse complement strand
ATTAAAATTATTTTTAATTAAAAATATTAGTAATGTATAATAATTTTTCAATTATTTTACTATGAATAATGCTATGGTTGACTTTTTTTTTAAAGTTTTTATTTATTTATTTGACAGAGAGAGAGATCACAAGTAAGCAGAGAGGCAGACAGAGAGAGGGGGAAGCAGGCTCCCTGCTGAGCAGAGAGCCGATGC
This sequence comes from Procyon lotor, assembly GCA_028646535.1. Classification (NCBI taxonomy): domain Eukaryota; kingdom Metazoa; phylum Chordata; class Mammalia; order Carnivora; family Procyonidae; genus Procyon; species Procyon lotor. The sequence continues at coordinate 58,407,034 of CM053604.1, read as the reverse complement.
AGAGCTCGATCTCCGGACCCTGAGATCATGACCTGAGCCGAAGGCAGAGGCTTTAACCCACTGAGCCACCCAGGTGCCCCTATGGTTGACATTTTTATAGATTAATCTTTGTACAGATACTAGATTATATCTTTAGCATAAATTCTTAGGTATGGGATTATTTATATCTTAAAACATTTTTATTTTTTTAAGATTTTATTTATTTGACAGAGAGAAACATAGCAAGAGAGGGAACAGTAGCAGAGGGAATGGTAGCGGGAGAAGCAGGCTTCCCGCAGAGCAGAGAGCCCGATGCAGGGCTCTATCCCAGGCCCCTGGGATCTGACCTGGGCCGAAGGCAGATGCTTAACGACTGAGCCACCCAGGTGCCCCTAAATCTTAAAACATTTTAAAGCATTTGAATATCTTGTTATCAAGCTACCCCCTAAGTTTATATCAATTTTAATTTGCAACATCTAAGAATTCATTCAAGGAATGTTTATTTTGCATTTATTTTATATTGGATAGACAAGAATGAAGTGAGATATTGAGAGAAATACAGGTCTAGGAAGAAAATACCAGGGTCGATCTGTTCTGCATTGAATATTAGTCATCAAGAAACTTCAAAAATTTGAGAAGTAAAACAATATTTTGCTTTTTTATTTCTTTGCTATTAAGCAAAAAAAAATTTTTTTTTAAGTTACTTTGATGGCGGTCTTGTATTGGAACTATTTTGTTGTGCTGACTACTTTGCTTGGCTTCTGTGTCCCTCTTTGGTGAAAGAAGAACGTGAACACCAGTGTTAATTACTTCTCCAATTGGTTGCAAATCATAGGATGTTTTTGCTATCAAAATTAGAGAACTTTCCATTATATGTTGGTAATAAGCTTATCTTTTTGTTTGAATGTTTTAGTGTTCTCTTTTTATTATTCTCCTTTTTGGTTCTTTTCTATGTTTTTTCTTTTCTCTTTCTTTTTATGGTTCTGTTTTGTGTTTTAAAGTGACATTTCTAATGTGCCTCTCTTCCTACTTTAACACTTTTATACTCCTCAGTGCAATTGTTCTGTTATGGGGATTCTGACACTTATCTCTAGTTGCTTTTAAGATTTTATCACTATGTTGGCTGCTCTTCATAATATTTTTAGGCATGGATTTATTCTTATCTATCCTGCTAAGGACTTCATTATGCTTTTTTGTTTGTTTGTTTGTTTGTTTAAAGATTTTATTTATTTGAGAGAGAGAGAATGAGAAAGAGTGAGCACAAGAGGGGGAAGGTCAGAGGGAGAAGCAGACCCCCTGCTGAGCAGGGAGCCCAATGCGGGACTTCATCCTGGGACTCCAGGATCATGACCTGAGCTGAAGGCAATCACTCAACCAACTGAGCCACCCAGGCACCCAGGACTTCATTATGTTTTTCAACTCTTTAGGAGATTTAATTATCATTATCAATTCAAATATTGCCTCTTGCCCATTCTGTTTAATTTGCTTTGTTCCTTCTGAAACCCCTGTTATATTTATTTTGACCTTGTTTTTCTATTGCCTGTATCTCTCAATCTTTTATATTTTCCATCTCTTCATTAGTATGTGATAAATTCTTGTGAATTTCTTTCTAGTTGTTTAGTTCAACTGTTTCAGTATAACCTGTTCAACCTGTTAGGCTTTTAATTTAAAAGCTACTTTTCCCACAACTTCTGTTTTCAAGTCTGTCAATTTTTCTTCTTATCATAGTGATAGCTTATTTCTTATGGCACTTGTCTCTTATTCTGATTCTTTTTATTTCACTTACTCCTACTTATGGTCTTTCCAATTGTTTTCATCATATAAAGTTCTTTTCGTGGTAATACTTCTCTTATAGTATCTGATAATTCTCCCTTGTGGTATTCGTTTTCCTTGTGATATTTCTGGAAATTTGTGATTTGTCTTTTAGTTTCTTCTTTCATTTCTGGTACCTGGTAACTCCCAGTGGTGTGCTAGTAGATGTTTAGTCACCAGTTCACTGAAGAAAGTTTATTGGTTTATAGCATTTGCCTTTCTATGGTATAAATATTCCCACCAAAGCCAATTCTAAACTACCAAAGTGGTGTCATCAAGCTTGGAGTTATTTTTAAATTTAATTTAAAAAATGTTTTTATTTTTTAAGTAAGTTCTATGTCCAATGTAGGGTTTGAACTCACAACCCTGAGACTAAGAGCTACATGCTTTATTGACAGACAGCCAGGTACCCCTGGAAATCTTTTCTAAAAAGGGTCAGATAGTAAATATTATAAGCTTTGCAAGCCATATAGTTTCTGTCACTGTTACTCAAATCTACCATTATAGTGTAAAAGCAGCCTTAGATAATATGTAAACTAATGGATGGCCATGTTCCAATAAAACTTTATTTACAAAAACAGGTAGTGGGTTGAATTTGGTCTATCCATCACTATTTGTTGACTTCTGCTGTAAATGATAATCCATGGACCAAAAGATTTAATAATATCTTAAAGTGATCAAATGTACAGTTATCTATCTATCTATCTATCTATCTATCTATCTATCTATCTATCTATCATCTATCTATCATTTATTTATTTGATATATAGAGAGAGATCACAAGTAAGCAGAGAGGCAGGCAGAGAGAGAGGAGGAAGCAGGCTTCCTGCTGAGCAGTGAGCCCCATGTGGGGCTCAATCCCAGGACCCTGAGATCATGACCTGAGCTGAAGGAAAAGGCTTACCCCACTGAGCCACCCAGGCACCCCGTCAAATGCACAATTCTTAATAGAAAATTAAATTTAATTCTATTTTCTCTATCAGCGCTAAAAAAAAATTGCTTATTTCATGGTATATTTACTTTTCATTTTTTTATATGTACTTTTTTAATACATAGTTGGGAGAATTCTTTTGGGCATAGAAGAGACAGAGTTGTGTGTGTGTCTGTGTGTGTGCGTGTGTGTAGCTAACTATAACTTTGTATTCTAATATTGTACATATGCTTACAGGCTGTTAAGAGAGTCATCTGTTAATAAGTTGATATGTAATACAAAAATTATTTACAGATGAGTTTGTTTTGTATTAGCTCAACTTGGAAAGTGCTGGATCTCAAAACACTTTTTGTAATCAATTGTTCATTTAGTTTTCTCTTGCAAGTATTACATTTCAGTGACAAACCATGGGAGCCTGGAGCTGCCCAGAACTATCTGATTTTTTGCATCTATGAAGCTTCTCAAACCTCCTGTGGTTTATTTGGCACATCTCAAATATAAAAGAATTTAAGTATTGATCTAAGCTATTAAAACACATCATAATTACATTCTTTTATAGCAGCTACTATGTACCATTTCAACCTAATAAATTCTTAAGTATATCTCATTCATACAACTTGGCCTACTGCTTTTCTTAGAGTAACTATTAACTTATATAGGCATGTAATGAAGAGAAATCAGTATAGTACATAGCAAGGAGTGCACGTATGCAGATTTTTCCCAGAAGAACAACCAGTAATTGAAAGTACTAAATTCCCCAAATTATCATCCTATCCCTTTTCAAGCTACTTACCGGACCTATATTGCATGAAGATGTTGTCACTAATTCCATTTTAGACTAATATCAAGATAATGCCCTGGCCATTTGTGTCTTTTCCATGCAATGGTGCCAAATGCTCTCTGCCATGCTAACAGGAAATTTAATTACCAAACTAGTTTTCTGTAATTCACTGAGATTATCATACTGAACACTCTTTTCTTTTAATGTCCCTTTGTGGCACAAGAAATTTCTGCAGTGACTTGGTGACTTAGTCATGGTGCTACATTCAGAATCTTTATAATACAACCAGGAAAGGTCAGGATGCTTGCTTTCCACAGCAAGATTATTCACTCATTAAAAATTAAAATACATTGTTCATTTCAGGTGGTGGGCTGGATGTTATAATTTCCCACATGCCCAATTCAGCAGTACAGAATTAAAACAGCCTTACTGGGTAGCATTTCAGAGGTCATCTGTGTTGGACTCTTTCATACTTTCACTACTATTTATTCCTCATTCCTAATTTGTTAGCATCGAATTTATTGAAAACTTATAGATCTCAGTATGCAAAGATAATGAAAATACTTAGATTTGTGCTAGAGAAGGAAAGAAGCTTTTTTCATTTGATTTTCCTTTTATTCAATAAACATTTACTCGACATTAGCTGTATACTAAGAATAGTGTGGGCCCTGGGGTTGTGAACATGAATAAAACATAGTCACTTTCCCTGAGAAGGTATTAATGTAGTGTGGAATAGACATATGAACAAACAGTTACAATATTATAAGATATTCATAATAAAAGTACAAAAAAAGTGCTGTGAGAAGACTGAAGGAAAAATTGAAGAGTGGCTGGGAGAATATTTCCTCACTTAATGCATGCTGTACGATAATGAGACAATGAATGGAACAACATATTTTAAATGCTGAAAATGAGCATTTGGAAAATGGAAATAGAATAAAAGCACCATTTATAATAACCTTAGAGAAAGGTGTGAAAGAACTATACAGCGAAAAATGTAGCAAATGCAAAATACCTTTCTTTGTAATTTATTAATTTATTTCAAATAGAATTGCTTATTTAAAGCAAAAATAATAGCGATCTGTTATGGGGTTTATAAAATATGTATAAATGATATATATGGCAACAATTTTTCAAAGGACCAAAGGAGAAAATTGAAATATATTATTATAAGTTTCTTAAACTGTATGTGAAGTACGATAATATTATTTGAAGCTAGATGACTTAAAATTAAAAATGCAGGTTGTAAACTCTAGAACACCCACTAAAAAAAAGTATAACTAGTAAGCTTTTGGATAAAATGAAATGGAAAACAAAAAGATAATTCTTTCAAAAAAGACTGAGAATGAGGAAAAATGGAATAAAGAATACAGGGGTAAAGCATTAAACAAATAGTAGAGCAATAGACTTGATCTCAGCAATATTCATATTCACTTTAAATGTGAATGGAATAAATACATCTATTAAAAGACAAAGATCATCAACGTCTCCTCACTTTTCTATTCAACATCATATTGGAGTAAGCAGTTAGGCAAGGAGAAGCAGATTAGAAAGGAAAAAGGAAAAACTATTTTCACTTGCAGACAAGTTTTCTGTGTGTAAGGAAAATCCTAAACAACCTATAAAATACTTACTAGATTTAATAAATGAATTTAGCAGTATGGTAGAATGCAAAGTCACTTACAAAAATTAACATTATTTTTAAAAATAAGCAAATAATAATAAGTAAATTAAAAATATACCATTTACATTAGCATAAAAATATAAATGCTAAAGAATAAACAAAGAAAAACATACAAGGTCTATACACTGCAAACTATAAAACATTCCTGAGATAAATTAGAACTAAAATAAATGGGGAAAAATGCAATAATAGTGGATAAAAACACCTAATATTGTTAAGATATCTTCACAATCAAATTCCAGAAAGGTTAAAAAAAATTGTTTTGAAATTTCAGGCTGATTTTAAAGTTTACATGGAAAGGCAAAGACCTAGAAGGGTCTCCCAAATAAAAAGAAGAAAAATATTTGGGGGACTTACCTAATTTGAAGAACTTATAAAGCTCAGTTATTAGGGTGCCTGCGTGGCTCAGTGGGTTAAAAGCCTCCGCCTTCAGCTCAGGTCATGATCTCAGGGTCCTGGGATCAAGCCCCACATCAGGCTCTCTGCTCAGCAGGGAGCCTGCTTCCCCTTCTCTGTCTGCCTGCCTCTCTGCCTACTTGTATTCACTCTCTCTCTCTCTGTCAAATAAATAAATAATTTTTTTTAAAAAAAAGCTCAGTTATCAAGATGAAATGATATAGGAGTAAATACAGGCAATAGTCAATAGAAGAGAACAGAGCACTGAAATAGAGCCACACTTGTACAGTCAATTGATTTTTTGGCCAAGGGAGCAAGATAACTCAATATGGAAAGTGTTATGACCACAGATACTTGAACAACTGGCTATTTATAAGGAGAAAAATAAACCTCAATTCATACCTTAACATATAATCACATCATAGATTAAAATTAATTGGAGGTGGATCATATTCTTAAAAGTAAAGTTAACAATGTAAAGCTTCAAAAAGAAAATGTGGAATAATATCTTTGAGAACTTGGTGTTGACAGAGATCCTCTGTCAGAATCAAGAAAGAACCATTGATAAAAGAAAAATAAATGATAAAATAAATTTCATAAAAATTAAATACTATTCACTAAAAGCATTTCTAAGTTTCATATGCAAACTATAGACTAAAGAAAATATTCATAATACATATATCTGACATAAAATGTATATCTTCATTTATCTGAAATAAATGAAGAATATCTATAATTTGTAATAGAAAGACAGTCTACTTATCCACAGTCTACCACCAAATGCGTAAGACTGAAAAGGCATTTCACAAAAGATGATAAATAAATGGCCAATAAACACATGAAAATAATCTCAACATCATTAGTAATCAAGGAAATAAAAAAATGAAACCCACAATAAAATGTCATTAAATGCTCATTAGAATAATTAAAATTTAGAAAACTGATAACACCAAATGTTGACGAGGATGGAAAATGGCTGAATTTTTCATACATTGCTGCAAAGGGTTGATAATGTGCCTGGCAGTTTTTCATAAATTAAACATATTTCTAATCTTATGATACATTTTTTTCTCTTGTTTTTTTTCCTGAGAGGACTGAAAACATATTTATACAAAAATATATGTATATAAGTATTCATAACAGAATCATTAATAATGTTAAAAAATAGAGGTACCTCAAATGCCCTAGAGCAGAATGGATAAGCACACAGTGATTCATTAAACCAAACCAAAAAAATGAACAATTACTAAAATTTATACCAAAATGTCTGAATACTAAAAGCATAATGCTGAGCAAAAGTAGCCCAACAAAAGAGAATACATACTATATCGTTTCATTGATAAGAGTTCTAGGACAAGAAAATCTAATTTATAGTGAAAGAAGTTAGAACATTGTTTGCCTGGGAAGTGGGGAATATTGTCTAGAAAAGAGCACAAGGGGTTTTCAGACTATTTTTTACCTTCATTGAAATGTGAGTTACATGGATATGTGCATCTATCAAAACTCATCAACCTATACACTTAAGAACTGTTCATTTTGCTATGTGTAAATTATACCTGAAATAAAACTAAATTTAAAATTTTTTAAAAAGTAGAGTAATTGGCAAAAATGATACATAAATCTCATGGAAATCTCATGGATATAATAAAATAATCTCACAAACTAAAAATTGTTAAGTAGGTTGTTTTGTTGTTTTATTTTTTACTTTCTGACTATATTTTAGTAATTATTTTATGAGGGGTTTACCTTCTTATACAACAGAAAGTCTAGAAGAACAAACGTTCTAGAATTTCTCAATTCAGTAGGTTTATGTTATCATCAAGCACAGTTTCTTCTATATTCCTGCTTTACACCTTTCAACATTTCTCTTCAAGATCATTCCCATTAATGGCTATTATGAATGTTTTGGTTCCAGGCATTTGTGCCTACAAAGCAATGCTCAGCAAAAGAAGAAACAACCACTACTTCTTTGTGTCATTTGAATTTTTTTCTGTTATAAAATATTTGACATATCAAATAGCATATCATATATGTAGGCTTTAAAAAATAATAATGAAACAAACATGCAAATTGAAGAAGTAGACGTGGATCTTTGGTCTTTATTACTCGTGTTAATAGCAGTAGATAGAATATCAATATTCACGCCAGTTCCTCAGGCCCCAGCCCCACAGGATGATTCAAAGAAAGTAAGGTGACTACTGCATATACAGTGGGTTATGTTATAGAAGAGGAACTCCAAACATAAGGAACCCAAATCTTTATAACTGACAGTAATGCATGGCTTGGCCCAGACGGACACTGTATCTTTATTATACTGGAGAGTAATCAAACCTGCCCTTTGCTCCATAGGGTGATACTATCTCTCTCTTCCAAGACTGTTTGCTATATAATTATCCTTGAGAAGATAGTCTGGAATAAAAACAGCCAGTGCTTCTGTTTTTAAGACATGCAGAAATATGAAAGACCTAATTAGAGAATTGTCTTTCAAAAGGGGTGAGCCCTATCTTCCACTCCCCATATTTATGATGCATGACCTCTTGTTTGAGCGTGAGTTAATGGATAGTTTCTTCTTTCCCCAAATATCTGAAATGCAGACTTTAACATAATTAGGCTTCCATGTATGTATGTGTCTATTTTTGGTTCTTTATTAATTTATAAGTCTATCTTTGCATCAGTCCCACATACATTTACTTCGGCTTTCTACCTTCCTAGCCTCCACAAACACCTGCTCTTCTTCAGGAATGTTTTGTATGTTCTTACCCTTTCTTTTTTAAATTTAAAAAAATCTGCCAAATTCCTAAGTATTTTTTCTTGCAATTCAGACCTTCCTTCTGGAATTTTGTTGCCAGCTCTCCTGAAGTTTGTTTAAAATTTCCTCCATTGAATAATTCAAGTCTCTCTTGAATAATCTGAGAGTTGTTAGAGGGGAGGTGGATGCGGGGATGGGTTAACTGGGTGTTGGGCATTAAAGAGGGCACTTGTTGAGATGAGCACTGGGTGTTATATGTAAGTGATAAATCACTAAATTCTACCCCTGAAACCAATACTACACTAGATGTTAACTAACTTGATTTTAAATTTAAAAAAAAGGGGGGTGGTGGCTAGGTGGCTCAGTGGATTAAAGCCTCTGCCTTGGCTCAGTTCATGATCTCAGGGTCCTGGGATTGAGCCCCACATCAGGCTCTCTGCTCAGCGGGGAGCCTGCTTCCTTCTCTCTTTCTGCCTGCCTCTCTGCCTACTTGTGATCTGTCTCTCTCTCTCTCTCTCTTAAATAAATAAATAAAATCTTAAAAAAAAAAGCTGCCACCATTGTGACTATAAATAAACAAAAAAACTTCCTTTACTAAACTCAGTGTGGGTGTCTTCAGTGTGACTTCCCACCATAGACAGGTTCTAAGCTTTGTTTCCTGGACTCTACATGCTACTCTAAAAACTGAAGTTCTCATCTTCAGATATCAGCGGATAGCCTGGGGCCAACTGGCAGCTTCAGCTCATTTACTTCTCTGCATGAAATCTTTCACATCTTTCTTTCTTCCCCTCCCCTCCCCTCCCCTCCCCTCCCCTCCCCTCCCCTTCCCTTCCCTTCCCTTCCCTTTCCTTCTTTTGGCAGTTCAGTTATGCATTAGAAAATATATTTTGTTTATTTCATCTAACTTTTTTAGGAGTTTTATACTGAGAGTGGTTTTCAGGATATCTAATCATTCACATTGTCAGACACAGAAGTCTTGTGTCAGTTGTGGTTTTAAAATTGTTTAACTCACAGACTTGTGTCTTGCACACAATAAACATTCAGTAAAGTGTGCCTTATTGAACTGGAAAAGGTTTCAGTAGGTTTTCTCTGATGCTGCTTCATCATACGCAACATAATACCTAATTTGGTATTACCATCATGACATGATTTTATCCTTTCCGTAAAAAATCATTGATTTTATCCTCTCCTCTGCAAAATTATAAAATACTTCAAACATACGGAAAAGTAGTATAATTGGAATCTTTGTACTTAACCATCAAGACTAAATTAATGTTCACATAGTGCCCATTCTTTTTAGTCTTGGTTTTATGATCGTATAACAAAGCAATGTACCCAATTTTGTATATCTAAAAATTTTATATTAATAATGCAGTGATCTTCATACCCTTTTGGAACTTGCTTTTTCTCCACTCAACATCATGTTTGAAAAATTTATCTATGCTGATAACTTAAGCTCAAATTCAGTTATTCCACGTCCTGTATATAATTCTATTATCCATTATAGTTTATTTAAAAGTCCTTTTATTCTATGATAAACATCCTTACATACATGCTCTTGAGCATGTGTTTGGGATTTTTAACATTAGATGCCTAGAGCTGAAAGTGCTATATGATAGGATGTTCTGAATTTTAACTTATTAAATATATCCAGTTTTTTATATCTAATCTTTATGATTGTGGTGGTATTAATCATTATAAAAATAGGATATTTACCTTCTTTTATTATTTAGTGTTTATGATTTATGAAAAGTACCTAGCACTAGTCAGGATACAGATTATGCTGAATATATGTTATGCATGACACTTTGTTTTTAATTCAAATTACATTAAAGTTTATGCTATTAAATAATGAACAATTAGGTGATTTGGAAATTCATGCCCCCCCCCCTTTTTCTATAGGTATTTATGAGCCTCCATTTATTGTACTACTGCAGTGAACCAACCTTGGATGTGAAAATTGCCTTTTGTCAGGTGTGTGTTCCTTACAGGTAAAACAAGGTACAGTATATTCCCTTGTATTTCCATTTTGCAATTTCAGTTTGCTTATGTTCCACATCAGTTTAGTGTTTATGCAGCATTAAAAGTAACTTGGGAATTAGGAGTGGATAGTTACATGTTTTTTTTCTTTCCCGGTTCACTTAAGCTAGAATAGGAATGAAAATAATTATTTTAATGATTATAAATTAATCACTGGGTGAAGTGATTTCTTACTAGATTTTATTTATACTTAATGCCAGTAATATGTCTTTCCTAATACTTGAAATGTGGCTTGAATCATCAAAATAGCAGAAGTCTGTATTATTCTTTCTCATCGTAGGGACTAATGAGCCCTCTGTTGCAGATGTTTAATACCCACAGATAATAACATGCCAGGGGTGTTCAGTTTGTTTTTTGATGCCTGGTGCTAACCAGTAGTTAGTAAAAGGGTAAACAACAAGAACGGCAAATAAAGGTATATCTACTCTACAATGGGCCGTAGTAAGAAGGTATTGTGCATGGACCAAATAAGAGTCTGCTCTCCTGTATTCATATATACTCTATTCTCAAGAAAGAGGCTATGTGGGGTGTTTATTACTACTATATGTTTAGAGTAATCCTAACTTTAGCCTGTTGTTATGGTATAATTAATAGTGCTCCATTTTACTCTCAGGATTGTTCTTTGGATAATAAATTATAGTAACTTTATTCATGCTCCAAGCAAAAAGCAATTCAGTTTTTCTGTGATGATTTTCATTGTTATCCTCTCATTGAGTTGTGCTGTAAACAGGGAGTGACATACATCCTTTGAAACAAGGTTTAAAAAATAACTCTGCACCTTCTATTATTTTAAAACAATCTTTTCTGTTTCTGGAAGTAATATGTGCTTATTATAGAAAATGTGAAAAAATATAAAGGGAAACAAACATTGGTAAATCTATTCTCTCTAAGCCTAAGCAGAATTTCTATAGGTGGGCAAAATGTGTTACAGGCTATGAATAGGATTTACTGATCTGATCTGCCTCAACTCCCTGACCTCTAAATGTCATAGTGCTGGAAGCCTCAGGCATTTAGATAATTCCTCTTCTGTAATAAGAATTCTGGAACTGGACAGCCTTGGTTAGAAACTTCAAGTCTATCACTTATTAGCCATTTGCTTATGACCTTGGGCAAGTTACTTAACCTCTCTGTGCTTTAGTTTCTAAATTTGTAAAAAGAGGAAAATAAGAATATCTGCCTTCTAGGGTTAAGAAAATTAAATGAGTTAATACTTGCAGAGCAATGAGAACAGTGCTTGAATATGTGTGTATTAAATAGCTGAATAAATTTTAAGTAAATTTACATTCATTCTTCTGGTACTCCAATAGAGTCCCTGTTTTAAGTATTATCAGTATCTTGACTAGTTCCATAGTTTTCTCGCCAACCCCAACCTCTCCCCAAAACCAGACCATGCCCAACTACTTGTTCTGTGTCTTTGTTTAGCTAATAGGCATATCAAACTCTGCATACCCAAACCAAATTCCTGATCTTTCCTCCAAAATTACTCTGTTTTAATTTAGTAAATGCTAAATTCACCTTTCCTGACTGCTTAGGACAAAATCTTTGGAATCATCTTTGGGGCAGCACCTCACATTTAATTTGTCTGCAAATACTGTTGTCTCTATATTCAAAGCATATCTGAAATCTCACCACTTCCCAACATTCTCTCCACTACCACTTTGATCCATCCTACTGTTACCTCTTGCCTGGATTATCACCAGAGTTTCTACATTCACTCATTCCCAAATGGTTTACTCTCAAACATCAAGAAGAATAATATTTTGAAAAGTGTAAGTGAGATCATGTCACTCTTTGGCTAAAACCAAAACAAAAAAGCCTTTCAATGTCTTCTCATTTCACTTATGGCAAAAACCAAAATTCTTGAAATAAATACCCAAGCCTTTACCATTTAGCTACTTAGAGGTCCCCCTTCCTGAAGTGCCCTTCCTTCATTGTCCTCTTGGCCCACTCCTCCACCACTGTCAGGGCTTTGCTCGAATGTCATTTTTTAAGGAAATCTTTCTTGACTATCCTATTTAAAATTGCCCCTTCCTACCTACACTGCCTACGCAACATCCTAGCCTTTCTTTTTCTTTTTCCCTCCAAAACACCTTTTGGTAGCTGATATACCATATATGTGACTAGTGTGTTGCTTCTCTCTTTCTCTCTACTCCAATGCATTTTTCACATAGGCAGGAACCAACTCACTAAGGCTCATAGGAGTTGATGGTGTACCTCTCTCCCCAGCTCAAAGTTGTGATGTGAGGTTGGTAGATGGAAGTCTGTTATTATAGGAGCATGTACATTACATAAATAAGCAATCACTACAGTAAATCTCCTCCCTCCCTGCAGCTGTTGAACATTTGCCCAGCACATTGTTGGAATTTTGCATGTGGCATAGTGTGGACTTTCACTGGATATTTTCGTAATGAATCAATGAATGATATATGTTTGGTTTAGGTAATCGGTTACACCTGTGACTGTGCTTTGGTTGAAAGGAGCAAGACTGAATTATTGAGTAGACTGTCTGGGCCTTGCCACTTGTGAGCAATGTGACTGTGTACTATTTCATTAACTGCCATGAGCCTATCCATTTACTGAGGGCATTAACACTTATAAAACAAACCACGACCAAACAACAAACTAACTCATGTTTTATATACCTCAAGATTAAATCTCAACTTCAAAAATTATCAATAAAAAAGATTTTAAAACTTATGCTATATTTCTAAATCCAGTCTTTATGTAGGTTGAAGTAATTTTTTAAAATCAGCTCCCAACATTTGAGTATAGATGCAGAATGTCTTTTTCTGATAAGACTATTTGAAAGCAAGAGAATAAAGAGTAGCAAAGCATGAACTTTATTAATGACTCTGAATTTTTTTTTTTTTTGCTTACTATGAGCTTTTGGTATCTGGGTACATGCCTATTCAATAACTTAAAAAATTTAAAAATATTACAGCAATCAGAATGTTGCTGGTCATGACTCAGAGCATTTTATTTACTTTCTATGGAATATTTTGTTTGATGATGTTTATTTATTTATTTTTCTTTTCTGTAGCTCTGTGCCTGATTTAGTGCTCTAGCAATTTAGAGAAAAGAATGTATTCCTTTTTAGAGGCAGAGTTATCTACTGAGGTTCACTTTCAAGCTATGTTTTTCAGAAGCTTCTTATTTCAGGAGACATCTCATATGTTCTTGGTATGCTATGGTGTTTACCCTGACCAGCAGAGTTAGGTTTTCCAGCTTCTTGCCAGACACACAATGCATAATGACATGTGATCAAGTATATTCAGGTTCTAGGTCTCTTGAGTCTTAATCTGTGGCTTTTTAATTTTGTCATATTTCTAATTTTTTCAGTTGTTATCAATAAGAAGCCACAGAAAACATAGAGAACAAACTTGCCCAGATAGTTTTTTATCACAGGAAATATGTGTATTATTTGTAATACAATAAGTTGTTGTTGTATTGTTGTTGACCTTATTTTTTAGTTGAATTGCTTGAAGACATAGAAGTCATTGAATTTTTTAACTACTCCAATTAATTTTTTTTTAATATTCCAATAAGCAGCTTTTGTAGGCAAGATGTCTCTCCTAATATTCCGGGGAGAAATTTGTCTTTGTAACATTAGACTATAAAAGATTAATCTTTAGTTTGGACTGGTATGAATCATTTACAAAAATATAGACTGACAGGGAATTGAAAGTGCAAACACTCTCTGGATCTCCCTGAGAAACAGGTAGGCCTTCTCAGCTTTCTTTTCTCAATTGAAGAGATAATTGCAGGACTGTTTAATTTCACTTTTGCAAATTGAAAAAAAATTTGTAAAAAGTGCTATTTTTTTACATTTAAAAATATCATTAAACCTGATGCCAGTTTATATGGTTTAAAAAATATATATTTCTTTGCTTTTAAGGCATACTGAATTTAAAGTAACTTAATTTGCTTAACTTTATCTCATTTGATGGATCTACGGTGTTTCTGTTTCAAAGACAATGAGACTATCCGGTTAAAATTTTTACACTTAAAATTGGTTGGTCATCTTAGATGGAAAGACTTTTATACCAACATTAGAGGAAGAGATCAACAAAGGGAAAGATATTTTGATGGGGCAAAGTAAAGGAAAACCTGTATAATCTGATAGGGAAACTGAAAACCATTTTTGGTGGTCTCTGAAATAAATGACATTATTTGTATATTTTAGATTTGGGGGGAGATTGCCATCTCAAAATACCAATTTAGACATTGATTTCCTATAAATACGGCTTAAGGGAATCAGTAGATTGAACATGGATATATTTGAAGTTCTTGGTATTTTGTAAATGAGTGGCTATGATTTTGAGATACAAACTAATAAATCTTTCCTTGATTATTTTAGTTTTTCATGTAACAGGGAAAGAAAATATTTACCTTAGTTTCTCCTTTTTTAAAAGATTTTTTAATTATTTACTAGAGAGAGTGACCAAGAGCATAGGCGGAGGTGGAGGGGAGGTTGGCAGGCAGAGGGAGAGGGAGAGGGAGAAGCAGGCTCCTTGCTGAGCAGGGAGCACAATGTGGGACTTCATCCCAGGATCCTGGATCATGACCTGAGCTGAAGGCAGCTTCTTTTTTTTTTTACATTTCTTTCTATTAATTTTTTTTCTTTAAATATTTTTATTAAGCAAACAAATCAGTGCATCAATACAGTAAATAACTTGGACAAAATCATATGATAGTGATTTTTTTTTAACATATAATGTATTATTTGCCCCAGGGTACATGTCTGTGAATCGTCAGGCTTACACATTTCACAGCACTTAACATAGGACATACCCTCCCCAGTGTCCACACCCCAGCCACCCTATCCCTGAAGGCAGCTTCTTAACCGACTGAGCCACCCAGGCATCCCTTAGTTTCTCCTTTCAAGGGGTTTCTTCTCCTGTGCGTTATTTGAGGAAGCCTAACTCTGACTTTCATCTACATCTGCTTTTATACATTGCATTTATTTTTGCATACCTTAAAAAAAATCTCAACATATATGCTTTAGTGCATGGACTGTCCGTGGATAAATTATTAAAGACATAGCAAACATTATTGTAAAAACATGGTAAATTTTGAATCATAAAATAAATCACTAAGATATCTATACTATCAGGATAACTAACAATCCTATTTTTATGAATGAATGTTTCATAATGTTTGATAATAGTTTTTTTCATATACCCACACATGACAATGGCTGCCGTGAATTTCAAAGGAGTAAATTTAAAGTTGTATTTGTGTCTTATACCCTGGGCAGGTTTTTTTTTATAATGTTTTATTAAATAATTATTTGAGTTAATGAATAGATTCAGTTATGCTACAAAGATTAACAAAAAATGTAAAGGTCTTAAGATTTGGTTCTATAATGAACTTTCTCCTATATTGGTTGATTGTGGATATGTCTTTGGTTTTCTCGAGGCACAAAAAAGGTTGAACTTGACTTCTTGTTGAATGATCTTAACACAAATATAAATGTAGCTTAGTACTACAAGTTCAATTATGGTTGAGGTATTAATCAAATTAAATGAAGTTATTGCCTACATCTTTAAAAATATTTGTGCTGTAAAATATCACAGAATTATTGTGATTTTCAGTGTATGGAAAATCATGCTCAATGTGTGGTTTCTATTTTGATCTATAAAGTGTTCTTAAGTAATCAACTAATTCCTTAAGTGCAGTATTTTAATTCTATGTGAGACTTTGGAAAATGCATTAAGTGATAATTTTGCTTTTTGGTACAGGTATTATCTGAGGTTGGGGTACATGATAAACAAAGACTGAATTTTTCAGTAGGTTAAGAAAAATAATGGTAGCTTAGATCACGAGTTCTAAAACCAGTTTCGATCTGGGATGTGTTATTCAACTCTTCTTTTGTTCATCTTCTCTAAAGGTGAATATTTATTTGGTTATATATTCTCTACATCTCCAAATCATTCCAAAAAAGGTTAAGGCAGTTACAAAAGTACATATCCAAAGAGATGAAAACCCAGAACACAGAACTGCTAAACTTACATACTGATTAGATCTTTTTGTAATTGTGCAATGAGAGAATCACTATCATTTGGATTTAAGAATACTGCTCTTTGCACCGGGTATTATATAAGACTAATGAATCACAGACTTGTATCCCTGAAACAAATAATACATTATATGTTAATTATTGAATTTAAATTAAAAAAAGATAAAAGGATAAAAAAAGAATACTGCTCTTTGTTGTATATATGAAAACAAAGTTCTAGTGTCCATTTTTAAATGTATCATTTGATAAGCTTTAATTTCCTCTTCTAAAAAATACAAAAATTGTTTTATAGATAAGTCAGTGAAATTTAGATAACTTGTAAACATTCTGATTCCTAAGTAAATTTTTACTCTCCTTATAAGGGAATATAACCTCTTACTCCTACCTTGAGAAAGAATTTCTTTAAAAATGAATTATTATTTAGTAACCCAGAAAAATTTTCCAGTCTTGATTCTATAATACCACTTATTATTGCCTATTTTAGACTTATTTTTTCTTTATTGTAGACAGACTGGAAATATGTAAATAAGAAATGTAGACTTCAGTCTGATTAGTTTAGTAGGTTACATCATTGTGATAATGAAGTCAGCATTTCAGGTTCGATCCTGTAAGGAAGAATTTAATATTAAGCTCTTTGAGGGCAGGAACTTTTTATTATTGGTGTCTGGAACATTGCCTTACACAACTGTAAGACCAAATAAATATTTGTTGAATGAAAAACATAATGCAGTAATAGATAGACCTCAAGTCTCAGTGACTTATCAGAGCAAAGGTTTATTTCTTTTTATACAAAGTCTAGTACAGGTTAGCAAGGGTGATTCAGGAATTTGGTTTCCGCGACCCTGTGACTCAGGAATTTAGGTTCTTGCCATCTTGTGCTGTGCCAACTAAGACACCAAAGTGTGGAAAGATATGGATTGTGGTGGCACATCCCCTAAATGCCCCTGCCTTTAGCTAACACCTGCCATTTCTACTGTAGTTCACGGATCAGAACTCATCACGTGGCCCTAACAGAGCTGTAGGGCAAGGCTAGGAAATGTGATGGAGCCTATAAATATTCATAGAATATGGTTTTTTTTTTTACCAATGAAAATACAGAAAATATTTTATTACCTGACCATTCTGAACCCTGTTGGTTATACATTCACTGTATAGCAATATCTTAGTGTCTTGGGATGGCACTACAGTTCAAGCCAACTTTTTGTTAATGATATTCTTAAATTGCTAATTTCCTTAAATGTTTTCTAACATGTCTTTAAATATTATCTAACTTCTCAGTAATAATAATTATAGTAGTAGTAATACTTATAATGATCATATTTGTTGAGGGTTTTTTTAATAAGCTTATATCACACTGAGAGCTTTACATAGATTATCTCAGTTAACCTTCTCACTAATGAAAAGTAGTAGATTATTGCTGTCATTCCATAAATAAGTACACTGAGTGTAAGATTATAAAAAGCTTAACCAAGACCTTACAGTGAGGATTCTTAGATAAAAGCTAGATTTTTGCCCTATGCTAAAGTTCTTAGTCTAGGATTTCTCAATTGCAAAATGAGGATGTTAAGTCTTATGTGAAATGATTTATTATAACCCAGCATGGTATCTGGTCCTAATACTAGTCTAGTGCATAGTAGGCATTGAAGCAATACTAGTTTTCTTCCTTCACATATAAATAATAGGAAGCAGAAGCCAGGCCTTCCCTATTATTGATCACTACTCTGTGCTTTTTCACATCATTGAAAATAATGGTTAAACATAATTTAAGTCTTAAAGTTTTACTTCATTATTGATTTGTTATAGGCCATGATTCCACAATGTATCCATCTCTGGGCAACCAATATAAAAGTCTTATACATTCCAGGCCATAATCGTCCTTAGAGAGTAATGCTTTAAGAAACAGAGTGGAGAGGGGTGCCTGGGTGGCTCAGTGGGTTAAAGCCTCTGCCCTTGGCTCAGGTCATGATCTCAGGGTCCTGAGATCGAGCCCCACATCGGGCTCTCTGCTCAGCAGGGAGCCTGCTTCCCCCTCTCTCTCTGCCTGCCTCTCTGCCTACTTGTGATCTCTCTCTCTCTGTCAAATAAATAAATAAAATCTTTAAAAAAAAAAAGAAAAAAAAAAAGAAACAGAGTGGAGAAAATATGCTCTTGACAGAAGAACAAAATGGAGTCCTAAATATTCTTAAATATTGTTGTCTCAAATCTCCTCCTTTAAAACTCAAATGTAAATAATTTGATTCAGATTTAAAATGGATTGAACACATGCTTCTTTGCCATAACAAATAGAACAGGAAGCATGGCTTCTGCTGACTTTCTATGACAGTCTTAGAGTAGCATCATGAAGCAATTCAATATGCTGGTCATAACTGTGAGATTGAATAGCTCAATATCATTTTGCCAAAAGCACAATCATCATTTTTGGCAGATAACAGTATCCAAATCACAATACTAAAATAATATCCAACAGACTGACGAGTTAATTTTCTGGATATGCATTTTGTAGTGAGCTCATCTTGGCTATCCTATTGAGATAGATCAATGTTACATCCATAGTATCTTTGATAGTGTCTGGCAAACAGTAGGTGATCAATATATATTTAACAAATGAATGAAATCAGACCCTTTAAATTTCTCAGCAGTTCTAAAAGTCCAGCTTTCCCTCACCAACACTGTCTTCTTCAACCCTGAATTATGTAATGTTCAGTTAAGTTCAAACTCTGAGCTGACTCAGTTGATAAATGTAAGAGAAGGGGATGCTATTAATTCATTTGTCTTGATTTTTCTAAACCCTATTCCTATAGCTCACCTTATTGTAAGAAAATCATATCATTGTTCTTTTTTTTTAAGATTTTATTTATTTATTTGACACAGAGAGAGAGAGAGACCACAAGCGGGCAGAGAAGCAGGCAGAAAGAGAGGGGAAGCAGTCTCCCCGATGAGCAGAGAGCCTGATGCGGGGCTTGATTCCAGGACCCTGGGATCACGACCTGAGCCAAAGGCAGAGGCTTTAACCCACTGAGCCACCCAGGCGCCCCTCATATCATTGTTCTAAATTATTTTAGCTGACCTAGTGAATGGTTTAGTTAAAAATAAAAAGAGCCCATGTTTTGGAGTTGAATAAGCTTCATTTTATATTAATTGACATCACTGATTAATGGCTCCACGACTGTGAGCCAACTAAAAGCTCTATATGCCATTTTCTTCACCTGTAGTCAGTGTTAAATACAGTATTTAACAGAATACAAATTCACCTTTAGTAG
>CM053604.1:58346981-58387283 GCA_028646535.1 Procyon lotor | reverse complement strand
TACTGCTTGATGTTTGATTCCCAGAATTATTAAATAAAGAATTATTGAATATATTCTTCCTGAAGTTAAGTGCTAGAGAAATTTTATCTTTCCGTGAACTGGTATGACATATTCTATGGGATTAATGAATCAAAACTTGCCACTGATTGTGTTTTGTTGTTGTTGTCATTAGTTTTTTTCTCTAGGTTTGGTGGAAGAATGACACTATTTTGTGCTCAAGGCAATAGATATTCATAACTTAAGCTTTCTGGTAAAACTGTCATCTCCATCTGCTTTACTTGAGATCTGTTCCTAAACCTGGATTTAACGGTTTCATTGTTCACCTATCTTTGATGGTGTTCTGCACAAATCAGAATATAAATAATAAATGAATGAAAGAATAAAATGACTTGCTCAAGGTTTCACAGCTGTTAAGTACAGAACTAATCCAGACGTGGTGCTATTTTCAGCTATATCATTCAAGAAAAACTAATGAAACTTAATCTCTAAAAATTTCTAAACCTTCATGTCTCCTGCTTAGGAACTGATTAGCAGTAACATAGGACAGTCATGTACAAATGTAAATGGGGAGGGAGTACTTGTGGCATATAGGTTATTAAATTTGAAATTAATACAGTCAAGGTTTTGGACACCTGCAGGATAAGATCAGTAATGTAGGATATTTTTCTTCTCAAAACTCCGTAGCTATAGGCTAGCAACTAACTGGTGATGGGGGACTCATCACACAAACCCCTTTCTTACTGGTCTGCAGCACATGGAGTCTTTTCACAGAACAGATTATATTCAGACATCCTCTCTAATAAAGTGCCTACCAAACTGCCAGCAGCAATAATAACTTCCTTTAATTTAGCTTTAAAATTTTTTGGCAGATGGGAGACAGGGAAGAAATTGGTTTGCTTTGATTTTTTTGCAAAAAGAATTCCCTTATAGCCACATAAAAATAATTATTGATTCAGTTAAGCATGAGATTAATATTCAGTGGAAGAATGAGTTATTTTAAAAAATAATGTGAATCAATAATAGAATAGACTATTCCAGGGGCACCTGGGTGGCTCAGTCATTAAGCGCCTGCCTTCAGCTCAGGTCATGATCCCAGGGTCCTGGGATCGAGCCCCGCATCAGGCTCCCTGCTCTGCGGGAAGCCTGCTTCTCCCGCTACCATTCCCTCTGCTTGTGTTCCCTCTCTCGCTGTGTTTCTCTCTGTCAAATAAATAAAATCTTTAAAAAAAAAAAGAATAGACTATTCCAAACCTAAAATTATTTTGATATTGATTTTCATAAATTACCACTGTGGTGATTTATAATTTTTTAATATAATATTACTATAATTAACATAATTAACTAACATAATTAATTTCTTCTCTGGAAAGAGACTTTCCATTTTGGTGAGCATTTATGAAAACCTTTGGGTTTTAGTATAAATTCAATATAAATTGATGGTAGAATGATTATTTCCATGAGCTAATTGAGAGAACCTTAGTTGGATACTATATTATACCTATGAGAGAGGGAAACACTCCCCTGGGAATATGATGTCTGGTCCAGCTAATGAGGTGCTGATACCAAAGACGGTCACTGTGAAATTTTTGATTCTACATCTTTTATTTACTTGGTTTGAACTGCATTTACTTCCAGTTTTTGCCTCTTCAACTAGCTCTCTTTAAATAGTGATGTCTCATGTCTCTTACATCTATTTTCTAAAATAGTGGTTCTCTAAGTATAGAACTTATTAGAAATATGAACTCTCGGCCTTACCCTAGTCCTATTGAATCAGAAACTTTTCGGTGGGGCTCTGCTATCTATTTTTTTTTTTTAACAAGCTCCTCAGGTCTGATCCATTTTAAAACTTCAGAATCTCTACCTCACACTATTGGCCAGTCATTCCTTCCCAATGTGAAGGCTTGGTTCTTCCCTTTTTGCGTTCATTTCATCAGTTCTATGACCTGAACTAAGAATATGCTAAAACACTTAACTGGAGAAAAATCTTTTTAGCACTGATAATTTTTTTATAGTACACTTAATGGCATACTTTCAGAGGAACATATTATAGGGAAAAGTTTATATATGAACTTTATAATCATGACAAGGAAGACTGCATGGAAATTGAGGATAAAATATACTGTATTAAATCTGTTCTGAGCTTTTTGGAATTCAATTAGGATTTGTAGGCTTGGGGCACAGATGAGCTCTGAGGGAAGCTTTGCAACACAACATATTTGCCATCAAATTTTTGGTTACAATCTCAATCCAAGAAAATTTCCATTGTTGTTCTCTCTGTGTCTTACTGTTTAATAATTAAAATACCTTATCCCATGGGGTGCCTAGGTGGCTAGGTCGGTTAAGTGTCCAACTCTTGATTTTGGCTCAGGTCATGATCTCAGGGTCATAAGATCAAGCTTTAGCATTGGGCTCCACACTAGGCATGGAGACTGCTTGGAATTCTCTCTCTCCTTTTCCCTCTGCCTCTCCCCACCCCACTCATGCTCTCCCCCTGAAAAATATAAATAAGTAAAAAAAATAAATAAATAAATAAAATAGCCTTTTCCCAGTTATGTGAGGTACTATTAAGGATGGGTTTTCTAACTTTTAGATTTTACATAAAGTGTAATTCAAAGCTAGGTAGGAAGAGGATACTTGAAATTTGTGTGTGTGTACGTATGTGTGAATTCACAAACTTTATAATGATGATTTTCAATGTTATTGTGAGAAATTATATGCTTTAAAATGGAGATAAAAGATCACTAAGTAATTTTTAATTCAGAAAATGTGTCAAGTCATTAGATACATGAATAGCTTTCTTATTTGTCACTTTTTTGACTGGGAATTCTCCTCTTACTGAAAGTTTCCTGCTGGTATAAACTCTATGATTGTTTTAACCATTTCTATCAAACCATCAAGTCCATATATAGCTTCCCCCATTGTGTGAAAAGTTCTGTTAGAGGCATGCACTGACAAAAATTACTGAACACTTCTCAGCTGTGTGAACAATTGCTGAGATGCAATGATAACATTTACTCCATTAAAGCATCTGGCCAACTGTTAACCTGTCTCAATACTGAGACTTTGTAAGTCCTTGAGTCTGGGGCAGTGGGGCTGTTTCAAATACTTGAATCTGGGGTGAAGGGTAATCCTTGTCCTAACTAGGACTCTGATTTCCACTTTGGGTGCACCATGAGGGATGGAATTTGGTAATCCATAAAGACACAAAATGTGTTCCCTGATGTAGATGCAGAAATAATCACTTTACTTTTCAAATATGCTAGGCAGAGGTGTAAGTTCCATTTCACAGTCTTCCAGTGATCCTTCCCCCTATAATGTACAGTTCTCAACATGCATCAGCATACTTATAGGGCTTACTGAAATGGATTGTTGGGCCTTATCCACAGAGTTTCTGATTCAGTAGGTATTGGGTGGGAGTGAGCATCTGCATTTCTAACAGGTTTCCAGGTCATGCTGATGCTTATGCTCCAGGAAGCACATCATAAGAATGATTGCTTTAATCTGACTGTCTCAAAGTCAGACTCTCAAATCCTCTAATCAGAATTTCCTGGATTGCCTAGTCATCTTTAAATCATCAGGACCTATGATGATGATCTAAATCCAAATCTCCAGGGCAGTGTGATAATGATTTGCCTTTTGTCAAGCTCCTTAGGTGCTCCAGGTATACATTTACATTTGGGAACCAATTCAAGAGGAGGTCCAGGGATACTGTTAGCCAGAGAAAACACTGATCACGTCTCCTCTCAAACATTGCCCATTTTATACCTGTGGGTTGGCAGGTTGACAATCTAGTAGTTGTTTTATATATAGTAAATGAATTAATTAAAATGAATGAATGCAAGCAATTAGTGGCTATTCCTTTTTGCTTCTAGCACCTTTTCTTTATTCTACTATAGAATATATTATCCATGTTTTAATGACTTGTTTACTTGACTGCTTCCATTGAGACAGAGACTTTATGTTTTTGTTGTATCTCCAGTGCCAAACCTAGCATCTGGCACATAATATGTATTATCAGTATTTGTCAGAGTAAATGATTATAAATGTTGGTACGACATCTCTTCGGGTTAATCTGAAAAAGATGTTGTATGAATTGTTAAATTCCCTTGATTTCTTTGAATATACATTAAAATGTTGGAAGAGTAAGGCCAGCACAGTGGAGTCAAGTATAATATGAAGACTGAGACCAAGGCTAGAAAAGCCACAGGCAAGTCTGAAGGAGTAAGGTGGTACCAAGATACAACATGAAGTCAGGGGTCTGGAACATAAAACATTACATGTTCATATATATATATACAGTTGGAACAAGTGACATTTTTGAGATAAAGAGAATAAATGGAGAAACAGTGGATTATGTCGGGGCGCCTGGGTGGCTCAGTGGGTTAAAACCTCTGCCTTCGGCTCAGGTCATGATCTCAGGGTCCTGGAATCGAGCCCCACATCCGGCTCTCTGCTCAGCAGGGAGCCTGCTTCCCCCCTCTCTCTGCCTGCCTCTGCCTACTTGTGATCTCTCTCTCTCTGTCAAATAAATAAATAAATAAAATCTTTAAAAAAAAGTGGATTATGTGGGTTTGATAAAACTAGTGTGTGCTAAGAATTTTGTGGATGATCAGAAATGAGAACATTAAGAGATATAAAAAAGGATTAGACCATGACAAACGAAGTCAGGCACTATATCCATCCCAAAATAACTTTGGCAAATGAGTTCATTGGTAGTCTAGCTCCAGTTACTTTTGTTTGTTTGTTGTTTTTATATTTACTAAATTTTTTAGTTGCTTTTTTACCTTTCAAAGTTAGGAAGAAAAATAAAAGACTTTAATAGAGTTAGTCTGCTGATATACCAAAAACGCCTAGAGTAGAAATGGACTGTGGTGTGGAGAGAAGTTCCTGCGTCTGCAGTTGAAATCAAGGATTGTTTAAATACTAATGTTCTTGTTTCTGCTGTAGTCCACACTCATTGTTTCCTGCTATAGTCTCCCTGAACAGACTTAAAATGCCCTTTGTGTGTGTGTGTGTGTTTCTTTTTAAGATTTATTTTCTTTTGAGAGACAGTGAGCGAGCGAGAGAGAGAACACGTGCGTGGTGGGGTAGAGTAGGGTTAAGAGGGTCTGAAGTGGACTCCTCTGAGTGTGGAGCCCTAGGCAGGGCTCTTATCTCTCTACCCTCAGATTAAGACCTCAGCAGAAACCAAGAATCCGATGCTCAACCGACTCCATCACCCAACCGCCCCAGTCCTGTTTTTTAATAGTCTTGTTTAATTTTCTGTTCCATGCTTCCCAGACTATCTCCTGGATTTCAGACCTCTCCTTATCGTACTCATAAATCACCTTAGTATTCAGTCTTCTGTCCAAACCACTTAGATTCCCCATCTTCAGTCCATTCTGTTCTTTGAGGTCTGTGTGTATTTGTACTGGATTGGCTGCCACCATGTGTCTTCCAGTCATGGGCTGGTGCTGGTCATGTGCATTCCGCTTCAAATCTGTCTGAGGTCATAAGGTCTGTGCACTAGATTAGATTAGTAGGTTTTGCCACTCAGTCCATGTAGTCCCCACTGTACTTCCCTTGTTTATATTATTTGGTGCCACCTGACTCCTTTTTCAAGAGCATGTGGGGACAAGTTAGTTTGTACTTCTATTTCAGTTTTTTTTTTATTTAGAAACAAAATGCCAAAAAATTTCTATGGATGATGGTTTTATGACCAACCAGAGGTTCAGAGCCCAAGGAGGTCTAAATCTTCTTTCAAATTATGTTAAGAATCAGATTTTCAGAAGTCAATGTGTATTAAAACCATACCATAAAAAGATCATTTAGTTTAGATTCTGGACTCAGAACACTAAAGGCAGAGTTTTTATTTTCATTTACTAATTAAAGCTTTTGCATAACTCGATAGTCATGAGGTATATAAGAAATTACTCATGAATGTCCCACTTACTGCAGGACAACCAGCATTGTTTGATAAGCCAACTAAATACAAGCCACATCTCCTACCATATAGCATACCAAAACATTCCCACAAGTTTTCCAAATGCCCAGGAAAGGTTAATGTCACTTCTAAAGAGAACCATTGATTTAGACTATTCCATTTTCAATTTGGGGGATTGAGAAGGAACCCACAGAATATGAATCCTCAAAACCTGAGCAAAATCGACAAAAAGGAGAGGGGATGACTATTGGGTGGACATCCACCAGTGTGTACCACAAGAAACAGGCTAGACAATATCCTGTAAGGTCCTTTCTAGTTATAGAGTTGAAGCTACTTAATGTCACAAAATGCAATATAAGTTTATTTATGTGTAAACAATAATCATGGATAATGATATTTACATTATGTATATTCATAAATCATGGATCAAAATTTTAAGGACATATTCTTCAATTGCTTAATATAATAGGGTTAAGAACTCTTGAAGATAAACAAAAGATACAAAATCAAGATATTTAATCTAAGCTTGCAAAGAATAAAAAGATGTCATGTGGCATTTTAGAATAATGTTAATTTGGACTAAAATTGTTCAATGTTTAATGTAAGATAATAGCATTTTTGGTGTTATTGAGAACAAATGATGTTAACACTATTTAATTCAATTAATTTAATTCAAATTAAACACTAATTCAAATTCAATTCATTAAAAAATTTTAAATTGCACATTATTTTGTGTCTCATTTTTTTCTGAGAAATGGATATAGATGCAATCTCTTATCCTTTCTCCTGTGGTTGTTATAATGGATGATTAGGAATCACCTCTGAAGTTTCTAGCATAGTCAATGGACCCAGTATGTTTAGTACATGTTTGCTTCATAAATAATTAAATGGTTTTAATGAAACAATTCAGAAAAGATTATGTGGATCTAATGTAAGATTATTTTATTATTTATAATTTTAATACTGAAATGAATTTTTCTATGTATTTTTCTGAGTTCTTTTACTCCAAATTATCTTACATAGATTAATACATATTTTATATGAAATACAGATTTATATAATATGATAGATGACTATGAATTGGTATATTAAAAGAACAGGCTTTTCCACATCTTGCTATCATTCTGATTGTGTGCTGTCTCATGTTTTTGTTGTTCTTTTTACAGGGATTTGATAAACAAGTGGATGTGTCATATATTGCCAAACATTACAACATGAGCAAAAGCAAAGTTGACAACCAATTCTACAGTGTGGAAGTGGGAGACTCAACCTTCACAGTTCTCAAGCGCTACCAGAATTTAAAGCCTATTGGCTCTGGGGCTCAGGGAATAGTTTGGTGAGTGGAATATATACATAGATATATATGTACGTATATTTATTTATTTATTGAAGTTTAATTAACATACAGTGTTTTAGTAGTTTCTGGTGTACAACATAGTCAACAATTCTATACATTACTCTGCTTATCATGATAAGTGCAGTCACCATCTGTCACCAAATATTATTACAATCTTATTCGCCATATTTCCTATGTTGTACTTTTCATCTCTGTGATTTCTTTACTTTATAACTGGAAGTTTGTACTTTTAATCCACTTTATCTGTTTCACCCATTCCCCAACCCACCTCCCCTCTGACAACCACCAGTTTGTTCTATTTAAGAATTTGTTTTTTGGTTGTTGTTTGTCTCTTTGTTTTGCTTCTTAGATTCCACATGCGAGTAGAATGATATTTATCTTTCTCTGTCTGACTTATTTCACTTAACTTGTCTTTTTAAAGGGACTGATGCTGTATATGTCAACTAGCCACAAATACACACACATAATAGCATGATTTGAGATGAGAGGAATACTTTCTATCAAAGAAAAATAAAATTACAGGCATTATTTGTAATTCATTACCCATTTACTGAAAATATGTACAACTTTGCTCGCGACTAGTCTTTCTATTCACCAAAAATGTCCATTACACAACCATGGAGAAACAAAGAAAACCAGAAGTTTTCTAACTGTTGCTAATACATTTAGAAAATTTTATTTGGATGTTTTCGCAGTAAGAAATGAGGGGATATGTGTTAAGATAACAAGCAAATAAAATTCCCTGCACCCTAAGAAAGTATAAATGATATCTCAAATGTTCTTGTTACTTTTAGAGTTCTATATTTAAAATTCAGTTACCCATTGGAAAAAGTGGTATTTAAAAATGTCTGTTTTATGTTTCCAAAATGGAAAGATTCGGGGATCCCTTAGTAACCATTCTTTTATGATATATTTTTTAAAGATTTTATTTATTTATTTGACAGAGAGAGAGAGAGAGAGATCACAAGTAGGCAGAGAGGCAGGCAGAGAGAGAGGGGGAAGCAGGCTCCCTGCTGAGCAGAGAGCCCGATGCGGGGCTTGATCCCAGGACCCTGAGATCATGACCTGAGCCAAAGCAGAGGCTTAACCCACTGAGCCACCTAGGCGCCCCACTTTTATGACATCTTTGAGTGGCAATTTAAAATAATTACCTGTTATAAAAATCTTGCAAAAGTGATGATATCAAATCGAGAAGCATTTATTTTATTCAGTTTTAACTTGCAATGTAGCCACTAAATATATTTAGTATGACCTTATTAACATAATAATTTTCAACTTGATAGCTCATACCTATAAGTAAAAGTTTAGCATATATACCATAAATGTATTTATTTATAGAAGATATTTACCTAGATCAATACACTTATTTGTTATATAAATTACTGTTACATTAATGATGTCCATTTAGAAACACGAACACTTTTAGAGGATGAGCTAAAGATGAAATAAACATTATTTAAAAACATATTTTATTTACAACTTTTTTTCACTCATTTGATAGGATGTAATTTTGGTGATAGCAATGTGGTAGTGGTGATGTTCATTATATTTTAAACCTTCATTTTATATTTCGTAAACAATTTAAAAATCTGATATACTTCATTTTTTATTTTTTTTAAGACTTTTGTTTTAGAACAAAATGGTTCACAGCAAAATTGAGAAGGTACAGAGATTTTCCCTATCCCTCTATATTCCTCCTATCTTCACACATGCATATCCTCTCCCATCATCAACCTCCACCACAAAAGTGGTACATTTATTATAACTGATACATTGATACATCATAATTACCAAAGCCCGTAGTTAACATTAGGATTTATTTTTGGTGTTGTACTTTCTATGGACTTAAATAAATGTAAAATGATATGTACCCATTATTATGGTATCATACAGATTATTTCCACTGCTCTAGAAATCCTCTGTACTCCACATGTTCATCCCTCCTCTTATTCCCAACTCCTGGCATACATTGGTCTTTTTACTGTTTCCATAGATTTTAAAGATTATTTATTTGAGAGAGAGAGAGAGAGAGAGAGAGAGCAAGAACAGTGGAGGGGAGCAGAAGGAGAGGGAGAAGCAGACACCCTGCTCACCAGGGAGCCAGAGGCTGGGCTCTGTTCCAGGACCTGTAGATCATGACCTGAGCCCACAGCAGACACTTAACTGACTAGACCACCTTGGTATCCCTTTATTGTTTCCATAGATTTGCCTTTTCCAATGTCATATAGTTGGAGTCAAACATATATTCGCCTTTTAAGATTGGCTTCGTTCACTTAGTAATATGCACTTCAGGTTCTTTTATGTCTTTTCCTAAATTGATAGCTCATTTCTTTTTGTCACTGAATATTTCATTGCCTGTGTATGCCACAGTTTATCCGTTCACCTACTTTAGGACATCTTGGTTTGTTCCAGGTTTTAGTAATTATAAATAAAGCTGCTTTAAATATCCATATACAGGTTTTTGTGTGGACATAGATTTTAAAGGTTCACTTCATTTTGATAACTGATTTTAAGTCCACTCTCAATGCTTAGTCAGCAAATGGCAGCAGTGCATGGTTGGCGCACTCCTAAATAATTTACTAGCATTTAAACCTGATTTATCAAATATACCAAAGCCTTTATTGAAATTTACTTAATAATTATCTAATGTCAATCAGTAGTTGTTTTGCTATTAAAAACTGGAGCAGTTTAATATTTTTAACAATTGATCAAAACTTTTGTTTCAAAGATTTTTAGGTAAAGAAATTCTCATTTTTAGTTTTTATTTGTGTATTAGTTATGGCACGGGTATGAGGTGAACCTCTTTGTGACACAAAATGATTTCATGGCATGGGAGGCAGAATAATGGTCCCCCAAAGACGCCCAGACTCTAATCCCCTAGAATCCTTGACTATGTTATTTTGTGTGGCAAGAGGGACTCTGTGGATGTGAGTAAGGTTAAGGGCATTGAAATGGGGAGTTTATCCTGTGCTTTCCAGGATAGATCAATGTAATTAGATGAGTTCTCAAAAAGTGGAAAAGAAAGGCAGAAGAGTGGGTCAGAGAGATGCAATGGGAAAGGAGAGATGAGATTTAAAACATGAGAAAGACTTGCTTTATTGTTGCTGGATTTGAAGATAGAGGATAAAGGTCATGAGTCAATGAATGGGCTGGCTTCCAGAAGCTGCGAATGGCTATCAGCTGCCAATTAGCAAGAATATAGAGGCTGCATTAGAGTCATGCAGCCACAGGGAATTGGAATCTCCCAGCTAACCCAAACAATCATGGAAACAGATTCTCCTCTAGCAACTCCGGAAAGGAACCAGTCTGCACACATCTTGACTTTAGCCTGGTGAGGCCCATGGAAGGACGTTGGACCTGCAGAACTGTCAGATAAATTTGTGTTGTTTAAGCAGTTAAGTTTGTGGAGGTTTGTTGTGGCAGCAGAACTAATACAGATGGTATAGCAAAGATTCTACTATTAAGATAAGTGCTGTAAATCTCCTAGAGCAGGCATACTGATCTATAACGTTTTCAGAGGAAGGAATTTATGGTGCCTCTGTCAATCCCCCCCCACCCAAACTACAGAATTTCCTTTTTCCTTTTAGAAATTTTTTATCCTAGGTTAACCCTAGGTTAAACCAACTGCTAGAGGGGGATAACATGTGTTTGGGAGGGACCAGTATTGATTCGTTTATTAAATATTAGTAGTTTTAATTTCCTTTCTACATTACAATATATGTTTATATTTTCTGCATTCCACTAGATGTCTTGTATACTACCTGAGGAATGGGAACCCAATTTAGGAGATCACTGTATTTATGAAAAATTTTCAAAATGTAATAGAAAATAAGGCAAAAAGAAAAAATTCTATGTAGGAGAAGAGACAGGATATGGAAAAAGCAGAGGGATTTCTGGTTATCTTTTTTTTAAAGGAAAATTATAAAACAGAAGAAAGTTTTCCTACATTTCTCAGTTCATACTCATTGGGATTGTTTTATTTTCCTTTTAATAAAACTGTCACAGAGAATGAGGACACTAGTGAAAGGAAGCTAATACATCTTTAATGATTGAAAAATAGACCCAAAGCAGCATTTTTCTTTTTTTAATTATTTTTTTCTTTTTCTTTTTTTCCTCTTTATAAAGCAGCATTTTTCTTAAGAAGTTAGTAGATTGTCCCAGAAACATCTGAAAATCTGCTAAAAATTTTGTGGAATATTTTTTGGACATTTTGGGCCTCTATTTCTCCTTATACAGGGCAGAAATCATCTTAGGTCTTAGATTTAACTATTTCTGAAATAGATTTCAGCAAATAAAATGTCTGTGAGTAAAATTTTTAATCCAGTTTTATAACAAATTTATCAGCAAATTTGTCAGTGAGGACACCTGAATTCCAAAATGTTAGCCTTGGAGTTTCCTGGGATTATTATTAGTCTTTTGGTTTATAGCTGAGGGAAATAAAGCTAGCAAAGATCAATATGAAAGGATAGAAATAGGATGGCATATTTCTCTTCCTCATCCTCCAGTTCACTACTCTACAATGTGCACAGACACCACAATTCCAGCACATTCTTTTCCCGACATGAATATAGCTGTCCTTTCTTTGTCCCTCTTTCTCAACATGAGAAATCTTTGAGAAATCTTTATTTATTTATCATGACTTATGTTAATAGTATACTATTTCTCTTGAAGATTTATTCTTGTATTAATTTGTCCTCTCTCTCTACAGCCTTTAATTTAATTTCTTTTTTATTGCCTTTGTCACTGGTGAGTTTATCCACTTCTCCTACATCAAACACACATCCATTTTCAGACATTTTTCTAAAATCCACAGAGCATTCCTCTGCTCATGAAAACTCGTATTTGTGTATTTTGAATGTCCCATATAATCCTGAGTACAGTGACTGGGAGAAATTGGAAATTGGGAGTATCTGAGGACCTTTAGACAATCTAAAACAGATGATTCATTTATTTTCCTTTATTTTCTTTAGAACAGGAATAAAACATGGAGGGACCAATTCCAAAAGGATGTTTATCATAAATTTTTGTTTTTTATGTGCCACTACAAAATTTTGTGTGTTTGTGCAATAAGGATTTTGCTTTTCAAGTGAAAATGTTGACATATTGGTACTTATGTTTGAAATGGAGTCTCATTTCTACTGTTTCAGTTACCTTAGATTTATTATTGAGTTCTTATACTTTCTTCCCTCTCTTTGGATTGCTTCACTGGCAATACTAAAACATCTTCAAAAGGAATTAATCACTACTATGTTATTTTTTCATTCACCATAGATGATGGACCAACAATGTCATTATTGAAAATCATTAAATAAAATATGATGGGAAATATTTTGGAATAAATGAAAATTTTCTTCCTACTTCTGAGAAAAAAAAATAAAGATTATCTATTGTAACAGAAAAAGACAATGACTGAGCAGGGTCCAAGATGACAGTGTAGGAAAGTTGTGAACTCACTTCCTCCCATGGACTTCCAAGTCTACACCTACATAAGGATCATTTCCCTCTGGAAAAGATCTGAAAACTAGATGAATTGTTCTCTGAAATAAAGGATAAAAGGACCACATCAAGAATGGTAGAAGAAGCAGAGAAAAATCTTGCCAAAAACCCCACCCCCAGGGCAGCAATACACAATAAGGAGGGATCTCATCAGATAGGCACATCTTCCAGAGGAGCAAAGGGTGAGCATTCCACATCAGGCACCCTGGCCTGGGGGTTGTGCACCAGAAAAATGAACTCCCAGAATGTCTGGTTTGAAAACCAATGAAGCTGATATATGGGGATCCCAAAGTGCCATAGGAAACTGAGGTTCCCCTCTTGGAAGGCTCATGTGTGGTCATGCTCTCCTTAAGATCCAGTGAATAAATAGCAATTTGAAAAATACCTAGAATAGGGGCGCCTATGTGGCTCAGTGGGTTAAAGCCTCTGCATTCAGCTCAAGTCATGATCTCAGGGTCCTGGGATCAAGCCCCACATCGGGCCCTCTGCTCAGTGGGGAGCCTGCTTCCCCCTCTCTCTCTACCTGCCTCTCTGCCTGCTTGTGATTTCTCTCTCTCTGTCAAATAAATAAATAAATAAAATCTTTTTTAAAAAAAGAAAAATACCTAGAATATAGGTGAGGGAAATTCATGTGCTGATCTGAGGTCATTGGCTTGAAGGATGGGAGGCACTTGAGATTCTCCCTGGAGACAGGCACTGACAGATGCCATTGTTATACTCTCCACACAAACTGCGAGCACAAGCAGGTAAGCTTGGATGTGGTATCATGGCTGGGACAAGTTGGGAAAAGAACTTATGGCACTTGCTGAAACCAGAGAGCACAAGCAGTTGCAACTCTCCCCTGTTCCCTGATTGGGGCAGGGAACAAGAACAAACAGTTGTGGCCTCCTTCCACACTCTACCTAAAGATAGTGCATGCACTGACAGAGTTCTCTCTTGCTGTATCATTGAAGTCTGTGAGCATGTGTAAATAAGGTATTTTCTTTCTGCCTTTCTGAAGCAGGCAGGCATACCCTGCCTACTGCACTCTTCAGCAGCCTTCCTAGAGCCAGGAGCATGCGCAATCTACACAGGGGACATCCCTTGATCACCTGCCCCTGGTGGCCAAGAGGACTGGCACTCCAGAGCTCCATGGGACTGTAACAACCAGAAAGACAGCTCTTGGCAGGCCACTGTCCACAGGGAAATACGCAGACAGCAGACTGAAACACAGCTCCCATCTTCCTATGAAAAAGGTCTATTTATTTAGCCTGGAGCTTTAGCCTGAAGGACATGCTTCCGGTTTCTCACACATTTAGAGGTCTAGGAGCATAACCAGGGAGACATCATGCTTGCACACTCCCTTGACCTTACTGTAGCTCAGTGTAACTTCCCAGAAAGGAGCTTATATACTCTTCTGGAGCCCCCATTGCAATTATCACCTAGGGGACACCTCCAGATCTCCTGGTCTGGAGGCTAATAGCGATTACAATTGCAGATTCATAGGACTGTATATATATTTGCATACTCTAAAGCTACTGTATGAGGATTTGGTTTCCAGTCAGCCTGATATCAGGTGCTAAATGAAATTCTTCTCCTTGGACCACTGACTCAAACATGGGGTTATATCAAGAATAAATCAGGCAGTTTAGATAATCACAAAAGTTCAAGGGACAACCAAAAGCTAGGGCAAGGTTGAATGAGTAGGATCAAGACTGAAGGAGGTAGCTGTTTTGCCAAATGCATAGAAAAATAGAGAGTTAAAATGAGGAGACAGAAATATGTTCTAAATGAAAGAACAAGACAAAAATTCAGAAAAAGACCTAATGATAGAGATAAGATATACCTGATAAAGAATTCAAAGTCATTGTCACTGAACTTGGGAGAAGAGTGGATGAACATAGTGAGAACTTTAACAGAGATAGAAAACATAAGAAAGTACCTGACATATGACTGAGCTGAATGAAATGAAAATAATTTAAGGGACTTCTGGGGTAACATTAAACAGCATAACATTCAGAAGGGTCCAGAAGAAGAAAGAGAGAAAGAGACAGAAAGCTTATTTTAAAAAATAATAGCTGAAAACTTCCTTTACCTGGGAAGGGAAACAGATATCCACGACAAGGAAGCCCAGAGAACTTCATGTAAAATGAATCCAAATAGCTCCACACCAAGTAATATAATAATTAAATTGCCAACAACCAAAGAGACAGTCTTAAAAGTATGAAGAGAAAAACAAATTGTTTCATACAAGGGAAACTCCATAAGGTAATTAGCAGATTTCTCAATAGAAACTTTTCAGGCCAGAAGACAGTGGTACAATATATCCAAAGTGCTAAATGAAAAAAACAAAAGAACAAAAAACTAAAACTTTCAACTGAAAATATGCTACCTGGCAAGATTATTATTTAGTTTTAAAGGAGAAATGAAGAGTTTTTTAGACAAGCAAAAACTAAAGGAGTTCACTACTATCAAACTGGCCTTATAAGAAATATTGAAGGGACCTCTTTTAGCTGAAAAAAAAAATGGCAAAAAATAATCCAAAATAATAAAAATAAAAATAAAAAAATAATAATTTAAAAAATGACCAAAAAAAAGAAAACACATGAAAGAGAAAATCTCACCGTAAAAGGTTAGAATATAGGAAAAGTAGTAGGTTAATCACTTCTAAAGCTACTTCAGAAGAGTAAAAGACAAAAGTAGTAAAATTAACTAAACTACAATAATTAATTAAGAGACATATACAATAAAAAGTTGTAAAATGTGACATCAAAAACGTAAATTGACAGGAAAGTAAAAGTGTAGAGTTTTGAAATGTGTTCAAATTTAAGTAGCTATAGACTTAAAAAAAGACATATAAATAGGGTGTTATATGTGAGCCTTCTGGAAATCACAAAGCAAAAACATAAAGTATTAAAGTAAATACACAAGAGAAAATAAGAAAGGAATCTAAACATAACATTAAAGATAATTCATCAAGCCACAGGGAAAAAAGAAGAAAGAGAAGAACTGCAAAAATGGCCAGAAAACCATGAACAAAATGGCAATAAGTACATACCTATCAGTAATTATTTCAAATGTAAATGTACTGAATTCTGCAATCAAAAGACATAGACTGGCTGAATGGATCTTAAAAAAGGACACATTTAAGGGCACCTGGGTGGCTCAGTCAGTTAAATGTCTGCCTTCAGCTCAGGTCATGATCCCAGAGTCCTGGGATCAAGCCCCACGTTGAGCTCTCTGCTCAGTGGGGAACCTGCTTCTCCTCATCTCCCTGCTTATGCTCTCTCTCTCTCTGTCAAATAAATAAATAAATAAATAAATAAATAAATAAATAAATAAATAAAATCTTTTTTAAAAAAAAGAGATACATATACATGCTGCCTCTAAGGGACTCACTTCAGATCTAAGGGCACACAGACTGAAAATGAAGGGATAGAAAATGATGTCTCATGCAAATGGAAACAAAAGAAAGCTGTAGTAGCTATATTCATATAGACAAAATAGACTTTAAAACAGACTGTAATAAAAGATGGAAAAAGACATTATATAATGATAAAAGGGCCTATCCAATAAGAAGATAAAACAGGTATAAATATAGATGCACCCAATATTGGAGCACTAAATATGTAAAGCAAATACTAGTGGACCTAAAAGGAGAAACTGACCATCTTTAAGGACAGACTTTGGATAAAAGAATTTTGTGATTATGTGGTAGATCCTGTGAAGAGAAATGGGGAAAATCATCCAGAGGATTTCTTAAAGTATCAGACTTCCTGAATAACACAAAAGACATGGGATCAGTGGGTCCCAAATGATTTTATTTGGTTTCTGGACACATCCCTCACAGTCCTACTGCACATTTCTTAGAGCTCCTGAAGAACCATTATGCTAAATGATGCGGCTTTAGTCACACATTTCCAGTTAGTCCCTGACCAGAGGAGATGACTGCTTTGATCCACATCTGGAACAGCAGTACATTTTGTATCTTTGTTATTTCCCATTAATTTTACAATTTAGACCCTTAATTCCAACCTTCTTGATATAAGGGGCATTGAACTTCAAATATTGCCTTTATATTGGTAAGAGGTGTGAAGCTATAGTAGTCTGTGCAATAGGATGGAAATGATATTTTTTTCCCTACATTTTGCCTTTGAACCCTTTTGCATTGCATAATCCTCAAATACATACTTCCTTTATTTCTTGATTGATGATTAATATTTATGAATGTCACCTTTTTTCCTTCATAGAGAAAATGTGGTACTTTAAGAAAATATGGGTAGAAGTTACATGGCAGAATGCTTACAGAAAAAAATTATGTAAAATCTATATTTCTGTGTATTAACCATTAAGTATGTATGTGTTTATATTTGTAAATATATAATTGCCAGTGTGATAATTGAAACTGAAGGGTTTCAGGTCACCAGGGTAGCTCAATTGGTTAAGCATCTGCCTTCGGCTAGGGTCATGATCCTGAGGTCATGGGATTGAGCCCTGCATTGGGCTCCCTGCTTGATGGGGAGCCTGCTTCTCCCTCTCTCTCTGCAGCTCCCCCTGCTTGTGCTCTCTCTCTCTCTCTCTCTCTGGGTCAAATAAATAAATAAAATCTTTTTTAAAAAAAGAAACTGAAGGGTTTGGTAGTTTAAAATCTTAAAAATTATGTTTGGTTTTTGGAATGTATTATGGACATTTATTCTGAATCTATCATTTTCCAGTAAATTTTTAATTAATTTATATACCTGTAGTAAAAACTGATAGCAAGAGTTTGTAACCCAGAAGCATTTTTCTTGGCAGAGGGGAAAAATGGTCATTTAAATTTCCAAAGACAATTATTTACTCACAGATGATTCAGTGTTCTCTGTAAATCATGTATTGATATAAACAATTAGAAGAAGTAATTAGCAAACACATTTATTTTTTTTTCAGCTTCTACTTTAATCTCAAAGATTAAATGGCTAAGTGAGACTGATTCTTATTTCTCTGAAGGACCTATCTTCTAGGGCTTCAATAGATATTTTTCTTGCAAAAGTAAAATTGGTTTATGGTCCATATTCTATTTTTTCCAGATGCATAAATCCTGGTTAATTGTTAGGATTAAAGTGCATCCATGGTTATATTTTTAAAAAGAAACTATAATTTAAATATAAATACCTAAAGGCTTAATCCTGCAGTATGTAGTGCATCTTGAAGAGTCAACATTTCTTGTAAAGCTTTCCTTTCTGTAGAAAGGAAGCCAAGTCTTCAGTTAAATTATGCTAAAATAACAGAAAGCAATTCCTTTTCCTCAGATCCCAGAAATCATTCGCATTTACTGCTCTATTCTATCTGTAGGAAAGGTGGCTAAAAAAAAAAAAAAAAGAGAGAGAGAGCAGGTAGGTGTTACAAATATTGTAACTAAAAAATACTAAGGATTAGAGGAACTTGTTATAAAGCTCAGAAGGAAGATGCTTAGCCCCTCACTCTATAGTCATGCTCTGGCCCATTACAGCATCACATTCTGTTTACAGAGTCTGAGTTGTCTTGCTAATCACAGATTTGAATGCAGGAGCTGAGAACAAAGGAACACATCTTTTGATTTGGAAATTTGAGTGACAGCCCTATCATTTCCTTATTCCACTCTCTACTCTGGATTTGTTAAATTTATTTAAAATATTTGACCTTGTCAGGTGAGGTTCATTTTACATGTCCAAAGTTACGAATCCAGCGTCGAATCATTGCATTTTAAGCTTCTTTCTATGATGGGGGAATCTAAATCACTATCAGAGAGGGAATTTAGCCACTTCATTTGACATGGGATTTCTTTTATTTAAAGACGTGTACTTTAAAGTTCTCTTAGCTATGCTCTTCTTTATCTTTATTTACCTTTATTTTTTATCATTAAAATATTTTCAGGATGCCTGGGTGGGTCAGTCCATTAAGCATCTGCCTTTGGCTCAGGTCAAGATCCCAGGATCCTGGGATCGAGTCCTACATCGAGCTCCTTGTTCAGCAGGGTGTCTGCTTCTCCCTCTGCCTGCTGCTTCCCCTGTTTGTACATGCTCTCTCTCTCTCTCTGACAAATAAAATAAAATCATAAACAAAATAAAATAAAATATTTTCTGCAGAAGATTTTAATATGTCCATTCATAAAAAAATCAAGATTTTACTTCTAAACCAGGGAAGTACAATGCCAAAAATATTTATAAAGTATTTTTAAAATATTTTCTTTAGGTTCTTCTTTAGGTTCATCTAGGATTGGAAAATATGGTTGGGGAATAAGTACTTTGCACAAGGGCATGTGGATGAAGGAGCATGTGGGGGCCGCCCTCCAGCCTGGTAAACCCCTTTACCCAGAGGCGCTCCCTTTGCCTAGTCACACACCAACCACAGGGCTAGTCACTGATCCAGAATGAATGAATTTTAGATTTCCAGGTGGCCGATGAGAGATACTCAAATGAGCTAGCAAAAATATAAGTTGGAGGATAACTAATGTTGCAAAAATCTAGCAAACCTAGAATATTAAATAATTGACGGGCACAGAGGATTAGGGGCCTAAGAAAATGGAAAAAATCACGGAGCAGGAGAAAATTGTAAGCCACACTGTCACCTTAACATAGTCGCTTCCCTTTATTCTCCCCGCATCTCCTTAAGGGCAGGAGTCTTCCAGGGTCTCCCTGTTCTCTGAGCCTGTCATTCTCCTGCTGGATTACTTTTTTTCTCTTTAGCCTGGAACCGGGAAAATGATTTTCAAAGACTGTCTCAGATGTCACAGATGCTCTCTGAGTACATCCCTCTTTGCCCCCTGCAGCTCCCTGTTTTCTAAACCCCCATTCAGATCAGTCCAACCGGCTGTTTTCTGTGCTGCTGGAAGGCAGAGCTCAGCTTGCGAAATCACATAATCACGCTGATTTCCTCCATTATAAGTTTATGAGCTTCATCTTCAGCTGGGCCCTTGTTGCTGCTTAGCAATCCTTTTACTTATGTGTCTCATCAGCTCCCTATCTCATTTCCCATGGTGGCTGTTACAATCCTTTTACAACCTTCATTGCCAGCTCCCAATTCCACTTCCCCTGCCTCATTTTTTGCAGAAGGCTTTACCTCCTACTTCCTGGAGAAAACAGATGTCCTCAGGCCTGTGAGCTCCCCATTTCCCCTTCTACCTCCTAGCTTTGTCATCTGTGGTCTTTGCTTCTCCATGAGGAGCTCTCGGAGGAGGCTGGGCACCCGCCTGTGTTCTCAAGTCCATCCCCTCCCCCCCGGGACATATAAGTTGCTCTCTATCTTGCATCACCTGCCTCCTGTCTTCCAATGTTGTCTTTTCCCCTGCTTACAGAAGACCTCCCACCGAATTCTCATGTAAAAAGAAAAGTTATTTAGAATGTTCCTGCCCCTCAAATTAGCTCTCTGAGTCTCCCTCATCATCAAAATCCTGAATACGGTAGTCTGAATTTAGTGCCTCTACATACTATTGCTATTCTCACTTCATAGACCACGCCCCAGTTCTATCACCATAATTCCTTGGGTGGAGTAGGATGCAATGGAAAAGGCTTCTGTGACCCCCTAAATGATTAATCCATTGACTTCTTTTTCCGCTCCTATTTTCTACTTCTCTGTAAGTTTGGAAATGTTCAATATCATCAAATTCTTCTTGAATGTCTGTCTTCCCTTGATTTTCAAGCTGGGAATTTTCAAAATCTGCCCTTCATTTGGAATTGGGTGAGCTGTCTGGCGCATAAAGCACAGCATAACACAGTGGTTAAGAATGTAGATTCTGAAGCTATTACGCTCTATCCCTGGCTGGGATCCTGGCTCAGTCTTAACAGTGTGTGATCTTAGTTATTTCACCTGAAGACAGGGCTGGTAGAAATATGTACTTACAGGGTTGTTAAAACACTCTAAATGGGTTTATACAATGCCTGGCTTGAGTAAATAGTCAATACATGTTAGTTTTCATTAGCATTACCTGACCTGGTCATGGCCGGTTTCTAAGAGATTGGTTACACGGAGAACTATTTTTTATAGTTTAATGTACAGGAAGACAGTGAAATAATTTAATCCAAATCTCCTGAAGGCAAGATTGGAATCAAGAGCCAGAGCAAAAGGAGCTAGAGAGGAAGGTACTAATTCCAAACTCTATTAAGAGATTCTAAATGAGAGACAGAAGCAGATTTCAAGAACCCGTAGAGAACTGGATCAAAGTGGAAGAAATTTGGGAACAATGAAATGAATCTAGGACATTGTTTACAGAATAAAGTTGCTTACAGAATAAAATTCAAATATTTTAGAATGTCATACTGGTCAGTGTTCCCAAATGTGCTAGCTACTTTTTTTCTTCTGATATATATGTGAACCTATTTCCCCCACCTGAGATAGTCTTGACCTGTCTGTCATTCTACATGGGAAATTGCTACTTATTTAAATTTTCAGCTGTATGTTTAAAAAGTTTGTGAAACCTTAACTCACCTCTCCTACTGCTTAGCTAAAGCAATTACTCTCTTATCTGCATTGACATAACATGCTATATTTACATCTCTTTTGGCACTATTCGTATTTTTATTGCTATTTAAGTCTACATCTGTTGTTAGATCATGAATTTCCTCAGGACAAAAATCTTGGCTAATTCATCCTTATAGTCTCAAGATTTCAAAAGTGCCTGGCACATAATGGAAACACTTTCAATGTTGAATGTTGCACATTCAATCCATCAATACTCTAATGTGTATATCTCTGTCTGTCTGTCTGTCAATCTGACTACTGTTATTAAAAAAATAGTACGTCCCCTAATTTCAAGATTAATATATAATCAGAATATTTAAATATATATAATCAGAATATTTAAAATAGAGACTAGAATCAGCTCTATGAAATAGATACAAATGCAACCATTAATGCAATAATTAGAATAATTTCACTTTATCTAATAATTATGCCTTCAGCTAATCTAAAGAATGAGCTAATAATACCACAATTGATTTTTCAAATAATTTACTAAATGCTATATCAATTTGTATATGATCTGGTAATATTGAATAAGACAGACAAATGGCAAGTTCTAAACAACTGATTCTTTTTTTTTTTTTAAG
Source organism: Procyon lotor (assembly GCA_028646535.1). NCBI lineage: Eukaryota > Metazoa > Chordata > Mammalia > Carnivora > Procyonidae > Procyon > Procyon lotor. The sequence continues at coordinate 58,365,466 of CM053604.1, read as the reverse complement.
ATTTTATTTATTTGACACAGGGAGAGAGATCACAGGTAGGCAGAGAGGCAGGCAGAGAGAGAGGGGGAAGCAGGCTCCCTGATGAGCAGAGAGCCCGATATGGGGCTCGATCCCAGGACCCTGAGATCATGACCTGAGCTGAAGGCAGAGGCTTTAACCCACTGAGCCACCCAGGTGCCCACAAATGGCAAGTTCTAAAAGGATTGTTAAAAGTACAATTCAAGGACTTGATACAAAGTCACTAAAAATATTCTTTCATTTTTTCGTGTCTAAATGTGAAAGAGATAACGTAGTTACTATAAATTAATATTTATGGCAACCGTACAGAAAGCATTAGGGTTATAAGGTTGGAAAATCAGACAAGAATGCCATTGATATAGCTAAAGGCAATATTGGGGATATATTTATCAGCACTGTACATGTGAGGAACATTACTGGAATAAGGAGAGAATGACTAGGCTTATTAAAAAAGTGAAGAAAATGTAAAATATGGTAGTTGTTTAGATTCATTGCTTATAAACCTGAAATAAAGAAAAATAAAGGAAAACAAAAAAATGCAGTCTCATCCCAGAGGTAGCTCATTAATTCATTTTCATTCAATGAATATTTATTGAGTGACTGATTCACATTAGGCATTGTGCTATGTCATGAGGACATAAAACAGAATAGACAGGGTCAATGATCCTGCCATCTATCCATCAAGAGGTGGACGTATAAACATATAAATGCCATTGCTTTTCTTGGGCTAACTCCTTCACATCCTTCAATTCCTATACATTAGGATAATTCTGGCAGCTATAATAAATTGACCAAAAAATCCAATAGGGGTTCCAGTAGAAGTTTATTTTTTTTTTGTCAGGTGGAGGAGAGGTAAATAACTGGGTAATGGGAAGGTTTCTGCACCATTCAGTGATGTGAGGAGCCAGGCTGATGAAGACTGCCACCTGTGGTATCCAAGGTCTTCAAATAGCAGATGACTAGAAAATCATGGAGGGACCTTCATTGGGCAGGCACGGAAGTGGTGTGTCTCCCATCTGCTCACATTCCACTGGCTAGAGCTCAGTTCTATGGCTACTTCTACCTGTATAGGAGGCTGGAAATGTCATCTAGCTGTGTGGCCAAGAAGAGGAGGAGGACTAGGCTTTAGAGTCTTTACCCTATGTAAATGTTCATCATTCCCTGAATCCAGGGTCAGTGCCCTCTGATATGTCTCCACATCACCCTGTACTTTCTTTGTCAAATCATCATCACACTAGCTTTACATTGTCTTATTTCCTACTAGATACATACTCCTTACAAGCAGAGACTGTCAGGCTTGCTCCCAATTGTATTTCTGCAAGTTAACACAGCTCTTGGCACAGAGTAGGCACCTAATAAATATTTATTGCTGTAAACTCTTCATCTCTTGGTCACTCCCAACTCACTGGCATACACTTTTGTGCACGCTGCTATGGGATGGCCCTCGTCGTTACCAGTAACCAAATACCAGAGCTCTCAAGCACTCTTTGGTCTCTGTCTTATTTGATTTGTCACTTACTACTTCACTTTGATACTCTTTTCTTTAGGTTTTGCCTCTGAGTTTTTCAATTTTACTTTTTCAGTTCTTATGCTGACTCCTTTTCTGTGGAGTTGGCTTTCAAAGGAGAGGTCTTGGTGGTTAAGTGATTGCAATGTCCTAGGTAAAGGAGAAGATATGTTTTCAAAAGACAAGAAAGCCTGTGTACCCCATCAGAGAGGAAATGCCGGATGCTGGAGAGTGAGAGAGGAGATGGAGACAGAGATATAGGAACACAGAGAAAGAGCAAGAAACAGATGACAGATACATAAAAAGAAGAGGGAGAGAGGATTTAGAGACACGTAAGGACACAGAGTGGGCAGTTGACAGACATCCAGAGAAAAACAGAGGGAGACAGAGAGACTGAAGTTACCAGAAAGGGAAAGCATATTTGTTAGAGAACAATTTTTGAGAAAGTAGGAAGATCCTAATAGGATTAGCTTTGAAAAGATGCAATAATTCTCCATGAGAGAGCAAAATTGAGAAAACCTCTTTTTTCTTTTGTTTACAATGAACCGTATTTGATATAACATGTCTTCACTACTATTGCTTTACTCGCAAATAGAGGTGGAAATTTGAATGGGCAAAGAAGTCTTTTGACTATGCAGTTCATATGAAAAGGCAACTGAAAGGAAAAAGTAGGATGAATATTAGAGGAGAGCATCAGTTACAGAGCAACTCTTGCAAAATTGCCACTTCTGTGTCTTTGTACTTTGAGGAGGATAAAACTCACCAGTCCAAGTGCCTTATCATTAATGCCTTTTCTTTCAGTCAATATGGTAACAGGTAGGGAATAGAAATGTAGACTCAGCTACCATGTCCATAGCATACATCTTACCTAATGGTGTTCATAGTTCTTTGTGTCTTTTATAGCTCATTGTTAGTTTTTAATATCTATTTTCATTTCTTTTGTCCTGAAAGCAAATATGATGTTTCTAGATCAGAGACAGAATATTGTTACAGCAGTAACTGTATCAGTTACCTATGACCCTTCTCCCCTTTTAGGGCTATGTTATCAAGGCCCGATGTTATATGTATATGCAAGGGGGTTTTTGCACTACCGAGAAGAAATTATGAATCTCAGAGTTTGTGCAGAAACTGCTACACAGCTGCCAACTTCTCATTCTGAGAGATTGAGAGAGAGAGAGAGAGAGAATGAGAGTGAGTGCAAATATCCCCAGTGTGAATAGATCTTCTCTGGGAAGAGGAAGGAAAGATCACTCTTTTGCAATCCTTTGGAAGGTAAACAGATGGTTCTGGGTTTCACCTGCTTTGAAATAAACACATTTCTCTCTGGAAGTCTCCATTCATTGTTTAATTCCAAGATTTGTTCTTTATTCATTTTTTTAAAAAAGATTTTATTTATTTGAGAGAGCAAGAGAGAGAGAGGGTGAGAGAACACAAGGGGAGAGGGGCAAAGGGAGAAGGAGAAGCATGCTCCCCAGTGAGCAGGGAGCCCAACAAGGGGCAGGATCCCAGAACCCCAGGGTCACGACCTGAACCAAAGGCAGATGCTTAACTGACTGAGCCACCCAGGCACCCCCAAGATTTGTTCTTTAGCCATATCCCAGTTTTCTTTGCTCAGAAAGCCATTATGATGCAGAAACATTAAAATACTTTTATGAGGTACGCACCATTACTTACATGAATAATATAAAATTCCATCCTTATAAATTAATAACATTTCTGGAATCAAATAACCTTATAAAATGGCTATCTCAAAATAATTCTAAAATAATGGTTGTTTCATAAAAACATTTTGTTTTTAACAACTCTCATTTAACTAGAATGCGAAATCTTTTAATATTTTAATTAAATTAATTTATAAGTACATGTGGTGTGACTATATTTACATACTTCTTCTGTGTGCATAAACCAAAATAACCCTTTTGAACACACTATCAGGAAAAGGACCAGTAATTCGGTACCTCTTCATAGAAACCTTGCTAACTCCTATTGTATGCACTCAGAAATTATTTATTACCAACTTACTTTGGAACATAATAATAGCACAAAAAATATAGTTGAGATTCAGTGCTATTTTAATCCTATCCTATAACAAGCTTAGCACCTAAAAACTGTTTTCCTTGGTTATCAAAATGCATGCCAATATAAGAACTTAAAAATATGAATGTCTGTTTCCTCATAGTGTAATAATTTTCTTTGAAGTCAGGACTCATACTGACTTCATTCTTCCATTGAATTCATTATTTATTTAGCACCTAATATGTTCTAGGCACTGTGCTAGATGCTGAAGTTACTGTTACGAGCAGAAGTGGATATGGTTCTCCCTCTCTTTCCAAATTTTTATCTAGTAAATAGGATCCAGTCATAGATATCTATGTTAAATAGGATATACCCCTAACAAAGATACACAAAGTACAGTGGCTTAAACACTTCCCTCTCCCATAAAAGTCTAAGTTGCTGCATAGTTCCAGGGGATATGGCAATTTTGCTTCGCAAGGTGATTCAGAAATATAGGCATCTTGACAATGTTATTCTTACCTACATGCCAAAGTCACTAGGGTCACATTCCAACTTGTGGGAAGAGATAAATAGTAAGTGGGAAGCAAGCAACCTATCTATAAGCATATGACCCAGAAGTTGAATATTTCACTTCTGATTTTATCCATTATCCTGAACTTAATCATAGGGTTACATCTGGCCGCAAGGGAAGCTGCGAAATACATTTTCTGCTGACTGCCATATGCCTATCTAAACTAAGGAGGTTCTTATAACTATGAAGGATGGATTTTGGGAAAACTGAAGTTTCTGAAATATTAAGTTTTCAGTATCTGGATCTGATAACTGATACCCAGTCCTATTTCTTGTTCATCTGACTTTGACTTATGGGCCCTCCCTTAAGTCAGTGTAGGTTTTAGTTCTTGATCCCTCTGATCCCTAGCTGTGTCCCAGCCACCTGCCTTATATGGATTAGGGCCAACTGATTCTCCGGAAATGCTGCAAGATAACACAAGTTACATGATAAATAAATGGATTAGTGTCCCGCTAGTCTGATGCAATCGTCCTGTTTCCTTTAGCCCGTTTTCCCAAATCTTTCACACTGTCTGGAACACAAGTGGTATTGAAAAAACCTTCATTGAATGAATAATGAACAAATGAATGGCATATGTTATGGTAGTGGCTCTGACTTACATTAACCGCCCCCCCTCTTATTTTACTTTGTTTAGCTCTGCAAATCACACTACTGGGGACAGAGAGAACCAGGCATAGAGCTTTTAATCTGGCTCTGAATGTTTTCAGGATAGAAGTTACTGTTTGCATTCCTCTCATCTTCTCTTTCATAGCTATCCAAGATATTTAAGGATGATCGTATACTTAAAAGTGTTACAGAAAAGAACACAAATGCCATCTTATTGCCCATTTTACAGATAGAATACTGGGGTCCAAACTGAGAATGTTTGCCAGTTGTCATGTAAGTTATTCTTATTAGAGGCTTTGACTTTCAATCCATTGCTCCTTTTAGTATTGAATTAATTCTGAATTTTGAGGTGCCCTATAACAGAGCTCTGAGGTTCCTAATCAGATCAGCTGCCTTTAAATTAAGTGTATAGTCTTCCTTAATAGTTCTCAAAGTATGGTTCCTTGGCCGCAGCAACAGCATCAGACTTTCCTGGGAACTTGCTTGAAATGTTAATTCATGCCTCTCACCCCAGACCCAGAAATGCAGAAACTCTGGGGCCCAAGCTCGACAATGTATTTTTTTTAGCAAGCCCTCTGGGTGATTCAGATGCTCACTCAAGTTTCAGAGCCACTGTCTTGTATTGATAGGACAGCACACAGCATATATTAATATAAGACATTCTCTTATATGATGTAGACACCCATATCCAAAGCTACCAATCATGGAGAGCCCATGAAGTGCCACTCTGCTAGATGCTTTATGTATCTAGTCTCATTTACTCATCACAGTAGTCTGGAAAATTGTTATTACCATCTGCATTTTATAAATGAGAGAATTAAGGCTCAGGTCAAATTTCAAGCTCCTTACCCAAAAGCACCAAGATTCCATAGTTTGAAATTGGCAAGGATGAGACTTTTTTTTTTATTACCATATAATGCATTATTTGCCCCAGGGTACATGTCTGTGAATCGTCAGGCTTACACATATCACAGCACTCACCATAGCACATACCCTCCCCAATGTCCATAACCTAGCCACTCTATCCTTATCCTCCTAAGGATGAGATTTTTCAACTCCTATTGTCTAACTCCAACGATCATGAGTTTTCTAAGGTACCGCTTTAAAAAATACACTGGATTATAATCTATTCATTGAGAGGTATGGAAAATAAGAATATTTGATATTTGAAACACAAAGTTTTCAGGACCATGAACTGCTTAAATTTCCTCTAGCTATAATGTATTCATTAAAATGCTGCTTTGAATTTGAACAACCTTCTTTTAGTATAGGTGTATATGCAAAACAGTATTCTGCCAGGAAAAAAAAAATATGCCAGCTTTCTTCAAGCAATTCGTTTCTGTTTGTTTCTGTCAATTTGTTTATTGTTTCTAGAACGTGGTAGTAGTCTGGTAGAGATAGTTGTGTAACCTTCACAGTTGATGTTCTTCCCTGAAGGCCCTACTTGAGAGTTGCCACATGGCCCTTGAGAGATGGACTTCATCCTGAGTGTATCTGAGAGTCTACATGGCCAGAAATATCCCAGTTTTTCAAAATGCAGGGAGACTGAACTCTGGGATAAATTAAATGCTCTGGATCTTGTAGTTCATCGTTCCCAGGTCTCTAGGGAACTAGTTGACCTGTCTCTCCTCAAACAGTTACTGATGCATGAAGATACCTGGGTATATAGAGTGTAGATGGTTAAACTTTAATACGCATTCTTTCTTTTTTTTTTTTAAAGATTTTATTTATTTGACAGAGAGCAACACAGCCAGAGAGGGAACATAAGCAGAGGGAATGGTAGTGGGAGAAGCAGGCTCCCTGCTGAGCAGAGAGCCCGATGCGGGGCTTGATCCCAGGACCCTGGGATCTGACCTGGGCCGAAGGCAGACACTTAACGACTGAGCCACCCAGGCGCCCCAATACACATTCTTTCTTAACCTTTCATTTTTTTAAATCTCTAGATGGACTGAGTCCTGAATAAACATTGCCCCTTAATAATTTGCCTACAGTGGGTAGCTCTGGTTATTGCCAGAAGGAAACTCTGGAGACTGTTGTCAGGTCTTCAGATTTTTTTAGAGAAGCAGGATATATGTATATTTGCTACATACACACACACGTGTATGTGTGTGAAATCTAATATTAAAATTTTAGTTATTTTAACATTCTGTAGGCAAAAATCTACGTTTGTGGGCTGGTTATATTCATCATGTTTACTTTGCATTTTCTGTAGACTTTGGTGCTTAACTTAAAAATTACTCCCTTCAGTTCATGTATTTCTTTAGTATTATTATCTGAGTTAATCTTATCATCTGCCTGAAGTTCCCTTCTTTTTGAGTCACAGTTTATAGAGTAAAGACCAAACAGTAAAGAAACCTCGACTTAAAATTTGACTGAGTTGGCCCAATGCCCAATGCCAGCATATAAACTAGCTAAGTGATTTAGGTAGGTAATTTATAATCCCTGAATTGTTTTCAGTGTCAAAACAGGAACGTAAAAGTGTCCAGCAATATCTTTGGGTGTATAGTAGATAGTTAATTCCTGTATGTTACCCTCTTTAATTCTGACTAAAAAAAATTATGAAAAAAAATGGATTTTCCCCTCAAATCTAATGGAACTAGCAATTTTTTTTCTATTTTTTTACTCCCAGGAAATTAAAATTCTACAAATAATTTTACAGAAACATGCTATTCAGGGAAATAACTACAAAATAATAACACATATGTCCTTTATTAATTAACTTTTGGGTGTTGAAATCTCTTACATTTTTGTTAACTAAAATGGAAGGAGAAAACAAGTTTTCAGTATCATTACTTTAGGATTGACTTATCCTGTGCTCCAAAAAAGGTCAGGAAAGGATATGGATTCTCCAAAAGCATCTAAGTTGCCAATTTTGGGCAAAATGTATTGAAATTTGGGTCCATTTTTTGATGCTTTAAGGTAGTGACTTAATTTAGAGTCCTAAAACAAAAAAGCAAAGCAGATAATCTAGCTGTATTATCTAGATCATCAAAAGGATGAAATTTGTTACTTTCTTTTTTTTTAATATTTTTATTTATTTATTTGACAGAGAGAGAGATCACAAATAGGCAGAGAGGCAGGCAGAGAGAGAGGGGGAAGCAGGCTCCCTGCTGAGCAGAGAGCCCGATGCGGGGCTCGATCCCAGGACCCTGAGATCATGACCTGAGCTGAAGGCAGAGGCTTTAACCCACTGAGTCACCCAGGCACCCCGAAATTTGTTACTTTCTTAATGGTTTATTTGTAATACCTTTGTAACTGAGTTTTGTTTTTTTTTTTTTCCCATGGCACAATTAAAATCCAGATGGGTAGCTTTTCTTTGTCCTTATTCCATGTCATAAAGTATAATTGATTTAGAATGAAGTGAAAGCTCATTGATGAACAAGATCTGGATGACTAAATTCACTACTAAAACATTTTTCTTTGAGGTTTGTCTTGGTCAGGTCAGGCTGCTGTAACAAACTACCATAAACTGGGTAGTTTATAGACAACAGAAATTTATTTCTCATAGTTCTAGAGACTGAAAGCCCAAGATCAGGTTGCCTGCATTGTCAGGTTCTCTCATGGTGAGAGCCTGCCTCCTAGTTCATAGATGGCTATCTTCTCACTGTGTCATTACATGGTGAAAGAGAAAGTAACTTCTCTCGGAACTCTTATAAGGACACTAATCCTATTTGGGAGGGCTCCACCCCTAAGATCTCATCTAATCCTAATCACATCCCAAAGACCCCACTTCCTACTACCATCACATTGGGAAGTAGGGTTTCAGCATATGAATCTTGGGGGGATACATTCAGTTCATAACAGGGTCTTTGGTGAACATACCCTTAAGTAACCTCGAACAACTCAAATCCTTGTATAAGCCCCTCCTTTTGGGTGCAGATAGAACAGATAATATTCTAGACAACAAAATATAGTAAGAATGATGAGATAATCACTTCCTTGATTAAGTGATGTTATAAGACTCTATCTTGTGAGACTAAGTGGGAGATTTTCCTGCTGGCTTTGAAAAAGTAAGCCACCATGTTATAAGTGGGCCATGAACCTATGGCTGATAGGAACCCCTGGCTGACAGCTAACAAGGAAATAAGGACCTGCATTCTACAACCACAGGAGATCAAATTCTTCCAACAACCATGTGAACTCAGAAGAGAACCTAAAGACCCAGAAAGTTCCTTCAGCCTACCAACACCTTGACTGTAGTCTTTTGAAAGCCTGAACAAAGGATTCAGTTGGGCTATGCATGGGTTCCTAACCCACAGAAACTCTGAGATAAGAAATATATGTTGCATTAAGCCATTAAATCCAGGGTAATTTATTATGCTTCCAGGAAGACCAGCACAAAGCCACCTCATTTTCCCTCCTCACGATTCCTCAGTTATTTCGTATAAGGGGATGAGATTTAGAAATGTGTCAATCATACCTATTCCCATGTCTGGAGGCTTTTAGACAACTGTATGTCTAATGGCTACTGATTCATTAACATGTTAGGACTAGAAGTGTTTTTTGCATTGTTAAATTTTGCTGCAATGAGAGAATTCACAACTTATTTATTTTACTTAAATGCACACCATATAGGTTGGGTGTGGGAGTCATTTCTTAATGCAAAGCGTACTGAGGCAGAAATAAACCCTGTTCAGACAGAGTTTTCCTAAAAAATGCTATGTACCTGGTTTTGTCCTTCCTCTAACAATTGGAGGGTTCTCATTGAAGGTGTTTAGATGTGATAATATCTAGATGATCTGATGGTTTAATGACCTGAGGCATGTGCTATATCTCTTAGTATCTTGTCCAAGGGATAAGTATCTCATGTTCACCATGGGACTATAATTTTTTATAATTTTTTCTAAGATTCTAGTATTGTTTTTTATAAACAATATCCTTTTGGTAAGATGGTTGTGTGATTCCTTCAAGTAAATCTTGGTGATTAACAATGCTGAGATGGAATTGTATATTTCAATGTTTCTTCAAAACATGGGACAAAAATCTTATACAATCTAGGTCACAAATATGCTGTGTGATTCTGGATAAGTTAATTGTTTTCTTTAGGCCTCAATTTTCTTATATCTAAATAAAATGAGGGTATGGGCTCAATGATTAAAAGTCTTTCTAGTTAATTTCCAGCTAAAAATTCAGTAGGCCATTTGCTATTTGTGGAAATGCACAATATGCTTTTTCTTTCCTTTTGAAAATTACTGCTGACAAGCATAGTGCTTTTAGTGCTTTACAAAGTATTTATTGTGCATCTGGTATAAAGCAGAGAGGGAGCCTGGGAAATAATTACCAAGTTTCACATCTCCAGCAGCCAAAGTTGTGTGTGTGTGTATTACACAATGGGATAGAGCAAATGGGGTAGAGACCAATGGCGTTGTGCCAGATTTGATAATTAATTGCTATGAGCTGAAGTTTGAGTTAGACATTTTCAATTTAAAATTTAAAATTGGCCTGACAAAGGACTTCTTCCATTCTGTGACATGAGTATAGGATTCTGACTAGGTAAATTAGTTGTCTATCAACTCATAATTATATTTGATAATATACATAGGAAGGGAATGGTTATTGAATGAGTGCTAGGGATATTTAGTTTGGAAAGAGGTTGAATTTTCAGGGAGATGAAAGAGATCTTCAAATATTTGAAGACAGCTGTGAGTAAACTTATTTGGTCTGGCTTCAGAGAACATCATAGAATTAATAGGAGTTGGATTTTGGTTCAATTTAGAAAGAACTTTATCAGAGTCAGGGCCATTCATCAATGCTTCCCTTCCTTGTGAAGGTGTAAGCAATTGGTTACTGATAAGTTTTAAACAAAAGCTGGCTGGGTGAGTCTCTCTTAGAGATGTATTTTACATAGGATGTCTTCATTTGGTGAATGTTAGATGAAATGAACTGTTAAGTGTTCTTCCCATCCAAAGTTTAGGTAGTTTTTTGTTACCTTGGAGGCATTGTTTATAATTTATCAATGCTTCCAAGCAGAGAATCTGCTGCTAGAAGGTAGCTAAGGTGATCTTACGTTTAGAATGGGATGGGAATGTTAGAATGGGATATCTCCTTAATTTATCCAGCACATTGTCAGTAAGGACTACGTCTCAAACGGAGTCACCGTGAACATGTCTGGCTCTAGACTCCATGTCCAAACCAAAAATTCTGGCTAGGTATGCTAGATTCATATATGTTAACATGAGTTTCTTAAAGTTTTTTAAACACAGAACTGTAGGCACATGTCCTCATCTGTTCAGGCTGCTATAACAAAGTACCATGGATCTGGCGGCTTATAAACAACAGAAATTTATTTTTCACAGTTCTAGAGGCTGGGAAATTTCAGATCAAGGCACCAGCAGATTTAGTATTTGGTGAAGTCTGCTTTCTGGTTCACAGAGCCTGCCTTCTAGCATAACCTCACATGGCAAAAAGGGAGTAGGATCTCTTTGGGGCTTCTTTTATAAGGGCACTGATTCAATTTATGAGGGCTCTGCCATCATCACCTAATCATTTCCCAAAGGCTCCACCTCCAAATACCATCACACTGAGCATGAAGATTTCAACATATTAATTTGGGGTAGATACAAACATTCGAATCTCGGGAGCACATTTCTTCGAGAAATGCCAAATAGATTGTTCTAAGCTATTGGTTTACCCTGTAGATTGTTTTTGCTGTGGGCATGTGCAATACTATGTTATGGACAGGACACACTCGGGTTTGCTGGGCCTTAAGCTTATAACATTTGGGAGACCTTCTTTAGGAAAAATCGCAAATATAAAATTCATAATGAAAGCAAATTATTTATTTAGAATAAAAATAAATTACATGAGGGGGTAAGGATAAATAGGTGGAGCACAGAGGATTTTTAGGTCAGTAAAAATACTCTGTGTGTTACGACAGTGATGGATAACATGTCCAAACCCATAGGATGTACAACACCAAGAATAAACTATAATATTATAAACTGTGGAGACAATGATGTATTAATGTTGGTTCATCAACTGTAACAAATTTACCACTCTGGTGGGGGATGTTGATAATGGGGGAAGGTATGCATGTGTGCGGGCAGGGGGAGTAAAGGACATCTTGGTACCTTCCCCTTAATTTTGCTGTAAACCTAAAATTGCTCTAAAAAAGTAAAGTCTTAATAAAAAATAAATAGGTCAACTCTTTAAAAAAATTACAACAAATCTCAAATTAAAAAAATTACCACAGAATCATAAGATCCTGAAAAGTAATTTTTTTATTAATTAATATAATACTCCTTTTACTATGTTTCTGACTGCATATTCTTTGAGCATGTCTTCATATGACAATGACTTTGTAATATTATTACCTACAGAGAAAACTGAAAGAAAATGTAGTCTCCTCTCATGGTTGGTTGAAACTTATCTTTTATTATTGATAGTTTAGAAAATACTTTTCATCTTCAAAATTCATTACTGATACTGTCATATACACATTTAGGATTATTGTCAAGTTGGGGAAAAACTCTTTCTAGTTTCTTTTAAGTGTGGGCTTCAATAATGGAAAACATTGTTCACAGATTACCTTCAAGCATTACCTTCATACATTTCAAACCTTATTTCTCTGCGTAGCTACATACTTCCAGTGTCAGGCGGTATTCACACGGTGACATAACTGCTGGCCCTCCACTCCCTGTCACACAATTGAGCATCAGGTTAGTGGGCCCAGCGATAGTAATATTCTTGGAAATCATACCTACACCAGGAAAAGTTGCAATGATTTAAGTACATAACTTGTTGCAAAACATAACCCACTGAACCAAAATAAATGTATTTCTAACTTAATTTCCCCTTAGTCAGATCCCCAAAATATCTGTAGCCACTCCAATTCTACATGATATAAGGGAAAGTTAGTGAAAGGGAAGAGGAGTATAAAGAGGCCTTGGTCTTAACCCTAGAAAATCTAAATGTAAGCAGCATTAAGTCTTGCTCTTTTGAACCTTATGTAATTTGCAAGCTAAAAGAATTGGAGTTGAGATTAAGGTCAGGAGTATTAGGAGCAAATTTTTGTTGAACTACATGACAAAAATAATCAATTTGCCTTCAGAGTCTTGAAAATACATTTTCGATCACCATTATAGTCCATCTAAGGTTTCAAAAGTCATATTATCTCTGAATCTTCAACAAGATAAATTTATTTGGTTAGATGAATTTTCCAATACAAAAAAAAATGTATTCTATTTGGGTTTTCTTTTCAATAGTCAATAAACGGCAATATAAAATCATCACAAGAATAACTGCTATGGTATTCAGTATTTTTTTTAAAGATTTTATTTATTTATTTGACAGAGAGAAAGAGGGAGAGAGAGAGAGATCACAAGTAGGCAGAGAGGCAGGCAGAGAAAGAGGGGGAAGCAGGCTCCCTGCTGAGTAGAGAGCCTGATGCAGAGCTCGATCTCAGGACCCTGAGACCATGACCTGATCCGAAGGCAGAGGCTTTAACCCACTGAGTCATGCAGGCACCCCAGTATTTTAACTCCATATGCATCAGTAGAAAAATTGCAGAAGAATTTTAAGTTTTATCTGAGAATTAAGGATTACATAAATTACTTATTAACTCAGTATGGATTAGAGTACTATCTTATCTTCCAACTAGAGGTTGAATAATGATGAGGTGACCATCAGAGTTAAGCTTTATGTTGGTATCCCGTTGAATTCATATTTGATAATCCCTTCTGATCTGGTACGCTTCAGTTTATTTCATTGTTTTTATCAAATACCGTTGGCTGCGTTTTCTAAGTTAGTATTTTAAAGTCTTATTTCATAATTTAAGTGTGTTATTTTGAGTCAGTGTCAGCATTCACATAAAATGGTATTTGCATTGTCTCATAAATAACACAATTTAAAACTATTTAGTGGCAAGTAGAATACTTTTTAGCATTAACATTTTACATTTGTTACTGACCTATAAACAGGATTTATGCTGAAACAATTGACTAATTACATTTTTAGCACAACAGGCTGCCAGTAATTTGATCATAAACTCATGGGGCCTCTTTTTTTCCCCATTTTCTACCTTGAAACTGCAATAAAACTATAATTTATGATGTAGACTGGGGAAGAATTATAGTTCTTGTTTTAAAAATGCGACAACTAGTGCAGATGCCAAGATAAAATCCTAGCTAAGTAGGTATTTCCCTAACTGTACTTTTTAAAACTGATATATTAGTCTTGACATGAAGTTTGGGTTTTTTAAGTCTTCAAATTCACTACCACATCCTACGGTGATAATTCTTTATGTTTATTATATTCTCTACTTCTTCCTGAACCTAAACTCTCTGTATGCCTGTTAGCTAAATAATCAAAACAACCAGATCTTGTTTGCATGTGTTTTCAATTATTAAAATGAAGCTGCATTATCTCACTTGAAATTTTTGTTCCTAGAAGGAGCAATGCATTGAATATTAGTACCTCAGTTTCAATAATTCTTCAACCCCACAAAGACCTACAATCTACAGTGTGTCATCATTTCTCTGTTCTGACCACCCTCATGTACTCATTTCCCTTTTTATGCAGTTGAGATGTTGTGCCTCACACTGTAATATATCCCTGTGCAGACTGTCAACTATCCTCTCCTCTCTTTCTTCCTGGTAAAATTCAAATGCTGGTGAAATCAAACACCTTAGCACCAAGGTAGATGAATGTGGCTGGAGAAAAACACTCATTTGCATTGACTACTCAGACCTAATTTCAAGACCAGCAAGATCAGTTGGATTTTATTACTGCTCAGGATCTCAGGTCCACTTGTATTTCTACTATTTTAGGTGACAGTTTTGTCCCTTCATTCTTGCATTACAACTGTAACATCTTTTCCCCCACCCTCTCACTCAGCTGATGGTCTTGCCTCCTATTTCATTGCAAAACTAAAAGCCGACAGAACGAATATCCACAAGGTGCCCCCTACGGCTATAACTACCTACAAACTGGCATCTGAACTCCATTAATCCACTTTCCCTGCTTCTGGTATGTAGTGTTTCATCCTACATAAACTAATCCCACACTTGCAGCTCATCACCTCCAGCAAGTATCCCCTCAGGCATCCTCCAGATTTCCTTAAAAGTAGACCTTCCACTAGCATCTAGTGTTTTCTAATTTTTCAGCCTAATATTTTTCACTTGTATGTTGTTCCTCTATTTTGCACTCCCCAATATGTTACAGTTTTTTGAGTGCAAGAAACTTAACTTGTACCTTGTATCTATCACAATAAATATTGGCAAGTTTTTGCTTAATTTTGTAAGATAGGACATGATTTATTAGCATTTAAATTCAACCTTCTATGAAGTATTTTAGGTTATACAAATAAAAATACCCAATAAGTCAAAATAGAGACAAGGTAGAAGCTCAATAATTTTCTGTTTTTGAGAAAGTAAAGGGATAACCACCCAATCATCTTAAATGAACTTGTTTCAAAAATGAATATTCAAATTAAAAATAAGTGCACAATAGAACCACATTCCCCTATAGTGCTTAGAGAAAAGGTAAAGAGAGGTATTATTTTTTAGAATCTTAGGACACAGAATTTAAGCGTTCATATGATCTCACTTATATATTAGTTATGCTGTCCCAGAATAAGAGGATTAGTAAAAGTACACATGTGATGTGCACACATACATACGTACATACATAGAAGATGCTGTCCTTTTTACCAATGACACAGGAAGAATCTTTGTGAAAAGAGAGTTTTTATTTTTAAATAAGTCTTGTATATTGTGACCTTTTCCTAAACTTGGGATGCATCTCAAAAGAGTACATAAATAAATATACCTTCCATCTTAGTTCTTATGAATGTTGGGTTCCTCATGTTTCTAACTGAGCACACATAAAAGCACAAAAGCAAGATATAGTGGGAGGGTGTTAAAATCAACTGGTCAGGAAATCCATTTGGGGTCAGTAAACGGGTTGTTAATGATACCAACCAACAGGAAGAAGGTGAAGAGTACAAGAGGCGGGCATGCATTTAGGGGTAAAAATCAATAGTCATATTTCATTGGTGTGGTACTTTTTTGCTGGCTGGGCAAAGAAATTCCATTGTGTAGTCTAAAAGTGCTAATTTTCTGTTACTGTGTAAAATTTTCAGGGATGTCGCCTATATGGGAAAAATACTATATAATAGTACAAATATAATAGTATTTGTATATAATAGTATTTGTACTATTATATAGTATTTTACTATTATATAGTATTCATACTACATAAACCTTGTCTGAACAATCGTCATGTTTGTTTAAAACAAAGAACAACTAACACTTGCAGAATTCACTAGACGTTTATCTTGTTTTACCATATGTTTCTCTTAGAAATTGGCCTTATCAAAAGCAATTTTTGTGATTTTTCTATGATTTTGGTTTTTAGTAATTCTCAGAAGCTCATTTCTTTTATAAACACAAGATAAAGCTTCAACAGGAGAGGGAATTGTCCCCCCAAATCTCTCATGTACTAATTTTTTTATGAGCAAGTCATTTAACTATTCTGTACCTCAGTTTTCTTAGCTCTACTAGTTAACCAAATTTCCATAAAAATACAAGTTAATATTAATATCTGTGAGAAAATAAATACAAATGTAGTTATCATGAAGTGACTTTTCTATTATTAACTTTCTCAGTTGTCAAAGTAAATATTATTTAACTATTTGTTAATCAAATGTATAAATCAATTGTAAATTAGAATCAGAAAGTCTGAAATCTTAATGAAGTATTTTGCAAATGTATGTAATTTTTGTTAGTAATGTAATAAAGAAAACAGGAAATTCTAATAGTTCCAGGAAAACTGAAGAAAAATTAAGAGAGCTCAGTGTCACGGTCATATGATATCTGTTACATCTTAATTTTTCAAATATGTGTTGTACTTCTATATATCAATAATGAAAATATTTAACCTTTTATTTTGAAATAATTTCAAAATTGTGGAAATTTTGAAAGAGTAAAACTAACTACAACAAGTTTATACTAATATTCATTTCATGTGGTTTTGGTGAGGCTCAAATGAATTCATATTTGTATAGTGTTAAGATATTTTAGATGCAAATGAGTGGGAGAAAAAGTGCCTAGAACTAATGAATACTGATTGTTATTACTAAGCTTCAGTTTTGTCACCTGAACAATGGGGATAATAAGAGTGCCTGTCTTGTAAGATTATTGCATACATAAAATTTAGAGGCCCAGGGTTTTCCCAGCCTCAGTTAATGACACCTGATGTAACATGAATAATAAAACTTCTTACTGGAAGAAACCCAATCCTGGGTTCTAGGATTGCTTGATTAACATTACAATAATATCAAAATGGCCTTTACAGAGGTTTTTTGTTTGTTTGTCTTTTTGGTTTTGTTTTTGACCTAGAGTCAACAGTTACATCAAGTCTTACCATTTGGGGTTTACCTAGATTTCATACCAATAATTATCAATGTGAGGGTGATTCCAGTTCATCTTTGCTGAGTCAAATCTGGCAAATTATTTGATACTAGGGAAACATTTGTTGGCGGAAGAAAGTACAGTCACAATATAGTTTATAGAAAGTGCTAATAAAATTTTGGTAAAAAGAAAACAGTTTATTTGTTAATATCCCATTTTTTACACTTGGGTCTTTGTACCTCAGTGTGGGGGCTGGGCAGGGGAGGGTTGTGAGTGCAACAGCTAGGAATACTCAGAGCTCCATGATAATATGGCAGATCATCCTGAAATTCAAATTTCATGTGAAGACTGAAGTGCTGATGGGGAAATAAGATTTTATATTAAAATAAACATGGACATATATGAGGTTAAAATATAGATTTTATATGAATTTTTAAAATGATGTATACGAAATACCCATATATTTATAGAAATATTTAATAGCTATTCGACTCATGTTTGTAGAAATTCAAGAGCTATAAATTTACCCTGCTCTACCATTGGGAGTACTTCAATCATCAATTAGTTTACTCATTTAACAAATATTTATTTATTTATTTAAAAAGATTTTATTTATTTATTTGAAAGAGAGAGAGAGAGTGGGTGAGAGAGGAGCATGAGCAGGGGGAGGAGCAGATTCCCCTGCTGAGCAGAGAGCCTGACGTGGGACTTGGTCTCAAGACCCTGTGATCATGACCTGAGCCCAAGGCAGACGCTTAACCAACTGAGCCACCCAGGTGCCCCTAGCAAGTATTTACTTAGTATTAACAATTTGCCAGACACTGTGCCATACTGCCAATGGAAAGGTGAGAAAGACTCTCATTACAGCATTATTTACAATCATCAAGGCATAGAAATAACCTAAGTGCCCACTGTTGGACAAATGGATAAAGAAAATGTGATGTGATGTGATGTGATGTGATGTGGTGTGTGTGTAATGGAATATTACTCAGCTATAAAAAGAAATTCTGCCATTTGTGACAACATGACAACTTTGAAGGGATTGTGCTAAATGAAATAAGTCAGACAGAGAAAGATAAATAATATAAGATTGCACTTATATGTGGAATCTAAAGAAAAGAAACATATAGATACAGAAACAGAAACAGATCATTGGCTGCCAGAGATGGGGTGAGGTAGGGGATTAGAAAAATGTGGTCAAAAGGTATAACTTTCCAGTTATAAGATATAAGTTCTGGGGATGTAATGCATAGCATGGTGACTGTAGTCAACAATACTGTATTGTATATTTGAATGACCCTAAGAGAAAAGTTCTCGAAAGTTCTCATCACAAGAAAAAAAGTTCTAAGGGCACCTGCGTGGCTCAGTGGGTTAAAGCCTCTGCCTTCGGCTCACGTCATGATCTCAGGGTCCTGGG
>CM053604.1:58267948-58346481 GCA_028646535.1 Procyon lotor | reverse complement strand
ACAAAGATTTAATACGGTAAATTGGGTGCTTGCAAAATCATTGGAAGGCCTGGAGAAGTGGCCTCTAGTCTGGGCTTCTTGGAATGACTCCCAGACACTAGAGAGCTGAGTCACCAGGGGACCTCCCATCTCTGAGAGTATCCTAGAACCACTGAGCTTCCAGTTACAATACACAATTATAACAGATTTAGGGATCATAGAGCTGAAACTGTGCCATTGTTGCTATTGTTGTCACTAGTCCATGATGCTGTTGACTGGGCCCTGGAACCTGGAATCCACTGCTGCTTTTCCTTCAACCCCTCTTCTCATCCAGGAATTCAGATAATGAATAACTGCTTGCAGAAGAAAATTTCACATCTTCATGAGGCCTCACTTGCCAACCAAGAAATGGTAGATGACCACCCTCATTTTGCCTTACAGATCTCTTGTAGTTGCATCTACATGGCAGGACCTTATTGGAGTCTGGAGCACTAGTTACAAAAGCATCTGGGAATTGTACATTTAACTCCCAAATCTCTTCCAGCCAAGAAGACATGATACAAGATGGAAAATGGAAATTCAGTGAGCCAAACCAGAGCATTCCATTCAACTGTAGACAGAGAAACATTCTTATTCCTTTAAAAGAAAGAGACTATAAGAGACATCTGCTGAGGTTGACATTGCTCTTAGTATTGGTTAGAAAAGACAACTTTTATGAGCCATTAAGAAAGGATGTAACAACCATTGGGAATAAAGGGTTCATTAAAAACAAATCATACTGGATAACTTATTAAAGTGCTAAGTAATAGCACCAAATGGCTATAATGTATCTAAATTTTAACAAGGCATTTGCCCTAAACTTTTATATCATGGGACAAACTTGGGAAATGTGGTCAAGATAGTGATATAGTTAAGTGGATTTGTAATTAGTAGAAAGATAAAAAACTGATTATTAGTAGTAGATACATGTCCAATTGTAGTACATGCCATAGGAAGTTCTATTTTATCCCCCATCACATAATGACTCCCAACAAGAACACTGATTATAAAAATAGGAATGATAATTATTTATTAAGTGCTTACTCTAGATAAGGCACCATAGATACATTATAACCTCTTTTACTCATTGCAACAATCTTGTCAGGCTGTTATCTCCATTTTAAATGTGAGGAAACTGATGGCAGGGAGTGTAAGTGGCTTGCCTCTAGCTACAAATCTAGTAAGCAGCAGTGCTGAGATTCATACCTAAAATAGCTTCAGGGAAGAGGTACCAGTGTGGAGAAAACCACATTTCTGGAAGACACTGGTCAGAACCTCCAGGAACCCCAGAGACTGGCATTTTCTCAAGCATTCCACACAAGGTTGGAAGGTGGCCAACTGTTCTTCAGGATCTGGCCGGTATTTTAGGGACTCAAACTCACACGGACAAACCTTCACTAAAGGCTCTATAAAAAGCAGATGCTGATTTACTAACTCACGAGAAAGGCAATAGTCAAGCTGACCAAATATAGGTAATATTCCTGCATGCAAAAATCTGAGGGAGAGCATGATCAAAATGTTGACTATAGAAGATAGAATCAGCCTCATCAGGGGATGCTGGTCAGAATGCTAACTGTCCACAGTCTCTGGCAATCACAATACAGATGTAAACATCTGCCTGACTGTCTGGATCCCTGGACCCATGTGGAAGAGCACTTCTTCAATTAGACAGTGCAGAATTTGCCTTTCTGATTCCTTTCTAAGGCCCACATGACTGATTGCAATTCTTTCTTTAGATAATTTAATGGCTTCACCTAAGTTGTTTTGGCCTAAAATTTATTCTTTCTTTTTAAGGTGACTGTCTTGATTGATTCCCTGCTGATACAATTTCTTAACTACAGAAAACAAGTTTTACTTCTGTGTTTCCAAATTCACTGTTGTTCTTGGGCACTACTGAAAAGACATAGGTCTATTCGACTCTTTCCTTTACCTGTGCTGCTATTAGTAGGTGAACAGGAATAGCAGAATCAGTGCTGACATGAATAGTTTGAAAGCAGCATAGGTTTTTAAAAAGAAAGTGTTTTTAATTAACATAGATTCACTGTGAGTCAGTAGTGTGTAATATTGTTATCAAAGAAGCCAAGACAGACTTAGCTGTATTAACTGTTAATAGAGTAAAGGAGCTGGTGAATGAATGAAGAAGTTGACAGCTCTACCCTAATCTTCAGTGACACTCCATGCCTAGACTCACAATGTTTATTTAGTTCAGGATCCACATTTTCAGATATCAACAGATGGGAATTTATTCAGAGGAAACTGATCAGACGGTGATAGGACCTGAAATCACATTCTGACAAATGGTGGTAGGATATTAGTGATGTTTAGTTTGAGAAAGAAAAGTCTTAGGGAAAAAATAAGAAAAGTCAAGAGTTACTAGGTGCTTATAGGCTAGACCAAAGGGTTATTGTGTTCATTCCTTTAATGGATTTCAGATATTATAGATACACCATAATGGAAAAGGGGATACTCTACTTCGATAGTTACCCTGATAGGCAGAGAAAGTCAGTAGAAACCACAGAGACAACTTTGCTTATTAGAATGATGACATTTCTAACTCTCAACAACATAATGAACTGCCTCAATATTAATATATCATGTTTTTGGAGATGCTTAAGCAGATACTGGCCAAACTTTTTATGGAGATATTTTGGAGTAGAGTAATTATTAAATGGAAGAATTAGTATTAAATGGAGGCAGGGACAAGATGAACTATTAGACTTTATCCAACCTTATCCTGCTAGTCCATCACTATCATTATCTTACAATACAAAAACCCCTTTCTGACCTTTTAGTTTAGTGGCATGAACACTGCATAGTTAATGTCACTTCCAAGTCAATAGATCAATTGTAGGGAACACTGATTGCTGCATTCCTTCCTGGCAATTAAGACAAAATCCAACACCATCTGAAGCTGCAGAGATGGGGGTGCAGAAAAATCTGTGAATGAGTCATTAGGTATAATACCAAGAAGAGACTCACTTCCTTTTTTGATCCCCAGACCCACATATTCTGAGTGTGGGATAAATAGTACTGTATATGGATTGCTTTTCAAAGCATGGTAAATTTTCACTCTCAAATAGTTTGAAAGCTTCAAATGTTAGTAGCATTCATTTCTGTCTTTGAATTTAAATGCAGTTATTTATGCTTCTAAAAACGCTTTGATTGCATTCTTTATTTTGAGCTTCGTTATTGTTAATGTGCACACTTCAGCATCAGCCAACCTTTACATTCATGGCAATGAATGTCATACCTTAAAATCTGGTCCCTGTGAATGGGAAAGAATAATGTTCACCTAAAATAACCAAATAACAATGGAGTTTTATAGCTAGAGAAAACCTAAATATCACATATTATTAGATGAGAAATTCTATAGAATTTTTCTATCTCTCTTTAAATATCACAAATTATTAGATGAGAAATTAGATGAGAAATGACATTTCTAACTCTCAACAACATAATGAACTGCCTCAATATTATCATATCAATATTATTATATCAATATGTTTATCTTAATCTGAGAGAGATTAAAAGACTTGCCGTATTCACGTGGCTGGACCAGTAGAAAGCAGAGCGCTTTCTGTTTTTTCTTTTGTCTCCCACTCAAGGACGCAATTATATGCTGGGGTTTTTTGACAAGATACTCTCATTTTTTTTTTTTTTAAGATTTTATTTATTTATTTGACAGAGGGAGAGAGATCACAAGTAGGCAAAGAGGCAGACAGAGAAGAGAGGAGGAAGCAGGCTCCGTGCTGAGCAAAGAGCGGGATATGGGGCTCGATCCCAGGACTCTGGGATCACGACCTGAGCCGAAGGCAGACGCTTAATGACTGAGCCACCCAGGCGCCACGATACTCTCATTTTTTTCTTTTCCTAGCAAGTAGAATAGTTTGATACTAATCACTTCTAGATCTCTATTTACAGCCTGATTGGCATGGGACCTGCGGAGAAAGTATCAGAGTAGGATTCCAAAATAGTATTTTCTTTACCCATCTCCTTTAGTCATATCAGTAGGCAGAAATTCTAAGGGCTTCTTTGTTCCTAATTCTGGATTGCTCTTGGACCTCTGCAGTGCTGCGTATGATGCTGTTCTTGACAGAAATGTGGCCATTAAGAAGCTCAGCAGACCCTTTCAGAACCAAACGCATGCCAAGAGAGCTTACCGGGAGCTGGTCCTCATGAAGTGTGTGAACCATAAAAACGTGAGTTGTTATTTTTAAACCTCTGGCAGTGGGAGGTTGTGAGATTGGAGAAAGAACATCCATGTGCCAACTTGAGTAGGAAGGGCTTTCTTTACTTTGTCATTTCTGCCTGTTAAGATTGTTTATCCTTCCATATGCTACATTTGATTTCATTGTCCTCATGATAGCTTTCTGCTTAAAAATCATCTTAAAACCATATGGTGGAAGAGGGGATAAATTTGATAGATATTTCCTGCTGTGATATTAACCATATTTGGTTATTTTGTTCCAAAATAACCAGAGAGCTCCAGACTTTTTCCAAAGTAATAAAAAGCAAACAAATACAAAGCCAAAATTATTCTGCAGAACACTATATTTCTTTATAATTTAAATGTAATTATTAACAGGTGAAAGTTTTTATCTCCATTTTCCTTTAGCTATAGTCTGGCAGTGGCCTTCAAATGTTCACTGTGCTTCAGCATCTTCTTTTTAGAGTTGGGTCTATGTGTAGAAACATATCTGCAAAGCCCGTCAAGATAGGATCATCAAGACCATTTCTCATGGGAACTAAGTAGAGTTACCATTATAGGACTTTCTTCAACTTCAGAATAAAAGCTTCCGCTGCAGACAAAGGCTTCTAGAATTCTTCCTATGCTCCCATCCTTTTTAGTAAGGCTACATGTGAGATCATTCATTATTTTAATAATTATTATTAATAAAGAATTTATGAATATGGTGCATATAACTTATTACATATAAATATGTAATGAAAATAAATGTTATTATATTAAAACTATAACAATAGCCATCATAACTCCCTGAAGAGTTTTTCTTAAGCATGAAAATCACACAGGATATGTGAAATTATCAGTGCAGTTTTATAAACAAGTTGGTCTTGAGGCCAACCATCTCTCACTAAGAAGAAGCAAGTGTATATATGAGAGTTTAGCTGGAAGATATTTGAAATACAAATATGTCAATTGTTTCTCCAGTGGACAGTGTTTCTCTTTTCCTCTATTATTCCACTGACGTTGCGATTCAGCCATTTTTACACATATTTGTTAAATAAATGAAATGTGCCCCATGTACAGATCTAGATGCTAAGATTACATTAGTGGAGATAACAGAAGCTAATCCTTGCCCATGTGGCGCTCATGTGGTGCTGGTGAGAGAAAAAGACCATCCGAAAAATGGGCAAATGTAGAGAATGTCAGATGGCGATAAGCACTATTAGGGAAAACAAAGTGAAGAAGGAAAATAATTCTAGTCAGTGCCGGGTGGGTGGGCTTACTTTTTAAAATAGAGTGAGCAGGAAAGGTCTCACTAAAGAGGCAAATTTTATGAAGTGTGTACCCATCTCTAATTTGGCCATGCAAGGAACATGGTACTTCTAAAAAGGAATATATAAATGATGGAAAGGATGATTCATAAAAAAAGTCATTCTACTAAAGCAGTTTGTTCTTCCAGTATGTTAGATAAAGGCAGGAACAAGATTAACCACATGACCAATGCAATCTATTTTTATGATAGCAGAGGATGAGAAATCCCATGGGCAATGGAAAACGGATAGATGCAAGCAATGGAGCAACTGTATGGGAAATTTTGATAGTTTGTGACTTCATATATTTACATTTCCCTAGTCTTCCTTCCAACCCCCACAATGCAATAAACACATTGTAGAGAAATTCCCTAGCTGGTGAATTTGAGGGAATCTTACTCCCTGTTCTTGTTGGAAATGGGGAGGTTCACATTTATGATACTTAAAAAGAAGTTCCCAATTGAAAGGATTATCTGTAAATGGCTTTCTACCTGCTCCCCCCTTTTTGTGTGTGTATGTCCATGTGCACTTTCATATGCCTGTGGAAATAATTTTCTGGAACTCGTTAACAGAAAGGAAGTTCACTTACGACCAAATGTAAGCTCCACATTAGTACTTGTGATACTAAGTAAAAGCAGTCAGAATGCAGAACTCTGTAAATGCTGTGGAAAGTAAAGTAAAACGGTGAAGTAATCCCAACTAAATCTTTAATAATGGAGAAGAGAATCCATTTAGAAAAATGAATGCTTAATTCTAGGAAGTGAGAGCTAATGTGATTGTGGGGCCAGGAAAAACACTGATTCACATCTGCATTTTAAGATGCTGGAATAAAGGAACCGAATCAGATTCCTGCGTGAAATTGTTGAAACAAAATGAAAATACCTGTGATGCAATTTTTCTAAAGACACGGTTTTCAAATGGTTAGTAGAAGTAATTAGAATTTACAAGGGAGCAAAGAAAGAACAGAGGGAAATCAGAGAATACAAAGGCGATAAAACAAGGGAATAGGAAACAGGAAGATAAGAATACATAGTGGGGAATTTACCCTTTAAAATAATCTTGATTTACTCAAAACTATAATGCTATTGTCTAAATTAATTTTAGAATACCTAGATTATTCATTTTCCAGGTGATACAGGTTAACATTTTTTCATATTTCAGGGTTGTTTGTGTATGGTGTGTGTGTGTGTGTGTGTGTGTGTGTGCGCACGCGCGCACCTGTGCACAGTCTCTGATGATTTTGTTTGAACAAATATCAAAGTAAATTACTTTGTAAGACTAATGAAATACTAGAAAAATAGGCTACTAAATATGTGTGGTATATATATGATGAAAGATGTATCACGTAGACATTTTTCAACACACACTATCAGTATACAGAGTAAGACACTTTAATCACAAATTTTAAAGATATTTTGAAAATTTTACCTCTATATGCATATTCCATACCCTAAGGTTGCTTTAGAAGAGGTGATCATGGTTTTCATAATATGTTATAGCTATTGCCATATATACATTTGTGTATATAATATATATATAAATATTGCATGGTATTGTGAATTTTTTGTCAATACTTCCTCAACAAATGAAAGCTACATGTGGCCTAAAGCATTCCCTAGTCTTGACTGCATTTCTCAGATATTTAAAATCACTTCATATGTTTCCATACCACTTATAAAATTTACTAAAATTTATTAATTCATAGTTTAAAGATGTTTAAATCTGAAACTTGTACTTCTCCAGTTTTTGTGAAATAGTTGATTCTATCCTGTGAGAAGAAGATTGTTATCCATATTTTTTTATTTTTATTTTCTACTGACATATTAGTAGAGAATATTTAACTGAAGGGACATTTTGAGTTGTTTATGTATGCAGTATATGTGGAAATGTGACAAAGTTTTTTTTTTTTTAATTTACTTATGTTAGAAGATAAACCTCTTTGCTACCTAATATATAAAATAACCAAAGCATGAAACAAAACATTTAAGAAACAGAATTTCAATAACTTTTTAAATATATTTTCCACTAAATTCATTACTGATATCATCTAGGATATACCTTTTTCCCAACATATCTTTATAGTTTTAGTTTAAATAATAGTTGTGTGTGAAATTGAAGCTAAAAAACTAGAGTAGCAACACAAAAAAAATCTTAGGTTAGAGGACCACCTTGTTTATTTAGAGAAAAACATGACCTTGCTACATCTTGTTGGGTGTTTTGCTGCTGCCCATTTTTCTTACGTGGTTTTTCTTCTTTTTTTGCTTGTTAATTAAACTCTGTATTCTACCAAGGAGGATCACACTCTAAGGCAATATTTCAATTATATATCTTCTCTGACTCTTCCTTCTGTCTAAGAACTTGAGCTTTTTAATTATATTTAACCTGAAGACATATATCATGTGTCCTTTCTGAATACATTTTTCTGTGTTCTGTGAGACAGTTCTAGAAATTTTTTTCTATTTCTACCACAGCACTAGTGCATGACTTTGAGTTGGGTTAAAAACTTGTTTAAATATGGTTTTTAAATAATTCATTCTCTCCTTTTTTCTTTCTCTCCTTCCTCTGTCCCTTCCACTGTTTCTTTTCCAGATTATTAGTTTATTAAATGTCTTCACACCCCAGAAAACACTGGAGGAGTTCCAAGATGTGTAAGTAACAAAACTCATGAAGGCAGGGAGAGCATAGCACTCAAACAGTTCAAGGGAAATTGACAAAATCAATGGATGAAATCCCTTGTAGAGATTAAAGGGAGATAAGAGCTATGTTTCTGGTATTACTTCCTGGAAAGACACTTCTGCTTCTTTCTGGCCTTCTGATGCTTGTGCTTTATTGTCCAATATTGTTAGTTCAATCAGAGAAGATTTATTATTTATTTTCTATTTTTTATTATCAATTGAATCTGAGCTTTCTAGAATGATTCTATTCACTGTGAGAGATAAATTACAAGAGGGACATGTTAAAAATCATTTTAAAATCTTTATTTCTATTTCTGTGGTGCCTTTGATTTTGTGCAAAAGGAGTCTATCTAGAAGTAGAGTGACAATAACAGAGGAGAGAGAATGAATCCTAGTACGTTGTTTTACTTGACACAGATACACTGCATTTAGTGGAAGATGGTATTCTGATTTTTTTTTCTTATTTGTAATTATAATACTGAAGAAAGAATTCAGGGAATTCGAGGAAAAGTGAGGACGAGATGAAGGTAGAAAATATATGGGTAGGGGAAAAAAAGAAAATATATGGGCAGGAACCAGACACTAATAAATGCTGCTTTTGCTTGCAACCTTGTGTTAGAATTATCCTGGCTAACAGGTGGCCAATACGTGGAAGTTGTTCATATTCTTAATTCAGTCAAAGGTAGAGCTGTGAAGTTTGGAAGACTTACAAATTTAGGAGGGGCTTCTGACCTCTTTGAGGGACTTCACAGATCCCTGTGATTTAGAACTAACCTTGTGGAATTCACCTTCCAGTTACTTAGTAATGGAACTGATGGATGCCAACTTGTGTCAGGTGATTCAGATGGAATTAGACCACGAACGAATGTCTTACCTGCTATACCAAATGTTGTGTGGCATCAAGCACCTTCACTCTGCTGGAATTATTCACAGGGTAAGACTACCTCCTCCAGAATTATAATTAAGATGTTTCTGGAGAAGAGAAAGAGAAACTGGAGGTTATTTTCTTTATTGTTGAAAGGGTAGGTTGAATATAATGTATACTTCCTCATTTCTTTTAAAATAGAATTAGCACAAAGTTCACTAAGGTATAGAAGAAAATTTTAGCTACATTGTAGCTGATTTTGTTTCCCATTTTGTTTCAGTTCATTGAGAGTCAGCTTCTGAGAAACCTCATGTTTTCTAGCCCCTTGATTGGCAGAGGTCATATGTGCAGCTGAAATAAGACTGTTCGTTTCCACAGTTTGTTTCTGGCAGCATAAAGACAGCTGCCCTGATCTGCTCTTCTGTCAAGCCTAGAAATGAAAAATAAGCAGAAAGGTTTATGTTGCTACAAGGAGAAACCTAACAGATGACAATAAATGATATCTTATTTATTCTAAAACCTCTTCCCAAGATGAGCCTAAATTATAAAACTGAGAGTCTAATTCTCTTCTGAGTTTAAGAAGTTTTTGAAGATATCTTAAAAATATAAAAAAACAATCGTAAACTTCTTTGGGGCAGTAATCATTTGCTTCATATACCGCTTTGCAGTCAAGGGTGGGGCTGTAAGTACTATTGCAAGACCGCCATACTGATTGAGTAGATAGAAATCATATGTTCCATTTGCTGCTGGCTTTTAATTTCTTTTCTTGTTCCTATTGCCAGGATTTAAAACCAAGTAACATTGTAGTCAAGTCTGATTGTACATTGAAAATCCTCGACTTTGGACTGGCCAGGACGGCAGGCACAAGCTTCATGATGACTCCTTATGTGGTCACCCGTTATTATAGAGCCCCCGAGGTTATTCTGGGAATGGGCTACAAGGAGAACGGTAAGAAGGCTTCTGCATAGCAGTTACAGAAACCATGAAGAAAATGTGTATACGTGTTAGATGGCCAAGGGCAATGTTCTCTTTCATGTATGTGAATATATATTTTTAACAGGGCTGCCAACTTTCATATTCAGAAGGTTTTTAAAAATACTGCTAGGAAGAATCACTCGTTAAAAATGAGAAGGATGTTTCTGAAAAGTAAGCTTTGCCACAAGAACACTAACATGTTATGGTCAAAAAGAATTGTGGGTAGAATCTGATTAAACAACAACAAAAAACCCCAAACCCAAGCCAAACAAAAAAAGAATCTGATTAAACAGTCAAGCAGATATTGATTAACACACATGCTGTAGTTTTTGAGACAAATTGCTCTTTGAGCTGCAGCTTAGCTCAAAGTAGGAAAACAGGAAGTAGTCTATCTGTTGTATTTAGCCATTTGGCTTTATGGCTATCTTAGGTTGATGGCTCTAGTCCTAGAAAAAGACAAAAAGATGTTACAAATCTTTGGAGCAAGAATCTTATAAATGCTCAAAGAATAGTCAATTTAGAATAATCCATATTGCTCAAGTTAGATAAGAGTTTTTTTAATGCTTTAAACTGCTCTGTGAGTTATATTTAGGATAGCAATTACCTAGTAAATTTTTATAAATTCCAAATCATGGAGTAATTTATATTACTGCTTTCATTAAAAAAATCTACTATTCATGAGCACTTTAAAAGAAAAGAAAGAATCTTCAAAACGTATTGCAATTTGATTTTATTAAAGGCTTTATAAAACATCTATTAGAATGCATTGCCATATATTATTTTGAAAAGAATACCTCTAACAAGTAATGTAGCATATTAAAAAATATATCTAATAAACCTAAGAATTAAAATTGTTTTAAATTAGGATGGTATATATGTTCTCAATGTACCTTGTATGGTTACTTTATGTTTTATTCTATTTAATTCCTAGCAGTCTTTTTATAAATTTTATAAAAATAATTATCCATTTATTTTTATGTGCGGGTGCTACAGGGTACATTTATGAAAATTCCCTGGCCACCAAAGTTTTAAGAACTTTCTTTGTGTACTTTCAGATTAGAAGAAGGCTAATACCTCTGTGCATTTGTGCAGAGGAAAGGGAGAAGTCAGCCCATAGGAAGGTCAGGTTCATTTTGGTGAACAATGGCAGGATTCTATTACCTTTTAACTTGGAAGAGGCAAATCTAGTTCTCTTCCCAAGGTCTAATATCACATCTAACTTATTTGGAAAAGAAGATATTTGTATACATTTTTCACAGGTTATTTGTAAAAAAATCAAAGGGGAACCAATTTTAAAAAATCAAGAAATCAAGGCTCTACAGAGGTCTGGGGGTAGGGTCTGAATTTGCCTATCATGGTGTTATGGATCTTTGCTGCGCAAATGGCATGTAATTTCCTCCCTTTTCCTTCCCTCGCCAGAAAAGGTTGCCAGTTACTGCCTTAGTTTTTCAACTTCTCTAGATCTGTGAAGGCATAACTAGCACCCTTGTGCTGCCCTCTTGCCTACGAGAGGAAGGTTATCATGCAGAAAAACCTGCTCGTTCCTCCATCAGGCATGCCTAGCTATCCTGTGCACCTAACCCTGCCTTCCTTCCCCAAGGAGCATTTCAGCCTAATGTTCTTGCCCCAGCGTCCCCTTGGTCCTTACTAAAAAGCAAGTGGGAAGAGGGTAAAGATTGGCAAGAGAAGGTGAAGCATGTTTGGTTAACGGGCATGACAGTTGAGAAATAAACATAACAAACAAACAAAAACAATTTTAGAACACCTTTAATACTTTTTTCACTTTACTTCCAGATGACTCCTTTATACATGTGCTATTTGATCGTATCTTTATTCTTGAAACCTTCAAATAGAAACTAAAACTTGTTTATTTACAAGGATAACTTCTGAAGGAAAAACTAAGTCCTGAACACCAGGGATTCCAATACTTCTGCCTTTAAACCACGGTTCCAGCCGTTTCCTAGTTTCTTGGATTTGTTTGCAAGTACCTTGTTTTGAACCAACCAACTAAACAAACAAACAAACGAACGAACAAAAACAAAGGGAACAAAAGAGTGGTCTCTTGTTGCCCTATTCCATGTAACCGAGTGGAATAGAAAATGGAAAAGGTTGATTAAAATTCTTTTCGCTACATCCAGCGAATGGTCAAAAACCCTGACGTCTTTTAGCTGCCACCTGCTATGGAGATACATTTGGTGTAGCTTCTATTTGTCCATGTCACCCCTTTATGGTACTACAGAGGTGATCTGTGGTACTCATAAAGTAATTTTTAAAAATTAATTTGAGTTCTCATACTAAACCTTGTTAATGTAATACTACAGTGCTGGTTTTCATTTGGGGGTAACTTTTGGTGGGAGACAAAAATTGTACCTTCTAATCAAACTGTTCTTTTTTCCTCCTCCTTCGAGATCAATTATCTTAGTTAACTTTACTTTCCTCCCTTTTCTTCACTTCCCTCTCTCCTGTTCTAGTGGATATATGGTCTGTGGGATGCATTATGGGAGAAATGGTTCGCCACAAAATCCTCTTTCCAGGAAGGGACTGTATCCTTGTACCTTTTGCTGCAGCTTTACCTGTTTTGTTCTCTCTCCCTTTAAACACATAATGGTTTTACCAGGAGAGTAAAGATAGAAGCAAAAAGTTGGGTAAGTGGTGTAATTGTGGTTAAAAACCAAAATGATGATTTATATAATCTGACCAGTACTGAACATTCCCTGCTGCAATGATTTGTTTTAATTAAATTTTTAATGGGCTTTTTTTCTTTAAATTATATTCTTGTCTGTAACTCAAAACAGCAATGCTATTTTTTGTTCATAAATAAGAGAGGTCACCAAAAACCAAATTATTAAAATATCTTTATATAACTAGCAAAAGAAGTCACTATTTGCAAGTCTTTTCCATCTTTTTTCTAAAACCATTTTATGCTTCTATAATATTTAGGCAAAATAATTTCTCTCCTTGCTGACATCCTAAGCTTCTGTCTAGAGTTTCATTGATTTGAATTACTCTTGACACTATCCAGTCTTAAATAGGTCAATGTAGCATATCCTCCTTAGAACATGAACTTCCACATTTAAAAATCATAATTATTATTCAGATTGCCAGGGATCAGCGGAGAGTTTAAAATAGGCTTCCCATACTTGACTTGGAGATATGACTGAGACCCAGATAATTTCTTTTCCAATGAAATTCAGAATTTTAAGAAGTAGTTTTATTCAAGTTCAACCACTAAGTCCTGTACTAGATTCCATCAGAAATTTCTTGGAGAGCTATCGATGATTTTGAATTATTAATTGAGCTGGCATATTTCTGAAATGACCAAAGTTCATTCTCAAACAATGTCACATATTAGTGTTTGTAATATGTAGGTAATAAAGTTTACATATTAATAGAAAAAATACTTTTATATGTATAGAAATACCCTGATAACACACAGTCATGCAAATCTATATACAACAGTTGCCAACTTTAACAGTGATAATACCAGATTGAGTTCAGTATATTTACTACATATGAAATTTTTTAGAAACTGGCAATAAATACGTGATCCATAACTATTAAATATTGTACCTGATTAATAAGAAAACTCTATTAATGAACTCTTTTATTATGTAAGAAAGTTTATGTTTGTTATGTAAGAAAGATTATGGTTGTTATTTACTAGACTCAATGAGAAGTTTATACCACCATGAGAACTCATTTATGTAGGCATTTATTTATTCTGCTGGATATTAGTAAGATATTCTCTAAATTCCAATAGTAAAGCAAAAGTAATGACATCTTCTAAAACTTCACTGTCCATTAGGTACCACTAACCACATGTAGGTATTCAGTACTAGAATCATGACTAGTCTGAATTGAGATGTATTTTATGTGTAAAATGCATACTAGATTTTCAGGATATAAAAAGAAAGCATATAAGATATCTCAGCTATTATATTGATATTAAAATGACAATAGTTCTTTTACTTTTATTTTATTTTAAACTATTTACATTTTGAGGGTAAATATCCAAGGTAGTTGAATTGAGCAATATAATAATTTAAATTCATATTTAAATGTACTGACTTCATATAAATGTGGGAGTGTGTGTGTGTATGTGTGTGTGTGTGTATGTGTGTGTGTCTGCTTTTTTCTTTGGGGTATAATATATTTCAGACCAAAAAAAAGAAACTTTTCAAACAATAGAGTGAAGTTGCACAGCTACATCTTTATAATGCACTGGTTAGTGGAAGATAAAAAGTCACAAAATATCTCATTTCCACTTGATGTTATTAGAAGTCACTTGATTTCCATGTGGCTTGGTTCTCTGAGATCTAATATAGCTCTTCAGACATTTATCAGGATTACTTTTCTCCTATTTTAGCAGTACTAAATTTAAAAGCCAATAAAGTTAGAAAAAGTCAAAACATTTTCTAGCCCAAAATGCCCTTCAGAAAAAAAGGCAAACAAAGATAATAAATTATATTGATAATTCTCTATTCTTCCAATGATTGTTTTCTTGGAGGTCTTTTTTCTTTTTATTATAGTTTGTTTCAGGAAAAATATTTGGAACTGAAAGCAAATTGTGCTAAGATAAATACGTAAAATATATATCCTTGATAAAAGTGATCTTAGAAATTAAATAAACTTTAACACAAAAATTTAGATTGTGATAGGGAATTGCATTCGGTATTCCTTTATCTCAGTGATGATCATATAAAATAATGGTCTTTGATAGCCTACTGCCACATATGATAATGAGCTCGCATACACACCTACAAGTCAATGGAAAAGTTACATAAAGACATTTATAGTGGAAAATATCTTGCTTAAGTTAAATTTTACTTAAATATGAGTAAATTATTTCCAGATAAAATGTGTTAGAACTGCCATCTTTCTGAAAGTGTTTCCATTTAGATTTAAATCTTTAGTTCATTTTACCTTTAATTAAAATTATAATTTAACATCTTTTTTTTTTTAATTTTTATTAACATATAATGTATTATTTGCCCCAGGGTACATGTCTGTGAATCTTCGGGCTTACACATTTAAAATTATAATTTAATATCTTAAGTCATGACCACATTTAAAAATTAAATTGTAGTATCCCTATTAAACAATGGGTTACTGTACTCAGTGTTTTTAGTGGAATTGTTTCATTACTCTTTACATGAAGGTATAATTATAAGTTTATAATTAGAGCTTCCCACCAACAACTGAGAGATCAGAGCATTGAATTAATTTCACTAACCATGATGATCATATACAAGATTTGGGATTGATGGAGTAGATATAGAGAAGAGAATCATGCAAATATTTTAGCATATTGAAATGATTCCAGCATTTACTGAAAGTAATATCAAAGTGTAGTATATTCTAATTTGCTTCTTCTAAGACTCTTCAGAGATGTGAAAAAGCAATCATAAGTTCCCATGACTTTCCCTTATAATTATTCAGAGTAATTTCTATTAAATTTATCTGAGGCTAAAAAATTATCTGATAATACTTTATCATCATGATCAACATTATTCCCCTCTCCCACAGAACTTCTTAACATTCTCTTTCTTAATCTGAACCCACAGCAAAAATAGTAAAACATCTTGACAAATTGGTAAATCTTATGAAATTATTATTGATGACTGAAGTTTTAGCCATTTTCCTGCATTAAAACTGTCTTTGCATTTTGAGAAACACTGTGTGGGTTTCTGAGCTACTGATATGATCCAGATGATATCACAGGGTAGTTTCTTGATTATTAATGTGTTGGCGAAATACACACATACATACATATTTGCTTTTCCATTAATTAATTTGTTGATTTTTTAATATCCAAAGGATCATTTATAAAATATTTGTTTTTATCGTGTGAATAGTTTAATTATACAAACATACACTATTACACACTCAATTTTTATTACAGTGTTATGATTAAAACCTATTTCATAGACTATATATTGACATATGGTATTGCCAAAAATTCTTCAGCCCATGACAAATTTCAAGTTAGCAGTAAGTATATGAGGTCCATGATCTTCTTTAGTCCAATGATCATAAAGGAGGTTATCAGTCATTTTGCATTTCATTCAGATTTTGTTTCTTTCAACAATATCTTATAGAAAAGTCATGCTTTCTTAGAAGTTTTTTTTTTTTTTTTTTAAGGGACATTTAGTCCCTGACTCCCTCCCCCACCCCAACCCTAACTGGGGCATGCCATATTCTGGATTACTGAAGTTTCATAATACCAGTAGAATTTTCATATAATACAAATTCTTTCCTTAAGCCTACTTTTAGATATATTCTTTTTACCTTTTTTCCTTCCATTCTGCTTCAAACGGCAACAGCTGTTTTGAGCAAGGCTTGTGAAGTCCTTTATTTAGAGTTCTTAGCCAGAGTTCCTTGGACCTGGGGGATATTAAAGAGAGGCACACTGTATTCATTTGAAATTGCTGGACCTCAAGTATATTATCTTCAATTAAGGCCAGATCAGACTGCTAAAATAGCCCCTTTTTCTTTTCCCTCTGAAGACATGAGAAATTTCAGTTGGGCTGAAAACCATGTACATATAAACTTGCCAAGGAGCCAAGTTATCAAGGAACAGATAAGTGATTTGTCAAAAATGTATTTGAGTAAATAAAGAAAACATCCTCAAATTTAATGAATGTTATGGCTTTTCTAAGCTTGAACATTGAATTTAAAACATTGAACGTGAAACTTAGGAATAATCAAAGTAAAGTGAATAAAAACTAGAGGTATGAATTATTATATCCATCTAATGCAGAGAGATATTCTTACTCCTTCTTACCTCTTTGAAATAACCATGCTTACTTTCTAATAAACTTTTGCAACTAATACATTACTATAGTCTGAGTCTTTTACCTAATATTAAGGTAATACAGTATTAACTCAGACCATATATGATTTATGACTTTAAATAAAGATGTGAAGTAAAACTTCAGTCATTCTTTCATACCTATAAACACATTGCATATAATCAGGAACATTAAAAAAATATAATCACCTTTATTTCTTTGTACTTGTTTAAAAGAATACATTTTCACCATTAATTTGTTTACTACCCTTTTATTATTATTTTGAGAAAATCTGAGGAAGACGGGAATCACTAGAATGGGAACTCCAGATAGAGGTGATCTAAAAAGATAGAAGGAGGACACAGTTATAAGAGGAAAATCCCTCTTGCAGGAAGTTGAGATGAGACCGGAGTATACCAGAGGGCAGGATAAGGCATGAAGGTCATAAAAGGAGTTCAGAGTGACACTGCGAGGAAGCAGCAAGCCAGGATGGACTTCCAGGGTGGAAGGGAAGACAAGAAATTGAGGAGTTGGACCTTGACCCCTTGATGTCTGGGAGAGGATCTGCCAAGGGCTAGTATTCACAAAGCTCTGCTAGGACTAGTCAGAAGTTCCCTGTATCCTAGACACACATACAGAAAAGTGTAAAAGCAGATCATTTTTCCCCATCCATCTACAGTTCTGTAGACCTCTGTACTGAGTGGTTTTTTTGAATGAAGTGAAATATCAAGGGGGAAAACTACAAACAATAAATAGAACACATTCTTTAGTCATTACTGTGATATTCCATTCAAACTGTCCTGGTGCCCCTTAGGACAGAGTTCATGAACAGTGAACTATGTGCAACCCTCTTTCTTCCTTCCACAGACCAATGAAAGTCAAGTGTATACTGGAATAGGGCTCCAAGAGCTGGCTTTTGGTCCTGTTGTTTGGTCATGTGACCTCCCACAAATTTTAATTTACCTTATAATTCTCCTTACCTTACAGGATTTCTATGGTGATAAAACATAGATGTTTACAAACATACATGTACCTGTAAATACCTTCAAGGCTAAGAAACACAATATGTATGTTATAAAGTCAATTAGATCAGGGACACTCTGGCCCAAATAACCTTCAAATTGAATTAGATAAACTATAAAAACCGAAAATAATTAAAAGGACTACCTAGAATAAAAATTTTTCCCAAAGGATGAGAAATGAAAATTATCTGTCAATTAAACAACAGTAAAAAGCAAGAAAAATAGAGTTTGCCACTTGCTAAAATACTTCTGTAACCTGATGTACAGAATGAAGTGAAGATACTGACACTGGTGATCATGTGAGACATCAGGAACCAGCGTTTGCTCTTATTGATCAGAACATGCAAAGTGAAAAGAAAAGTTTAAAGAAAAAGACATTTTTCAAATTAGGATTTCTTTGAATTACTTATTTCTATGTACTACATAATTATGTGGATTTTGAAAGATGACATTTAAAACATATTGATGCAGTAAAAAATTATTTAAGTCTTTTTATGGCAAAATATTTTGTAAGTTTATTAGTCTCTTGTTTCATTTGTAATTTAATATAAAGCTAAAGGTTTTCTCCTTTGCTATAAGTTTCAGTGGGTTTTTTCTGTTTCTTAAAAAAGCAAATCAGAAATATAAAGTGTTTTAAGTAAAGGTTAAAAATTAATAATATAATGACGTAAAAGTTCTAAAACAAGAAAATCAAGTTGAATGGCTAGCCTCAGGGAGAAAATCTTCCTTTGATTTCCTGCATTAGAATATTTAGCATTCCATAAATGTTATTTTTCTTATTTAGATTCATATGAGCAAAATATCCATATTTCTTTAGCTTTTATAATTCCATCTTTTCACTGAAGTTTAAACAATGTGCTCTTGTTAACTATTTAAATTTATAAATTTTGAAACAAACTTTTCAAAGAAATGGTGTTGTGATATCAGAAAATCATATGAAATCTTGCTATTGTATTTAGTGGTATGCTTTGAAAGAAAATTTATCAAAGCACATTATCTGAATCCTATGTCAAGTGAAGATATAGTTAGGTTAGAGAGAAAAACAATGTGTTCTCACAATTGTGTTACCAGAGTCATATAATCTCCTAGATGGGAGATATTTGCCAGGTTGCTCGATAGAAATTCATAGTACAAAAAACATTTCTCTGTAGATTACAACCCAAGTCATTGGACAGAATGT
Source organism: Procyon lotor (assembly GCA_028646535.1). Classification (NCBI taxonomy): domain Eukaryota; kingdom Metazoa; phylum Chordata; class Mammalia; order Carnivora; family Procyonidae; genus Procyon; species Procyon lotor. The sequence goes on along the minus strand of CM053604.1, from coordinate 58,327,459 downwards.
GGAAATAGCAATAGAATGCTTTTAGATTTAAGCTGCCAGAGCATACGTTATATCATTTCTATCTCTTGACTAGAACAGAAAAAAAAGATAACTTAGCATAATTTAATGCCTGACAAACGATACAATGACACTTGAAATTTTCTCACTTAGAAAATTAATCACCGTAATTTAGTAACACCAAAACTTACTTAACATCTCTTCTAGGGAAAGTGACTCAGTTTCTGAGTGTCACCATTGCAAATGAATTTCCTTTCTGCCTATGGAAATACTGATGATGGGAAAGGAAATGTAATAAATCAGAATCAGAAAAGCATCCAGAATTCTAATTGGGCAGCATTCATGTACAAAAGTCTTACGAAGACCCAAATACTATATATATCAGGCAGTCTCAGAAAGCATCAAAATCCAGTTTCCAACAGTAATTGAATTTGTGAATTTCTTCTCAGGCCTATGCATGATCAGTATTCATTGAAATATCTTGAAAAAAATCTCATAAAATAATCTAATCTTCTTGCTAAGCAGATATGTGTATTAGTTGAGGGAAGGCTTACCACCAACAACCCCACCTCTCTGTTCTGACAAGATTTAGTATCAAATTTTTTTATTACCTATTTCCTGTTTTAGTTGTGATGAATAATTCACAAAATCTGGTGCAATGAGTTTATCTTGAGAAATAATCTTGTCTTGAGTATATAAAGATCCATAGAAATGTGCATATAATCCAAGTTTGTAATTCATAATAATAGCGTTTATCATTTCTAGGCACAAAATTTAGCACTTAGGTGGCATAAGCATGGAGAGTCTATAGGAATAATGAATAGTGAATAAGGTTAAATGGGAATGAGAAATTGGGAAGGTTTCTAGGGTATTGTTACTCAGGAAGCTTCTTTAAAATAGAGAAAACAGAACTCATTATATTAATTAGTAGTTCAGATCTAGAGTTTTTATCTCTGCGTTATTTTTATGAAAAGCTTTATGATCTATTATGTCTATTTTGGGTTCTGACATGAAGATAAATTTCCAAAAAAAATCCTTTTACTTTGAAATGTTTATATCTGGCAGAGCCACACAAAGGAGAACTGGAAGATATGCCAATTACTAATACCAATTATTAAACCAAAAACTGTCTAGAACCATTTGAGACTGACGCAACGTAAGGACTAAGATTCCATTTAGATCACCTGTTATTGTTATTGCTGTTGTTTAAAGGTATATACGAGAGAGTGAAAGTCAAGGGATTTTAGTCTGAGACATGAGAATCTGTCAGTTTCAGGAAAGGAGTGGCCAGGGATCATAGGCTATATTCACGTAAGTTAAGATTATTATTATTTTTATTTTTTAAAGATTTTTATTTATTTGACAGAGAGAAACACAGCGAGAGAGGGAACACAAGCAAAGGGAATGGAAACTGGAGAAGCAGGCTTCCTGCCGAGCAGGGAGCCCGAAGCGGGACTCGATTCCAGGACCCTGGGATCATGACCCGAGCCGAAGGCAGACACTTAATGACTGAGCCACCCAGGCGCAAGATTATTATTTAGATGAGGAAGCAGGGCAATTTCTTTGTAGATAATGGGAAAATGTTCCATAGAGTCAGCTGTGGTTGAATATGTGGCATGCCTTAAGTGGTTTTAACAGTGAAAGGATCACCCAGTGACTTGTGAGTTTCCCTCATTGGAAAGACTTCCTTATTATATCTAAATATAATATTAAATAAATATTAAATAAACCTTTCCAGAATATATTTAATTCCAATATATAATTCACACTTACCATTTACCAAGCAATGTAGAAGGATCTTTACTAGGCATAGTCCTGTCAAATGTTTTTTAAAATTTTTATGTGAAAAAAAATAAAAAAAAATTTTTATGTGATAAATACTATTTATCATCCACATTTTAGAGGATGAAGTTTATGTTTAGAGAGATAAAGTACTTTGAGGTTATAGAGTTAAAAAGCAATCAAGTTGGTTCTGCAGCAGAAAAAATGAGTATCTGCCAGAGATAATAGAGAAGAATTTTTTTTTTCATTAAATAAAAAATAAAAATAGATGTTTTCTAACTCCTTGATACAAATGCTCTCAGTTCTGTTTGTGGCAGAAGTCACCTTTTTTTCCAAGTGTTTAAATGGGTACAGGCAAGAGAAAACCCGGCTTATTGAGTTTTTATCTCTCTCTATTTTTTTGTCTTTGTCTTCCACAATATCTATAAAAATAGATACACTATAAATAGCAACTTAGACTGGTCACTTTGGACAGTATGATAAGAAAATTGCAATTCCAAAATAAATGCATTTTCAGAGATCTTTTTTCTTTTTTCCATTAATCAAAGTTCGTCACAATACCAATCTCTTGTGAGACAGGTATTATCCATAATTACAAATGCATTAATAATAAAGGGATGCACAACTGTTTGCTCTATCTTTCCCTGATATTTTTGCATGTCACTTGCTTTCCTAAAATGGAAGCAAAACAAATTTGCTTCTCTTGATATGCTTATCACCTTCAAAGCTGTAACCATTTCTTTGCAGTGATCACTCTGTTTAGGTGTTAAGTCAAATACTGGAAGCTTTGAGTTTAACCTGAGTGAGATTTTCACATTGGAAAGAATCTCATGAGGAATTCTTTAAAGTCACTGCCAAATTACAAAATGTAATTTGAAAAGTAAGTGGAGCAAAATTAGAGTGTACTGCTATTTTAATGCCTTTTCCTATTTGCTCCCCCTCAACATCCCTTACTCTTCCAGGTTATCTTCCCCCTTAAGAATGACCTATCTCTCTTTTTGACTTTTCAATAGGAACACGTGAGTAAGCAAGTATGGTTATAGAGAGAGATTTTATTTTCTTGCTTTGCCTTTTCCCATTTTGTCCCTTCCTGTGTACCCTCTGCCCTAGCTTACTGGTTTTAAGTTCTGGATGATAACTGGCAATAGCAGAGAAGCCATTGTAATTTCACCTTGATTTCCGGGTTTCTTTGGGTTCATAGTCTGAGAAGTGTCAGCTCTTTAAATCATGTTGTTCATTTCATGTTGAACCATCCCGTTTTGAAGCCAGTATTTCTTACCATTATAAAGCAACCATGTTTATAAGAATAAGACAAGGCTTCCTGTTTAGAAACATGCTCCTTTGATGGGAGTCAATGAAACTGAGCCAGTGTATTTTGCAACATTCATTCTTGAACTGGCATTTCACTTCTGGAAATTTATTCGTATTTATAAATAAGAGTAAATGTGTTTTGTAAAAGAAACCCTTTCTTTTGAGGTTTCTGGCAGCTTAGCTTCTTTTTTTTTTTTCAAATATGGTATATAAAAGAATAAAAAAGAAACCAATTTGCATGTTTCCCATATTACAACAATTTAGAATAATTTACAATACAAATCAGTAGGATTCTAGTAGATGAATGCAAATTAGACCTTTTAAATCAAAAACTAAATTAATCATTGAATTATAATTGCAAAGTAATATTATCATGCATTAAGTAGCATTGAGTGGCACTGTTAGTTCAGTTGCATAGCAGAGAGGGCCCTGACATTCCTTGTTCTCCCTATTTTGCTGTTTTAAAATACTAATGATCATGAGACTGGCCTCTGAGTCAGTCAGTGAAAGGTCAGACCATTGCTCTACAGCATAGGGAGCCAAGTGTTTTCATTTATTTGCTGTTCTATTCCTATCTTCTTGTTTATCTTCATTTCATTTTTGTTTTCAGTTGACATGTGGTCAGTAGGGTGCATCATGGGAGAAGTGATAAAAGGTGCGGTGCTGTTTCCTGGCACTGATCGTATCCTTAGCAGCCAGTGGTCTCCCTGGGTGTCATTCTCAATCAATTCCCTTTGGTCTCAAGCACAACACTGCTGATGGTACATATTCACTGCCTTTAGAGGGGTTCTCAGAGACTCCAATGTCAAATATTTACCAGCTGGCATCAGGATAGAGTAACCTTTTCTTCTAGCCAGATCTTACATGGATAATATGGTATCAAATATGAAACATTCAGCATGCTTTCAGAAGGCCTGCCTTAATTTCAGTCCTATGAAACTAATAACAGTGCTATGCTCTTCTCTATTGTTTCTTTTTTGGGGCAGGGCAGATGTTTTAAAATTAAGTTATTTTCATGGCTGGATAATAAATGACAAAATATTCCAGTTTTAAGACTGGAGATTTATGCTTTTAAGAAATATTCACTTGACATGGAAATCTTTAACCAATTAGATTTATTTTCACCCTCAAAACATGATAGGCTTATATTAACACACATTCAGAAAGCATGCATATGAATTTCATTTTAAAATTGACCTTCTTTTAAAATTCTTTTTGTCATTTACTTCATTTCTAGGAATAATAGGTCCAATTCCTGTTCTTATTTTTCCTTACTATTCTTATTCTTATTTCTTATTCTTAGTATTAACAAGTGCAAAAATTAAAACCTCATTAGTTAATAATGATTATATAAAATTTCTGAAGAAACAAATTTCTGTCACTTGAATAAGTAAAAGTGACCTTCTCTTAGGCAGATAATAGTTAACAACTAAATATTCCAGGGGCTCTTCAGTATTAAATAGATACAGACACTGTTTTATTGGTATATGGGTATATAATAATTTATTTTTTTAAGTTGGTTAAATAGCCTGCACTCAGTCACTTATGAAGATATTATGTCTTCATCATATTAAGGATAAAACCTCTGCTTAAATGACTATGATTCAAAAATAAAATCAAACCTATAATAATGGGGTTTTAATGTATAATTAAAGTAAACCTAATTACTAATATAGTGTATCTTAACCATATTATGATTAGCTATTTGCTTTGGGGAATAATATATTACTTATATGGATATATATACAGTTTACTCTTTGTGTGTACTAAAGGACCAGTTTGGGAAATGACTGAGTTAGGCACTCAAGAATTTTTGTTGAGTGTAAGAACTAACCTAAAAAGTTTTGTTTAGTAAAAATAAAGCTGCACTGTTTTTACTTCTATTCTTTTTTCTAGTCTTATTTATGACACTTTTTTCAAGTTTTTTGTCTATATTTCAATTTTTTCTTCTAAATATTCATTTTATTAAATAACACCAATAAATTTGCCACATTCATGTTTATGTTAATGCTGTTTCAAAGTCAGTTGGCTTGATAAAAACTAAAATCCTTCAGATTTCTAAGAAATAGGATTTTTTTTTTCATTTCCAAGGAATTTTAAACTTTATTTTGGTCTTTGGACATGAACATGAAATAGTTCTTAAGTTTTGGCTAATTTTAGGCATTTGATGAAAATAGACTCAATCTGTTAACTTTGTACTCTGCTTTTTCAGTTCATTGTGGTGACTGAGATGAATATTTGCCACCTCTAAATTAAAATGATTGATTTTCACTACTTTCCTCTCATTTTCTATTTAAAAAATCAAATCAGATTTCCACAATGGAGTTATAGTAAGTACAGATTAACATTTCTTAGAATGCATTTTGGGGGAGAAGTTGATATCATTGGATATCATGCTTGGATATCATTTCTAATTTGGGTATTAAAATCCCTTGTAAGTAAAGCTTTAGGCTGCTACTAATGTTAAAAGCTCATAGTAAATTCGCTTTCAATGCCTGAGCTTGATATTTTTATATTGATTTATTTCTGGAGTTCCTGTTACAGGGATAAATTTGTAAATTTCTTGAAGGACAAATGCTAATTATTTCCTAAAGTGGCTTCTCTGAGTGTAGGATGTGGTCTTTTAATGATTTCAAACATGTTGGTTAAAGTTTAAGTCATTCTTTTTCAAGCAAAAAAAAATTATGAACACTGACTATCATAAAGTTAAACAAATGCAAGACAAATTATTTTTGAATTCTCTATTATTAGAAATGAGTTCTCTGAAGAGGCAATAAAATTATATAAAGTTTATTAGTTAAACAGAACCTTTAAAATGGAATTAGAGATATATAATATGTATCCATACAATACATCTTAAGAAGATCATATTATTTTAATCAACATATCCTCATTTATATGAAGTCATTCTCAAAATAAATGATTGCTAGAAATCCTTGCAATATGAGCTATGCGTGTCTTCTTAATATATAAACCAATTCAACAACAAAACTTAAAATATTAATAAGGCATTATCCCCTTTATCTTTTATGTCTAAAGTATTTCTTTTTTTTTTTTAAGATTTTATTTATTTATTTCACAAAGAGAGGGAGATCACAAGTAGGCAGAGAGACAGGCAGACGGAGAGGGGGAAGCAGGCTCCCTGCTGAGCAGAGAGTCCAATGCAGGGCTGGATCCCAGCACCCTGAGATCATGACCGGAGTGGAAGGCAGAAGCTTTAACCCACTGAGCCATCCAGGCGCCCCATGTCTAAAATATTTCAACATGTTATTTTAGCATTGAGAACTTTAGATAGCCAAAAGCTGTTTTAAAAATGTTACATATTTATATGCTACTTTATTAGTAAGTTATTTTTAAGTATAAACTGACTTTTTCTTTTTTTTTTTTTAAGATTTTATTTATTTATTTGACAGAGAGGAGAGAGATCACAAGTAGGTAGAGAGGCAGGCAGAGAGAGAGGAGGAAGCAGGCTCCCTGCTGAGCAGAGAGCCCAGTGCGGGGCTAGGTCCCAGGACCCTCAGATCATGACCTGAGCTGAAGGCAGAGGCTTTAATCCACTGAGCCACTCAAGGGCCCCATCTGAATTTTTTCAAATAAAACGTTTTTAGCTTTCTACAAAACAATCAGAACTCAACTATTGAGATACTTTTGGGAGATAATGAATTTTGGTATAGCAGAAATTCTTTAAAAATTACAAAATATATTATAAAGTGAATTAATATTAAATATACAACTTCTGAAGATCAATCAAATGAATACACATATACTATCACTCAGATTAAAAAATAGAATATTAGCAATATCCTTGAGTCTTTTTGTCTCTCCCCAGTCATATCCTTCACTCTCCCCAGAGGTCCTAAATACATATTTTTATAATCTACTTGACTTTCTTTATATTTTACCACCGGTATATTTATCTCTAAGCAGCATATGGCTTAGGCTTATATGTTTTACATATTGCACAGGACACATTATTTTGCTACTTGCTTTTTGTTGAAGTTAACATTAAATTTTTGAGATTTGTTCATGTTGATCCATTAGATAGTTCATTCATTTTCATTGCTGTAAAGTATTACTGTCTCAATATTCCATAGTGAATTCATTCTCTTATAAATAGGCTTTGGAATATATTCAGTTTTTTTGTTTTGCTTCTGCTTTTATAAACAATGAAGCTATAAATATGTATCTCATGGGAGATACATGGGAAAGGAGCACATGGGAAAAGTTTTGTTTTGTTTTGTTTGTTTTGTTTTGTTTTGTTTGTTTTGTTTTGTTCTGTTTTAATGATAAATGCCTGGGCACATAGGGATGCACATTTTAAACCTGACAGTGTAACATCAGATTGATTTCTAGAGTAGCAGTATATAAATCTGTCTATTCCACATCATCACTAACTCTTGGGATTATCAGATTTGTTTTTAAATTTTTTACCAATCTCTTGGATATAAAATACTATTTCACTGGAGGCTAATTTATATTTTCTTAACTACAAGGGAGGCTAAGCATCTTTTCCTGTGTTTATTGGCCATTAATATTTTCCCCTTGATAAATTTTCTTCTTAAACATTTTTCATTGTATTTTTAAAAATTGATTAGTAGGAGTTCATTATATATTCTGACACATATTCTTTATCAGTTTTATATATTGCAAATATCTTCTCCCTGTATTTAGATAATTTTCCCATTTAATTTATAGTGATTTTGGAATTTGGCAATCTTTTTTTTAATAGTGCATATATTTTTATGTCTCAAGAATCCTTTTATGCTTTTATATTCTCTTGTAATTTTATCATGATGGTTTTAAAGATTAATATTTTACATTTGAACCTTTAGTTCACTTGGAAATGATTGTTGTGTTTGATGTTAAAGAGGGATCTAATTTATTTTATTTCAGTTCCATTTATTGACTAGCTTATACTTTCTTTACTGGTCATAAGGCTTACTGTCCTAAGTTTCCACATATTGAGGGAGAGGGTTTTAGATTCTGGGCCTTATATTTTGTTCCACCTGTCTCTTTATCTTTATACAACTACTACCCTTTCTTTTTTTTTTTTAATTTTTAATTTTATTTTATTTTTTATTAATTTTTATTAACATATAATGTATTATTTGCCCCAGGGTACATGTCTGTGAATCTTTGGGCTTACACATTTCACAGCACTTAACAGCACATACCCTCCCCAATGTCCACAACTACTACCCTTTCTTAATACAAATGTATATTATATACATATATCAGGTAAGGTAAATATCTCACCTTTTTTGCCTTCTTCAGAAGTATCTTAGCTATTAATGAATCATTGTTTTTCCATAAATATTTTAGAATAGGGTTGCTAAGATTCCTCTTAATATTTATACTGGAACTGTATTAAATCCATAGTTCAGTATATGGGAAATTAACTTTTTAATTTGGATAATTTTTATTTTTCTCCTGAACACACAAGGATCTTAGCACAAACTAATTTAGGTCATTACTGTACCAACTTAAATATGCTATCTGTGCCCAGTATTTTAGTTCTTTTTCTTTAGCCTCATGAATTGACAATATTATTATAATATTACATAAAGTTAGAGTTTGTTTAGATTCACCTTTATATGAAAGAGTTCTATCATTTTCTTGGCTTACCACTACTTCTTGCAATTTGGCCCTTTATTTTAAGATTATTTTCCTTTTTTTCAACTTTAAAAATCAAGTTTATTTTTTCCACAACAACAAATAATATGAAAATAAAAATATGAATATAATGTCTCTTATCATAATATGAAATCAAATAAAATAGACCTTTGGTTTCCAGTTCCAGTTACTTCTAAGTAAGAAGCTTAGAAGTCATCACTCCATTCTAACAAGAACTAAAAAGGCTGGGGCACCTGGGTGGCTCAGTAGTTAAGTGGCTGCCTTCGGCTCAGGTCATGATCTCAGGGTCCTGGGATCAAGCCCCTGCATCGGGCTCCCTGCTCAGCAGGAAGCCTGCTTCTCCCTCTCCCATTCCCCCTGCTTGTATTCCCTCTCTTGCTATGTATCTCTCTGTCAAATAAATAAATAAAATCTTTAAAAAAATAAAAAAGCAAAAAAGCTGAACAGATTGAAAATCATCAACTCTCTTGGATCTGCAAGAGTGGGGAAGACACAGAGAAAGCTACTGCCTCCAACCAAGAGAAACAGACAAATACAGGGATTTATGGCAAGGGTAGAAAGATATGAGCTATAATTGACAAATTTCTAGAAACACAGTATAGACACCTTTCAGATTTAATGGATTTAACCCTAACCCTAAGTCCAGGGAGAGCTAGTCATGTGGAACCACAAGGTGGTTAGATTTACCTCCAGGAAAATGTAGGATCAGTTTCCTACAGAAAATATCTGAGAAAAATTGCCTCATTTTTCCCATAGTGGAAAGGGAAAAGGAACCATTCTAAAATACACCAGAACACTCTGTTTTTCTTATTTCTCTTTGTTTACCTTTATTACGTTTTTAATTTTAATTCCAGTATAGTTAATGTACAGTGTTCTATTAATTTCAGGTATACAATAGAGTGTTTCAACAATTTTATACATTACTCAATACCCTTTTTAAAATTAAATTTTATTTAAAAAATTTTTTTAAATTTAATTTTTTTATTGTGTTATCTTAGTCACCATACAATGCATCACTAGTTTTTGATGGAGTGTTCAGTGATCCATTAGTTACATATAACACCCAGTGCTCCATGCAATCCATGCCCTTCTTAATACCCACCACCAGGCTCCCCCATCCCCCTAACTCCCTCCCTTCTAAAACTCTCAGTTTGTTTCCCGGAGTCCATAGTCTCTCATGATTCGTCTCCAACTCCAATTTCTCTCCCTTCATTTTTCCCTTCTCTTAATGTCCTCCATGTTATTCCTTATGTTCCACAAATAGGTGAAACCATATGATAATTGACTTTCTCTGTTTGACTTATTTCACTCAGCATAATCTTCTCCAGTCCCATCCATGTTGATGCAAAAGTTGGGTATTCATCCTTTCTGATGACTAATATTCCATTGTGTGTGTGGACCACATCTTCTTTATCCATTCGTCTGTAGAAGGGCATCTTGGCTCTTTCCACATTTTGGCGATTGTGGACATTGCTGTTATGAACACTCAGTGCTTGAGTGTGTACTTCTTGATGTATACTTTTTTTTTTTTTTTGATAAGTGCACTCTTTAAGCCCCGTTAGCTATTTCAGCCATCCTCCCTCTCTCTTCCCTCTGGTAACCATCAGTTTGTTCTCTATAGTTAATCTGTTTCTTGGCTGGCTGTGCTGCTTCTCTCCGCACCACGGTGGGAAGCGCCTTCCCCACAGGACATCAATGCAAGCCTGAATAAGAAAAATAATTTCTAGGGGGGAAATCGGAGGGGATGATGAACCATGAGAGACTGTGGACTCTGAGCAACAACAAACTGAGGGTTTTAGAGGGGAGAAGAGTGGGAGGTTGGTGAGCCTGGTGGTGGGTATGGAGGAGGGCACGTATTGCATGGAGCACTGGGTGTGGTGCATGAACAATTAATCTTGTAACACTGAAAAAAATAAAATAAACGTATTTGGGGAAAAAAATAAAACACACACACACAAAAAGAAAAAAAAAAGAAAAAGAAAAACAATTTCTTCCTTGTAAGCCATGGCTTATCATTTATACAGAAATGCCACTTTGGGAAACAGTCTCCAACAGAGCCTTGATTAGCTCCTATAGTCTCAACAGCTCACCCCCCCAACTTGCCCTTCAAGTTCTACCTCAGTTTGATAAAGGTATAAATTCAGTATTGGTGTGGAGGGTCAGGAACAGAGTCAATTTCAGGGGCTCTCTAAATACATTCAGATTCTGCAATAACAAGTGGATTTTTGTATTGAACGATGAATTCAGAGAGGTGACGGAACTTATTAAAGTGGATAAAATGAAAATTGTAACCTGTGGTGGTAAAAACACTGGCTCCAATACTACAGAATAAATAGAAAAAATGGCTTTTTTATGCCATCTTCTGTTATTATTCATCACTTTTTTGAAGAGAAGCATAGAAGAGACTTTTTAAAAAAAAATTATTCTACCATCACAGAAATGACTACACTGTGCTATATATACTATCAGAATTCCAATAGAAAGAAGCTTATAACTATAGCCTCTTTTATTACCTTTTCATCATGAAGAAATAGAAGTTTTTAAAATAAGAAACATTGTTGCCTTCCTAAGAATTTTCTTGAATAAACTCATTTTAAAACTAAAAAAAAAAGAGAGAAAGAATCTGTTTCTTGGTTTGTCTCTTTTTCCTTTGCTCCTTTGTTTTGTTTCTTAAATTCCACATATGAGTGAGATCATATGGTATATGACTTTATCTGACATATTTCGATTAGCGTTATACCCTCTAGCTCCATCCATGTCATTGCAAATAGAAAGATTTCATTTTTTATGACTGAATAATATTCCATTGTATATACCACTTCTCTTTATCCATTCATCTGCTGATGGACATTTGGACTGGTTCCATAATTTGGCTATTGTAAATCATGCTGCAATAAACATGGGGTGCATATATCTATTTGAATTAGTTTTGTATCCTCTGGATAAATACCCAGTAGTGCAATTACTGGATCATAGGGTGGTTCTATTTTTAACTTTTTCAGGAACCTCTATACTGTTATACCTCTACAGTGGCTGCACCAGTTTGCATTCCCACCAACAAAGCATGAGAATTCCTATTTCTCCACTTCTTCATCAACACTTGTTTCTTGTGTTTTTGATTTTAGCCATTCTGACAGGTATGAGGTGATTTTGTTGGAGTTTTGATTTGCATTTCCCTGATGAATGATGTTGAACATCTTTTCATGTGTCTGTTGGTCATCTGTATGTCCTCTTTGGAAAGATGTTCATTTCTTCTGCCCATTTTTAAAATGTTTTAATATTTTTTATTAATAAATGACATTTATTTACATGGATACATTTTAATTAAGTTGTAGTTTAGAAAGTTTTCTATTTTTTTTTTTTTTAGGTTTACAAGATATTTTTTCCTCACTATAGCACATACCTTTCCCAATATCCACTACACAGCCACCTCATCCCTAACACCCCCCTCGCCTCCAGCAACCCTCAGTTTGTTTCCTGAGATTAAGAGTCTCTTATGGTTTGTCGCTTTCTTTGCCCATTTTTAAATTGCTTGTGAGTGTTGAGTTCAGTTCTTTATGTATTTTGAGTATCGGTATTATGAGTATCAGTTCTTTATGTATTTTGGATACAACCCTTCATTGGATGTATCGTTTACAAGTATCTTCTTCCAGTGTACATTTCCTCTTAGTTTTGTTGGTTGTTTTTGCTGTGCAGAAGCTTTTTATCTTGATGTAGTCCCAATAGTTTTCTACTATTATTTCCCTTGCGTCAGGAGATATATCTAGAAAAATGTTGCTATGGCTGATGTCAGAGACATTGCCAGTGCTGTCTTTTAGGGTTTTTATGGTTTTGGATCTCACATTTAGGTCTTTAGTCCATTTTGAATTTATTTTTGTGTATGGTGTAAAAAAGTGGTCTGTTTCATTCTTTTGCATGTAGCTGTCCAGTTTTCCCAACACCGTTTGTTGAAGAGACTGCCTTTTCTTCATTGCATATTCTTTCCTCTTTAATCAAAGATTAATTGACCATAGAATTGTGGATTTATTTCCAGATTTTCTATTCTGGTCCATTGATCTGTGTGTCTTTTTTTGTGTTGATACCATACTGCTTTGATTACTATAGCTTTGTAGTATAAATTAAAATCTGAAAACTTTCAGTTTTGTCTTTCTTTCTTTCTTTCTTTCTTTCTTTCTTTCTTTCTTTCTTTCTTTCTTTCTTTCTTTCTTCTTAAGAGAGAGAGAGAAGGGGGAGTGGCAGAGGGTGAGGGAGAGAGAGAATCTTAAAATCTTAAAGGGTCTCACAACTCTGAGATCATAACCTGAGCCAAAATCAGGAGTTGGTTGCTTAACTGACTGAGCCACCTAGGTGCTCCTGTTTTTCTATTTCTTTCTTTCTTTTTCTTTTATTTTTTTTTAACTTTATTTATTTGACCGAGAGAGAGACACAGCAAGAGAGGGAACACAGCAGGGGGATTGGGAGAGGGAGAAGCAGGCTCCCTACTAAGCATTTTGAACATTATATTGAATAGCTTTTGTATTTTTTATAAGTAGTACCCACAGGTGATAGCAACATATAATTTTCATCCTTCCCTAGATGATGATGGGCAGAACCACTCACCCTTTGCTGGGAGGCCCTGTGTCACTTACTGTAATTTCTCATCATTTTTCAAGAAAGCGACATGAGCGAGAGGGATAAATATCAGGATTTTTTTCACTGAAGTATTTTTGTGAATGACCCTTAAGTTTTCCATAGCAAGTAGGTGTGGATTAATCTTCTGATGAAATTGACCCTATTCTAATTTGTGTAATGGAACTGAAATATGTTAATACTGTTTTCTTAAATCTGGACTTGGTAATTCACAAGAGACTTTTAGTATATTCTATGTTAGTATTTCTCAAAATATAGTCCTGGGGCCATCTAGATTGCAATTAGTATTGATATTTTTTAATATCATGCTAAACTTATGGACTTGGAATCTTGTAGATTAATGGGAAGAGGGGAACAATCTATATTTTAGTGTTGTGAATATTCAAGTTTGGAGCCACGATTTTATATCATGACACCTAACAAGTGGCACAACACAGTACCAAGCAGCTTGTTGTAAGATAGAATAGACTCTCCTGAAACTTTCTATACAGACAAGTCTCTTAGACAAAATTATCTTTTTTAAAAAAGGTAGTTACGACTTTGGAAACAAACACTGATATTCCTTAAATTTCAAATAGATGTGAGAATTTTTTTTTCCACAAAATAATTGACTGAGATAGAGTTAAAACCAAGTCTGAATTCATGGAGGTGTCAACTCTGGAAAACACATTCATAATAACAAAAAGTTACCAATGATAGGAAAAAACATAAAAAGAAGGTACAGTTTTTCAAAGGACATAGTAGAATGAGCTTTATTATTCCACTTAGTAGCTTTTGGAAGCTTAAATGTGCATAGAATAAATTATACTTATAATTCTGATTCAAAATATCCAGGGAAGAATGAAGCATTTCTTGTACAGTTTATGATATGTTTTAGAAAGTTTCCCAACCAAAAGTTAAAATACAAGGAGTACATGAAATGTAAATTCTTAGCTAACTGATAAGATTAATTGAAATAATTTTCAATCTTAGGATTTTAGGTACGTATTTTTACACTACATACTTCTTTGTTTTAGTCATTCCTTATGGTATTATTTGTTGAAGATGTTAGAAATAGTCACTATTTGCACATTTATTGTCATCATACTCTATAAAATCAAACTTTTGGTAATATGACTATTTTTTATGTAGTGAATTTACAATTAGATGAGGAAATTGTCAAATAATTCCTATTAGATGACATTTTTCTATTTTTATTAGAAGCCTTATAATTATGTTAAGTGTGATATTTTTAAAATAGTACATCAAAAATAGAAAATATTTATATTTATTGCTTTTTTGGTAATTGCATAGGCTGGAATCTATAAATATTCAGATCCTTACTCAGCATAAAATTGACTCATGAGTATTGTAAAGCAAATAAATTCTTTTACAAAAATAATTTTAGCCATTCTTTGAAACAATATTTATCACATTTTCAACACATAAGCATAAAAATCTAGTTAATACTTGATGTATTTTTTTAAGACTTTATTGATTTATTTGACAGAGGGCGAGAGATCACAAGTAGGCAGAGAGGCAGGCAGAGAGAGAGGGGGAAGCAGGCTCCCCACTGAGCAGAGAGCCCCATGTGGGGCTCGATCCCAGGATGCTGAGATCATGACCTGAGCTGAAGGCAGAGGCTTTAACCCACTCAGCCACCCAGGCACCCCAGTACTTGATGTATTTTCTAAAAATATGATCACTGTGGAAATCTGATAACTTAAAAATTCTTCTAAAATAATCACTTTATTGTCTATTTAAAATATTAATAAAATTAATTATTTTATATGTGAATATGTTGACCTGATAAACTAGGGATACAGTTTATGAGATATTCTTTAGGGCCCATGACAAGCATACTATCAATTTTATGATCAAATGAAAGCAATTTCTACCACATCAATTCTAAACTTGCTCTTTTCCTTACTGGAATCCTTGGAACAAACATTGGACTTTGAGCTAAGAGATATGACTTCCAGTTGTGGCTTATATTTGGTTAATTATGATCATAAAGAATTATCATGTGGTTAACTAAAAATAGTTGAACATAGTTGTTCATGTTGGGATCTTGTGAACATCCAGAAAACAAGCACTTACTACTTAATATAACTATTCATATTTATAGGAACAAAGAACTTGAAATGGATTGGTTAAAATAAAGGCACACACTTTTAAAAATGGCTATGTCACATATTTTCCACTAGAACATTTAACTACTACATTGACATTAATTAAAGATTCTTGTTTTCCTCCTTTTTGTAAACCATTGTATCTAGCACCACAGTAGTGTTTCATCAAAAAAGCAATCTAAGATAGGAAACACACTGAATGCTTCTATAGTCTTTAAATATAATTTGTAAAAAGAAACATTTTGACAGTTCTTGTTTAACAACTTCCAGAATATCTGACTCTCCTTAAACTTTATTATAAAAATATCATGGAATTGTCTTGGGAATGCTATTTTACAAACAATTTTTTACTGAATAACTGTGTAGTTCTAGCAAAATGTACCTAGAATATTAGTGTGTTGGGAGTATTTTTCAACTTTGCTAACTGACTCCTTTATGGAAAATCCGATAGCTTCTTTGCCCTTATTTTTAGTTTGACATCAGGTCTTCAGAATTTGAAGGAAGTATGACCAATGATTAAATGATGGCTTGTTAGGGCATGATAACCCAACTGTATTAGAGAGTAGACCTCTTTTCATAATTTACAGTGTAAGCATGGAGATTTAGTGAACCTTAATTAGTGTTTTCTATATAAATTTCTCTAAGTAGTTATAGTTCACCTATGTCCATAGTACTAACAGAAGTTTTTGTCTAAGAATAACCTTTAATTCTAACCTTTTGTTATCTTTTAGTTTCTTTATTTCTAATGAATCTGACTTACTACTATATTCTCGTGCACACTGTAACTTAGATGAACTTTTACTGAAACATGTTCTTGTTTAATTGTTCCTACTGTTTTGTAAAGGAATATTCTTCAATTTTTCCCACCCACGCTTCGTTTTTTAATATTACATAATCATATTTTTTAACCTAATAATTAAGAGACTGTATAATAATTTAAATTTTATTCAGCAAGATTATAAGGGAGGTAGAAGAGGATTTGCAAATTAACTTAATGTTATCTTTGCTCAGTCTTTTATCTACTTTGCATTATATATTTATTTTTAAATTATAGTTAATTTAAATACATTAAATAAATTAAATACATAGTTAAATACATTTAGTTTTGTCTTCTGTCAGGACTGCTGATCATTTTTAGTCCAAACCTTAGTAATAGCTAGAGGTAAAGATTTTACAAATCTCAATTGAGGAATACTATGGTTAGAACCTGGAACTGTTCCAAATTACAGTACAGAAATAAATTAATTAACACTAAAGGATAAAGTTGTAGAAAAATAAACAATATAAGAGAGAGTACTGCCTTTGTGATTGTATTTAAGAATAATTTCCAAGGCTTCCATCATTCATTGATACATGGCAAAGAAATCAGTTTGAAATTAACTTCTTCCAGTTGGTTCTTCAGAGTTTTCATGGGTGGTATTTATCATTCTCAAGGCACTGATGTGTCAAATATTAATGGTAAATGAAAAAGAAAATCTCAATCAGCGAGTATATCTGTCAAAGATCCTCAATTTGGGGAGTATTAATTTTCATAGAGAAGTAATATTTTCCTGTAGAATTCCCCATGCTTACTATGATTTTGAAATACAAACACTTGGATGGAAATCTGTTGTCTTAAGTTGAACACCCTATATTCATCCTGATGCCTCATTGAAAGCAATATTCTGGAGTGTAGGGCATTACTATCAGAAGTGACAAAAATAGGTATGAAATCACAATTACTTTGATAACTAGAAATTTTTAAAGGTCTTTGGTGAATAAAGTTATTATCAAAAATTATACTGATCCTATATTTAATGCTCTAGTAACATGAAGAGATGATGAAATTTCCTAGAGAAAGGAAGAGAAAAATCTTAAAAAAGATTTTAAAAATGTAAATGAATCTTATAAAATATTTATGAATTTGTCATTTTTAGTAAATAAATGATTGGGGTAATTTCATGATAAAAATATTTTGTGCCATATTTTTTCTCATTTAAATCACATGATTATATAGAAGCTTATCTCAATATAAGAAAGTCTTCTGTTATTTAAATACTTTTTCATCTTTACAACTCAAGGACTATTTCATGATATCCTATTTTGTTCAGTAATGCTAGTTCCCCAAAAGTGTATTTATGCCACAAGTGAATTTAAAATTCCAAGAAGATTCATTGTCTGACAATTCAGGTTTTATATATTTGTCCTTTTTTGCTTATTGAACTCCAATTATGTTGGTGGTTACTCAGGATTTGGAGATGCAGTTAGTGTCCCAACTAGTGAGAGGCAAGACCTAGTAGGTCTGCACTTTTTTTTGCCCTTAACTATTCAATTCTCAGATATTGACCAGTGGAACAAGGTAATTGAGCAACTAGGAACACCATGTCCGGAATTCATGAAGAAATTGCAACCTACAGTAAGAAACTATGTGGAGAATCGGCCCAAGTATGCAGGACTCACCTTCCCCAAGCTCTTTCCAGATTCCCTCTTCCCAGCGGACTCTGAGCACAATAAACTCAAAGGTATGCTCATCAGGGAAAATTTCAGAACCACCACATGGGTGATGGACTAAACAATGATAGGGACAAATAATAGAGACACCTCTCTTTAACTTGAACTACCTCAATCTAAGGAGTATTTTTTTTAAGATTTTTAAAATTATTATTATTTTATTTTATTTTTACTAAGAGCATGTGGTCAAGGATTTTAGAATTGTGTGGATATTCAGAGGGAAAGATAGTAATAAAGGATGTGACAATGGTGTGGGTAAACTATGTCATGAGGCTTATTTGGAATCTCAAAATTCTTTTGCAGTGTAACTCTAAAAGACCAATGTGATATACATTGAAGTCATTGTTCCAATTCTTTTTATTACCTGGAGATTATTTTCAACACAATTTTTTTGGTGTAAAATCTTGGAGGTGCCGGTGTTTGATTTTTTTTGGGTTTTTTTTTTGTATTTTATGGAAAGTTTAACCACCATTTTTTCAGTTTAGAGTGACAAATGAGATTTATTTACACATTTTATATTCAATAGAAATACTTTTGTTAATAAGTAATTCTTTCTACTATGTCTGTAGTTAAGAACTTCAGTAACAAATCATTGTTTCTTTACCTACAAAACTTGGATAATAATGCCTTAGTCATAGGATTAGAGACAAGGGATAAATTTGGCAATGTTTAAATATATACTATAAATAATATTCTATTTCTTATTTTAATTTAGAACATTTAGATAATCTGATATTGAAACAAATTTGATTTTTTCCTTGCCTGGGCTCAAACACAGTCCCTGAAAATCTGTGTGAATCTGGATGAGTTATCTAATCTATCTACACTTCCTTTAACAAATGAAAGTAGAAAGTGTCTACCTTAGGATCATTGGGAGGGTTAACTGAGTAAATATTTTGTAGAGCACTTAGAACAATGCCTGGCTCATAGTAAATACTCAATAGTTGTTAGACATTTTAAAAAATGTAATAATTGTTATTTAAAATGTAACTATATTTATCAAAAAAGAAAAAGGACACATGCTTTTGAAAGTTTACACCTAATGTTCAGTGGGTAATTAATTAACTACAGACTTAACTTACAGACATAATTCATAGCTAATACAGACTTAAATGAGACAGAGAAACTAAAATGTGGTGCTATTTCCCAGGTCTTATCATCCCCAGACTTTCACCTCATTGGTTTTAAGTGTTCAGCATCGTTCCTGTGTTCGTGTTTGTGACAGTTTTATTGCGCAGTTGTGTTTCTTCCTTCAGTTGACTCCACAGTCAATGGCGACAGACTAAATGATTACTAAATCTGCTGCTTTTAATATCAACACTGCCTATACACAGATTGAAGAGCTAATACTCCAAATAGAGATTTGAAGAACTTAATGTCTTTATGCTAATTGACATGTCAGGAAAAAGTCATCCCTTTACATGAAGACACTTGTAGTGTAACAATGTGGGGCTAATAAAAGCCTTGGTCAAATTATTTGAGACAGTGACAGCACTTGTAGAAAAACTACTAAATAAAATATCACGCTTGATAATATAATTCCGACTTTCTTGAGTTTTTTGTTTTTAATCTATTTTCAGTCTCTATGATTATATTATTTTTACAAATCATATGCTAGTTTATATATTTATAATTATTTAAGGTGATTTTAATATAAAATTGGTAAATTATAAAGAATTAAACAAATAATCAGAGGGAAGAATTTATTCTATTGTTATTTTAAAAAGAGCTTAAAACATTTACTTGCAAATAAAAGAATGAGAGAAGAGGAATTGAAATCTTTTCTTCCTCCTCATTTTTTCCCCTTCAAATAGTATTGGTCATTGTTTCTTAGAGAGATTCTTTGGTATTACTGTAGTTCATGCCCCTATTGATGAGGAGCCCATTCCAACCCTCACCCAACCCTCTAAGAGCAAAAACATGGAGGGTTTGATGGGAGCATCTGTGGGAGGTGGGTGTGTGTGTCTGGGTATAAAATCAGTTACAAAATATAAAATAAAATCAGTTACAAATCAAAGAGATCTCTGAATCAATGAAATGAATAAATACAGCCCTGTTGGGCCATTAGGGGGAGTCATGGAACAAACAGAATATCTTCCCATAAAATTTTGAATCAGATTGGAACTGTATTTTCTGTAAAATTTCATGTTTTTAGAGATTGAAAACTGAGTGTCTTTTAGCATTGTCATTAAATAATTACCCTTACTGATTATCACCATTTATTTCTTTGTTTTTTGGCATCTCTGGCATCTCACACTGTACCTGACACAGAGTAGACATTTAGTATTTTAAAAACTGAACTAGATCACCATATCAACATGGTTGCTGAGATGTGTGGGTTCTTACTCTCAAATCTGTCCCTTCCTCTCTATCCTTGAAGCTTCTCCTTCTGTTAAAGCCTTCGTCATCTCTCCCGTCCTCAAAAAAGTCACCCTTGACCTCCTTGTCTCACTCTAGACACTGCTTTATCCCTTTTTAAAAATTTTTTTAAATTTTTCTTTTTTTAAATTAACATATAATGTATTATTTGCCCCAGGGTACATGTCTGTGAATTGTCAGGCTTACACATTTCACAGCACTTATCATAGCACATACCCTCCCCAATGTCCACAACCCAGCCACCCTATCCCTACTCCCCCGCCTCCCAGCCACCCTCAGTTTGTTTCGTGAGTTTAGGAGTCTCTTATGGTTTATCTCCTTCCTGATCCCATCTTGTTTCATTTCCCTCCCCCACCCCCCCAAGACCCCCCACCCTGCCTCTCAAATTCTTCGTAGCTTTATCCTTTTTTTTACCATCTCAGAAGAGCTTTTAAAAAAAGCAATCTATATCCACTTTGTCTGCTTCCTTTTAATAAAATGTCATTCTTTCACATTTATTTTTAATTATATGAGAGGTGTATATTCTCCCCTCCTCAGAGGTAACTATTATTTTCAATGTGTTGATTATTCATACATACCTTTTCTACACACTTATATACATTAATAGGAAGAGAGGGAAATTTTATTGGGAAGGAGCAGATGTACACAAATGGTATCATGATCTCTGGATTATTCTTGCAACTTCATTTTGTTGCTTAACAACATGTTCATGTGAGTACATATAAATCTACCTCATTCTTTTAAACTGCTAACTACAATTCCATGGTACATTTGTACCATAGCTTATTTTTTTGCTCTCTAGATAGAAATTTAGACTGTTTAAAATTATTTTTTGTTCAGTGCTTGCTTCAGCAGCACGTATACTAAAATTATTTTTTATTCCATAACCAATGATGCAGTGAACATCCTTTCTGTATTTTTTTCATGAACATGTACAATTGTTTTTCTAGGCTCTATACCTAAAAGTGGAACTGATGGATCATAAGCTGTTCACATTTAAAATTTTTTTGAAGATTTTATTTATTTATTTGACAGAGTGATCACAAGTAGGCAGAGAGACAGGCAGAGAGAGAGAGGGAGAAGCAGGCTCCCTGCTGAGCAGAGAGCCCCATGCAGGGCTCGATCCCAGGACCCTGAGATCATGATCTCAACCAAAGGCAGATGCTTTAACCCACTGAGCCACCCAGGCACCCCCACATTTAGAATTTTTATTAGCTAGTCTAAATTTGCCTTGTAAAAATATTTATCAATGTACACTCCTACCAACTGGGTAACCAGTGTCAGTAAATATCTTTTACTTTTTTCAATCTGATGAACAAAAAATATTTTCTTATTTCATTTTGCATTTCCTTAGTCAGTTGGTAAAATTGCTTGATGTTTGGAAAGAAGGTGCTAGTTTATCTTTGTTTTCTTAATTTCCTCCCCCTTCAACAAATTTTCCTGCCAAAGGCAAAATTTTACTAATTGTTTCTCTCACTCATCGTTTCAGCCAGCCAAGCCAGGGACTTACTGTCAAAGATGCTAGTGATCGACCCAGCAAAAAGGATATCAGTGGATGACGCCTTACAGCATCCTTACATCAATGTCTGGTACGACCCTGCAGAAGTGGAGGCGGTAAGGCATAGGCTCATTGACTTTCATTCCACAGACAAATCATAGGTGCTCAGTGTGGAAAACTGCAAGAGAGCACTCAGCTCTCTTGGGTGCTTCCAAAAGCACACAGGAAGGATTTCATACAATTCCTAAGTCACAAAGTATTAATGTGATTTATTCCTAAATCACAAAATTATATTATTATATAATTTCTAAGTTATAAAGAGTCTTCCCCTCTAAGAGTTATTTTCTTCCATATATATATATATATATATATATTTTTTTTTTTTTTTTTTTTTTTTAAGATTTTATTTATTTATTTGACAGAGAGATACAGTGACAGAGGGAACATGCTTTTGTTTATCAGGGTTTTCCATGAGAGATGATGATTTAGTCCAAAAAGCCTTAGCCATCCATGAAACACATCCATTTGTTTTTGTTAAATTAACATTTCCAGTGTTTCCTTTTTTTATGTTTAATTCCCAGCCTCTCCTTATACAAACTAAGTGGCAGAAATCATAATAGAGAGTAACTCGCTTTGCCTCTCTTTCCTTGGTAAGGTGCCTGTCATTAGTCAAGTGTGGCACTACAAACATTTCGCAGAGAGAGCTTTTACCAGGCCGTTGGTGACTTTGTGAAATTTTACACAGATTTGATGAGAAAAATTAGGTAGTCCAATGCAGAGTATTTCAAGTTTATTCTAAATTCACTACCATAGTAAGATGAACCTCTATATTGTAATTCTAGGCAGAGTTTAGCAATCCTCTCAGAAGCATCACTTTTTATTTTTTATTTATTTATTTTTTTTTACTCTTTCCATCCTTCAATATCTTCTCTCCAATCAATTTCTTATGTCTTTGCCTTTCTTCTTTTCTGTGTGGAGACAAGGCAAAGGGTTATCATCGCCCGTGTGTGTTCTATAGGCTTCCTGATGGGAATGTCCTTTGTCCCTCTTCTAAACGTACCATCAGCAATGTCATCTTCTCCCCAAAGCATCAAAGTCTCCTCAAACTCTTAAAATACCTCTGCTAAATGATTTTTTAAAACATAACTTCAAATTACTATACTTGAATTGGTTTTTAATATTCAATTTGAAATACTCTCTTTACTTGTTTTCTCGTGTCTTTCTCTGTACCATTCTTTCTTGAGCATAGTTTTGCTTTGTTTCAGCTCCCTTTTGTTTTATTGTGTGCCTGCACATGTCAAGATGCAAAATTCAAACTGACATAATTCTTATCACTTCATCCTTCTCTGGGGAAGTGAGAGTTGACGGATGGGAATGAGGATTATGGAGAATTAAACTTTAAACATAATATTCAAGAAACTACTTTCCATAGTAGTCCAATTCTTACACATTCAAAATTTTGCAGAAAACACTCCAGTGATAAATGAGTCTCTCAAGTGTGGAAACTGTGATGTAATAGTCCTTGGTGACATTTTGTTAAAATCTGTTCTCTTAAGCAGTTTTATGATGATGTTGAAATTTCACTTTGCTTAGAATTTTTAGTCACTTGATTTGATTCTTAAAAAATAAAATCTTAATATTTTTACGGGTAAAAGAATCACCTTTAGTCTCTCACTCTTGGAAAATACTTTCAAAGATGTTCTTGGGGCAGAATGAAGTAATGAAATATGTAAGAGAGAATACAATGTGTATGTATGTGAAAGATAAGTGTAAACATTTTTTCTTGGATGATTTTCAAGAAAATACAGTAGGTTATGTTGATAAAAATTTTAGGCAAACAAATTATTTGAAATTGTTGCTGCTTGTTTATTTTGACCATTCAAACCATGTGGTATATTTATTTTTTCTTACATCTATTATAATATGTGTAATCTGTTTTTAATGGATGGTGGCCCAGAGTTTAATTGGAGTCATAAAGTCTGCATTTGTAATTCACTTGTGATTATGTTGCCTATAAAAGAGACAGTTGTTTAGAATCTATAACAACGTACTAATGAATAGCATCAGTGAGTTTTTAAATTTAACTTTTTGTGAAAAATTTCTTTGAAGGATAAAAAGATAGGATTTAGGGTGCTAAAATGGCAAGACCCCTTTTCTCCCTCATTTCAATTCTGTCATCCTGGGGAATGGATACTAACAACATAAGATGTGAATGTTAGGGGAAGGATTTGATAGAGCCCAAAGGTTTAGGAAAAGGGATCAGTTAATGCACAGAACAACAGCAGGTATTTAATGTTTAGACTGGGATCATTGGTTATACAAGGGTAAACATGTTTTACATCTAGACATGTTGCAGTGAATAGGTCAAAATCCTGACCCTGGGGCAAGAATAATTTATTACTCTATGAAGTGTATTATACAAGCCACAACTAGGAAGAGACAGATCCTAAAGATGCTAGAAGCAGTGGTCAACTATGCTTTCTGCAATACACTTAGAAATGGTGCCTCTGTTATTGCCTATGAACATACATTTAAAGTAAAATGGCCTTTCTTTATGGATGCATGGCAAAGCTATATTTTCAAAGATATATTTTCTGCCAACACTGCCGAGAATATTTTGCAAAATAAACGCTAGTGTGTTCTATAATCTAAACAAATGGAAGTATTGAATAATCAGAATTTCCGTGATTAGAAGTCATCCAGGATATTGAGGCTCAAGCAGCCTTCAAGAAACTCACATGATGTTATAGAGGGAAGGAAAGTCAAAGATGAGGGGAGAGAAAAAATATGTTACGTCAAAAGAAAATAGAGGCAAGGATAAAGAAGCAACTACAAGAGAATGTGCTGTCTTCAGGAAAAGTCAGAAGGAGAGGACAGAAATGCTATGTGTACTAATCTATTCATCATGCTACAAGCTGTCTTATCACCTGTTTCCAAAAGTGCCAAAGTCCTAAGATAAAAAGAGAAGAGCTTATGAATGCTGTCATAACTCTAAGAGAGAAAATTATTCATGCAAACAGTAAGTTGAGAAATTTAAAAATTGAATGTCAAGGTTAATGGTGATCTGTGTAATAGTGCATAAAGAGTTTTAAAGTTACAACTGCTCAAAATATTAGCAACTTCTTATTCAAATAATGTTCAGAGTAACAAAAGAATGGGCCCCAAACAAAGTGCAAAGGCCACATCTAGTATCAATGCTTTTTCATAAAATTTTTGGAAGGCATTCTGACTCCAGTTCAATATTCATCAAGAGAGCAAAAACATTATAATACAAATGCAATTTTGTTCAGTTGAATGCTTCTTCACAGGTATGAAAAATGGGGTGGGTTGAAATTTCTGCTCTTCCACTTACTAGCTGGCCTTGGTCAAGTTTTTTAACCTTTCTGCAAGTCAGTTTTCTTAACTAAGAATAGAAAACATGCATACTTACTTCGTAGTGTTCCTCTGAGAATATAAAGAGTTAATAATGTACATAAAGTGCTCATTACAGTACTGCCTCCAGTAAGGATCATATAAATTCTTCTTCTTATTATTATTATTGCTATTGCTATTATGACTCTTACATGCAAGACTCAACTACTTTTTGATATTTGGAAAGCTATATATATTTAGTAAAAAAAAAAAAAGACCAGCTGGCCAAGAAGCTGCAGAAGTAATCTACGACATTAAAAAAATAATAATCTCTGGAAATTATGTAGTTCCTATAAGACTTTAAAATTTGGGTCCTTTTTTTTTCCTGATAGAGGCCCACTTCTACCTTGTTAAGTAGAAGAGAATTCGGTGCCATTTATTTAAGCCCAAGTAGAGGCACATTATAGAGTTCATAAATCCTCATTGTAATTGTCTTTATGAAACTAGAAGATATTCAGAACTGTTTGGGGAATCACTTTAAATATCTTCCCTGTGCTCTGTTAGAGGGAAATATAGGAACAGTGAGGATCAGTTGCTTTATTTCTACCAGATTCTTGGACGTAGAGACTCTGTTAGAGAACAGGGCAGCTTTCACTTTGCAACCTCTGAGAGTAGAGGTGTAGAGGCATTTTAGGGGCATTATCATGAACTGCAAGCCAAGGAAGAGTTGATTCACTATGTTTCAGGGCATATAAAAAGGGAATTTAAGAAAAATATGAAATGTGACCCTTTTTAAAGCAGTCTTTTACTTCTCAGAAATTCGAGAGCACCCTGAGAAAGGTTTCTATAGTTGTTCTTCATTGCTGGGGGGGAGGGGAGAAGGAGACAAGAGCAGAAGAGGGAGGGATGGGAGAGTTGATAAGTTCAGCTACTAAACCAAAGACATCAAACGTTATCCCCATTAGCCAGTTAAAAATGTAAGGGAGAGAGAAGAACGTTTGTTTATTTTCAGTTCATGACAGAAAAGAAGGATCAGGACTTGACACTAGAACCATCCTCTAAGATGGGACTGATACTGGGCACCAGGCTTGTGACCAGCAGTATTTAGCCAAATCCATTGTTGTGTTGAAGGCTTTGTCTCAGAGAGCCTTGGATACAGTCCTCAGTGGTGAAAACATTATTCTGGAAATCTGGACAGAGGGGCAGTTGGAACCAGTCAGGCAGTTGGTATCTAAGAATTCTTTTCCCTAGTGGGCAAGCCCTGGAGACTTGAGAACCCAGAAAAGTGGCAGGCAACATAGTATTGTAGCTGAGTCAAAGTTACAGGAGGGAGCGCTGGAAAGAGGCATGGAACGTGGACCCATGGCTGGGGAGTAGACTGAGGAGAGAGTTTTGGTTGAGAATATAAATACACATATCGGGGCACCTGGGTGGCTCAGTGGGTTAAAGCCTCTGCCTTCGGCTCAGGTCATGATCTCAGGGTCCTGGGATGGAGCCCCGCATTGGGCTCTCTGCTCAGCAGGGATCCTGCTTTCCCTTCTCTCTCTGCCTACTTGCGATCTCTCTCTGTCAAATAAATAAACAAAATATCAAATAAATAAATAAATAAATAAATAAATAAATAAATAAATACACATTTCATCCTTATAGAGACCAAAGAGATGGTGTGACTAATCCAATCAGTTTGGGTAGAATGTGATTAAGGAGGCAAGGCAGCACTGAGCTTGTTTATTATTTCTTACCTAATTCAAGATTAATCTGGGAGTTGGGACAGGCTGGGTGGGAATTTAATCTACCTGTACAGATCCTGAGTTAAACAACCTGGTCTTCAGATTCCATGAGTGTGTAACCCCAGAAACAGGGTAACACTTAACATGTTTTAGCACTGAAGTTCAATTAAAATAACCACTTAGAAAAATGTAAGCCCAGAATAGTCAGTAATGTCACACATTACTGTTTGTAACATAAGGTAATTAATAGAGTTTTAAGTGTTTCATTGACATTATTATTTACTATGCCATTCCTTTAGGGACTATGTTATTTATTGCCTCCAGTAAAAGGATTTATGGGAACAAGCTAACCTGACTATGTTAATCTCCTTAATTGCAAGGCCATCATAGATTTCCTGCTCTTTGAGGAGAGTTACTATTTGACATTGTTTTAGCCATCTTTTTGTCTGCCTTTGTATCTTATCAGTCATTACCAAAGAGAACACATGGAAAGGATCATCAACCATACAGGAAATATGCTTTTTTTTTCAATCTTCTTGTGACATAGATACATAAATTTTCTTTTATTTATTTTTTGAAGTCCCACTTCTTTTTTTTTAAATTATAGTTGGCACACAATATTACAATAGTTTCAGGTGTGCAGAATAGTGATTCCACAAGTCTATATGTTATGCTACAAGTGTAGCTATCACCTGTTACCATATGCTATTATAATATCATTGATTATATTTCCCGTGCTGCACTTTTGTTATTATGACTTATTCATTCCATAACAAGCGGCCTGTATCTCGTACTTCCTTTCATTTATTTTGCCCAACCCCCAATCCTTTCCCTTCTGGCAACCATCAATTTGTTTTTTTCATTTATTAGTCTGTTTCTGCTTTTTGTTTGTTTCTTTACTCATTTGTTTTATTTTTTAGGTTTCATATATAAGTGAGATCACATGGTATTTCTCTTTCTCTGTCTGACTTGCTTCACTTGCATAATATCCCCTAGGTCCACCCATGTATATCAAATGGCAATATCTCATTCCTTTTTTATGGCTATGTAATATTTCTGTGTGTGTGTGTGTGTGTGTGTGTGTGTGTGTGTGTGTACACACCATACGTTCCTTGTCCATTTGTCTGTTGATGCGTACTTAGGTTGCTTCCATATCTTGGCTATTGTAAATAATATTGCTATAAATATGAGTGTTCATATATCTTTTCAAATCAGTGTTTTCATTTTCTTTGGGCAAATACCCAGTAGTGGAATTACTGAATCATATTTCTATTTTGTTTAAAGATTTATTTATTTATTTACTTACTTACTTATTTGAGAGAGATTTATTTATTTATATGAGCACAGGAAGGAGCTGAGAGATAGGGATAGGAGAAGCAGACTCCCCCTGAGCAGGGAGCCAGAGCAGGGCTCAGTTTCACAACCCTGAGATGATGATCAGAGCTGAAACCAAGAGCTAGAAGCTTAACCAACTGAGCCACACAGACACCCCTAGTATTTGTATTTTTAAATTTTTTGAAGAACCTCCATAATGTTTTCCACATTGGCTGCACCAATTTATTCCCCACCAATAGTACATGAGGGTTCCCCTTTCTCCATATCCTGTCCAACACCTGTTGTTTCTTGTGTTGTTCCTTTCAGCAGTTCTGACAGGTGTTGAGGTGGTATGATTGGTATACCAATACTTATAATTGGTATGTTGAGGTTAATGATTAGTGATATTTAGGATCTTTTCATTTGTCTGTTGGCCATCTTTATGTCCTCTTTGGAAAAATGTCTATTCAGGTCCTGTGCCCATTTTTTTTTATCAGATTATTTCTTTTGTATTGTTTTTGATGTTGAGTTGTAGAAGTTCTTTATATATTTTGAATATTAACTGCTCATCAGATATACCATTTGCAAATAGATATGTGAATTTTAATGTTGATTATCTGGAAATATGTTCAAGGTGAATCTTTTTTGTTACTGTTGTTCAAGGTAAATTTTAAATAAGAGCTTAGAGATGATGGTAGAATGGTCTGTCATACTGTTCAGCAAATATCAACATTCAGATATCCCTAACTTAGGGATGTCTCCCTCCTGTCAGCTAGGCCATCCTTAAGTCAGAGAGCATCAACTCTCCAACTGTGAGCAGCTACAGGAACACAGGACCAGAAACTATGATGAGGAAAGTAACATAGGGCTGAGCATGGGGTCAGAAAGCATTGAGAAGAGAATCAGAAGCCTGTGGTCAAAGTAGTGCAGGTTCCAGAGCTTGGTCTGAGCAATTCAGGGGGAGAGCTGATACTGATTTGTGGACAAATCAGATAGGAAAAGCAGAAAACAGTTCAGAAGAGACATGTGGCCTGATGTCAGAATTCTAAACAGATGCCACAGCAAAGGACATTTTAAGCAGTGGCAAAGCTAAGGATATTTTCTGATTGGAATGTAAAAGTCAAGAGCAAATACTCTTGGTACAACCCAGGGATAAGCAATCCTAGGAAGCTACTAGCAGCCCTAGAGTGAGAAGTGAGTTTACTGGGGCCCAGGCCTCAATAGTGATGGCTATCTAGTGGGAGTCAGACATACAGAGACAGAGGAGACACAGCCGCTACTGGAAAGGGGAATCAAGAGCAATAATCTGGCTTTTCTCTTCTCCCCCCATCTCCTAGTAGTGTCTCCCTCCTGTCAGCTAGACCATCCCTAAGTCAGCTGATAGGAGAGCCTGGGAAATGCAGCCTGCAGGCCCGGCCTCTGAGACATAGAACAGGAAAAGGAAGGGTGAAGATATATCTGTGGGCAAATAGGGGGAGGGCTGGCACTCTCCTACATTCTTTCCTCATTCATAGCTCCAAAATTCTGACTAAGTTAAACTGAAGTAAAACCGACTTTAAAACTTTGGAGGTTGGAAGAGGTGCTCAGGGGCCTCATTAGGTAAAAATAAAGTAAACATGACCTCTAATAACCCTTAATAATTATTTTTTTAAAGTATCTTGTGATTTAATCAGAAGTACCATGCCAACCTGATAGTTTTGGCATAAGAGTAATTCTCATTGGATTTTTAATTGAATGTGCATACTTTCTTTTATATGTTGGTGTCACTTTTTCAGTTGTTTGTTATATGATTGATGAGGAGGCTAAACCTTGTTAAGCCAATGTTGGACAATACGTGTTTGGGGAGAATGAGGGATTCAGCCATTTGTTTTCCTTTAGGTTGTTTTAATTCTACTCTGCCATTGCCAAGTAGGTAAAATACACTAAGAAGAAAAAAGAAAAGACCTCTATCTTTCTTCTCACCCACCTCTTTGTTATTTCTTCTTTCTTTGTCTTTCCTTTTCTTCTTAATCTTTTCTCTTTTCTTATTCAGCTTCTATGGAGCTGCTCATACAGGCCTTGATTATTTAACAGTTTAATATTCGTTCATTCATTCCACAAATTTCATTGAACCCAAACTGTAGTAGCCCACTGACCTACAAGTACTAGTAATTCGGCAGTGAATTTGAAAACAAAAACAAGTTCCTGCTTTCATTGATGTTGGTGGGCTTTTATTCTGTTAAGAGTTAATGGGAATTTTTACTGATTGGGAATCTTATAACTTATCATCTGTAGACATAATTCTTTCAAATATGGGTTATCTATCTTATTTGACTAACTTGTTTAGTGTATAATTTTCTGAAATGTAAGAAGAATCTATAATAACTTGTCTCTGTGAATGTTATCCAGTTATAATTAAGTTGGAATGACTATCTTTTAATCTTTAACTAGATGTGCATCAGTTGCCTTGAATTATACTTAACAAATCATGTTCATCTATCTCTAGATATGATTAAAAAATCTATTCGACTTTGAATATAAATCAATGTCTTCATCAGGTTTTAGTAATTGAAATGCATAGATTATTATTGAATAATCAAAGAAACCTGGAGTGGGCATCCTAGGCTTTGGAAAGACTTCATTTATTATTTAAAGATTCATCTATAAATATATTAACTATCTGGAGCCTTCAGACAAAATTCAAGTGGCTGAGGATGATGGTGGGGGATTATTCTCATTCTCTACTTCTTATTCTCTTGAATATATTTTTATAGTAAAAACTAATATCATTTGATTATGAATATCATGTCTTAACCTCTCTTAAACCTACTTCATGAATGACTTATTGTTTGTATTATCTTGATCTTCATTAACTGTGGCTTAGCCAGTTGTCTTCTTCTAAATTCTTGTTAGTTCGTAAGTTCCTAAAACAACGTGGTAAAGGGTAGGCTTATGAATATATTCAATTATAAATGCATTAAATGCATTCTGCTAGACTCAGAGTGTATATAAATTTAGAAATAAGAAAAAATATGGACTTCTATGAGTATGAATTTGATGCATCTACTGTTCAAACAGCTCATCAGTAGTAGTCTACTTTTTGGCAATAAACCACTGAATAAAATGGATATGTGTTTGCTTTAAATATTTTATAATCTCTTTGTTAAATCTGTTGAATTCAACACTGTTGTGCTAAACATGAAGTATCTAGAAGAGATGATTTAAATGAGTTATAAAGGAAAACAGTTTTCTGCATAGCCTGTCTCTCCTATTGAGAGGAAAGGGGATTAACCTCTTTGCAGCTGACATTTTTCTGTGTTGAGTCATTTCCAAATGTTAGGGCATGTCCTGAAGACAGCTTCAGAAAAAGTAATCAATCTGAAATTCAGAAGCCACTGTTTTTGTTTCCTGATTTCCCCCATGGGATACAGACACATGCCTAAAGAGTTAATAGATGTTATTTTTGTTTGCTTTGAGAGTGCCCAAGAAGGAAGCACTTTGGATACAAAGTGTATTATAAAACATCTAATAGTAGCTCTCAAACTATAGAAAAGACCTTTTAAATATTTAAACAAACATAACCTGTAACATTTGAGTTACTTAAGAATTTTTGTTTTAGTAATCTGAAAATTTTTGTTGAGGATGAAAAATTACATTTAAAATAAAAAGAAAACCAGTGTCTCCTAACATTTAAAAGCCATTGCCTCTATCGCTTTGCATTAGAGAAAACAGACAAATGGTGCTATGTCTCTGAGTATGACTGAAGATTTTATTAGTGATCTTATTACTTGTCTGCTTCTTAATACTATATAACTGCCCCCACTTTTAGTAAGAAATTTTTTAAATTCCCCCTTTTTTAGATCCTTGCAATCATGTTTTTTTCTCTTTGAAATTAAATTGGAAAACTTACACAGTTTTAAGCACATGAATTGAGTTTTCTCAGGGAAGTCCTATATGGAATTTTATAAAGAGAATTACTTTCTTTTTATTTATTTGTTTGCTTGTTTGTTTGTTTGTTTGAGAGCTAGGGAGAGAACACAAGAGGAAGTGGAAGGGAGAAGCAGGCTCCCCGCTGAGCAAGGAGCCCAACACAGGATGCGATCTTAGGACCCTGGAATCACAGCCAGAGCTGAAGGCAGCCACTTAACTGACTGAGCCATCCAGGTGCCCTGAGAATTACTTTCAAAAAGATTTCTCAGGTTGATTTTAGCAATTTAAAAATATCAAACAAAAATTATAAGTAAGTTCTCTTAAATATTTTTACAAATAGAACAACTTACCTCATTTCAGAGCAGGGAAAATAACTAAAAACAGTACCTGAAATATTTAACATTAGTGATTTCACTTCCATAGTACAATACAGCATTCCCTATGGTGTTTTAAATTTGGCAATCAGCCTAAATATTTCCCCCGTGCCCATCACTTGTCTGGTCTATATGCGCAATTCATGGTGACCCTATGTTGTCAGGAGCTAGGAAGAGAAAGAGGTTACTGAGTGATGCTTTAAGGTGAAATGTCATTACTCTCTTCTCTCCATACTAAAACCGCAATCATTTAAGCTCTGTTTCTCAAACTAAATGTTCCTATGAATTCTTTTAAATATGATTTGTTCTATTCACGCAGAGATAATAAACTGGCTGAATCCCTCTCTCAGCTGTTCTCTCCATCTGTCCTGACACAAGGACTACCTCTTTGAGTCTTATGGTTTCTTATTATTACAGCACACAACATGCTGTGAAAAAGCTAGGGCAACACTCTGGCATGTTTAATTTGAGAAATAGCTTAGTCCCATCTATCTGTCATGGAAGACCCTTTTAGTGGGAGTTGAACTCTGAGTACGTTTGTTTTACTCAGAATGTCTATAAATTCAGAAATAAGTAGGAAGAAACATGAGCTACAATGGATGTGAATTTGATGCACTCTAATTATGTGTTTAATTATAGAAAGAGCAATTCATATTTTGTGATTCTCATTTCCTTGGTGAAAGTTAAATCAATGTCTCTAATTTCTAATATCTGCCATTTGCAGAATTCTAAATTTCCATCTGTTCATGCTAATGTATTCTTTCAGCAGCAAAATGTGAGCAATTTACTAATTGCCTTCTAGAGAAAATATAACTTGCATTGCCGTTCACATGCCCAGTGCCTCAGCTGTTAAAGTGAAGATATCTTCTGAATCACACTGGAATTGTTTTGATGCCATGTATTATGTTGGTGGGAGCTTGTCAAAATGTTTGTTGTACATAGATTTAGCCACCTGCTTTTAGTGGCCCCTCTCCCTACATGACTTATGGGAAAAATAGGTATTTCACTCAGACACTAATTCATTTGTCTCTAATTTTAGCAAATTGTTCTACTGAAGAAAAGCATTCTTCTTGATTTCAAATCATTGGGATATTCAAAATCCACTGAATATCTAGGATTCTTGAGTGTAAAATCTGGAGTAGTTGAGTAATTCATTCTCAGGAGATACCCATTTATTGACTGGTAGAGTCTCTGCTCAGGTTTTTCTTTTCATATATTACATTGAGCCCTTTAGACAGTAAATTCTCTTGTTCTCTTGAATAGACCACTGAAAGAGAATTCTTCTTGAAAGAATGGGGGGGAAGCAGAAATTATTTTTCTAGGACATTCCACATCTGGTGCTGTTTGAAAGGCTGAGTCAAATGTTCTGTCAAGTTCTTCCAAATCTATTTTTTTTTCTTCTCTCCTACTTGATCTCTCAGGTGTTGTGAGATCCACCTACTTAACTCAAGGGAGTAGGCATTTATGAATTTATGAGGGTGTATTTATTTTCTTAACATTTTCACCTTGGAAAGAAGAGATTATTCATTTTTGGCATCTATCTAAGGATGGCAGAAAGTAGTGTAATCCATAAAATGTGAGAAAAAAAGGCATAATGCATTCCCCTTTTAGATCTGCTCCTTAAGAGATAAGCAAAGAAGTCAATGTTGGAATTGTAAAGTGTTCTGTCGATGAAACCTTACCAAATTTTATAGTTAAGAACAAGAATACAACAAGGGGGAAAAGAATAGGAGTAGATCAGAAGAGAGGATCTCTGTTCAAGAGCTTTGCTTTGTAGAGGCCATAAAAATGGCTAATCTCTGGGATACATAGCCTATTTGGTAATTTGCATTCCTGCCTTATTTGTCCACCTGCAATGTTGCTAAAATAATCAAACTAGACTGTTTCTTCCCCACAATTTTTTGTCTTTCGTAAAAGAATCTCCTCCAAACTACTGTGTATGTAAATTTAAGGGCAATAAATAAATAAATAAACAAATTAATTAATTCAAGGGCAGCTCTAAGGCACTCCAACCCATCCTCTTATCACTAAGAGTGTTTTCAATACACAGCCTTTATTGATAAAGAAACTAATATTGGTGGTGATGTTTTCTGCAAGGCCCATATGTTAATTATTATATAGAAACCTTGTGATTTCAAGGTCACCTCATTTCTATTCTTAGTAATAATGCTTATTTGGTGGATAGCCCTGTTTAAATTTCTAAATCTGCTCTGGTGTGCTACTTAAAATGATGTCTTTCCTTTGTCTCTACCAGATTCAATGAGGTTTGCATGATAAACTTTTTAATAGTATATTCTCATAGTATATTCTCCTTTAAAAAAAAAATCCCAAAATACACACATGCCCATTGTGCACAATTCAGGGTAACAAATGCTTAGTGCATCCCAGTCCTATGTTGAGCACTGCACCAAAGCTAAGATGCATAAATGAGGGAAACATTTCAGTGCCCTTCCTCTGCCCTCACAGCCTGGCTTAGTAGCTTTCTTATTCTAGGATTCATTTACCACTAGAGATTCCTTGGATAGGTTTTTCAGGGCTTGTGAAAAAAGTCTTGAGGGGCACCTGGGTGGCTCAGTGGGTTTAGCCTCTGCCTTCGGCTCAGATCATGATATCAGGGTCCTGGGATGGAGCCCCACATCGGGCTCTCTGCTCAGCGGGGAGCCTGCTTCCCCTCTCTCTCTGCCCGTGTCTCTGCCTACTTGTGATCTCTCTCTCTCTGTCGAATAAATAAGTAAAATCTTTTAAAAAAAAAGTCTTGAAAATTTATACCTGTAATTATATATGTACATCTTCCTAGAGATTGCCCAGGGTAGTTCATAAGCATTATGACATTTTTAAAGATACTACCAAGATACTACCTCTGACTTTAACTCTTAGTATTTTACAAAAGCATCTGTCTGCCACAGAAAGGTTTGAATGAGAGGGATACAAAACATGGATAGTTTGCTGTTAGAATTGACTATCTGTAACAGGCATAACTAAAAGAATTAATGCACTGCTTTGAAAATCTCAGCTTATTTCCTTGAGATAATTTTTATTTGGAAGAAAAGATCTTTTCATCTGTAAATATCCAAATTTTTTTAGGAAGGTATGCAGGGGGAAGTGACAGATAAATATTAAGCACTATGCTTTAAGTTTTCATTATTATGACTTTTAAATTTTATTGACAATAAGAAGAAGTTTCCTATGGTCCTAGGGAAATTTAAAATGTTCTTTCTTCAAGAAATAGAAATTAGCAGCCAGTGTCTATTTTTCAAGTAGCTAACCCCTTTCTTGTGCTATGAAGCTTTCAAGAGTTCAGTTGGCAAGTTTGTTTACAGCTTTGTGGTGGCATTGTTCCATGAGAATGGCGAGTCCAACTTTCCTTATATCTTTTTTTTTAAAGATTTTATTTATTTATTTGACAGAAGGAGATCATAAGTAGGCAGAGAGGCAGGCAGAAGGGCTGGGGGAGCAGGCCCTGCTAAGCAGAGAGCCCGATGTGGAGCTCCATCCCAGGACCCTGAGATCATGACCTGAGATCATGACCTGAGCTGAGGGCAGAGGCTTTAACCCACTGAGCCAGGTGCCCCCAACTTTCCTTATATCTTGCTTCTACTTTGTTTCTCCTCATGAAGGATATACTTCCTTTGCACTGTCCGTTTTTCTCTGCCTTGTTTGTCTCTAGAGATTTTTGTTTGTTTCTTTGCTTCCCAAGAAGATGTTTATGTTGGGGTGCCTGGGTGGCTCAGTGGGTTAAGCCTCTGCCTTTGGCTCAGGTCATGATCTTAGAGTCCTGGGATCGAGCCCCACATCGGGCTCTCTGCTCAGCAGGAAGCCTGCTTCCCCCTCTCTCTCTGCCTGCCTCTCTGCCTTCTTGTGATCTCTCTGTCTCTCTGTCAAATAAATATAACCTTAAAAAAAAGAAAGAAGATGTTTATGTTGTGCATTGCAGCGTAAAAGTGAAACAAGTGAACAGGAAAACCCATAAAATGCCATAATTTCTTCATTATGCAGGGGGATCATAGAGTTAAATGAGTCAACCATCTTGCATCAGAAGTCATGCTTAGAGTTGGTTATACTATCAAGGTTAAGAGGTAAATTGAGACGTTTCACATTCTAGCGAGAGGAGGAAAATAATTAGAAAGTAAAATCCTTAATGATGCTGAAAATACATGTGCAGTCATGTGAAGACACTTATTAAATGTCTAGAATGTTTATTTTGACTTTTTTTAGCGCCAAATGAAAGTACAGAGATGAAGTCAGCATGCAATTAGAACTGTACTATTACTAAAAGTCTATGGACTGGAAGTTTGGGGAGTTGCAGATGCAGGAAAAGGGTAGGCAGGAAACATTCTTGAGTGGTAAATCATGGTAACCTTCAGATTCAGGGAAAAGACTGGATGTGAACATTTTCTTACCAAGTGTAGAACCATTGCTTAGGCCCTAGGGCATCCATTATATGTGAGGAGAAGGTAAAATGGATTCATCCAATGATGAGATAGAATATTGAAAAGGTTACACTCCCTTTTTATAAGTCTATTAAAAGTTTACGGTCTTGCACAGAGTATGTGCTATAATAAAATTTTTTTCATATAATAAAATTATTATGTCCCTTTCTAATGGCAAGACAGTCGTAAGAATGATGAAAACCACTTCCATAACTTGGTGAAGGTTTAATAGGAGACTCACAGGATCATTTGTGGAATATTGGCCTACAATATCTTGTGAAAGAATGGAACTTACTGTTTATAAAAAATGTATTTAATTCATAACCAAAAGAAATACTCTCCGGCTTCTAATTCCAGGGAGAATCTAATTCCCATCTTTATGTACTAATTGAAAACTGAACTCTGAACTTTCATGTTCCTCTAAAAGTAGTGAGGGATGAAATGCTATGCCTCAGTCACTTTTCTGAAAATTTCTTAAGATGTTCATTATTTTGGACTAGGTTCAGCAGAAAACACTTTTGGTGACTATTTCATGACATATGCACCAGAATGCTATTTTCATAGTGGGGCAGTGCATCCCCACTTTTTCTGAAGCAGGCTTGCTCATGGTCCTTGCTGCATTGCTTTGTGACTCTTGTTTTTTCACAAAAAAGTTTATAACTGGCCATAATTCTTACACATACACTCACAGAAGATATCTTAAGCTCAACCACAAATAGAAGGCTTAGCAACAATCTAAGCAAAAAAATTTGGCTTGCACTCAGTTAATTTATAATATTGTAGCATATAATATAGCTCCTTCAAACCAAGATGTTCTAGGCAATGGGAGAAGGCAAGGAGCTACAGAGTGTGGAGACCAAGATCATGATACAGGAAGAAGAAGTAGAAGAAGTAGAACACAATAGAGGCCACTCAGGGTCTACAATGAGAAGACCCAGACTCAAGACCTCACTCTACTTTGGACAAGTCCACTTCATTTATCCCCTAAATTTTTATTGAGCTTCAATTACACATGGTCATTGAGGACTCATTAATTATACTAATTTTTTAAAAAGGTCCTAGTTCCTGTTATTTAGTGACATATAGTATGGTAGGATTGATAGATAAGTAACTGAGAAATTATGACCACTCTGGTAAATTCTATGAAAAGGTACTTTGGAAGCCAAAGGAATGATGTATTACCTGTCTTTTAGTAGACAAAGGAGGCTTTCAGGAGGACGAAAGTCTTAAATAGGACCAGAAGATGGGTGAGAGCTAGCCAAAGGAAAGGCAGGTAGAAGAGTACAACCTTACTTCTAGACAAACAAAGCAGCCTTTTCAAATGCCAGAGGAGAAGAAAAACCTTCCTGAAGTCCATCTGAGGAACTAACTGGGAGGTAACGCAATGTGATCAGGGATGAGAGTTGGGAGAAATGTAAGCAGAGACAAGGTCAAGAAGCAGTTAAGTCATTCCCAGGGAGCATCCACCCTGAAGGTGGGGGAGTGACTAGAGGAATATCATTCAGAGGTGTGTGTTTTGGATAGACCATTCTTTCTCACTGGTGGGATGATGAATATTAGAGAAAGACCAGTTAGGAAGCTAGTGAAGTGTTTAAGAGAAGAGATTAAGAGGTGGCAGCATGTGGGTGGCTCTGTTGGTTGGCTGGCTGACTCTTGGTTTCAGCTCATGACCTGAGGTCATGATCTTGGGATCCTGGGATTGAGCCCCACCTCGGACTCTGTGCTCAGCTGGGAGTCTGCTTGGGGACTCTCTCTCTCTTCCTCTCCCTCTGTACCCTGCCCGGTCCCCTGCACACACACACACTCTCTCTCTCTCTCTCTCTTTCTCATTCTCTCAAAAATAAATAAATAAACTCTTTAAAAAAAAGATAGTAAAATGAACTTCAAATGGCAGTGGGGATGAGGAAAAAACAACAGATTCAGAGATGTTTTTGGTGGTATAATTGTTGCAACTAATCTTTACCTATT
The DNA here is from genome assembly GCA_028646535.1 of Procyon lotor. Lineage (NCBI taxonomy): Eukaryota > Metazoa > Chordata > Mammalia > Carnivora > Procyonidae > Procyon > Procyon lotor. The sequence goes on along the minus strand of CM053604.1, from coordinate 58,288,552 downwards.
AAATGTCCCAACCAACAGTGTTTTAAGAGATAAGGTATTGTATGTGAAAGTGGTCAGTAAACTTTGAAACCACTCAACGTTACCAAAGAAGGACTTTTTAGCCTACAGTTGTGATAGAGTTAAAATCTAAGTTTAGACCTATATGACATAAGGTAAATAAAAATGTCATTTATTTCTGTCTTATTAATAAAAATCTCAGAATAATTTTGTTTTTAAATTTGTCCTTAGTCTATTTCATTATTAAATGAAAAGTCATGCTCTGTTTGAAAAAAATCCACTATGTGAAATGTATTAGTTAAATGGAAAGAGAGAGGAAAATGCAATGTACCTTATGTTAGTACCTAGTTCTCTATGATCATGTTTGTAAAGAAGAAACCTGAGCAATTCTCGACATTTTGTCTCCTGCAACATACCTGAGAAACAGTCATCAATTCATTATAGTTATCAATTCATCAGCACTCATTAAGATAATGATTTTTGATGGGATGTGCGGGACATGTCAAATTCTTGTGGTGAGATAATTAACTGGAAATAATTCCTCACCCTCAGATGCTTCTGTTTCCTATCCAACCACCCCCTATTCCGAGCACTTTGTCTTCACCACACATACCTTTGATATTATTGTTTTAGGAGCAACTTGAGGATAAGGGCTTTTTTGTCTCATCCATTGGCATCATCTCAGTCACTACATGAAGTTCTTAACACACTGTATGTTTTTGGAATAATTCATTGAATTAACGAAGGGTTTTTAATCAATTTTCGTTGACTACTTTATTAACCTTTCCACCCATGTTTCCAGTCTGCATTACCGCAGTGAAAAGAAACACTACCACTACCTCTAGAGACCATTATTCCAATTTTACAGAATTTTAAAGTGATTTTTACACAGTCACACAGCTAAAAACCATGGTTCTAATCCAGTGCTCATTTCGTTATGTCACAATATCTTTTAAAATGCTCTATTTTTCATCATATACAAGGTCTTTTAATAATTTACATACCAATAAAATATAGACTAGAAATGAATTTAGATTTTTTTTTTATTTATTTGACAGAGAGAGAGAGAGAGATCACAAGTAGGCAGAGAGGCAGGCAGAGAGAAAGGGGGAAGCAGGCTTCCCGCTGAGCAGAGAGCCCGATGTGGGGCTTGATCCCAGGACCCTGAGATCATGACCTGAGCCGAAGGCAGAGGCTTTAACCCACTGAGCCACCCAGGTGCCCCGACTAGAAATGAATTTAAAATAATACTTGTCACTTTTTTGATAAACACTCCGTGTATAAAAGGGATACATGAATGTTTTCTTATATAATGTGCCAGACATACTGAATCCATATACGGAGAAGAAGCAGTAATCATTAGGTTAGTAGAACTCTTTATACTTGATGGAAAAATTTTATTAATCCTGACTCTTCATGTCATGTCCAAGATTTTTCAGAGAAGTCAATGTGGGGGAGGAAAAAATTGTATAAAAATTATATATTTTTAAATTAATAAAAGTACTTTGGAATTGAAAAAATATTAAAATTTAAGTTAAAATACAATAGTATTTCTATAATGACAGTAAAGCATAGGCAAACCCATTTTTCTTAATATAGTTCCTAATTCTGTAATTATGTATCTGTATTCACTGTGGATTTGCATCTTAGGACTGCTCCTTTATGCTAACTTGAGGAGTATGGTTTTCTCTGGTTAATTTCCCCAGGACGGATTGTTACTGAGTCATGTTACTAATATAGAAATGCTAAAGATTTTCTCTCCTGCTCATTTTGCTTCTGTTTTGTGACTATAGGGCAGAGGTACAAATGACATGTGGCCTTAATTATAGGCTAACTCAGAAATATTTGTATACAGTGTATTGATTTTTTCACCCAGAAAGTTTTTCTAGCTTCTAAAAGCTCGTTTTTGTCCTATAACATATCACTGAAGCTAATGTGGCCTTTGCTTGTGGAGAGTCTTATAATAAAAACTTTTGTTTCTTGGGGCGCCTGGGTGAGCTCAATGGGTTAAACATATACCTTCAGATCAGGTCATGATCCCTAGGTCCTGTGATCAAGTCCTGCATCGGGCTCCCTACTCCGTGGGAAGCCTGCTTCTCCCTCTCCCTCTGCCTGCCACTCCTCCTGCTTGTACTGTCTCTCTTTCTCTCTCTCTCTGTCAAATAAATAAATGAAATTTTTAAAAAAGTATATATATATACTTTTATATATATATATATATATATATATATATATATAAACTTTTGCTTCTCAAAATCTTGACATTTTCTTCTTTATAACCTTCCATGTATCATTATTATATCATACATTATGCTGAAATGATCCACATTTAGGTCTGTCTCTCCCAATTCCACTAGTTCAAAGTTCCTTGGGAGCAGAAACTCAGTGCAGGAAACAGTGATGAGAGCAGTGGCTGATGCGTATTTTATGACCAATACATTTAATTTGAGTTGAATTCAACTGTACCGTGCTGACCACTTTTCTAGTGTTTATAAAACCCTCTTTCATATTCAAACTTATTTAAGGCTCAAGAAAACCCTAGAAAATGATGATTATCCTCAACCAATCTTACTGACCTTACCTTCTAAATATTTCCTGACTTGGACTCCTCCTCTTCTGTTGGTCTACACAAACATCATCTCTGCCCTAGACCATGTCATAGTCCTCAACTTGTCTTCCAGTTGTCTTGTGTCCCTGGTAGTCTGTTCTCCAAATGGCTTGAGTTTTCCTTTCAAAATGTGAAACAGTTTACATAATGACTCTACTAATACTCTCCATTAGCTTCTCATCCTATGTATGATAAAATTCAAAGTAATTGTAATGGCTAACAAGGCTGCACTTCAGTGTTGTTCCAAATTTTGTTATCATAACCCATAGTAAGAAAGATGTTTTATATTGTGATTACATGACTGCAAGATCTTAACCTGAGTGAAAACCAAGAGTCAGGCACTTAACCGACAAAGCCACCCAGGCACCCCTACTCTCAACTACTTTTTGATTTCATTTTCTGTACTCCTCCCTTTCCACTCTGCTCCAGTGTACTGGCCTCCTTACTGTTCACCAACTATGCCAAGCAAGCTCCCCCATCAGGTTCTTTGCGTTGCAGTTTCTTCTGCCTTGACTATTTTTCTTCTAGATATCTGTATGGCTTTCTGCATTACTTCATTCAAATCTTTGCTCAAATGTTATCTTATCAAATAAGCATCATTGAATGCATATTATATACTTTGTATGGTGTCAAACTCTGAAGAACAAAGATATAATTTTTGTCATGAAGACTTTGCCCCAAGTCTAGTGAGAAGTAAAACAAGAAGATGTTGAGTGATAAGTTGTCCAAACTTTAAATTAATTGATGCACATAGAAAAAAATTTAACTTAGCAGTGTGGGTTAGAGAAGGCTTCTCAGAAGGACTAATATCTAAAAAGAAGCATGAAGAGCAAAGCAAGAACTATCCAAGTAAAAAAAGACAGGCAGAAGAAAGGGCTATGCAAAAATCCCAGGGTTAGAAGAGGTTTGGGAGAACTGCAAATCTTTGGGGGTAACTCCATGAAGAAAAGTGAGAAGTGATTTGGGCTGGTTGGCAGGAACCAGGCAAGGAAGGAGTGATTAAACGTTGAGAATAGCATTATGAGTTTTGAGCCTTCAGAAGGTCACCCTGTCTGCAAAACGAGACTGGAGTAGAAAAAAGGAAGATGGAAGACAGGGGGATAAATCTGTAGTAACATAGGTTAGAACTGATGGTAGCCTGAGGGTAGATGTAGGTAAAAGATTAAAGAGATATTTAGAAGCTAAAACCAACATGAATTATAAATGCTTAGATTTTGGGTTTTGGGTGGCAGAATTCAAGAATGAATTATAGCATGTAGTAGTTGGTTAATAAATAGTTATTGAATGAATGAGAAAGAAGGATTTATGACTTGGCCACTAGAGGATTGGTAGTGCAATCACTCAGCCTTTTTGATTAAAGAACCATTGAAAAATTTAACTTTCAGGGAACAGTAAAGAGAATTTCCATTTTCAAGACATGATTAAACTTTTTGATGGCATAAAGCTAATAAATTTGTGATCTAACATCTGAGAAAGCTACAGAACAGAATGAAAAATAGAGAAATCTAAATTTAACTTTCTTGTAAGCCACTAGAGCATTATTTAATTAAACTTTCTAATTATACTTAGTTCACATTATAATTAAAGTTTATATTGCTAGCTTTCAAAGGTTCCTCTGGTCACTTAGTGTGTGATGTCTCCAGACAACTTTAGTGCTTTTCATATATAACAAATTATAATACAATGCTTTGCACATAGAAATCCTCAAAAGAAATTTGCCAAATTACCTGGAAGGATATTTATTATGTGTTTGGAATTTGTTTCCTCCTGAATAAAGCAGTTCATGATACTCTTTCCAGATAATTAAGAGTCATAGCAAATGAAATGACTTGCTCAAAGTCACTCATCTTACTAGTGTCAAAATCAAAGATGCTCTGAGACCCTTACTCTTTTCATTGTCAAGAAATCTGTGACTTACTCAAGAGGCTCAAAGATTCTTCTCGGTCACTTTGGACAAAGACTAAATTTGATTATGAGATACTAATCTCATGTTCACTTTAATTACAACTCATAAATCTCTCCATCCCTCTTTTTTAAAACCAAAGCATATAAGTATTTCTGTCCACAAATCATTTTATTCTACCAAGAAATATATATCATTGAAGACTGAGAGAAAATCACATAGATTCTCTATGGTATTTTCTCTTGTATCTATACAAATGAAACATACTTAAGCAAATGACAAAACTTGCTTTGATTACTATATAAATAGTTAAACAGAGGTCTTAATCTTGCTTGCACATGAGAATTACCTGAGGAGCTTTTAAATACACTGATGTCTTGATCTCATTCCAGACCAATTAAGTTAAAATCTCTGGGGGTGCAATTCAGCATCAGCATTTTAAAAAGTCAGAGATGGCTTCAGTGTGCAACCTAGTTGAGAACTCCTGCCTAAGAGCCCGGGAAACAATCTGAGGATGTCAGAGGGGAGGTTTGTGGGGAGAAAGTAACAGGGTGATGGGTATTGAGGAGGGCATGTGCTGTGATGAGCACTGGGGGTTATACATAACTAATGAATCATTGAACACTACATCAAAAACTAATGATGTACTATACAGTGGTTAACTGAACATAATAAATAATTAAAAAAAGAGTAAATTGATGGAAATGATGAATTCACAGTGAGCACCTTTCACTTAATGTTTGCTTCTTTTCCAACCACAAGGTGGCAGCATCACAATACAGTGCACATACCAACTCCTTGATGGAGTGGATTTGGAAATTTGTGTCTGTGATATTAATTAATATCATTTTGAGGGTTTCTCCATCTGGAGAAGACATTATCCACTCTTTTTTTCTTATTGTTCTTGGTGGCTTTGTTCACTAAAAATCTTTTAAATATATTTATTTCCACAGGTTGGATTAGCAGGTACTGTATTATAAACTCCAGTTGGTTGCAAAGAACATGGATTTTGTATTCAGATGGATTTGGGTTTAAATGCTGCCTCTACCACTTACCTATAGATTATTTAATCTCTTCATGCTTTAGTTGTATACCTAGAAAAAGGGGTTTGTTATAAGGACTAAATGAGATAATACGTGAAAATATGACTGGTACCAGAATGAAGATGTTGGGGAGGCTACAGTGATTGTACTATGATAGACCCGGGTACACAAAGCCCAGGAAAACTCAGGATACAGTACTTTTGTATGGTTTTTCTTTTCTGCATGTGGGGCTCTTCTTTCTCTGTTCATTTGTCAGTTTCCCCTGGTAATTATACAATTGTGTGATTGTATAATTAGCTGCCTTCATTTTAAAGAACAAAGAAAGGCAATTTTTATTTTATTTTATTTTATTTTATTTTATTTTATTTTATTTTATTTTATTTTATTTTATTTTATTTTATTTTTACTACACCTTTATAAGTGGAAGGACCATTAGCAATGGAAGTAACTTCCTTTACTGCTAAGTGTCTGTAAAAATATTAGCCTTTGTTTACTCACAATTGCTGTAATTACTGTAAACTTCTCAAGCCTTGAAATTGTCTTCTCTAAGTCACCAGCGGCTCCCTACATGCCAGGTCCAAAGAAAACTGTCATGTATCTTTGCCATTTGAATAGGTCAACAACATTCTCCTTCCTGATGTGTTAACCCTTTCCTGCTGTGTTGACACTACTCCTGTTCTCCTGTCTCTGTTGCTGTTTGAGTTGTCTTTTCTTCTCGTAGACTTGTAAATCCCAGGAGATCTCCTATAGGTCTCCTATAGATCTAATTTCTTTTTACCCTGGGAATCTTATCTTTGACTACAGCCTTAATTTTAATTACCACAAATGACTCTCAAATCTAGGCACTGTCCCATAAAGTTGTCCTGAATTCCAGATCTACAAATCTAATACCACAGGCATTAAAAATGGCACCTCAAATTTAACATGTCAAATTTTGAAATGGTTGTATCCCCTATTAACACAAAACCACCACCTTCTCTTCCCCCACATCACACCTTTCAATCCATGGCACTACTCCCCACCCAGATGATTGAACCAGATCCCTGGGAGTCGTCCTATACTCCTTCCTCAGTCCCCTTATATCCAGATTGTCAAAGCTTATCTGTTCTTTACCACCCCTCACAAAACACTTCTTAAAGAAGCGATTTAATCACATAAGTCTTCATTTCTGTGACATAGCACAGTCTGACTTCTGTACCCAAGCACTTCTGGTTAAGGTCACTCTGCTATGCCATTCATGCTTGCCTACCTGTCTTCTTTTCTGCTCTTATAGGATACCTCTGAGAGCACTTTTTACAGGCCCTGTTAAGGGACTAAATGTAAGGCAACTTAGGAAAGGAGAATTAATCATATTAGTTTTCAGAGACAGATTTTATTAGCCTTTTAGTACTCCCCATTGTGGAGTACCTTCAACTCATCAGGCTTTTAAAGGGCATTTACTTCATTCCCAGTATTGGATTGTTTAATTTCCATTCAAGAGCACATAGTTCCTAAAACTTGCCTGAGAAATTTTAAAAAATCAACCAATAGTACATTACAAATTGTCATTTGTCTACTTTTAGAAGATACTGAAATTTTTGGTAATTGGAAACCAAGTCATTTGTTACTGCATACTAAGGTTACATAGAGAACCTATATGATTCTGGAAAATAACTATATTTAGTCAGCTATTTTGATAATTGTGCATATTGCTGTTATACTTCTATTAATTTGGAAGATTATTGGTAAGACTGTTAAGCAAATATTGAGCTCTGTTTTAAATAATGAACTGTTCTTGGCGCTACAGGGATATAAAGTTTTAGAAAAAAATAGAACTTACTAAACAGTGTCGTTAGTCAAAAAATTGTAAAAAGGTATACATGTTTAGTGCAGTATAAAAATTATTCCATCTAAATATTTATTTTCCACTCAGGAGATTAAAATGTTAAGAATTTCTATTCATCAACAATTTAAAATACATTTGGAAAAGTCATTCTATATGTACAGATTCAAGGAAATAAAAAAATTTTGCACATTTCTTTAAATGGATTTTCCGAACTAATTTTATACCCAAATCCACCCTTTTTGGTTGAAGCATTACAATGAATTGTGTATCTTTTCACCTTCCTCAAGCTGCAAAAGTCAATATGAAAAGACAAAGCGCATTTCCATAGGAAATATCATGCTCTTTGATCCAGCTGCTGAATTAATAGAGAATGCACACACTGAAAGAAAATGCTGTTTAAAGCCTTCAAATGAGGCATTTCCAACAAGACAACAGAACACAGAGAGAAAAAGTGGAACAAAACCATATTGTATGCTTAATTAGGACAAAAGAAACAGAAAACAAACACCAACTTGATGATTGTCATATGGTTCAGAACATGACTGATACACAAACAATGTTGAATCAGAACTCAAAAATGGATAGAAAAAACAACTTTGCATGACTTAGATTTCTCATATCTGGTTCTCATCTCTTTTGAGATTCACACGTAGAGAGGTCTTGATGTTGTCCAAGACATTTTGACAAAAAGCATTCAGGATATAAGTGTTGACTACTTGAGTGATATTTGCCAGATCTAGCTATGTGTGTAGACTGACAAAAAATTGGAACAGAAATCAGAGTGGTGGGCTCAAATTTGTCACTAATGCAAATCTTTTTGTAAGTGTTCAATTATTCAACTTAACATTTCTGCAACCCAGAAGAATTCTTCCATCCCATCTTTTCCCATAAGAGATCACGCATTTTATTCCTAACTCTGCCACCAATTAAGTCTATCACCTGTGCTGGTTTTATGTTCTCATTTGCAATTTACATAAAGGTAGCACTAGGTCATCTCTATACTCTCTTCCATCACTACCATTCTGTGATGCTGTTGAAGACAGGATTATTTTGAAGATTAAGGAAAGAATAAATTCATACATTTTACTTAATTAAGTATTACTTAAATACATGACATAAAATGAAGTCACAAGAGAGTACAAGTTGTATCTTGGGGGAATCAATTAGGGATTTGAATAATACTGATTAAAGAGATCTTTTCAGCAAGAAATCATGCCCGGCAGCAAGAATTAGAAAGAATGCCAACAGAATCCATATTGCTCAATCCCAATTTTATTGAGTAGAATTGTACTCTTTTACAATGCTTTCTGGCAAGAGCCATATTTTATAGATAAGTTTTACATTTTTAAAAATGGAGAAAATGGAAGAAAATGCAGACATTATGTCTTAGAGCAGGAAAGGTATACATCTGCCATTGTTGAGACCCCAGTACTAGAATATGTTACAATTTAGTTATTTTTTTCATCCTCTCATTACTGTATACCTGTGATCACCCATATGCCATGTCATAACATTGCCATGTGGGATGCTCACGTAATTATCCCCCAAACACTTGTGACAGTGAAGGGCCTAAGGACTATTAGTAACTATAAGGACAACAAGCATGAACTGGGACTGTTTTGAGCAAATGGAGACATGCAGTCACCCTATTGGCTTGTGTTTCTATTTCTTGTTTTAGGAAGATGTTTGCTTTAATTATTGTTTCATTATTCCTTATTTTAAGTTAATCTTTACTACCATTTGCTCTGAATTATTCTTTAAATTGGGTTTTAATTAAAAAAATCCACTGTTAATTAGTTATGTGACTTCAAGATATTTTTACAAGAATTCTTTTGAATCTTTGTTTTCTGATCTAATAGTTATTTAAAAGGGCATAATAAAGAACCTAGCACATAGCATCTTCTCAGAGAAAATAAAAGTGACTTATTTTCCCTAATTAGATAGAGAACATTGTTCTTGGTTTATTAAACTCTCAAAGATAGTTGGGAAAGCAGATCCGAGAGCATTATAACTGTCTTAGTTTCCGTGTGTGTGTGTGTGTGTGTGTGTGTGTGTGTGACAGTCTATTCTGCACTTCCTTTTTTTAAATTTACATACAATATCCATATTGATATTGGATTTTTCTAATTATTTCTAATAATTATTTCTAATAATTTTTCTAATTATTCACCTTTTTCTAGGTGCTGTCTGATATTAAAGTCTTCCATCAAGATCTATCTAGATCTTTCTGGGTGTGGTAACAGTTTTGAGGTTTGGAAACCTTTATGAAGTTCAAAAGCATGCTTTGTATCATGCCCTTCTGGTGCCTTAAAAGCCAAGATCTTCATTTGTTTCATTTACAAGAAATAGAGAATCACTTCCTCTTTCTGAAAGTCTCTGATCACTTGACTTCTATAGCATTGCAGTGTTTTCATTATCCGTGTGTTTCTTTAAATGTTCCTTGTTTCCTTTCTTCTCCTCCTCCTTCTGCTTCTCCTCCTTCTTCCCCATCTTAGTCTACTTCCTTTTCTCTAGTCAACCTTTAAACCTTGGTGTCTGACAGGGGTCCATTTTGGGCCTTAACTCTTCTTACCTGCGTTCACTCTATGGGTGACCTCATGCACTGTCATGATTTCAACAAACACCTCTTGCTGATAGTCTCAAATCTATACATCTCTAGCCAAAAGCATTCCTGTGATCTCAGATCATCTATTTAATTCTTAAAAAACATCTCTGCCCACATAGCACTTGGCTTACTTCTCTACCAATCTCATTTTCCTTTTAACATTCTCTATTTCTTTAGATGGCTCCATAAATACCATCATTGTCCAGCTACTCAGCTTAGAATCTGGAAATCATTTTTTCTTTATCATTGTCCACATTAAATAAAAAAACAAAGTTCTACCAATTTGATTTATTATTATTTATTAATTATTCTTAAATCTATATTTTCTATGCATCCTTACCTTCCCCACCCTAGTCAAACCTTTTATTTTCTAGGTCATGCCTTAGCTCCCTAACTCTTCTCTCTGCTTTCAGTTGTGTCTTTCTTTAAAACAGTTATAGATTTGTTCATGCCATTCTCTTAAATTCTTCAGTGGCTTTTCCTCCCCTTCAGGAAGAAGTCTTTACTCCAAATCGTGGTACCCAAGACCATCCTTTATATAGCTTTGGCCTGACCTATCTTCTTCTCTAGGCACACCTCTTATCTCTTGTCATTTCTGACAACATATGTTGTATGTTGCTATCACAGAATTGCTTCCAGTTCTCTTTGCATGTGTGTGCACCAATACAAAGAAATACGCATCCACCACCACCACCACCACCACTATGCTTTTTTCTAGGTACTATGCCCTTGGCCTGGAGTCATCTTTTTTCTTCTTCTCCTTTCTTTTTGACAACATCTCACACATCCTTTGCTCATGGAACTAGTACATATGTCATTTACTCCAAGAAGCAGAAGGTTTTGCTAGCATTTTTTAGGATTTCTCTACTCTATTCCCATATACATACACATATTTTTAATTTTTTTTATGATATTGAGTATTAATTTTCTGTTTTATATCAGTCTTACCCCGCTAAATTGTGAACTTGTGGTCAGCAGCCTTATTATTCAATTTTGAAATTTCAATTTCTAATATAGCCTGGCGCATATTGGATGCCCAAGCCCCTTACTGAATGAATGAATTTGATAAATGAATGCATTGATTCTAATATTTACTAACTCATAGTGATTATGTATTTGTTCATGTGTTATCTCATTTAAGTGAAGTGATTTGTGCATGTGTATATAATAACATCAATATAAAACACATCTAATCCATATTAAGTTACTGTTTATGTAATCCATTTGAATTCATGACTCAATAATGCAAGAATTTCAAGCAAGGAAGTAGAGTCCAAAATCTTTAAAAATAGCTGAAAGAGAATCTTCAGTTTCTTGAGGAATATTTGGAAACATGCAAGTCACAAGCTCTAATAACTTTCCATATATTATTCTTAATTTCATTTCATCCTTAATTTTCTCACATCTCAAATTGTTATAATCCACCAAATTCTCCTAAAATATTGTCTGGACCACTTTTTTTTTATCCCCACTCCTCATTTCTTTTTTATTTAGATTGTTACTTGGGCAAAGAGAATCCTCCCTGTTTAATAAGGATTGGGGGAGGGAATAACTGAGCAATAGAACACTAGCTTCTCTTTAGAAGGAAATGTTATGGACAATTGCATCTAATGATTGCTGCCCAAGCACATATATATGTGTGTTTGAATATGATGTTACTCTTTTTAGATTATTGGTCAATTCTTCTTTTATATTATTATGGAGAAGGCATCTTTATGTGAATGTACCTTTCCACTGCAGGTGATTACATCCTTTTTTTTAAAACAAAACAAAGCATGTAGCCCTTTCAGCCATGCCTATAAAGCAAGTATGTCTTACAGCCCTATTGGTTTTTTGAAAGGAAAAATCTTGGGCTCAGTACTTTTTCTCTGTAGTTTGTTCGTGGCTAGAGTCTATGTACTTCATGCCTTATACATTACCAACAGCTGTGTGATGAGGATCCAAGGAAAGCCTCTCTCAAAATAGTTTTGTTGCAAAGAGAAAATGGCATTTATGCACTTTGGCAGGAGCTGTACTCTTGAGCCATGTTCAATTTTGAAACTTGAATGGAAAAATCCACTGCATAGAGAAGCCAACCACAAAGGATCCTGAGCTGAGTCTACTGTTAGAAAAAGAAAGAGGCATGGACAAGGCATAGAGCTCTGGGGATCTCTGAGAGCTTATGCATACTGTATCTGGCAGGTGACTCCATACAATAATACACATGTTCAAGAAGAGGCAAAGCAGGAAATCCGCCCTTGGCAAAGTGTCTTTACATAACCAGAATTTGGCTTTGCATTAGCTTACTTAGATGACAGTTTCACAAATTAAAACAAAACAAACAACAACAAAAACCCACTTTATTTTACTGATTTACTCATTTATCATAATATTCTTGTAATTTGGGAATCCTTTGTAGTTTGGAGTAGAAGTTTCTGCCTTAGTCAGGTCCTGATGGTGGTGCCTAATCTCCCAGTCCCTTCACCTTTATGTAATCAATGTTTCTGTGTTCTCACTCGTGTCATGGGGTAGGGCGGGGTCTAATTTTGCTTAGTTCTTTCAGTAAAGACCACTCAGCCCTTCACATTTGAATCACAGTAGCTGGTTTAAAAGCCTTTTGCCTCAGTAGCAATTACAGATATTAAAGGAATGTCTGGCCACATCAGTAGTTATTTCTCAACAATTCAGTGTTGTGCTATGTTGCCCCACCCCAACTGGGAAAAGTTTTCTGTTTTCATACCTGGTTACTTCTGTAGTATGTGAGGCTTCCCCAGCATATCGGGGCCAGAATGAATATGTTTGTCATGATTAGGGCTACCAAGTTCTAAATGTAGTAGAGAAGGGCTACTATGGTAGTAAGGTGCTGCTCATGGGCCAACAACCTCCAATGGAAGGCAGGAGTTATCTCTGAAAGTCTTGTCCAAACCCTTCCTATGACAGGGTTTTTGAGGGATGCGTGTTCTCATGGGCCTGAGTCACCTTATTGAGCAACTCTCTTAGCTTCTTACAATTTTTACTTTTCGAGTGTAAGGCAGAATGAACTCTAGGGTTCCCTGTCTCATGGCACCAGAAGTCGGTAGCTCTTCTTTCATTCAATCCATTGCCAGCCAGTGGAGTTCCTTAGCCCCTTCTCTATCTACTTTATGATGATATGTTTCCCAAGAGATTTTTTTTTTTCTTTCCATGTTGCTTGGCCTCAAGTAGAGCTACCCTAGGTCAGCATGATAGATTTCCCCTATCAGGAGATCTTATCCTCTTCATCAGGAAGACGAGGTCAGGGAATCGGTCTGAGGAATCTGCCTCCTTCCTGGAAAGCACCTGGATTCGTGAAAAATCTCTACTTTTCCATCTCTGAACTTGTTATAGCAGAGGAATGCTGACTCCCTAAATCAGACTGAAAGCCCTATCATCATATCACATCTCCCAAGTGGCCCTCAGGGCTTTACCGTGATCCACTTCTGTAGACAACTGGCAGAGTCTTTGGCCTGTGGGGGTAGGAGGAATAGCATTTAAATATAAAATAAAGGTATTTTATGATGTTTCACACACACACACACACACACACAAAACATAGATTAGATCTAAATCTGTCTTTATACTAAGAACTTGTGCTATGGTCTGTTGAGAGGTATTAAAGACTCTTCTTCAGGAGGGTACAAAAATAGAACAAAACCTTATTAGTGGGGAATAGTTTTGGTAGGATTCTGTTATGGAGGAAGTGAAAGGGGGAAATAGCTTCTGAATCTTTGGAAGCAAATATCTTGTTTGCTTTTTAAAGACTAGCTGTTAGTTGCTTAGACTTGGGTTCTGAATCAGGTTTGGGAAGTGAGCTCTCAGTTTGAATTCTGTTGCAGTAAATATAAGCATGTATTTGTTGTTGATATATACAACAGTATGTATCAGTCATATAAATGAACCCATCATAAGTCTATGGGGAAATTTTAACTTCTGTACCACTGCAATTACCCATAATTTATGTGAGGTTCTGATCATCACCCAAATCATGGGTGAATCACCCAATCATGAATGAATAGCAAGGTAGTCCCACATGCTGTAAGAGTTTAGTTATATTTGAGTTATTACACAAAGTTTATTGTTTGTTTTTATTCTGCAGCCTCCACCTCAGATTTATGACAAACAGTTGGATGAAAGAGAACACACCATTGAAGAATGGAAAGGTGACTCTACCACTTAAAAATAAATTTTGCTTTATTGAAACTCAGAAATTATCCTTGAAGTATCTCCCTTTAAAGCAGTTTAGTAACAGATGATTTTATAATCACTATCCTCACACCATTTTCAGCTCTCAAAACTTTATCTGTCTTTTCATACTAATAACAGTATTGCATTTACTCAAGAATGAAAGGAATTAATTACTAACACTTTTTAAAATAGTACTGATTGTCAAAGTGTTTGTCATGGTGGAGGGTGAGCTTCAATTCAAAATTTCAGAATGACACAGTCCATGTTTGTACATAAAATTATCACATAAAAAAACAAAATTATGTCTAAGATGGCCTTAGACATTAGAAAATATAAGATAGTTAATATATGAATTCATTTACTTCATTTATAAGACTTGAAAATTTAAATAGAAAATATATGCATTTAAATGGCTTACTTATCCTTCAAAGTAATAAAATAATGAATAAATATATATTAGTTTGGTTTTTTCACAAGAATTCTTCCAAGCACATAATGCATGGTCAAGATTATACTCAGGGTGAAATAAACCAGAAACTATGAAAAATTGTTAAACTAATATAAATAACTACAGAGTAGAATAAATATGAAAAACTAAATGCAGATCATAACAAACCATTAGGTTAAAATGAGGAGGAACATAAATGGAAGATCTGAAGAAAAGAAATATTTCAGCTGTTTTGAAGGAAATTAATCACTATAAGTTGGGGAGGAAAAACAGGAAAATACCAGTATAGGGACATATGGAGAAAACAAAGGGTAAAAATGGTCAAAAAGTATTATAAAGATAGCAAAGAGATTTCTCTAGTCACGGGGTCCTGTTGGAGAATATGGAAAAATGAACACATACAAACAGTGGACCAAGTAAATAAAGATGCTAAATGATAGACAGAAAAGACCTGATTTGATCTAAAAAGGACCAGAAGTTACTCTTAACAGTTCCTGTGTAAGTAGGCACTAGGATATAAATATCACTTAAGGATGAACATGGACTAAATTGGAAACTGGAGAAAAAAATACTTGTAAAGACAATGATTATATAAACTGCAACCTGTTGCAAAGCAAGAGTAAGTAGCACTGATTTTTAATTAAAAGGGGAAAATTAAAAGAAAGAAGAAATACATGTTTAATTCTAGCAAAGAAAAATCTAGAAATGGATGCCAGTTTGGGAATAAATGTAATAATTGTTTTAATGTTGGTTTTAGGCAAGTTTAGTTTTACAAATCCAAGATTTGAGTCTAGCAAAAAATGAAGAAAGAGTTGGAAAATTGTTGGGAAGTAATAGTTTAAAGCCAGTAGGGTATGTGCATCTCTTAGGGAGTGAATATAGAAGAAATATGGATGCTCAAAACTAAGCCATTAAAGTCCTTAAGAGATAAAGTTAGATGGCATTAGAAATCCTCCAAAGAATTTAGAACCAAGCAAAATGTATATTCTTCACACAGTTGTTTGTTCAAATGCTTTATTGAGCACTTACTTTTGCCAGCTTCTGTGATATTGCAAGAAAATGTAGAAATAGAAGAGTAAAGGAATCTCAATTGATTTGCAGTTTACTAAACTGCATCAAAATGTTATTTGTCATTAACTAGTAAGTTTTCTCTGCATATTAAAAAGAAATTTGTTTTTTATGACACTGATATTTGTTTCTTACAGAACTTATCTACAAGGAAGTAATGAATTCGGAAGAAAAGACTAAAAACGGTGTTGTAAAAGGACAACCTTCTCCTTCAGGTACTCACTCTCAGTGAATAACTAAAAAACCAGTACCTGTGTATTTTTTTCCCTTGAGTAAGAATTGCAGCCAATAACATTGCTAATAGAGCACATGAACTAATATCACATAATTATTTCTGTCTAGTGATTTCCTTTCTTTTTCTTTTTTTTTTTTTTAAGATTTTATTTATTTGTTGGGTAGAGAGAGAACACAAGCAAGGAAGCAGAGAGAGCAGTGGGCAGAGGGAGAAGCAGACTCCCTCCCCACTGAGCAAGGAGCCTGATGCCGGACTCGATCCAAGGATCCTGGGATCATGACCTGAACTCAAGGCAGAGGCTTAACTGAATGAGCCATCCAGGCATCCTCTCTAGTGATGTTCATTCTATTCCTTTTGATATTTAGTGTGGCATTCATTCTAATTCTGATTAGGATGACTAGCACAAGAGTTCTTTCAGAATTATTTTAAGATAACAGTGAATCTTGAAGAAATGTTAATGTGGGCCAGTTAAAGGATAACTGCTTCTCATCAAAACACAGCCATCATGTGCTCTACCACTTTAGTATAGAGGCCAGGAATCCCTCCAGCCAAAACCTCTATCCAGTCACTCCAGTGTTGAAACTCTTCCAAAGATTGATATGCCAGTAGTTAAAGCATCTGCTGAGAAGGGTTTGGATTAGTTAGCATGGAAAAATCTCTCAGTTTGCCATCTACAGAATCAACTACACATTTGTACATAAACTGTACATATTTGCTGATCCTAGTAATGTGCTTTAGGATTACTTGAGATAATTTACTTACACCCAATGCTAATGTATTTTTCCTAAGACTTTTGTTCTGAATGTAAAGAAAATATATAAAGAGTTTTAGAAAATGTGATAGCTTATCTCTAGCTTTAAACTAAACGCATGCTGGCAAGAAAGTAGACTGCAAATGATCAGTTGTTTAGAGGAAAATGGATTTGGTGCCCTACCTTTGATAAACAATTTTTTCTCATGCACTTTGTTTCAGGAAAAAAGATGTAGGATGAATTAATCAATTCTTCATACTGTTACTACTCTTTGAACAACTGATTTGCACCCAAATCACTATGATGCCCAACAGATACAATTCAGTTATGACATGTTTTTCTCATTTGAGTCAAGTCCAATTCCATCCCAAGTCTTTCCTTCCCTCAAAGAAGGTGAAGGAAATCACTGGGGCTGTCTGCCCACCATGCTCATTCATTCTAGATCCAGATTGATACAGGTCTGTAAAAGTCATGCCAAACTTACCTGTATGTTCTGTCTGCTGGTGATTAAGGAACCCAAAGACCAAATCTAACAGCCTCAAGATGCCACCTGCTAAGCCAGAAAGACTCCTTGTTTTAAGAATTTCCATAATGGCTAGAACATGTTTTTCTATAATCATTAAGAAGTCAAAATACAGGATCCAGTGAAGGTGACCTAGGAGCTCAGGATAGAACTAGAACAAATTTTTTGCAAGGTCTCTTCTTTTTTTTTGCAAGGTCTCTTCTATTCATCTTTAATTCAAGGTATCATTTATTCATCTTCTTTCCCTTTTTCAAAGAGCTTGGGATCATGCCACCCACTTCAGGACATCCCATCTTCTGCTTGTTTCCTCTTCCATTTTCCCCTCAGCCTCTACCAGGTCTCCACAACAGCTCATCTGTGATGACGTAAAATCCACAGTTTTCTTTCTAATACTTTCACAACACTTCCACAAAAATCTTATCCTCATGATTCATTTTATGCCAACTGTACAGTTCAGGGAAGGCAAAAAGAGACTGAAGATGGTACAAGTGAGATTAATTAATCATTAGAGGAACAAGATGAGTGGTCTGCCATACAAAGAAACATTTAAATATTTGGTAAGGGAATGCAGTTTGTATATAATCAAGGCATAATTATTTAATCATTAAAACCATAATTCTTATGCCTAAAGAAAGTGAGTACATGTAGACGTTTCCTTTAACTCCTTAATGAGGGAAATGGCCTATTGGCAAAGGTAGTTCAATGAAGATATGAGAAATTAGGATTTATGTAGTCTGTGGGAAAAAGAAGAATACTGAAATAAGATCACCAAGTTACAACAAAAATTGCAAATGTTCTACAGGACAACCAGCCCTATCTTTGTGATTATCTTTTCTAACAGGCAGGAAAAAAATGATACTTCATTAGTTTTTCACAAGTTTACAGTGTTGTAAAACATCTAGCTCCTAATCAATTATGACTATTAGGTCAAATAAAGTTATGTTCCACAAAACAGTCAGATGACCCTTAGGTGGGAGTTTTACAAAAGGCTCAAGTGTGATATTAAATGGTTGCATAGTCATTATTTTTCTTTTGGCCCTGATCCCACATGTTGGATATTCTGAATACTATCTAAAGTTAATCACATATGCAGCTGTGTGCTCTGAATAGGCAGACCAAAGTCTTGACCAAGTAAACCCTTGAAGTTTGTAAGAAATACATTCAAGGTGAATAAAACTGAAGACTGGTTTATATTACAGTTTGTTAATTCTGGAGGGGGCTGGAAAATACGGTCATTCCACTAAATTATTTAATGATAAATATAACCTAGTCTTAGAGAATTAAAATATTGGGCCAGGGTGTAGGAAACTACTGCCATTTCAGATTCAGTTTATTTAAAATCCAACACATCATTCTGTTTAGATTCACCACCCTACCAAGGAGTAAATTTTTCTCTCAGTTCTCCCATTTCTATTATTGGCAGCTCTATTTTCTCTGCCTTCCAGTCTGAAACCCTGATTGACCTTTAACTCCAAACTTATATTATCTCTGACAGTCACTTGCTACATCCTAAAAATTCTGCTTGCTGGATGTCTTACATTGAATTGCTACCAGCCCTTCCCATTAGCACCACTCTGATTAAAGTTTTCCTGAGGTAATATTCTTGACTTCAGTCTCTTCCTAAATTGATCTTTCAAGACTAGAAGTTTGGAAATGACTCTGATAAGCACTCTTCAGTGGCTTTGCATTGTGTACAATTTAAGTTTACTAATCTTTTCCTGACATTGATGGCCCTCCTAATATGTGCCCGATTTTTCCACCTTTCACATTACACCTATTGTAGGGTCCTATGTTACCACTATTTTACTTGATTGGAACCTTTTAGAATATTGCTCATTCTGAATTGTTCTCTTACCAAATACTACCATTTCCCAAAATATTTTTCATATCTGTCCCAAAGGACTTTTCAAATTTCTCAAAGAATAAGATATTTCATTCTTACAGGTCCTACTAGTCCTTATATTTTAAATAGTGTTTTATAACCTCTAATTGGTTGTAAATTCGATTGCGAAGAAAGACTATGTATTCATCCTTGTGTCCCGTGCAGTGCCTAAGTGCTGTGCCTTGTGCACAATAGTAGCTTGATAAATACTTATTAATTTGAAAATTGCTGCTCAGGTCCTCCCTTACCGTGTTTCTTGGTGCTATTCCAAATATGGAATTCAAGACAGGATCATAGCTTTAATACAGTATGCAATTCAATATGTTCTTATGCCAAGAAATATTTATTCGCCCTATTGATTGCCATAAAGAGACATGAGCCAAGTACCAAGTATGTGCATTGCTATTATTGGTTTGGCACTTGCTCATGCTTCAGATAAAGGTTTCCTTTCAGATGGTTATTTGGTTATTTATTTATTCTAGAAAATGCATATTCCTAAATTTTTTGTGGGCTTGTTTATTGTGTTAATGATTAACATGCCACAAAATATGCTGCTTGGGACCCACGTACATGTGAGAAGTCCAAGCCATTTTTTTTTAATTATTCTAATTACCTGTAACTGTCATGAATTATCTACCTTGTACGTGTACCCTAAACTATAGTTGACTGACTTAACCAATTTATAGTTAAAATGACATAGATTCAATTTTTTCCCACATAATTTAAAAGGAGAATATTCATGGCTTAATTTTGAGAAATCATACATATACTATATATTACATGATATAGTGAGGTATGATATATTTGTGTGCATAATGTAGAAGCATAGGACACCCTTATGCAGGGGCTGACTACTAGTTCCTGAGACCCACCTATCTATATCTCTCCCAACTATAAGTTTATTGACCTTGTGTTAGTAGCTTGGAATCCACCACGCAGGATTTAAGATGTGGAAATAGGCTGACTCTACAAATCAGGGCAATGTTTTCTCCCTGGAAAGTCAATTGTTGAATTTTTATGGGCACACCACTCTGTGTGTGTGTGTGTGTGCACATGTGCACGCACACATAATATGTATATATGCAGTAGACGGTGCTGGAAAAAAAGCAATTACTAAGAAAGCTTGAAAAGTCAGCTTTTTTGTATTCTTCGTTGTATTCAACATCTTTTTTTTACCTTTTTCATTACTGTTTGCATATCATATTTTATTTTACAAAGAGCTAGGATGAAGTGATATTACAACATAGGCTCTCTTACTATTAAGTCATGGCAACACTGAGATCCTGACAGCAAGAGAATAAATTAGTGCAGTTTCTTAGTGACAAAATTGTTCTAATACCCAAACTCATGTTTTAGTGATAACTTTAAACTATAAATAGGAAGTTAAGTGTACATTTGCAGAATATATGGGTTTGAAATTTATCGATGGAATTGTATATCAATAAGAAATAAATCCAAACTTCAGATGTTTCTAAATAAATAATTGTACTCCTTTCTGCTATCTGATTTCACTTGCATAGTGATTTATTTTCAA
>CM053604.1:58228799-58267448 GCA_028646535.1 Procyon lotor | reverse complement strand
TTTTTTTTTTTTTTTTGGTCACATAGAGTTGAAAGTAAGCTACCATTCCTCATTTGCAACCCTATTACTATTTTCAGTGACAAAAATTTTAATGCTTTATTGATGGCAAATTTTAAAAAATGCATTTCTCTACCAGTCTCTGAAAAAAAATATAGAAGGAAGGCATATTTATCTCACTGCTAGGGTATCCTGGGTAGGTGGACATTATAATTAAATTCACATCAGTTCAGTTCAATTTAAGGGATTTTCACAAACTGTTTTGCAGTAAATTAACAATTTGAAGCCAAGGTCCATGTCTTGATTCTTCTCTTTGTGCTTGGTTTTATGGTTTACAAAGTTTATTTATTACCCACATAAAAAGAGACCTGAAAGGACCATCCAACAAACCCAGAAGTGGTTGCAGTCAAGAGGGTATTTATTATAGTGCAATAGAAGAAGTCATACAGAAGCAGTTTTTTATACAATAGTGACAGACTGATTGATGTTTTACAGTCATCTTTTTTAAAGGACTGATTAATGGCATTTGCTAATTTTTGTGGTGTGATTATTCTTATTCTGACCAATTTCAAGCTGCTGCTGTAACATCAGTGAAGGCAGAGTTGGAAAGAGATGCTGATGCTCATACTTGGCTCTCAGAAGCCACTGAATTGAGCTCTAGCACACTGCTAGACAGTCCACGTGATCACTCCATCACAGCACTCTACAGAGGGGACCCACTCTCATACAATAAGCGGATGTAATGGGAATCTTATAGGGGAAACATTAGAAAAAAGGACCTCTCTTAATGAATCTGTGCTATAAAAATTAGGAACAATCGTCTTTTTGAAACCATAGAAATACAGTTGATAAAGACTCTGAATTTTGAATAATTGAATACAAACTGTAATTTGCTTTCAACATTGATACAATAAAAGCAGGACCATTCCATTACAGAGAATAGCCAGCTGGTGAGCAAAGGGAGAAGAAAGACAATGCTAACAAAATGATTTCCCTTAGCCAAAAATAGGTTAGCAATTTCACCAGTTTCATAGAAGGGAGAAACTCGCTTTCCCTCACAAAACCTATCTAGAGGAGTACACACAAAAGAGACTTGGTGCTTTGTAAAACTGGATATTTATCCTGTGCAGAACAGTAGAGATTGAGGAAAATTGGAGAAATGAAGAAGTGTGATAGAAGAAGTAAAAAGAAGCAAGGGAAACAAACATGAGATAATCATGTAAGAAAACTATGTGTAATAGTGAGAAGACTTATATGGCATAACACTTAGACTGTTTCACAAGTGTACTGACAATGTGCTGCTTATTAAAATAGGTGCAGTGGGAGTGCTGTGTGGTTTATAAGCATAATCTGCAGTATGATCCCCTCCATATGAAGAGTTTATTAAACACTGCTTTCAGTTTTACTGCTTTCATTCAGTATTATTTTAGATGTAAATTTGTTTTTCTGGGGAAATTTCCCCAGTGTTCTTTGTATCATTTCTCTAGCTGCCATTGTTGCAGGTTTCTGTTTATTTGTAAAAATAAAATTGTGTTCTTAAAAGGGAGCCTTATCTCAGCTAGGTTCTATCTCACCCTTGAGTCAATATTCAACTGTGACAATCAGATCATGCCCACATAATCAACTTCAGCCAGAAAAGGAGAAAAACCCTAGCTCAAGAGAAGACCAGCCCTATTACACAGGGATACTTTTAGATACTTTTTGATTTGTATTATGCCAAAAATTTATTTTAAAACTTCCAATGGGTAATTTTGTGACAATTTAAATAACAAAAATCTTCCTTGTTAATATGAGCAGTTTGATTATAACACTCATCAGATATATATATATACATATATGTATACACACACACACACACACACACACACACACACACATATGTCATCATTTGATCCATTTGATCTCCAATCCATTGACATTGAGATTTCCTGTTTATTCAATCAAATGTATTTCTGTATACTAGCAATTAACTGAAAACAATTCCACTTACAATAACATAAAAAAAATAAAGTACAGGGGTGCCTGGGTGGCTCAGTGGGTTAAAGCCTCTGCCTTTGTTTGGCTCAGATCATGATCTCAGGGTCCTGGGATTGAACCCCACATCGGACTCTGCTCAGCAGGCAGCCTGCTTTCCCCTTTTCTCTCTGCCTGCCTCTCTGTCTACTTGTGATCTCTCTCCTCTCTGTCAAATAAAGAAAATCTTAAAAAAAAAAAAAGAATAAAGTACAAACAAATTTAACAAAAGAAGTGCAAATGTTCTACTCTGAAAACTATAAAACATTGTTGAAAGAAATTAGACCTATATAATGAAAAGACATTCCATTCATTCACTGATTAGATTTAATATTGTTATGATGACAATACTCTCCAAATGATCTACAGATTAAACACAATATCCATCACAGTCACAGCTGCCTTTTTCTTTGCTGAAATTGACATGGAAATACAGGGGATACAGAATAGCCAAAACCATCTTGAAAAAAAACCCCTCAAATTTGGAGGATTCACACTTCCTGATTTCAGAATTTACCGTAAAGCTCCAATGCTTACAACAGTGCGATATTTGCCTATACATATACATATAAAAATAAAATTGAGTCCCTTATGTTTATAGGTCTATCGATTTGTAGCAAGGATTTCATGACAACTCCATGGGCAAAGAATTGTCATCTCAATGAATGGTGCTAGGAAGCTAGGACATGCAAAAGAATGAAGGCGAATTCCTACCTCATTTGGTACATAAGGATGGATTCAAAATGGATCATAGACTTAAGTGTAAAAGCTAAAATTTTAAAACCCTTACAGGAAAACATAGTAAATTTTCATGATCTTAGCTTAGAAAATGGTTTCTTAGATATGACACTAAAAGCACAATGACAAAGGAAAAAAATAGCTAAATTCAACTTCATCAAAATTAAAAATACGTGTACTTCAAAAGACACCATCCAGAAAGTGAAAAGACGGGGCGCCTGGGTGGCTCAGTTGTTAAGTGTCTGCCTTTGGCCCAGGTCATGATCCCAGGGTCCTGGGATCGAGCCCCGCATCGGGCTCTCTGCTTGGCAGGAAGCCTGCTTCTCCCGCTACCATTCCCTCTGCTTGTGTTCCCTCTCTCGCTGTGTTTCTCTCTGTCAAATAAATAAAATCTTTTAAAAAAAAAAAAAAAGAAAGTGAAAAGACGATCCATAGGATAGGAGGAAAACATTTGCAAATCTTATGTAATAAGAGACTCATATTCTGAATACAGAAACAACTCTTACAATTCAATAATAATAAGAAAACAACCCAATTAAAAAATGACCATAGGATCTGCATTGACATTTTTCCAAAGAAGATATACAAATGGCCAAGAAGCACATGAAAAGATACCCAACATCATTAGTCATCAAGCAAATACAAATAAAAGCACAATGAAATACCATTTAACATACACTAGGATGGCTACAATAAAAGAGATAATGAGGAGTACTGGAGAGGATAAGACAAAACTGGAGCCCTCATACAGGGCTAGTAGAAATGTAAACTAGTGTAACCACTTTGAAAAACAATGTTAAACGTAGAACTACTCTGTGATCTGTCAACTCCATTCTTTAGGTATTTACCCAAGAGAAAGAAAAACTTGTACATGAAAGTTGATAACAACATTACTCATAACCAAAAATAGGAACAGCCTAAATGTCTGTCAAATGCCCATCAACTAGCAAATAGGTAAACAAAAGGGAGTTACCCACACCGTGGAACATTATTAAGTAGTAAAAAGGGATAAAGTATTGTTACATGCTGCAGCATGAATGAAACTTGCAAACATTATGCTATGTGAAAGAAGTCAGTCACAAAAGATCATGTATGATTCCATTTATATAATATTTATAATATATAGTAATATCCCATTTATATAATATAGAACAGGCAGCTTTTTAGACAGAAAGTGGGTTAGTCATTGCCTATCGCTGGTGGGTAAGTAAGAAATAGAGTGCTGTTGGAGAGATGAAAATCTCACAAAATTGTTTGTGATGATGGTTGCACAACTTTGTGACTATCCTAAAAACAATTGAAATATACAAAGTAAATTTGTGAATTACATCTCAATAAAGCTGTTACCAAAAGGTATATAGGCAATATTTTGTATTTTAAGTCAAAACTAAATATAAATTATAATATCATAATTTTATTTTTATTTTTTTAAAGATTTTATTTATTTATTTGAGAGAGAGCACGATAGGGTGGTGGGTCAGAGGGAGAAGCAGACTCCCTGCTGAGCAGAGAGTCTGACGTGGGTCTCGATCCTGGGACTCCAGGATCATGACCTGACCCGAAGGCAGTTGCTTAACCAACTGAGCCACCCAGGCGTCCCAGTATCATAATTTTAAACTCATGCATAGTATAACGATATGTCATCCAGGAGATGAATGGATGTATGAACAAATCCATCACACTCTCTCAGCCCATAACTGTTTAGGCCTTGTGTCTAATTTTAATCTCTACCCTTTAAAAAGGATGTGGAAAATTGAAGATACTGAGCAATCATAGTGATGCTAAATTATTACTGACTGAAATTTATGAAAACACATAAAGATATTGGTATTGGTATAATTAAACCCAAATCCAAATTGTGGTGGGGAGGACAGAGCTGGGCACTTGGGCTATATGAGGAAGTCAGAGGTTGTCTCCCAGTATATGAAATTTACTAGTATATGTCAGGAGAAGAAATGAACTAGCTCTGCACCCTATCTATAAAGGATACAATTAGGTAAAGTTGGAATCAATTGAAGCCAGGGAACTTTACATTACACATTGTTCTAATCATGAGACTATTTACAGGAAGATGATAACAAAAGCTTTAAAAGTCTAGAGACTTTTAAGATTAGGAAATATTCATACTTTTAAGTGTTTAAAGAACATGAAAAATGCATAAGCTTTTTTCGTATATAAAAATAATAGGGTACAAAAGAATATATACTAAGTGATCACAATTTAAAAAACTTAATAACAAAAACACTAGAGAGAAATATACCCAGAGTTTAGCAGTTACTATTTATTTGAAGATCAGTGCCTATTATTATCTTTTTTCAGTCTTTCACATTCCCCATAATTTATATAAATATGTTTATAATCAAATAACATCTTAAAATACTTATGAAGTACATATGAACTTTCTTAGCTTATGTGCATTGGTCCTCTCCACATATTGTCACATTTTAATCACATTTTTTCCATAGGGAAGAGATGTTTATTCCAAGAGCAAAGAGATTATTTTAACCTCTCCACTTCATAGATCTTTATTTTTTTTTTTAATTTGAGTATAGTTGACACACAATGCTACATTAGTTTTAGGTATACAATGTAGTGATTACACTTCTCTATACTTGATGCTGTGTTCACCACAAGTGTTGTTGCCCATCTGTCATCTTACATTATTACAATGCTATTGAGTATATTCCCTATGTTGTGCCTTTTATTCCTGTGACTTACTCATTACATAACTAGCAGCCTGTATCTCCTAATCCTCTTTACCCTTATTGCCCATCCTCCCACCCTTCTGCCTTCTGGCAATCTTCAGTTTGTTTTCTGTGTTTATAGGTCTGATTTTGCTTTTTGTTTGTTTGTTTATGCACCTGTTTTGTTTTTTAGATTCTACATATGAGTGAAATCGTATTTGTCTTCCTCAGTTTGCCTTATTTCACTTTGCATAATACCCTCTAAGTCCATCCATGTTGTAGCAAATGGTACAATCCCATCCTTCTTAATGGCTATATAATATTCCATTTATATATTTTATATGTATAGATAAATACAATATCTTCCATACATGCCATATATATGTAACATATATTTATTATATATAATATATATAAATATCACATACTTCCATACCATACCATATTGATGCATATATAAATACCACATCTTCCTTATCCATTTATCTACCAATGGACATGTAGGTTGCTTTCATATCTTGGCTATTGTAAATAATATTGTAATAAGCATAAGGGTGGATCTATCTTTTCAAATTAGTGTTATTTTCCTTTGGGTAGATACCCAGTAATGGAATTATTGGATCACATGATATTTCTATTTTTTTAATTTTTTGAGGAAACTCCATACTGTTTTTACACTGTAAATTTACACAGTAAATTTACATTCCCATCAATTTGTACATAGTGTTCATCCTGCATCCTGGGTGACATGCAGCTGAGTCGAGTTCCAGGTTTAGTCATGTTGGTCTTCATTTTCTTAGCACAGGTGCAGCAGTGAACAGCAGTGAGAGTCTCCCTCCATCTTCGTCCGTCAATGACATCTCCTCCATGTCCACCGACCAGACCCTGGCCTCCGACACTGACAGCAGCCTGGAAGCCTCAGCAGGACCCCTGGGTTGTTGCAGGTGACTAGCCGCCTGCCTGCGAAACCCAGCGTTCTTCAGGAGATGATGTGATGGAACACACACGCACACACGCACGCACATGCACACGCGCTTGTGCAAGCGCACGCACACACACGCACACACACACATGCACTCCCACAAACGCAGACACGCAACTCTAAGAGAATGGCAAGGGAGAGAATCCGAGCCTAAAATTGAAACCAATCTTTCAGCCTGCTTCTTCTCCAGAGTTCTGTATTGCAGCTAAGCTAAATGTATATTTAACTTCTAGTTGCTCTTGCTTTGGTCTTCCTCCAATGATGCTTACTACAGAAAGCAACTCAAACACAATTAGAAAAGCCTTTTCCGTAAAGTGTAATTTTAATGGCTGCAAAACCAGCAACCTGTAACTGCCCTTTCAAATGGCATGACAAGGTGTGCAGTGGCCCCATCCAGCATGTGTGTGTCTCTATCTTGCATCTACCTGCTCCTTTTGGCCTAGTCAGATGGATGTAGATACAGATCCGCATGTGTCTGTATTCATACAGCACTACTTACTTAGAGACGCTACTGTCAGTGTCCTCAGGGCTCTACCAAGACATCATGCACTGGGGTACCACATGGTCCATTTCATGTGATCTATTACTCTGCCATAAACCCATCTGTAATATATTGCCAGTATATAAGCTATTTAGTTTGTTAATTGATTAAGCTGTATGTCTTATGAGAAAACATGTAAAGGGGGAAAATATGGGGGGAGTGAGCTCTCTCGGACCCTTGAAGATGTAGCTTCCAAATTTGAACTGATTAAATGGCACCTGTATACCAATTTGTAGAAGGAACATATGTGATGCTTATGTACAGTGTGGGGGTGGGAGGGGGTGACAGTTTCCAGGTACTAAATGGTTTGGCCTTTAGAAGGAAGGTGGGAAGAAAAGCTGACAGTCTTTTCTCTGACAGCGAGCAGGTAGGAGAGACTCGAGTATAGCATTGCGGTGTGGAGGAAGACCTCGAGGAGATTATTACCCAGATACTAGAAGACACCGACATCCATATTTTAGACAGGAGACCCCATTTGTCATTTACAAATTATGTGTCACCACTGGAAGGGGCGTGGCAGGTGGTGAGGCAGGCTGTAGTTTCAGCATCCATATCTGAAAAAAAACACATTAGCCTGTGCAGCTTGACTCCCTGGAACAGAGTGGAGTTGCCTCCGGATGATGTCCTTAACAGGAAATGAACCTACGTAGACTATTTTCAGATTATGGGTTGTATTTTCTGTAAGTGTGCTACTTCCCAGATTTATGCCCTGCATGCTTTTAAGAAATATTACTTTCCTCTTCTGGAATAAAAAAATATATATATTAATTTCTTAGAAACCAACAAACCCAAAACAATGGGGTGATCCTCAGGTCAGCATTGGAAAACCTTTCCACAGACATTACTATCCCTCAGGGGTTTCCCTGACTCCTTACTATGGCTGATGTTTCATGTTTATTTATTTTCATAAATTCAGACAATTCAAGAAGGGCTGATCATCTGAGTTTTGTACTGCAGTTGATGTGACAGCAATAACTCTTCCCGTAAGTTACTGCTGCTAAATAGCTTTAGCAATATGAGTTTGTCTCAAAAGCCATGAAGCATTTGTGTCAATGTTTAGCAAAATCACCTGAATTTAGCTCAAATCAAATGAAAGTGCTCTCCTGAGCACTTGAGAAGGCACTGTGAAACATCTTGGTTATATACAAGGCAATCCCAGGGAGACTTCTCAGCAATAACAGGGACCAGGTGGAGGCTTCCCTTCTTATTCACTTTGGTGAAGTGCCCATCACAGCTCTTTGCACTCTGACCATTTTGGTGCTCGCCAACGTGGTGGTACTTCA
The DNA here is from genome assembly GCA_028646535.1 of Procyon lotor. Classification (NCBI taxonomy): domain Eukaryota; kingdom Metazoa; phylum Chordata; class Mammalia; order Carnivora; family Procyonidae; genus Procyon; species Procyon lotor. The sequence continues at coordinate 58,259,210 of CM053604.1, read as the reverse complement.
CCTGAGGAAGAAGTGAAACGCAAGAAACGGATGGTTGATGAGTGGGCTATGACTGGCAGACGGAATCCCTTCAAAAATAGAGCAAACAAGAAAGTCGTGCTCTGTAAACTGCCTTAACTACAACAATAGGGAAGCTTTGTCTCTTTCAAGCAATAGAGCCAACCCCCACCATCACCATGTGAGCAATGCTGCCATTTATGAGATTGCTTCACAGTAGGATGCGTGACAAGAGGTCATTTGTTTAAAATGGGGAGAAAAAAAACACATTAGCCTGTGCAGCTTGTCCCCTGGAGTGAAAGTAGCCCAGCTTCTTTCTCTTGCTGCCATTTTTTTTGGTTAATATTGCAGATGACCTGATTTTTAAAATACCTCCGCATTCACATGGGTTCTCTCTCCTCTTTCTGTCACACTTCCCGCCCCCCCACTTTAAAAAAAAACTTCTCTGTATCCCTCATCCTCTACCTCCTTTCTCTGTATTTTTCTCCTGCTATGCCTGCGTCCTCTCTACGTCTGACTTTCTAGCACATGCGATTAAGTGCAGGGAACAGGCAACTGTTTGAAAGAAAGTAAGTCGAAAGGGTAATTTCATCAGCCACAAAATGACATCAAAATCCAGAAGGAAAGCTCCAGCCAGCATCTTAGAAGTGCTTGACAGTTAGACTGTCTTTCGTGTGTGCAGAAGTGGTGATTTCTTTTCCCTCAGATTAAGCCAAACAAGATCCAGGCAATACTCCGCTGCTATGGCCACCTTCCCTAAACTCTACTAGTCTGATTGGTCTCTCCTGCTGTATGGCCCTTGGGAGCTGGTTACCTTTAGCCAGATCGCCCTTACAGACAAGAAAAAAGTGGAATAAATCCCTCAGATTGAAATCTCACGTACAAATAAAGAGTTTGGCTTCTTGCCTGCTTATAGGATTAATTGTACTAGGTTATCAAAGCAAATAGGATCATCGTTCCAAAAGCTCACCAGCCCTTCACCATCTTGGGTCCGCTTTATTACAATATAGATCTTCAGGAGGTGATTCTGTTATTATCAAATTCTCAGAATGTATTGGGTTCTGCAGTGAGCCTTTTCTTTAAAAAACAAATATTTCCTATAGAGTCACCTGTTAATTCCAAGGGACTTTCTTGCTTTTCAGACTTGGAAGTGTCAAGTCACCTGCAACTATATTCCTGGGAGAAGGAAAGTCCTGCCTGTGGTTGAGGTTCATTTGGGAATGTGAGGCTGGCAGTCTGAGAAGCCTAACCTTGGCTCACTTCTATAGGGCTGATGGTTTCGCAGTGATCCTTAATGATATGTTTTGTAGTATTTTGTAGGAGACATGGCTCCTTTGTAGGAGATATGTGTGCCCATATGCACGCAGGAATTAAATTGTTGGGAGAGCTTGGCAAAACCACCACCACTTTGATGTATTGATTTGTTTTTCGTCAGCGTGTTCATTTTTAAAAAAGAGATGCATCGACCTTATGACCAAATTCCTTCTCGTGGAATAAGAACCGCTAATAATCTTGCATCTTCAAGAATCTGATGACTGAGCTTTGTAGGAATGTGTACTTGAGGTGGACCCAGTCCTGGCCTATTCCCTCCAATGGGAGTAAGCCATTTAATTGAAGGTCGAGGCAACAGTTTTTGTTCAATCTGCTACCATGATCAGAAAATATTACTTAAAGATACTGATAGTGCTGACCAGCAGATCATGAAATAGGCCTTGACAAAGGGAATAAATGGAACAGATGAGATGAGAATACATCAGTCCTTTTATGGCCTGCCACGGGAAAAATTAGCAAAACTGACTTTTAAATTTTCAACAGTCATCGCAAAGTCTAAATTCTAAAGTCTACTTCTATTTAATTCTTCTAACGTATGACAATCGAAATCTTAAAAATATTATGCTCCATAAAGAATGTTGTCAGCCAGCCTTGCTGAAGAATTTATCTCCTACAGCTCAGAGAAAGGAATGATGTTGTCCCAGCAACCTTTGACCCCAATCACTCCGGGTCTGAAGAGGGACCCTACTTCCCACCCACAAGCTCCCCCCAACATTTTAATTGTGAGTCCTACATTTTCTACAGATGAAATTAAACCACGCAGGGATACTCCTTTCTGTAAAAACAATAAACAAGTTACAATGTAAATAATTATATTAGTCATTTTCCATGTGACTCAAATATAAGATTTTGTTATTTGTTTTGACACTTAGATAGTTCTTTGTCTGAAATGGTTCACTCTGACCCATTTCCTTGGTCAGTAAAACTGAAATGGAAGGCCTCTGTTTGTATGTGGACTCCTGTGTATCTAACTTATGATTATGTGGGACCAATGGCCAGTATATTCTAATGAAAACAAATCTCCCAACCCTTGTCTAGCATTAAACTGTTCACCTTGCCATGTTTATCTTGCAACAAGACCTAACTTGCACATGCCTGTTATTCTGCATGATTGGACTCAAAAGACTATTACCAATGATAAGAATTGTCCTGTGTCAGTGTTTATAAAATGGACTTAAAGCACACCCACATTCATATACACCTCACCCTTATAGTTCTAGGTCAACCCTAGAAGGCAAAACCATGCATGTCCAGTTTCTTTGCAAGGTCTTAGTGGTGAGAAATGAAAGTCAGCCTGATGGATCAAATGCAATCTCGGTGATGTTTAATAAGGATATGAAATTATTTAAATCATATCTGTGTTCCTTCGCACTCTCTTTTTCCTTTCTGTTTTTTCCCTTTATTTTCAAAATGTCGGTGGAACAAGAGGGTGAATGGGGGAGACCTTTGGCTTTTTTGACTCTTTGTAGGTGGATGCTGACTCAATACATTGTGATTTGTTTCTTATGAATTATTAAAAACCAGAGCGAATCTGCTTCCCTTAACATAAAACCAAATGCAAATCCAGACTTTGTTGGAGTTTGCCTGTTGACAGTTGTTATTGTGCTGCTCGTTGTCTTGGGTTTCATGTCCTGACAGGAGCTCTGAAGCATCTCACGTGATTTCCTAGTATGGTCTGATTATTCCAGGGAATAAATAAGAAATGAGGAATGACCGACCTTCTCACTATGGGTAAAGAGTGTGTAATATGCATGTGACCAGAAGCCCGTGTTTTCCTTTGAGACCAGTTTCTCCTAAAAATGACATTCATTTCTGTCTGCAGGTCGTAGTTATATATCTGCAGTTTGGTAAGTTTCTTTTAAGATATAAAGTCAATGAAGGGGGGAAATCATTTTCTGTAACGATTAGATGAGTAGAACAGGATTAAATATCCTTAGGTTGATTTATCAGAGTTCTTTTTTTTATATTACATTTTTTTAAATTACTGTGTTCAGTTAGCCACCATATAGTACATCATTAGTTTTTGATGCAGTGTTCAACAATTCATTAGTTGCTTATAACACCCAGTGCTCATCACCACCTGTGCCCTCCTTAGTATCAGAATTCCTAATCAGTTTAATTATTACCCAAGAGAGAAGGTAAGCAGGTTTTTTCATCCATATGGCGAGCAACCTTAATATCTTAAACTTCCTGGTGAATTAAAAAAAACAATAAGATTTGTGGCTTGATAAGGAAGTCACTGAACCTGTGTTAATTTAGCTGGAAGTATCTGAAAATGTCAAGGAATGGCTTTTCTGTTTCTGTAAATAAAACATTTAATCAGTTCACTATTAGAAAACCTGGAAAATAAACCTATATATTCTTTTTTTTAATATTTTATTTATTTATTTGACAGAGAGGAGACAGATCACAAGTAGGCAGAGAGGCAGGCAGAGAGAGGGGGGAAAGCAGGCTCTCCACTGAGCAGAGAGCCCGATGCAGGGCTTAATCCCAGGACCCTGAGATCATGACCTGAGCCAAAGGCAGAGGCTTTAACCCACTGAGCCACCCAGGTGCCCCTAAACTTGTATATTCTTTTGACTTAGCACAATTTATCCTTTTATGTATAAGAGAAATAGAAGCCAAATGCCTTTTGAATCTATGCAAAACCTATTTTGCATAGCTTCTATTCCATTTTTAAACCACATCTCTTTACTCTTTTAATAAAGTAAGTTTTAAAATGGCCACATACAGGTACCTGGAAACACCTCCAATATTAAGAAGGAAAATTGCCTTCCACTGGATTGCTCTTGGAGAGAAAGGGTCAGAAGGAGTTATTGGTGCCTTCTAGGTACCGAGAAAGGTTACCAAATATTTGGGTAATTCGACTAACTTTGCACTGAGGAGAAAAAAGGCATCTTGAGAATTACCTTTCTTGAGGCTACTTATTTAAAGACCAACCAAAAGGATGGTTCTGTTTGCTCAAACAAATGCTCTGTTTGCTCAGTTGCACTGGGTTTTACCCAAGGTAGAGGTTTTTGGTATCATCAGTTCATCAGAATGCAATTCATACTTGCAGCATGCCTTTCCCCTAAGGGTTTTGTCTTTTTTCCCCCCAAATACTTTTATTTTATTTTTCAGTGTTACAAGATTCATTGTTCATGCATCACACCCAGAGCTCCATGCAGTATGTGCCCTCCTCAATACCCACCACCAGGCTCGCCCAGCCTCCAACCCCCACCCCTCCAAAACCCTCAGTTTGTTGTTCAGAGTCCACAGTCTCTCATGGTTCATCGCCCCCTCTGATTTCCCCCCATTCACCCCCCAAGGGTTTTGAAAGGTATTAAGGAGGACACGCATTGCATGGAGCCATGGGTGTTATGCATAAACAATGAATCTTGGAACATTACCTCGAAAACTAATGACGTACTGTATGGTGACTAACATAACATAAAAAAAATAATAATAAAAATAAGAAAGGAAGGAAGGAAGGAGGAAAGGAAGGCATAGTTGGAACACATTTGCAAGTAGTGAAGCACACTGAAAATCCCACTGTCTCAGATCACTTCCTGTCAGGCACCACTGCATGGGGCACGTTCTCTCTCTCAGCTCCAGACTGAATTCCATCTGCTCAACCTTTTGCAGTAGTGTGTTCTGTTTTAGTTACTGAAAACAAGCTGTGGAAGTGGACATTTCTCAAACACATGAAACAGGATGCCCTATATACAAGAGTCAAACGCTCATTCGGAACTTCCCACCCTTTCTATGCCACGTATTTCTTGCTTTAAAGACATGCTTCTCCTGATATAAAAGCCAACATAAAATGAGCCTGAAATGCAATTTCAGAAGATCAAGTTTCACTCCATGGAGTGGGTGACTTCACCCCCTTGTCACTGAACTTCTGGTCCTGTGCTTCCCCGGATCTTGTCTGGAATCTCTGTTTACCCAACAGTCTAGATTGTTCGGAACTCAAAAGCAGGTGCAGAATGTGATACATCTTAAAAAACATTCCACACTCTGACTAGGTAAGTGTCTCATTCATAGTTTCCCTGCCATCAATGCTTTTCCATTCACATTGGTGAAAATACTGTCTATGAAAAATTTACACAAGGTCAATTTTTAGGACCCAAATAATATTTTACATGGACTAGGGAAACTAGTAATATTAAAGTATTTCTTTTATCAAAGTAGCACTTTGAAAAGCAATTCTTCTTCCTTAGTGTTAATACATTGCAAACTTGGATTTGGTGCAAATTAAGTTCTAAGAAAACAGCTCTGAATTTCCACCTTAATTTCTGAGCTACATTTTTAAGTAGTACCTTCATTTACTCTGAAAACATTTACAGAACATCTGTCTATGTGTCCTAGGTAGGAGAAAATACGGCATAGTCCTTATCCTCAAAACCTCAGGGTAAATACATTTTTCAATGTAAAAATCAGTGGCTAAAGCAAAATATTTCTATCTTATTTATTTACTTTCTTTTAAAATAACGATGTGTTCATTAGTGGTATGACCTGAATGAGCCCATTTTTATTACTCCCTTAAAGCAATGAAACAAGAAATCTGCTTCTTTCAGTGTTATCATTTTGTCGAAATGAATCAGCACAAGAAAATTTTGGTTATTTTCCATGACATTATAGGCGATCAAATCATTTTTACATTTATTTAAAAAAATAGCATGGAGATAAAAATACAAGTAGATCTGCATTAAGTCAGTGGAGACTTGTGTCTCCACTGAGACATGTGTCATAGTCACATAGTCTGAGACTATGTGTATCTGCATTCTTTTTCCTTTAGTTAAAAGGTAGACTGCCATCTTTTGGTATGTTTTAAACAATGTCAGTCTCCAAATAAAGAAAGAAATGTGATGACGTCCCGAGAACTTATCAACGACTTACAGTATCGGTATCCTGAAAAGAATAGATAAAATTTTCTGAGGCTAAAAAACAAACAAAAAGCAAAGCAAAGCAAAACAAACAAACAAAAACCCCAGGATATTTCTTTTCTGCATTACATGAGGTTTATTTTGATATAGTTCCCTCTGAGAGCAAGTAAGCCCAGAGGCTGGGCTTGAGGCTCGTATTTCTGGCACCAAACCCTCTAAATCAGCAAATGACATCACAACAGATGCTGGAGTCTCTCTAGAGTGATGCTCTCATAGGAAGCCAAACCTCTGAAGTTGGTGCATTCTGTGGATAATGGCTGGAGCCCTACAATGACTTAGCACAAAATTTAGTTATCTTTTATTAAAAATTCCAACTCAGAACATCCCTGAATATCTGAACCAGAAATTGGACATTGAGCTCTGAACATTCAGTCGCTGATTTACATCACAAATACTGACTGAGCACTTCAATCTCCCAAAGACTGTTCTTGGCACACATAGTTGTGATGAATTCGGACAAACCTTTCTGCCTTCATGTAGTCTATATCTTAATGGGGGGATAAGGTAGTGGAAAGCGTTAAGGAAACAAAGCAGGTTAAAAGGATAAGGCATGATAAGGGATGTTATTTAGATAAGGTGGTCAGAGAGGGCCTCTCAAAAAAGATGTTTGACTATATATCTATATAAAGTAAGAGCCTGTGTGTGTGTGTGTGTGTGTGTGTGTGTGTGTGTGTGTGTGTATGGATATGATATGACCAAAAGTCTTGTGGGTGATGCAAAATGGATAAGAGAAATTGTGATAGTAAGTGAAATTGAAGAGGTAGGCAGGAGTCAGAGCATGGCAAGATCTTGGGATTTTTTTTTTTTAAGATTTTATTTATTATTTATTCTACAGAGAGAGAGAGAGGGAGAGACATAGCGAGAGAGGGAACACGAGCAGGGGGAGTGGGAAAGGGAGAAGCAGGCTTCCTTCCCGCTGAGCAGGGAGCCTGATGTGAGGCTCCATCCCAGGACCCTGAGATCATGACCTGAGCCGAAGGCAGTCGCTTAACCAACTGAGCCACCCAGGTGCCCCTCGGGATTTTAGTCTAAATATAGGAAGATGGTGGATAGATTTGAGCAGGGAAATGGTATAATCTAAATTTCTTTTTAAAAGAATCTCTGTGGCTGCTGAATAGGGGGAGGAGGTTGAGAGGAAAGGTAAGAATGGGGCCCAAGAGGCTCTTGTAAGATATAACAATAACACAGGAAGATACAATGGGGTTTGCACTGCAGAGTGGAGGGGCTGAGATGGGGTGGTTTCAGGACATAACTAAGGATATATTGTGAAGGCAGGGTTGACAACATTTGCTGATGAATTGATATGTGATATGAAAGAATCAGATCAGGATGACTCCAGAATTTTTAAGAATCTAAACCATCAAGTAAGTAAGGGTGTGGTTGACTGAAGAGGTAAACAAGGAGTTGGGAGCCTATTTGGGAAGAAAATCATACTTTTTTGGGAAATGTTAGTTGGAGATGTTTATTAGATATCCTTTGAGGAAGAGCTGCTGCTCCATCACCGCTTCCTGGACAACAAGCTGATCTTGTCCCGTGGCAAGACCGACCTGTGTAAGGAGCCTGACTGGTTCCGCATCATCTTTGCGGATAAGCCCCTCTGGCTAAAACAAGCCATGCGCCGGTTCTACCAGGTGCTGGAGGAGCAGAAGCAGCATCTGAGAGTGAAGCAGCTGGAGAGCGCACAGAGAGAGGAAGCAGTCGGCCTCCCACCCAGAGGCTGCAGCCAGGCATGTGCTCAGGGACCCCCTGACGGTGGCCACTGGCCCGGAAGCGGGGGTTTGGGCCTGGTACTGTGACTGAGCCACCGGTGGGCTCCTCCAGGAGTGGGGTCCTCTGACCCAGTCATCGACCTTTTCCAGCTGAGCATCTGTCGCTTTGGAAGCTTTGCATCCAAATTTGCAACCAAATACATCCATTTGTAGCAGAGGTGTCTATGGGGCTGAAACATAAATCTGAGCATAACCAGATGGCAAGTGTTGTTTATAACCATGAGACTGTATAGATCGCCAAGGGACTGAGGACAGATGAAGACGAGAAGTCCAAAGATGGAGGTACCTCTTGCTCCAACATATAGAAATTACTAAATGGCTGAGCATCCTGAGGAATGTCCCATGAGGCAAAAATCAGGAAAGTGCGCTATCCCGGAAGCCAAGTAAAGGTGTTTAAAAAATGAGGGACTGGGCACCTGGGACAATGCTGCTGAGTGGCTGAAGAAGATGGGGGCTGAAGATTCACATCTGGACTTCATCTTTATGAAGGTCGTTGCTGACCTTTATTAGAGCATGTTCTCTACAGTATTGAACAAGGAAGTGTGACTCCAGTGAGTTCAAGAGAACATGGGAAGTGAGGAATTAGAAATAGGTAGGGAAAAGCCAAGGATTTTTTCTTGAAAGTGAAGCGGAAGAATTATGTGGAAATCAGACATAAATATGACACAAAGAGAATTTTAAGAAAGCTATTATAGCATAGGTATATATTGATAAGACTAATATATAAAGAGCAAAATTCGTAACATATGAGAGAAAGAATATTTATTTGAAGGAGTAATGCGCTTGAAAAGGCCAGAGGGCTGTGTATGGGAGGAGAACTTGGCTTGGTTGGAGTAGGTGGCACAGTCACTGTAGCAGGAGATATGGTGGGGTGTACAGGTTGCGTGTAGACAGTTGGGCAGACATGATGATGGAACACAAGGACATACTCTTCTGGTATTGTTTTCTTAGTAAAAACACATTATCAATAAGTCAGGTTATATAAGTGATGTTACTACCTGAGAATGGGGAGGGGAAGAGCTTACAGAGGTTTGAGAAGTGTGAAATTGACCTTGAAAAGTAAGGAAATTAAGTTACTCGACAGTGATGAGAGTCATACGAGCCATATTTATATAAGATGGGACAAGTCAACATGGTGGTCTTTTGCTCTCCAGCCATATTTAGTTTCTCAGGTTCAGGTTAGGAATAAGAAGGAATTGGATTTAGCCAGAGTTGAGCTTGGTGTTTTTCCTTACCAGATGAGTACAGTGGTGGAAGAGGATATGAAGGCACTTGAGAATGAAGAAAAGAATAATTATGATGAGGAACCACAGAAGCTGAGCTGGTCAGGGAGGGAAGCAATGACATGAGGAGACGATAGCCATTTTCAAAGTCAATGGCTTGTCAACTCTGGAAGTTTCTAAAAATTGTTGGAGCGATGGTGCTACGGGAATGTACTCCCTAACAAGGGAGTAGACGATAATGAGACGGTGAGTGCTTGAAGTGGAAGTTTTGGTGACGGTGCAGTTATTGGTAATGGTGCAGAATAAGGAAAACCATGTGGGCATGGGTGGTTGATGTTTGGGCAGGGGGAGATCAAGATTTTCAGAAGTGAGCAGCTCAAGGAGCTGAGTGGCTAAGTTGGTAGATGGCAGAAGAGTAGTGGTTTGGGGGGAAAAACCCAGTTGATTAGGTGCTAAAATAATTGGTCATGTGACTTGCACTTCTATGGTCTTTTAAGACCATAGGATCAATTAGGAATTGGGAGGATCTAAGGTCTGGAAGTAGCATCAAAGGGCAAAGCAAGATCTACCTCTCCCCTTCAGGCTAATGACATGCGGGTTGGGGGAAGGAAAAATTGCCATCCTAGAAGGGCTGTGAGAAGCAGTAACCGTGTTTCAGAAAAGATTTAGGGGAGGATGACAGCAGCTGGAAAGTTCTAGAATGTATAATGGGAAGTAGAGAGGGAATAGTAGGAGTAGAGAGGGAACCTGAGTTTGAAGTGAATGAGGGAATATGCGGAGCAATACGGGCATAAGCATAATAGTAAAAGCTATTTTACTTGTGGTTTGGGTGATTTTGGCAACAGGTGATCAAGGATGCTGGCAAGATGGCCCAACCCTAAAGATTGCTTTGGTGTGGTATGTAATGGATTCTAATAAATCACAAGAAGGCAGGGAATGTGTGTGTTGGCATGAGAGGGATGGGAGGGGCATAGTGTTCACAAAAACAGGTAGAATGCTGAGGGCCAATTTAACTCCTTATTCAAATGATTCAGTACTTTCTACTTGAGAAAGGTAACTCTCCCTAAATGGGCTGGTCTCACGTAGGCTCAGCCCTCCAAGAACCAGAAAGGTAGCAGCTACACATAGTGCATAAATTACCAATATCATTTGCTGCTGCGGGAGCTGTTAGTTCTCCACATCGCTTTCCAGCGAGGAGCCCTTAAGCTGGGCAGTCAACTCATTCCCCACTTGTGCAATTAAAAAGGCTATAAAGAGAATAACAAAATAGGCCTTTGGGAGCCACAAGGCCACACTCTTTTTCTGTGGTTTGTGTGTTCCAACAAGGCAGAATGTGTCTGGCTCTGGTTGCTTTATTTGAATAAAAGGTTGGAAGCCACCTGGGCACCAAGTGTTTTCAGATCTCCTGGTCGCATGTGAGTGAGTCCTTATGGCCCAGACCACCCTGGGTCTTAATAGATCCCCTAGGGTCTGCCCTGAAAGCGCTTAGGCACATACTTTTCCATGGACTAGGGTAAGCTCCTGCCCCAAACTGCTAAGCTCTCTGATAACTTCCTACTTATTCTTTAGAACTCTCATCATAGTCATGGCTCCGCAGTGCCTTTCCCAGCCTCACTCTTGTGATCTCGAACTCCTTTCACAGAACACCACCTTGCAGGGTAGTTATTTAGAAATGAGGTGTCCCAGGCAGGGAGTCTAATGCTGGCGTGGCACGTGGAGGCCTTCAAGCAATATTGACTAATGGTGATGCAGATGTGAGTCTAGGCACATTTACTGGTCATATTCTTAGACTTTCATTGTCTCTTACCCAATACCTTTAAACCCAAATATATACTTCGGTGTCCACACAGAGTTGATGCAGAACAGTTACAGGTGGTTCTTGGGACATTATTCTCAGATCGTGGATGCAATTGTATGACCTCAGGGAGAAAGGATGCCTATGATTACCTCTTCCTTGCCACCAATTCTCGGGCAGATTACCCGGGCAAAGTAAAATTAGCTTCCCTGGGACAAGGACAGAATTATAACCTCTGCTGGTGAGCCAAATTCTTGAGGCCAGAACTCTATTTTCTAGAAGCTGTAACACCTTTTCAGTAGAAAAGGGTTCTACTGAACCCTTGTCAACCCTGAGGGATGACAGCTACCATTTATTGAGCACTTACAATATATACTGTGCGAGTCACTTTAGTCATTTCTCAAAAAACAAAACAAAACAAAAAACCCAATGCGGAAGAGACACTAGTATTATCTTACTTAACAGAGAAACTGATTGAGGCTTACCAACACATGTACCTTTTCTTAAATTCTTATAGCTACGAAGTCGTAGAACTGAGATTTGAAATCCAGGTCTCTGATTCCAAAAGCTTCTGCCTATCATTTTCTGTGATGTTACTCTAAGCAAGATACCATTCTGCAATGAAAGGAACACTGATGTTTATGGCCAGGATCCATTTATTAAACATAAATATCCATTTATATTTCCAAGGGAAGATAATTATATCAGTGATTTCAATGATCCTACCTGGAAATGACCTGTTTTTACTTTTTCAGTTTAGGGCTCAGCTTGTGAATAAATAAATAGAAATTAGGTTATTGAAGTTTTTCTTCAGGTTTTAGTTATTTCATAATAAAATGACATACAGAAACAACATTTAAAAAGTATAGACTTCAATTGGCCTACTGTCATACACAATTCTACTTTAAGTGTTCTCCGAAGGACACTCAGCCATATGGTTTGACTAGTGAAACCAACATTATAGACTCAACACTTAGAAGCAAATCCTTTCTCCTGAGCTCATAATTTAAGAATCATTCTAGTTACCTAATTAGTTTTAAAGAAGTCTATACAGGATGTAGCAAATGAACTCTTGAGGCTACCTACTTATTTCCATTTTATTTTTATGTCAATTTGTTGTTGATATTCCCTGGGCATTTAGCTGAATTAACGGAAGAACTAATAGAAACCCTGATGGACAAGTTATTCATGGTACCCATCGATTGAAGGTCATCATCACTGAGATCGATAATAATTAAAATTAGCAGCATCCCTCATAAATCAAAGACCAGATTTATGGCTAACTCTCCATGTTGATACTCTATGGAAGAAAGGGTGGAGATACAGGGATTTAAGATCAGTAAGATACAATTCTACTCTTTTATGTAAGGAAGCTCCATTAATGGAGCTATCAATAGAGCTAACTGGCAGTCACTGGGAAGGTCATACTACACATCACTTTTAAGTATTACAACATCACTATTTGGCAGGAGTTATTATCTCCACTTTACAGTTGAAAAAACTGAGACTCAGAAAGGTTTTAAGTGACATGTCCTTCATTGCTGTGCATCTTGCCTAAGGCATGTTGATGAGATACATATGTAGGTCTTTTTAACTCTGTTTCCTGCTGTTTCCATTCTACCATGCTGCTTCTTAACATGTTTCTTATTGGCGAAGAAAATAATCAGGTGTGGAAAAGACTAAAAGAGATATACACAAATTGGGAGCACAAGGCAATTCTGAAGTCTTTATAGAGGAACTGACATTTGATTTGGCTCTTTAAAAAAAAATGGTAGGACTGTGCGAGGTAGAAGCAAAGTAGTGCAGATGGACATGACAATAGAAGGTGGAAATTTCCAGAGGCATGAAAGGGCATGGTGGGGGTGGGGGAAGTGGTAGGAGCTGCAAACAGAACTGCAGGTCACAGCCTTCTGCACATTGGGAAGGGTGCATCCTGTGGGCCAGCGAGAGTCTTCACATGACAGTAGGTAGCAAGGCCATGATAGAGTCGGATGGGTGGCCTAAAGGGGCATCCTGAAAAAGAAGAGATGCTTTCATCAAAGATGAGGAGGAACTGATCCAAGAGAGTAGACTCAAAAAGCAAGGATGAGTGGACTAGACGGTACTTGGTGAGTGAATTCGAGAGTGGAGAAGAGTGGAGAGAAAAACGAGAAAGAGCCCTTAGGGCAGCCTCTTTGTCCTCTAGGTGCTGCGCTCAGCTCAGCTTTCACAGCATCTGCCTCACTGAAACCACGTAAGAAGTCCGTGAGAGGAATATTTTTGTTATTCCCAGCCTACAGTGCAAAAGGTGAGGCCTAGAAGTCTCAGTCACAGTCACATTTCCACACTCAGTGGAGAATCTGAGTGTAGGCAGGGTAACTGCATGGCCTCTGATTTTTACTATTGCGTCCTTCAACTCCCTGGAGGAGTCCAAGGGTTTCATTCACTAGGACAGGGACTGGGAGGAGATGGAAATGTATATAGAGAGTCCCACTGAGATCAACATCGTACATTTTGAGTTTAACTTTTCTATATGATATCCAGGTGGAAGTATCTGGTTAAAAAATCGGGGGGGCGGGGGATGGGTGGCTCAGTGGGTTAAAGCCTCTGCCTTCGGCTCAGGTCCTGATCTCAGGGTCCCGGGACTGAGCCCCACATCGGGCTCTCTGCTCAGCAGGGAGCCTGCTTCCCTCTCTCTCTGCCTGCCTCTCTGCCTACTTGTGATCTCTCTCTCTGTGTCAAATAAATAAATAAAATATTTTAAGTATTTTAATTTTTAATAAAAAAAGGTTTAAAAAAAAGATTTAAAGAACCGGAAAGAGGGAGAATAGGAAACTAAAGGTGAAGAAGCAGCATAATTATTATAGATAGACAGTGGTTAAAACCCAGGGACCACCAAAGTTTGCTTGGTGGAAGAATATACACAAAAGTGAATGGTGATTAGGCCAGATGCTCTAAAGACTATTTTCCCCTTTGAAAATAAATAAGCACACACAGACATAGAACTTTCTTACAACGCAATCCTATAAACTCAAGCAGTCTTTATTTCCAATTATGCCTTTTGTGACTTTTTGTTCTAGTGTGAGAAATATTTTCTTGCCTGGCTTCTCAAAATCATTGCCTTATTGGAGCGTGAAGAGTCGTTCTCCTCAAACTCTAGCTCCAGAAACCCTTGGGCTCCTACAGACGGTCACCATCACTCATGCGCATAAACTTGTCAAAATTGAACCTTGAAACATTCACATCTTAAAATTATTGTCCACAAATATGTTTTCAACCGGGAAGAACAATATTGTAAAAGTCAGAAGCAAGATAGTTGGCTTCTCCCTAACTTGTCTCCTCCTTCCCGGCTATCCACTCCACTCCCGGCCTTTGCCAGCAATCCTGCAGACAGAATCCCAGGTGACAACAGGGCAGTGGGCCTGAGTGACGGAAACATGTCACTATGTCACGCATGCTAGCAAGAGGGTCACGGTCATACCATCTCGCTGCCTGCATTGCGAGGTGTGTTTGCTGGGGGGTGGAGGGGTTCCTGTGGCATAGCGTAGCAAGCGTTGTTTCCCCACCGCCAAATAGTAGGAAGAACTGTTCTTGAAACCATCTAGCAGTTACAGAGACTCAGTCCAGAAGGTCAGAGTAATTATCATGGCATGACTCATTAAATGCTTTTACCATTCGCTCCCCCTAGAGTGCATACCTCACGGGAGACAGCCATCTATGGGACGGCCAGGCAGACGATAAGTCTTGACATGGGGCCTTTTTTTTTTTTCCCAAATATCCAAAATTCTCTGTCAAGACACCTCACAAAGAAAACTGAGCCGTGTGGAGGGAAGAATTTAAAGAGCAAACCAAAGGTTCCTGGTGATTCTACTGTATTTTATAAAACTATTTACATTTCTCTTTTCGGTCATGGCGAGGTCCATTGGCACAAACAGCACAGCCACAAAGTATTCTTTTGACTTTAATAACTCATCTGATATATATTTATATATATTTATATATCTGCTCATCTTCATTTCCTCAGCAAAAAGGGAAATAAAAATATTGATCTATAAAATAAGCTGATGATAACACAATGCCAAAAATAGCTTATGTTAAGTGCAAGGGGTGAAGCTTGAAAGCAAGCTAAATTGCAACAACAATTGATTTAACATTTTAAATACAAGACTTGCAATAAAATAATTCTTGAGATATGCTTCCCATTTTTAGTTTACTTTTTAAAAACTACTCTCTATACACATATCCAGTTGTAACACTTGACAGTAGCATTATGGGGCATGATATAACTTTGGTACACATTGCAGATACGGATGGGTAATGTCTGAAAATGATATTCCTTCACCAGTTAGAGCACTGTACAGCAGGGGACCAGCCACCTGATCCCATAGAATGTTCCCACCAGTACCCTGGAGCCCTCCCCACGTCCATCCGAGACAGCGGGAGGAAGCAGGCTCACTGGATCCATATTGTGTTTCCTCTCTCGGTTCTCCTGGGTTCCACTGTCAGCTCCCCAAACGTGGAAAAAAACTGCTCCATTTCTTTCTGAAGCATGTCATTTCTTTTCTCGGCATCTTCTTTCGCTCGCTCAGCGTTTCGCATTTTGATTTCTATCATCGTGAACTTTTTCCTTTCTTGATCCAGTTCGTCATGGAGGCTCATCATCTCCGTTTCCAAAGTCAAGTTTCGCTGTTCTAGGCTAGAGAGGGTGAGGGAGGGAATAAAGAACAAAGTGGTGTTACTCACTTGAAAGGTGACAGAGATACAAATATTTTCCGAACTCTATCTCTACAGGGCTTAGGAAATCGTAATGGACCCTTTCAAATCAGTAAAGTAAGGTCTAATGATTTAAAAGATGTATTTTTAGGCATTCATTCATCCATTCATTCATTCGTTCATTCATTGATTCTATTTGCTAGAATGATTTACTATCATTTTAACAAGAAGACCCCAAGACCTCGCTTGGAAGCACTTGGTTGTCATTTGATTGTGAATGAATGAATGTGAACAGAGAGAAGCCAGAGACTGATCATCAGGGAGCACAGGATGGCATATGCAGGAGGAAACCCAAACCACAGGGTTTTGGAAACCCAAACTACAGTCATTTCAGGTGAAGCTGGCTTTATTAAAGAAAAGAGAAAATCTGATAAAGTTGGAAGAGAAAGAGGACATCGTATTTGCTTTCCGTCAAAGGAAAAATAATGATAGTGAGAATGTCATTGCTGGATAGCTCAAGTCCCTTCTGCCAGGGGACTGACAGATTTTATTTTAATCAAAATAAAAGTCGCATAGCAATATTAGTATCAGAAGAAATAGATTTTTAGCAAAAATCATTATTACAATTCAAAATGACCACGACTTAATGATAAAAGGACCATTTTGTCAGGGAGATACGAACAATACTGAACTTTTATTCACCTAGTAGTCTAGCCTCACATTATTCAATATAAAATATAACAAAATTATAAGGAGAAATTGATAAATCTATAATAATATTAGGAGATTTTTCTTTCTCAGAAATTTTAAGTCTGATAGAAATTAGAAGAAATGTAAAAAGTTAGAACAACCTGACCAACAGACTTGATCTATTAGTCCTGTATAGAATCCCAAACCAGTAAAAAGAGAATAGTTTTTACCAGGCCAAATAATTGATATCATATAAACAAATTTCTCTGACCACAATACGGTAAAGTTAGAAACTAATTTGGGGGGTAAAAGAATATAAAACTCACACATTTAAAAGCTAAACAACACATATCAGTGATAACTAAACAAAGTAAAGTATTATCTATCTATCTATCTATCATCTATGTCATCTATGAATTTGTCTAACTTCAATATTTATGGGATGGAGTTTAAAAGAAATTGCAAGAGAAATGTATGACTGCAAATAAAAACAATCACAAACTAACCAGAACAGTTAACTCTTCCATTTCTGTGGCTTGGGCCAGTGGGCTACCCAAGGGGCCTCTCTCTCTTTGGCTGTCAGGCAGTTAAGAAAGCTACAGGAAGAGGGCTCACTGAGATGACATTCTACTGGGAAGATCTGTTGTTTTCTCTAAGTCTCTGAAGTGCATCATAGATCACAGGACATAAACAGGCCACCGATGTTCTCACAAATGAATGTGTACATCGGCAGCCATTCAGAATAGCTTCTTTCCTCTGTTAATACAAGTTTAAAGAGCTGTCTCTTGCTTCTCAGTGCTAAGTGCTAAGTTATCATCACATATTGGCAGAAATTCAGAGTTCTGGTAGCCAGTGGTTCCAAAAACGACATTCAGAAATGAGAGTTGCCTTATAAGCTGACGACATTTTTCTTCTTCTGTAAACCTCCTGTCACTCGGCATTAGGTAGAAAAATTCAAACCAAGTTTTCGTCCAGCAAGGTTTACAAAAACTACTTTCTAAGAAAGTCACTTTTCCACTTAATGTGTAAGTAGTACTTTGGTTTATAGTTACTTTACCAAAGTTCTTGAAAATCTGTATCTTTTGGCCTGATAACTGACTAACGGATGGGAGACATATTAAAATACACCGAAGCCAACGTTACGTATAAAGCAGCAGCTGTGTGGGGACTGGTGGCATGGCAGCTTTTGAAGTAGGACAAAGACTGAGGTCCGCTCCTATGAGGACCCCAGAACACCCATGAAGGAGAAGGGCCACCAAATCACACAGCCTGGAACCGGGGTGGAGACCACAGAAGGGTGGCTTGGTGCTGAACTGAGCCGTGAGCCTTCTCCTCCTTGAGAGTGAAGTGCCCTCTTCGCCTACTCTAAGCTGAACAGAGATCATGAAGACCATCAGTTTTAGAATTTCTGTAATCACGGTGAAAATGCAGGGGAGGGACATTCTAGTTTGTGGTCCAAGGGGCTGTTTGTGAGCCCTGGGCTCCATTCTCCATTCCCGCCTCTCAAGTCCATGGAACACGTGACAGTCAGGGGCCCTCTGTGAACACAGGACACTCGGCAAATACCCCTTATCCTGCATTGGCTGCTTCCCTGGAGAAGTTGCAAACACACTTCTACCTTGGACCTCTTGTGAGAAGATGCAAACTGATATAAATTAGGGTTTAGCATAATCGCTTCCTTAGAAGTCATAGCTTTTGCTTCTCGTTTAGCTTACAATTCCCCTTGTGCATATGAACACACTTTGTGTCATTACTCTTCTCAAAAACCTCCATGGATTCCAGTCTCAGAAGAAAAGCCAGACTGAAAATGATCCCCAAAGTCCTATGTTGCCGGGCCTCGTTCCCTCTCTGAGGCCCCTGCCCATCCCATCTCCTGGCATTTCCACTCGCTCTTCTCCCAGGCATCCACCTTTTGACCACCTGGAAGGCCCTGCACATGACCTAACGCCTCACCAATGCTTCTCACTTAGCATCTGATCTACTTTACTGCTTGATATGTCTCTACGGCAAAATGGAAGCAGGTTCCATGAGGGCTGAGGTTTTGTCTATTTTATTCACTGCTGAACCCTCAAGGCGTGGCGCTGAGCCCGGCGGACAGTGGACCCTCTCTCAGCATTCAATGATTAAAAGAACAAAAAATATATGAGGATGTTTATTTTTCTTTACCCTCGTTTCATCCTCTGCCTGTCAGTGAAAACAGGCTCCTTACTTCCCATTTACCCCAGCCCCTCTTTCCAGCCCTTAACACAACCCTACACATTTAATAACAGAAGATAGAATGACGGAGCCACTCTTCTGTGCCAGGGACAATGCTCAGTGATTTCTCGCATGCTTTTAAGGTCAAAACTACTCATAGTTCCAGTTTTTCACAGTAAGAACCCGAAAGCTCACAGAAAACTCTCCCCAGGTCCCACAGCTTACAAGTGGGGCGGCCTGGACTTGAACTCGGGTCTCTGGCTCTAGAACCAGCATGTTTAACCTCCTGTGTGAACCTGTGCTTACGGGAGGAGACAGCTGCAGGCTTTCTGGCAGCTCGGCGCTCCGGGTTTTCCTCACCTCTTTATCCTGGACTCATACTCTATCTTCTGTTTGGTCATCTCCTGCTTCAGGCTGGACACTAAACTGTGCAGTGCGCTGTGGTTGCTGGTGGTGTTGGCCACGAATGTCTCGCTGTTGTCGCTGCTGCTGGTAGCACGACTACTTCGACCTCCCACACTCCTCCGGTCACTTTTGTTTTCATAGTCCCCTGGGTGGGAGAGGTCGTCCTGCGGGGGCCCGTCCAAAACAGGGTCCTCAAAATTAGCCCCGTAAAAGTCTTGCTCCGGGCAGGTGGTGGTGGAGGAGCGACAGGAGTTGGAATTCTCGGGGAGGGAGATTTCACAGGAGGAGGTGGACCAGGTGGCGCTGTCAACACTCTGCTTGTCATCCAGGTTCATCATGGAGAACTGCTGGTGGACGTTGTCATAGGTGGACAGCCTATTGTGCTGGCCAGACTCTCCTGCTTGCTCTTTCTGCTTGTTATCCCTCAGGGTCACGTAGCCATTGGGCAGCCAGCTCATGCTGCGACCGTTCATGGGGTTCCCAAGTGTGTCAGGGTTCAAAATGCCCATTCGCACCGTTCCATTCTGTACACTGTGGGTGCCCATTTTGGTACCAGACCCCTTCAGAGAAGAGGTCCTTCTGGCCTGTAAGCTCCCATTGGGAGTGGTTTGGGTTTTCTCCAGACCTTCTACATTACTGCTGCTGAAGGACCCATTGGTGACTATCCCACTGCCCTTATTGAAGGCAGGATTCTTTTTGACCATGAGAGGGGGGCTCCTGGACACATCCAGCTTGTGAACGCTGTTCCTTGGGCTGTTGGTCTTACTACCTGGTAGAGCTGTGGGGGATCCATTATCCATGCCACTTCTCTGGGGAGACTCGGACTTGTCCCAAGAGCACCGCCTACCAGGACTGTCCTTGGTATTATTGTTCTCCTTGTTCTGTAGCTGGCCCATGGTGGCTTTCTTCTGAATTTCGTTGTTGTTGTTGCTCACTCCATCTTGGGGTTTGCTTTGCAGTTCTGCCTCTTTGGGGAAGAGGCGATCGTGTTTGCCAATCATCACAGACATCAGTTGCTGGACCACCACAGTGCCTAGAATCGCATAGGGAACACGGTAGTATGAGTGAAATACTTCGAAAGTGACTCTTAAAGAACCACAACCAGATGAACATTGAGCATTATTATCAGTAGTGTTGAACTATATTCTTAATGACGATAATAGCAATAGAAGCTAAAAGTTCTTGAGCATTAACCGTGTGCCACGAACCTCACCAAGCACTTCACTTCTGTGAGTTTAGTCGGATTTTAAGACAAATCTGATTACGTGGTTATTATCATTGTATTGTACATGTTAAGTAACTTGACAAGGTCACAAAGCTATTAATCGGCAGAATCAGGGCTTGAAACTAGAGCTAGCTCATTTCAAAGAATAGGCTTTTAATCATTAGACACTATTTCTTGCAGGTTTGAGATTTATTTATGAGAAATCTTCCTGAGGAGGAGGTCAATGTGATCTCTCATCTGACAATTGCCTCAAACCACCAAGATGTTTCAGTGGGATTTCTTAGTGGAACCCTATATGATCTTTGGTGGATAGGGGGTCTGTCTTTCTAATGTAGCAAGATAATGAAGTTCCATATGACTTTTGTTCACTATTCAAAAGTGTTTCAGCATTTTAAGTGACATCAGCCAGAATGGTGTAATAGGGATTTCTAAAAATCCTCTTTTCCATAAAAGCAACTGATGAAAGTATTCCAAATCAACATTTGTAGGGATCTGGAAATTAATTAAAGGCTTGTTACAGTCTTAAGAATGTTCACTCAGGAAAAATGGTTAGCTCAGTAAAAACAGCAAGCTCTGTGGGATTTTAACTTTGTCCCCAGCCTCTTCTCCTGAGCTTTGCAATAGCCTTGAAAACTCATATCCCACAGTAACAGTGGGGACCAGCAGCTTGGCAGTGCTGCAACAGGCAGAACAGAGCTGGAATTCCAAAGCTCCATTCCCAGAGCACTGTTTGACCTGTTTGGTGATTTCCTTGAAGACCCCCCTCACAATGTGTGTCTTTATTTGATCTGACTAGGAATCTGATCAGTGTGAAGAGCATTTTTCTCAGGGGCATTTGTCAAAAATAATGAGGGCTCTTTCGTTTAACATCATAGCTGCCAGAAGCAGTGGAAAACAGTTGGGACAGACAACAGGCTAACCACAAACTTAAAAGGAAAATCCGAGGAATGCAATTTCCATGGGGGACGGGGGGGTTGAAAAGCTTGGATCTATTCCTGGGAGTCTAGAAGACTACATGCATGTTTAGGGTTATGTGCACGCCTACAGCTGTTTGCATGCTCAGGAAAGAACTGAGAAGTCCCTAGTCTCTGCCCTCTGGCTGATCTTGAGGCTTTGCATGAGGAGAAACTGAAGGCTACTGCAGAGTTGTGAACTACCTGGCTGACTGTCAAAGGTTTTGCATACATTTCTACTCTTTGGTTAAAAAAAAATAAAAAGGGAAACTTATTGGCCTAGACAACTTAAGGAAATCTTTGCTATTAATCAGTTGACAACCAAGCAAAGCAAGCATAGATGTCAGTGGCCACATATGGCAAAGAATATAGACATTATAGAATTAGTCCAGAAAAATCTCTAAGCAAACAACAAACCGAAGGAAGAGGACAACCTGATATCCAAAGTTCTCACATTATTATATTATTAAAAATGTCTTTTCAATGAAAATTATGAGACATGCAAAGAGTAAAGACATTATGGCCCATACTCAGGAAAAAAAACAAACTCTGAGGAAGCCCAGACAGTGTACTCACTAGACAAAGACTTTAAATCAGCTATTTTAAATGTGTTCTAACAACTAAAAGAAACCATATCTAAAGAGACCAGATGAAAGTGAGAATAATGTCTCACCAAATAGATTCTATTACCAATAAAGAGACAGAAAGTATAAAAATGAACCAAATAGGTATTCTGGAGTTGTAAAGTATAATAACTAAAATGAAAAAAAAAAATCAGTACAGGGAATCAATAGCAGATACAAGCAGGCGGAAGAAAGAACGTTATACCTGAAAATAGGTAGATCGAGGTTATCGAGTCTGAGAAACATAAAGGAAAAAGAAGGAAGAAAAATAAACAGAACCTCACAAACCTGTGGGACACCATAAACAATACCAGTAAATGCCTAACTGTAGTTCCAGAAGGAGAGTCCCATAAGAGAAAGAATATTTAAAGAAATAGTTGCTGTGGGGTGCCTGGGTGGCTCAGTGGGTTAAAGCCTCTGCCTTCGGCTCAGGTCATGATCTCAGGGTCGTAGGATTGAGCCCTGCATTGGGCTCTCTGCTCTGCAGGAAGCCTACTTCCCCCTCTCTCTCTGCCCGCCTCTCTGCCTACTTGTGATCTCTCTTCGTCAAATAAATAAATAAAATCTTTAAAAAAAAAAAAAAAGAAAAATAGTTGCTGAAAATGTCCCAATTTGATGAAAAACATGATCTATATATCTAAAAAGATCAGCAAATTCCAAGGTTCATAAATACCAAAGGATCCAAGCCTAGACCCATTGTAGTCAAGCTGTCTTATACCAAAAACAAAGAAGGAATCTTGAAAGTAGCAGAAAGAAGCAACTCACGTACAAGGGATCCTTAGAACGATTAACAGCTGATTTCTCATTGCCAGAAGGCAATGGGATAAGATAATTCAAAAGCTGAAAGACTGTCAAGCAAGAATTCTATATCCAAAAAAACCTATGTTTTGAAATGGAGGGGAAATAAAGACATTGCTAGATAAACAAAAACTGAGAGAATCTGTTACTACCAAACCTGCCCTACAAGAAACAGCAAAGCATTAGGTAAGGTATTTTAAATGATGAAAACACCAGGGCGCCTGGGTGGCTCAGTGGGTTAAAGCCTCTGCCTTCAGCTCAGGTCATGATCTCAGGGTCCTGGAATCAAGCCCCACATCGGGCTCTCTGCTCAGTGGGGAGCCTGCTTCCCCCTCTCCCTCTGCCTACTTGTGTTCTCTTTCTCTCTGTCAAATAAATAAATAAAATCTTTGAAAAAATTATGAAAAGACCTATGAGAAAGAAAATAATTCTCTTACACAGATGAAAATACCATGGTTTCCATTCGATTCTTATATTTTCACTATGCACTGTAAAGGATGAATTAGAAATGAATACAAATCTCAGACAGCAAAACTAACTCAGACAATAACGGATAAAAAAGTTAATCCATTATTAAAAGTAATAATTTATTTAAAAAAATCAATGGATTTATCAGGTTTCATAGAATATTAGCTGAAATCTCAAGTATATTTTCACATATTCCTCACTGTCCTTCAAGCTGAGCTCCTATCCCTTAAAACTGGCTGTCACCATTTGGTACCTTCTCAAGTAATTTCCTAACTTGGAGCCCTCAATAACCCAAGATATTCCCTAAGTATTAATTTATTCGTGTATCCATAATAAAACAGTATAGGCTAATGCAAACATTAATCATCTTTTCTTTGGCTTGAACTACACTAATTTCATGCGTTAACTGGGTTTATATGATGTTACTCCTAGGAATAGTCTCCAATAAACAGACATAGCCAAGCAATTTAAATTCCAGTTAGTAAGTGTACTTTCTATACAAAATATTTAAATTGAGATTTGGTGGGGAAAACGATGACAAGGGCTTTGACAATGCAGATTTCTACCGGAAACAGCTACTAATTGGGTAGCTGTCAGAGAGCAGAGGCCTGATTTGGCTGGGCTGAGGCAGCTCTTCAGCTCAGAGCAACGTGTTGGCAAAATCTGACTCTGAATGTAATTCAAAATCAAATTCTGAATATGAAAAAAATGTGTTAAATCCATCTATGTCCTGCAAAGTTCTGTGATAATCCAAAATTTTACAATATATTTAGATCCCAAATCTTCAATGCGCCAGGTCTGATGCTGGGTCAGTGTTGCTCAAACGTTAGTGTTCGTTCAAATTACCTGGAGATTCTGTTAAAATGTACTGGGTGGGGCATGAGATTGTACATTTCTAACCGGCTCCCGGATGACAGGGGCAGTAACAGAACAGTGGCATTGATAGCCCCCGGGAGCTTCCAACTTGCAGGGCCCATGCAGACCTTCTCACTTGGGGGACTTGCACGTTAACAAGATCTCCAGGTGGTGCCTATGTATGTTGGAGTTTGAGAAACGCTGTGTTAGGTGGAGATGTTTCACTTGCATATTTTAGATTGAGTTTCTCGAAAGGCTGTGAGACAGGACTTAAAATTTTTCAGAGGAGAAAACTGAGGGTCAGAGAGGGTAAGCTGTTTGCCCAAGGCCACAGAGATCATAAATGACCAAGGTGAAATGTCATACTTTGCCTCCTTACTCCAGAGCGTGCCCTTGTCCTATGATGTTTCAGCTGTTGGAATTTAAGCTGTAGTGGCAACAAGTAAACTTGGGGTTGTTCTAAGTAAAAAACAAATAAAAGACATCTATGTATTGAATCAGAGTTGTGGAAGAAAAAGAACTCAAAAAATGAATGGTATTATATACCCATCTTTCCTCTTTTAGCTACCTCTGAATTTGTCACCTGATTTTCAGTGCATGTAGGAGTGAATCTGATGAAAAGATTTTAGTATAGTTAAAATGGTTGTCAACACTGTCGTTATGTACTGTTTGAAGACATGTGTACTTAGTCCTATTTTATTATTTGCTCATATGACAGACACACTTTCAAATATTAGCAGTCTCTATTATATATGACTCTGTCTAGTACTTTGGGAAAATGGAGCTTTTTCCCACCCCCGGAGTATTAACATCTGAAGCATCACGGCTCCTCACCAGAGCTGTGAACTATGCAGGGCATTTGATGAATTGAAGAGAGAAATTCCCAAGATCTTCATGACAAGTCTGTGAACAGTCATGACAGAGTTACCTGCCATAATTATAGAGTGCGTATCAGGGCCCTAGCGATCTAGAAATCTCTTTCTTCTACCTTGGGAGGCTTCGCTTTCATCTAGTATCCAGAATGATAAACGGCAATAGTTCTTGCAAAGGGACTTTCTTTCCATTTTTATATCTTTTTAGGACAGACTAGCTTAGTAATGATGAAGTATGTGCCACTATATACTCTTTTTTACTTTTTATTTCCTCCTCTCTGTCATTCTCTTCCTTGGGCTGCTAATGAAAAACGTGAAGCCCACATAATGAGGTCAGAATGGTTCTGATCACCAGCTCATTCTGAACAGTCCAAGCAGATTCAGGGTCCCACTGTGCTACGTGGATCCTGAACTTCCTCCTCATCTGTATACTTTTATAAAGGTTGAATTTAAATACCATATGATAGGCACTTCTTCATAAGAATTGGATAAGAGTTCAATTTTCCTTTGAAGATGCCTAGGCACTTTGAAATACACATACATATACACAGACATATATGACAGCCTCCTGTGAAATGCAGTCTCGATTTGTATTTTTTCAATGACTAACCTTATACATGTGTCATTTAGTACATGTACAGATGTTTGTAAGTTATATAATGAATTTTGACAAACGACAGTCCTGGAAACACCGTCTAATCATGAAATAGGCAATTCCCTCGTACCTATTTGTAGCCAATTCCCTACCACCACCTCTCAACCATGATAACCATTGATCTGCTTTCTAATACTATAATTTTTCTTTTTCCAGAATTTTATACAAATGGAATTATACAGTAATTTTGTGTCTAGGCATTATTCACTTAGTGTAATACTTCTGACATTTATCCACATTTTTGGCTGTATCAATAGTTCATTGTTTTTATTGCTGAGTAGCATTCCATTTTATGAATATACCAAAAATTGTTTATATATTCACTGATTGATGGACAACTGGTCTGTTATCAGATTGGAGCTATTATGAAATAAAGTTGATATGAACATTTGACTAAAATTTTGGGTGAACATATATCTTCTTTCTATGGGGGTAAATACTTAGCACACTGCTCAGTTGTGTCCTATGGCTAGTAAATTATGAAGTTTATAAGAAGCTACCCAACTTTGCAAAATGGCTCTAACATTTTGTGTTTCTACCAGCCAAACTTAATATTTTAAGTCTTAATTTTACACTTTATAGAGGATGTGTAGTGATAGCTCATTATAGTTTAAATTTGCATTTCCCTAATGACTAAAAATGCTGAGCATCATTCCATGTGTTATTTGCTATTTATTTCTCTTTGATGACAAGTCTAATTCCTACCTTTCACCCATTTTTTTTTCCCATTGGGTTCACTATCCTATTATTTGTATGAGTTAACTTATATACCTTTAAAACAAATTCTTTAGTCAGATATTTGATTCACAATATATTCCTCATTTCCATGGCTTGCTTTTTTGTTATTTTAAGGATCTCTTTTGAAGAGCAAAAGTTTTAATTTTAATGAAGCCCAACTTATCAACTTTTTTATGGTTAGAGATTTTTGTGTCCTAATAAGTCTTTGACTAACTCAAAGCCATAATGTTTTTTCTCCTATGTTTTCCTCCCTAAATTTTATGCTTTTAGTGCTTATATTTAGGTCTATGATCCATTTCAAGTTAATTCTGTGAGTGATATGAAGTAAGGACAGAGGATTTTTTAAAACATATGCAATTTTTCCAGTATCATTTGTTGAAATGACTATCCCATTCTCACTGAATTAACTTGGCACATATGTCATAAACAAATGATGACATATATGGGTCTATTTATGGACTCTGTTCTATTACATTGGTCTATATATCTATCTTTATATTGATACCACACTACCATGATTATTTTTGGCATTATATTAAGTCTTAAATCAAGTAGTATATTTCAACTTTCTCTTTCCCTTTCAAATTGTTTTGACTATTCTAGATAATTTTTATTTCCATATAAGGTTACAATTAGGTTATCAATTTCTACAAATAAATTTTTTTCTGTGATATTTTTGAGAACTATGTTGAGACTATAGGTAAATTTTACTATTCTAATTGATAAATATACTATATTTCGCTATTTACATAATTTTTTCCAGAAATGTTTAGCAGTTTTCAGGTATATATGTCTTGTGCACATTTTCTTAAGTTTCTTAAATTTTCTTAAATTTCTTAAATTTATCCCTAATTTTTGATATTTGTAAGTGTTGTTCTAAAATTATGTTTTTATTTCAATTTTCATCAATGTTAGTACATAGAAATACAATGAATTTTTATAAATTGTCTCATATGTAGTTATAGTAGCTTTCTTTACAGATTTCCTAGAATTTTCTATATAAATTATCATATTGTCTGTGAATAAACAGAGTTTTACAACTTCCTAATTTGTGTGTCTTTAATTCCTTCTTAAGGCTTCATCACGGGGCGCCTGGGTGGCTCAGTGGGTTAAAGCCTCTGCCTTCAGCTCAGGTCATGATCTCGGGGTCCTGGGATCGAGCCCCACATCGGGCTCTCTGCTCAGCGGGGAGCCTGCTTCCCCCTCTCTCTCTGCCTGCCTCTCTGCCTACATGTGCTCTCTCTCTGTTAAATAAATAAATAAAATCTTAAAAAAAAAAAAAAAAAAAGACTTCATCACACTGGCTAGGATTTCTAGTAAAGTCCAAGTGCCAAAAGCAGGCAATCTTACCTTATGCCCAATCTTAGGGGGTAAAGCAGTCCATTTTTCACCATTAAGTACAATATTATAACTAAATTTTTTTATAGATGACCTTTGTTAGGTTAAGTTCCTTTTATTTCTAATTTGCTAACAGACTTTATCATGAGTGGTGTTAGATTTTGTAAAATACTTTTTATGTATCCATGGAGAGGATTAAAAAAAATTTTGTCTGTTAATATGGTGAATTACATTGATTTTTAAATGGCTAACCAAGTTGGCCTTCCTGGGATTAAAACCCACTGGTGTTGGTTTATTATCCTTTTTATATGTTTCTGAAGTCAGGATATTGGGGCCAAAGACATTAAAAAAATATCAGCCTGCTTAACTCTTCCAAAAGAAATTAAGTTTTCTGGACCAACTAACTTATTGCTCCAAATCTGGTGTTCAATTAATATTGCCCTAAATATCTGACAAGGAAATGAAGCTGAGTTGATGCAGGCAAACACTTAAAAGCTTTCTTTCTGTCCATAAGACATAGTGGAATGAAAATTTAGAATTTTCAAGAAAGGAACAGTATCAGGAGTGTATTTTGTTCTAAATAAGCTCAGAGTGAAACTGAATTACTCATTCTTTCTTCTTCCCTCTTCCTTATTAAATTCTTTTTTTCTTATTAAATTCTTAAATGTTCAATTAGTCCAATTTTTAGAAAACAATGGTACCACTAATGGCCATAGGTAAGAAAGATATTCAAGTAGTAAGGCCCGCTGGAAACTAACAGAAATAGAAGTTCCTTGTGGAAAATAATTTGAAGCATTTTATAATCTAGAAAACAATTCGTATTTCAAACCAAACAGTTTAATAAACAGCATTATCTTAAAGAAGACCATCTTTTTCTCTTTCTTGAAATCTGTCAAATAAAACCAAAATTAATAAAATTACATTAATATGTAAGTGGCTAGAGTGTTTTAAGTATCATTTGGTGTTCCTCTGTCATAATGGTAGTTAGGATTGCTTTTTATGTACCTGCCAGTAATCTAGATATTTTATGTACACTAATTCATTTAAAATTTTTGAATAAAGTTTTACATATGGAAAAAATATTAAAACAGTTACTGAATATCTGAAAATTACATGGGGCTCAAAAAGTGAACTAGATTTTTCTAGTTCCTGCATAATACTTACAGCTAATTTATTCTTGTAAGTCTACTGAGGAATCTTTTAATAAATTATTATGTATGTAAACTAAAAAAAATGCCCAACTCCCAAAGAGAAGATTTTTGCCCTTGAAGAACCGGAGTCAATAAATGAGGTTCCCATGGAGTTACTTATTTCTCTAGTTTCCTCAAAAGAAAATAGATTCAGACCAACCAAAAGAGAGTTGACTGGGGAATGCCTGGCTGGCTCGGTCAGCAGAGCGTGTGATTCTTGATCTTGGTTGCGAGTTTGAGCCCCATGTTGGGTATAGAGATTATAAGTAAGTAAACCTTAGAAAAAACAAAACAAACAGACAAAGACATTCGATTGTTCTTTTGATGCAGATGTAAGATAATCATTTACTTACCCTCCATGATGGTCAAAGGATCCTCCACTTTGGGGCGCAGGATATTAGGGCCAAAGACAGTGGCCAAGTTCTGCACACTCATTTTGTTGACTCCAGAATAGGACTGTACTTCATCCAAAAACCTGTGTTCAAATACAATTATGGAGAAAAAATTTACAAATTCAAACATCTCTCAGTCACATGTGGGGAAAATATATTGCAAATGATTAAGAATCAAACTTGAGTAATTATTCAAGTATCATTTCTGGCCTGGCTTAGTCTCCTCTTTCCATTACAGAAACAGGTGTATTTGGATAATGCTAACATGGACAAGAGATTCAAGAATATGGATTTTCTATCAATCCTTAAATAAGACATTCGATTTATATGTATATTCATTTTGAGAACTATAAATAAGATCACCTGATACAATCCTGTATTTCAGAGAGGAGGAATGAACCTTCTTTATTGAGTAATTTGTGAGCTTCAAATTTATAGTTTATTAAAAAATGAGATCAAACATGGTTTAAATTAAAACCTTAGTTCTACTGATACAAAAAATCATAAGCACAGTTTTTTTTCAATTTATTAGGTGCTTAAGAATAAGAGGCATGAAATAGACTTTTCTCAAATGATTTTAGTAAGGATTGTTTTTGTAGTCTTTCAGCCTTTTTTCATTCCCCACCCCATCTTCATTTCTAGATTTCACAGTTTACTAATTGTACTGATGAGACAAAGAGGAAGTGATGAAAAATAAAAAAGAACTTACTATTTTTTATTTGCTTTTATTTACTTATTTTTTATTATAATTTTTTTTAAATTCTAGTTAGTTAACATAGGAATAGGATTTAGTGATTCGTCACTTACGTATAATACCCAGTGCTCATCATAAGTGCCTTCCTTAATACCCATCACCCATTTAGCCCATCCCCCACCCAACTTCCCTCCATCAACCCTCAGTTTGTTCTCTATAGTTAGGAGTCTCTTAGGGTTTGCTTCCCTCTCTCTTTTTTTTCCCCCTTTCCTCTATGTTCATCCGTTTGGTTTCTTAAATTCCAACATGAATGAAAACATATGGCATTTATCTTTCTCTGACTAACTTATTTCACTTAGCATAGATGAATGGATAAAGAAGATGTAGTGTGGGGCGCCTGGGTGGCTCAGTCGTTAAGCGTCTGCCTTCGGCCCAGGTCAGATCCCAGGGGCCTGGGATCGAGCCCCGCATCGGGCTCTCTGCTCTGCAGGAAGCCTGCTTCTCCCGCTACCATTCCCTCTGCTTGTGTCCCCTCTCTCGCTGTGTTTCTCGCTGTCAAATAAATAAAATCTTTAAAAAAAAAAAA
>CM053604.1:58213850-58228699 GCA_028646535.1 Procyon lotor | reverse complement strand
GATGTAGTGTGTGTGTGTGTGTGTGTGTGTGTGTGTGTGTGACCTGGAATATTACTCAGCCATCAAAAAGAATGAAATCTTGCCATTTGCAACAACATGAATGAGGCTAGACTGCATTATGCTAAGCAAAATAAGAGAATTTAATTATTATTTAAAATAATATATTCCAGGTATCAGTCATTGCACTAACTTACTAAGTTCTCAAAGCAACTCTGTGTGGTAAATACTATGATTACCTCCGTTTTATAGATGAGACAAATGAGGCACCAGAGTGGTTAAGAATATTCTCTGAGGACACAGAAGTAACAGGTGGCAGAGCTGAGATTTGAACCCCGAGCTTCTGACTCTAGAGTCTGTGCTCTCGACTACTCCCCTATGACTTTGAAGAAAGACGCCTGCTCCACATCTCCATTACTGTGAGACAGGCTAAGCTAGAGTAAAACTGAAAGGCAAAAACTCATACTAGTGTAATTTCTTATTTGAAATAGCTGAGACTAAAAGTCTGCTTAAATGTCTCAAGAGAAGTGAAGTTCCTCTACTGTGGAGATAAAGAAGGGTAATACGGTTCTCAGGGAAAAGCCTTTTCCCTTCTACTTAAGGAGGATGTAAACAATGAATCTTGGAACACTGAAAAAATAAAATAAAATTAATTTAAAAAAAAAGAGGACGTCCTCCTTTCTCATTCACCACAGCAGCTTGAATTAGTTCAAAATCTTGGGATGGAACCCTGATGTGTTGATGAGTCTATGTTATCAGTAAGACTGTTTCTTTTCCTTTTTAAATTATGAAACCTAAGCTCATATTTGCTTCCTACCATCACCAGAAACAGTTATAGTAGGAGATTCTGGAATTCCTACTCAGTTACAGTTGACAGTGAGGTCCAGAGTATCAGGCATTACTCTTAAACTGCATAGTTCCCAGTCTGCTGAACATTTATCTAATCATGACACAAGAAGTATATGTAAATGATAATACTGTATTGAATTAAAATTTGAATTATTTAAAAATAACCTGGGAGGCTTTCCTTTAAAGGAAAGGTGACTTGTAGCGCCAACCCTCATCCCTTTAAATTTAATGATTCAATTTTAAATATTTGGTGTCTTTAATTTTTTTAAGTTTTTAATTAAGTTCCAGTTAGTTAGCAGACAGTAATATTAGGTTCAGGTGTACAATTCAGTGATTCAACAATTCCATACATCACACTGTGCGCATCTCAAAAAGTGCCCTCATTTATCCCCATCACCTAGTTCACCCATTCCCTTACCCACCACCCTTCTGGTAACCATCAGTTTGTTCTCTGCAGTTAAGAGTCTGTTTCTTGGGGCGCCTGGGTGGCTTGGTCATTAAGTGTCTGCCTTCGGCTCAGGTCATGATCCCAAGGTCCTGGGATCAAGCCCCACCCCACGTCGAGCTCCTTGCTCAGTGGGAAGCCTGCTTCTCCCTCTCCCACTCTCCCTGCTTGTGTTTCCTCACTCGCTATATTTCTGTTAAATAAATATATAAAATCTTAAAAAAAAAGAGTCTGTTTCTTGGTTTGCCTTTCTCTTTTCTCCCCCATGATTGTTTTGTTTCTTAAATTCCACATATGAGTGAAATCACATGGTTTCTTAAACAGGGGCACAGACATAGCACATAGCATCCCAGGCCATAGGGAAATATGGTCATGAGTGAGAGCTTTACCAGGCACAGTTAGTGTCATAAAAAAATCAAATAATAATGTCTTTTCAATAAGTCTTGTAGTAAGAGAGAAGTAGAAAGAAAATAATATTTATTCAACTTAAAAATATAATTTAAACATTAAAGCAACTGTGTGGAATGTGTGTTTTCAATACTCTTTTACCTAGTAGGACACGTAAAGAGGATAGGAAAATTGCATACAGACACATAAGAAGTCAGTGACAGAAACCAGACTCCCAAACAGGTCTTTCTCATGCCAAGGGAAATGCTCCTTCTCTAAACAAAGGTACACAACACATGTACAAACAATTCTGATGGAAGTTCAAAGCAACATATCCTTAATATGTAGACATCAGAGAGACTCAGAAACAACAAATGATAAGATCGAGCAATTTCAGTGCTCAAAGAAACCTTTGAGATCATCCTGTCAAACCTCTTAATTTTGTAGAGGTCAACACCAGAACACAGAGCAGTTCAGTGATTTTATTCGTGGTCAAAAGTAAGTTAGTATCAGGCTACATATAGTCTTATTCTCTTTAGTTTTGTCTTCAGGACAATTCTTACCTGCAAATATACTTCAGGAGGTTGTAATTGACCACGGGCAAACTCTTCACCTGCTTTGCTAGTTCCTTAACACCCTGAGTAAAAAGAAATAGAGTAAACATTGTCTAAGTGGTTGGCCTTGGAATTAAAGCAAATAAAAAATGGGTACACGGTCTTTTTTCATTAGTTTTACTACATACCATCAGTGAAGAATCCTGTCCTAAGTACTTGCCACTATTACAGACAGCATTTCACAAATATTTTCAAAGATGTGAAAAAGTATTTCAAATATTTCCATAAGTACTATTTGTGGAGAAACAGATGTTAAGTGAAGCCTTTCTAATATTATTAACACTTGCTCATAGTTGACTATGACATCCTCATTTAAAATAAAGGAAGACACCCTCATTTATAATAAGGTTATTTGGGGAAAAAAGTAGCCTTAAGGTGGTGAGGATCTTTCCCATTTCTGACACGCCCAAAACCGAGACAAACACAGGTCTCCTGACAAATATGTCTCTCAAGATGGGCCATGTCTAGGATACATTGTTTGGGGTGGAATGGAGAACGAAAAGCCTGCTATTCATGGACATTTCGCAAAGGGATTAATTGCTTGGGTTCTTCTCATTGCAGAACTTCTAAAATGTAAATGGTCCCAGAAAAGCTAATGGATAATGTAATCTAATTTGTTCTCCTTCCTGAAAAAGGCCAGATGGTAAATATTGCAAGCGTTCTGGGACATATGGTCTCTGTCTCAACTACTCAACTCTCCTGTTGTGGTACAAAAGCAGCCACAGACAATATTACATAACAAAGGAAAACTTCATCTATAAAAACAGGCAGCGATTTCAATAAGAGTGCCAAGGAAATCCAGTGGAGGAAATAACAGTCTTTCCAACAAAGGCTTCTGAGACAACTGGATATCCATATGCCACAGGATGAAGTTAGACCTTTCCTCATATCATAAACCAAAATTAACTCAAAATGGAGCATAGACCTAAATGTAAGAGCTAAAGTTACAAAAGTCTTAGAAGAAAATATAGGAATAAATCCTGATGAGCTCGGTTAAAGCTTTCTTAGATATGACATAAAAAGCACAAGTGACAAAAGAAAAATAGATAAATTGGACTTCATTGCAATTAAAAACTTTTGTGCTCCAAAGGACACCATCAAAAAACTGAAGAGACTTGGGGAACCTGGGTGGCTCAGTCCTTTGAGTGTCCAACTCTTGATTTTGGCTCAGGTTGTAAAAGTCTGGTGTTGGGTTCTGTGCTCAGCAGGGAATCTGCTTGAAATTCTCTCTCCTTCTCTCTCTGCCCCCCCTAAAATAAATAAATCTTTTAAAAAACTGAAGAGATAACTTATAGAATGGGAGAAATATTTGCAAATCAAATCATATATCTGGTAAGAACTTTATAATCTAAACTACAAAGAACTCTCACAACTTGAAAGTAACACAAATAACCCAATTAAAAATGGGAAAATGATTTTTCCAAAGAAAACATGTGAAGAGCCAATAAGTACATGGAAAAATGTTTTACATCATTAAACCATCAGGGAAATGCAACTCAAGCTCAACATCTCACTTTACATACATTAGGATGGCTATAATAAAATAGAGAGATAACAACAAGTGTTGGCAAAAATGTGGAGATGTTGGAATCTGCATGCACTGCTGGTGGGAATTTAAAATGACGGAGCCTCTTTAGAAAACACAGAGTTACATATGGCCCAGCAATTCTGCCTCCTAGGTATAAACGCAGAAGTGAAGATGTAGGTCCATGCCAAACTTTGCGTATGAATATTCACAGCAGCATTAATAATAATAGCCAAACAATGGAAACAATGCACGTGTGCTACAACTGATGAATGGATAGATAGATAGGTAGATAGATGAATAAATTGCATGAAATTCTGGTATATGTGGTATAGTGTGGATGAACCTTGAAAACAGTGAAAGAAGCCAGTCACAGAAGACAGTGTAGTGAATGATCTCATTAATATGAAATACCCAAAATAGGCAAGTCTATCCATAAAGAGATTAGTTGTTGCCAAGAGCTGGGGAAGGTGGAGCTGGGGGAATAGGTATGGGGCTTGTTATAGGATGATGAAAATGTGCCAAATCTTCTAAAAGAGACACAGTTGATCCTTGAGCAATGTCGGGTTTAGGGGCACTATTCCTCCCCAACTCAATAATCCATGAATAACTTTTGACTCCCTCCAAACTTAAATAGCCTACTATTGACCAGAAACCTTACTGATAAGATAAATAGTTGATTAACAAATTTTTGTATGTTTTATGTATTACATGCTGTATTCTTACAATAAAGTAAGCTAGAGAAAATAAAATATTAAGAAAATCAAAGGAAGAGAAAATACATTTATAGTACCGTACTGCAAAAATTCCATGCGTAGGAGGACCCATGCAGCTCAAACCCATGTTGTTTGAGGGTCAACTGGATACTAAAATGCGCTGATTATACACTTTAAATAGGTGATTTTATAGTATATGAATTATATCTCAATAAAGCTGTTTTTAAAAACGGTAGATAAGATTTGGTGGGTGATGTTGTTTAAGTAATGCAGAGGGGCCCACAATGAACAAGAGAATATGAAATAAGGCATCTTCTTTGTTCACGGAATGTTTGGCCTTATGTAGCACACAATTAACCATTTAGAGGAGCAAAGTGGGCAAGGAGGGCTCACTTCATTTATTAACTGGCAGTTTTCTTTTTGATAAGAGAGGGGATTAAAAACAGGACCTGAGTTGTGTGTGTATCTAAGTGTGTGTAATGTCAATAAATACAATAGTGGAAAACAGTCCTAGGATGGGACAAAGGAAACTTATAAATTAAAAACTAGGAATATTGACCCCCCCAAAAAAGGCTTTTTTAGAAAAAAAAAATGCATCAACTTACAGCTTCTTCTTCCTTGCTGAGCAGTTTGGCACAGGCCAAAAAATCTTCATACTTTGCATAAGGAATAACTGGTTCTGGAAGTTCTCGGAGATAGAGCTTAAGAAGCGATGCCACCGTGTGCACATCCGTGTTGCTGTGGAGACAGAGTGTGAAGATATTCTTTGGAGTCAACTCTACGCTCTCCAATTTAGTTTTGCATCAAATACACATAGAAGAGTCAGGATTCTATACGATTCTATGCAATTGGCAATGCGGTCAGTAAGTTGAGCTTTCAAGAAGCACGCACTTTCATAATGCCTGTGGAATTCTATACCACAGGTGGAGAAGAGAGGGATCTGGAAGGACTCTGGGAAGCTGCAGTGAACTTGGAACATATTCAGAAATTCAAGCACTTTTCATTTGTGTGTACTTGATGTCAAGCAAAAATGTTAACTTTGGAAAACAATGCCAATATATCAGACTTTAAATGAAATATAATACAACTTAGAAAAAAATACCAAATCCATCCGGGCATGCATGCATGTATGCAAAGTCACAATCAGTTCAGAATCCTAGCTTCATTTCTTACTCTTTAGAAGACATTGGTGATTGGTTATCAGCAATGATGAAACTAAGTTTCATCAGAAACTTGGTATGACGTGTTAAATCTTTTTAAGAAGAACTTATTTTGAGGGGCACCTGGGTGGCTCAGTGGGTTAAAGCCTCTGCCTTCGGCTCGGGTCATGATCTCAGGGGCCTGGAATGGAGCCCCGTGTTGGGCTTTCTGCTCAGCGGGGATCCTGCTTCCCCCTCTCTCTCTGTTTGCCTCTCCCTACTTGTGATCTCTCTCTCTGTCAAATAAGTAAAATCTTTAAAAAAAATTTTGAAAAAAGAACTTATTTCGAAGATGATTGATTCTCAGCATGATTTCTTTTGTCTAATTCTAAGATAGTTGGGAGTCCTTAGGGTCTTCTAGAAAGAGAAGGAATGTACTACAAAATTAAGCAACAAAAACACAACCTGTCCTTTATATAATGTACAAAATTTATTTTTATTCCCTATTGACCACCAGAGTGACAGGATTTCTTTTTTTTTTTTTTTAAGATCTTATTTATTTATTTGACAGAGAGAGAGAGAGAGAGAGAAAGCACACACAAGCAGGGGGAATGGCAGGCAGAGGCAGAGAGAGAAGCAGACTCCCTGTTGAGTGGGGAACCTGATATGGGTTTTGTTTTTTTTTTTAAAGATTTTATTTATTTATTTGACAGAGAGAGAGAGAGAGAGAAATCACAAGTAGGCAGAGAGGCAGGCAGAGAGAGGGGGCAGAAGCAGGTTCCCGGCTGAGCCCCAACGCGGGGCTCGATCCCAGGACCCTGGGATCATGACCTGAGCCAAAGGCAGATGCCTAACCAACTGAGCCACTACACTCTGTGCTCTCTATTTCCATGTTAATCCATGAAGGACAGTGAAGACTACAAGAGGTGAATTTTGTTTGTGTATTTATTTATTTATTTATTTAATTTTTATTTATTTATTTAATTTTGGGTGAGGGGGATAGAAGTGTGGCAAGGAGGAATTGGTGGGCAGGGAGCGAAAGGCCAATTGACTTTGAGAAGTGGAAGAGTGGCAGTGAACAAGGTCAGGGATTCTGTATGTATTGAGAATGAACATCCCACTCCCAGACTGTGTTGCAGGAATTGACATGTCCCCAGAGGGGTATACCTCGAGAGCTACTACACTGTTGAATTTCCTGCCTCAGTGAATATTCTCTTGCCTCAAGGGTGACATGGAAGCAGAGTTGACGTCACAAGACTACATGGGCTGGGACAATGGGCATCTCAGTTCTCAATTTTGGATTTTCATTGATTTCATCAACTATTTCCCACATGTCTTCTCTGTACTGAGCTATAGAAACACACAGAGGCTAGGACTCCACATAGTTAAAAAAAGGCTATTTTCAGCCTGCTTGAAATTTATAATCTAGTGCGGACAGGACATACTAAGTAGATAATAACACAAGTATATCGTTGCCAAGTGTGGTGAGGGGTAGTAAGGAAAAGTGTTGGATGATATCTAAGAACGAGAGGGCTGATTAGGGGTTGGCGTGCTTCTCTGAGGAAATGATGCATAGGCCAAGGTCTGAAGGGGTGTAATAATTAACCAAGTGAGAGCAGAAGCACAAAAGAAGGCATTCTTGATTAAAGCAACGCAGGTAAACAGAGCCCCAAGTGGGAGGGAACATCCTGTCCTTCAGGAGGTAACAAAAAGCTAAGGGAGAGCCAAGTTCAGAGTGGGACCGGATGAGTTCAGCGTGTAGGCAGTGTTCTCATAGGGCCTGGGACTCCACCTTCCCCATATTAGACAGGGTGTAAGGCTGAGCCTCTTCATTTCAGGGTTGAAATCAGTCAAAGCAGGTGTCCTGTCAACCATTCTGCAGATGTTAAAATGATGGAGGTGATCTGATAGGGCCTGTCTTAAATTAATTTTGTTCTTTCATAACTAAATAGAGTTTTTTTCTTCTTAAAATTCTAAACTGATAGGCAATATAGAAGTCAACTCAAAGGCTAGTAAAGAAAATAAAAATCACATCTCTGGGACATCTTGAAAACTGAGTTTAAGCTCATTAAGCCCTTAAATTACTTTCCACAAATTTTTTTTTTTAAGATTTTTATTTATTTGACAGTGAGAAACACAGCGAGAGAGGGAACATAAGCAGAGGGATCGGTAGCTGGGAGAAGCAGGCTTCCTGCAGAGCAGGGAGCCCGATGCGGGGCTCGATCCTAGGACTCCGGGACCATGACCTGAGCCGAAGGCAGACACTCGACAACTGAGCCACCCAGGCGCCCCTCCACAAAAGTTTTTTAAACAGATAGTCCTAACATAGTGTCAATGGTAAGACTAGGTTTTTTTTTTTTTTTTGGTCTGTGGGTGGTTTTTTGTTTTTTTTTTTTAAACACTCTATTTCATACATATCAAAGCCCTTCTGTGTTTCTCTAAGTAGTAAAGAACCCCACCCTTGAAGGTACAATCATGAGCACTTACTTACAAAACCACAACCTGGGGACAGGATAGGCAGTGCAATTAAGTATTATAATAAATGATATCCATCTTTTGATTCCGCTCTAAGCCAACCTGACCCGTGACCAGGTTGGTTGTGTTGCCTTCAAAGACAATGACCATTGTGCTAGAGTTATTCAAAGGTACAGAGAAGAATATCAAAATAAAAGGTAAAATAAATACAACTTCAATACATGGAATATGTTATCTATAATTTGTTTGACTATATAAATAGAATATATAAAAATCTTTGTGAAGAAGACGTAATAAATAAGTGAGGCAATAATGATAAATAAGAAATATATATTTAATAAAAAACGCTGTTCTTGGGTTTCATTGACTCTCCCCAGCACACTTTTGAAGGTAATTTGCTCGCTACTGGTATTCTTTTGCCAACTCTAATGGAGTTGAGCTGTAGTACTGAGGACGTGTGAACACTAGATGGCACTATTGCAAAGTAGTCAGAGGGCGCGGACATTGCCAAGGATGAAAGGCTGCAGAATCATTCTTCATCCACTAGCAATTTTCTTAGCACCAGAGCCGCAGTAATGTTCCAAGAATAGAAAAATGTGAGCTATGAATCAAGGTAAGAGACGTGGACGGGATGGTGATTTTATTCCTGCCCTAGAGTGATGCGTCACATTAGCTTTCTAGCATTATAGTACACACCCGCACATGGTTAGCTATATAGAAATGATGAAGAAAAAATGACCAAATATTTTTCCATTTTTTCTCAATTAACAAAGGTTATTAAATTTTTAATTAAGGGCTAAAAGTTTAAAATAGATTACCCTCTTTTTGGGGCTTTATTAAACTTAGGTTATTCTGTGGAAATAAAGACACTTACATTTTCCTGGCGTTCTCATTTTTGGCTTTGTCCTTTCCCACTGACTGGAAGAAAATAGTTGCTTCTGGGAAGACTCTAGCATGTATGGTGGTTCTGATTCACTTCAAGGGGCTCACAGTCCATCTGCCCCTTCTTGCCAGATGCCACCTACTGCAGTGGGCAGTCTGGTGCTTGTCTGAAAAACTCTTTGCATATCCACTGTACAAAATGGCAGCCATCTGCATTTCACTGTCTAGCCTATCTCTCACTGAAAACCCACGATTCTAATTAATATTTGCTTACTAGGGACAGCCAAAGAAGTAAATACTAATATTGTGTGGTAATTGCCCAATGTACCTAGGGGAACGTGTCATCTTTGTCTCCGAGAAATATATTTCAGTCTTTAACAAAGATATGATGGGGCGCCTGGGTGGCTCAGTAAGTAGAGTGTCCGACTCTGAATCTCAGCTCAGGTCTTGATCTCGGGGTCATGAGTTCAAGCCCTGCATTAAGACTACTTAAAAAAAAAAAGTGAAGCGATTGCACTGTGGCAAGAGTCAGTGTACAGTGGAGAATTAAGATACTCAACCTCGTTAATAATAATGATAATAACAGCAGCAGCAGCAACGCATGCACAAAAATTTCACTCTACATCAGGCCTGTGAGCAGGTCCTGTTACTGACCCTGTTTTGGGTACTTGAACAAGATACCACCCTGGTATGAAATTCTTTCTGGCTAATTACTAAGATATGAATGGTTTTTAAAGGCTTTTGGTAGAAATTCAAGGCTATTTGCTAATGTAAAATCATTATACAAACCTCAGGGTCTCTTTCACTCAGCTGGTGGTAGAATCTGTTTTCAGAAATTAAGATAAATAATCAGGCACATTCTATCCAGGGATGGTGAAGAGGCAGAGACAGGCCCCAGGATCCTGAGTGAAGGAGCCCGCAGAGCAGAAGACGCTCCTAGCATGTGTCCCTTAATTGATCAACATATGCGCTTTGTTTTCCTCTTATCTTGTACTTGGACTTTACTTCTGAGTCCTGCTTCCTCATGTAGAGTCTTTTTACCAAGCTTAAAGGGAGGATTTCATGAGACTTTCACTGATTGACCTAGTTTTGTATTCTCGTGCGTTTGCCTTCCGTCATTCTGGAAGCCCCCTGATACTAGTTCCCGATAATAGTTCCCGAATGCTCACGGTGGGCATGGCTTCATGCCACGTGCTGGGTGAGACAGAAGCAAAGAAGATAGATCTTTTTGTTCCCCTTGGGCTTCTATCTCTAATCACCAACAATATTTTCCATATCACACCCCTACTTTCCTGTAAATTCTGGCTGCTAAGTTGCTGTCAGGTGTGAGATCTTAAGAACACTCTTTCAGTTCCTGGAAATTGCCTGCCCTATTTATACTCTATGTGCCATGTAGGCCTCTCTCACCAATCTGAACAAGGAGAAAGAAGTCTGACAACAATCCTTTCTTGCTCATCCCCTATCTCTACCTGCTCCTTCCCTGAGAAACAGACTCTCATCCATGGATCAGTTCAAATGCCACAGTGATTACAAGTAGAATACTACACAGGCAAAACCTAGAAACTCTGAAGCCTCAAAACTAGAAATGGGAATTTTTCACCTTGGATGCTAGGCACAGAACACTACGACATCTGTTGATTTTACTGAATAGAGTGAAATTCCAATGCATCCACACTGGAAATTCCTAAAGATACTGTGAACTTATTTGCAACACCCACACGATGAGATGACCCAAAATTTGCTTGGAATTAAGAAAAAATAATGTCAGGTCCATCAAACTCCAGGGGGAATATACAGGAGGCTGAAGCCATTCAGCCACTCTTATCACGATGAAGACTGCTGTCCAATTGTCTTAAACAACCTGTTGTGTTTCCACCAAATTCACCAAGGTATAGAATAGGAAATCTGAAGGTAGTAAGCAGTTCCGAATGAAACTAAATGTTTACAGGAAAAGCCTGGCTCTGTTTAAACGTTGGTTTTTGGTTTTTTTTTTTAACATATCCGTCAAAACCGCTACACTTTCCAGTAGTGCCACTTGAATCTCGTTCTGTCACGGCTCACTGTTATGTGTCACCACTGAATTATACACAACAATAACAAGACAGTTTACCTGTCCGGACTACACTGAACTAGAGCTGGTGCCCAACACACCTGGTTTAAAAGTAATGATGGCAGACAGCTGAATGGTGATCTCCATGGTGGACTGAGCTGTACCCCCTCCTTCATTCATCTGCTGAGGCCCTAACCTCTGATGTGATGGTATTTGGAGATGGAACCTTTGGGAGATAACTGGGGTTAGAAGAGGTCATGAGGATAAGACCCTGGTTTGATGGGACTGGTGCTCTTAGAAGAAAAGACACCGGAGAGCTTGCTCCCCAGCCCCTTGCTCTCTTACACATATGAGGAGAAAAGGCCATGTGAGCCCAGGGGGAGAGGACAGCTGTCTACAAGCCAAAACGAGAGTCCTTATAAGAATCTGACCGATCTTGCTCCCTGATCTCAGACTTCCAGCATCCAGAGCCATGAGAAAAGAAATTTCTGTTAGTTATGTCACCCAGTCTGTGGCATTCCATCATGGCAGCCTGAGGTGGCTAATAGAACTCCCAAATCCATATCTCGTGAGCTTACCTATAAAACCATTAATTGTACTGTTAAGGTACTAGGTAATGAAATGTTAGCAGAAAGTTAGAAACGCACTTTCAGGTAATGCGGATTTATGGAAATACTGTCAGCTAGATCGATGTGATAGAGGAAAAAGTGATCAACCCTAGAATCACATGGAAAGTTTTTCAAAATACTGGTGACTAGGTCCTATATATTCTGATATAATTGGTGAGGGCAGGGGGACTTTTAAAAAGCTCCTCAGATGATTCCCCTGTTCTGTCATCATTGAGAAACACCAGTATGGAACAAGTATTTGAGGTAGAAAATTTCCAAGGAAAGGAGGCAATTCTGATGCGGAAGGCTAACAAGGTCAAAAATTTCAATCTGGCCACTCTGTCATCCATGGGACCCTACTAGTTACACACTCGTCTGTCCAGTATCCCCTGAGAGAAGACAGGTGGGAGAAACATTGGCCAGGAGACGCTGTTATGCTTACATGAAATTGTCACATTGACCTTTCCTACTCCTGGAATTACTTATATGTCAAGATGTATATGGGTACAACGCTAGCTAAACACAGAACAAGAGTATCTGAGAGTTTGATATACAACCAGCGCACCATACACGTCAGCACATGCATGCACGCATGCACACCTGTGTGCCCCCACACACTTACACGTGCATAAGGTACACAAAGTAACAGATAAGATACTCTGTTGTTTCACTGTAGAAAGGGAGTTTTTTTTTAAAGAATTTATTTATTGATTGATTGATTTGTTTGACAGAGAGAGAGATCACAAGTAGGCAGAGAGGCAGGCAGAGAGAGA
Organism: Procyon lotor; assembly: GCA_028646535.1. Taxonomy (NCBI): domain Eukaryota; kingdom Metazoa; phylum Chordata; class Mammalia; order Carnivora; family Procyonidae; genus Procyon; species Procyon lotor. The sequence goes on along the minus strand of CM053604.1, from coordinate 58,216,239 downwards.
AGGGGAAGCAGGCTCCCTGCCGAGCAGAGAGTCCGATGCGGGGCTCGATCCCAGGACCCTGAGATCACGACCTGAGCCAAAGGCAGAGGCTTTAACCCACTGAACCACCCAGGTGCCCCGAAAGAGAGTCTTTTGAGCAACATGAATTTGGTGAGTCCAAATAATAGACCCTTCAAATAGAAAGTAGCTACATTCCCAAATGGAGGAAAAATAAATCATGGATATTTGTCCATTTGTTATTTTTGATGAATATTTCCCATAAGTGTTTCTCATTTCATTATTGTTGTTGTTGTTGTTGTTGTTGTTATTTGCCACCTCACTCTCCTCCTCTGTACTTGGCCATCATTCCTTACCAGCCAGCTCCCCAGCTTTTCTTCCTCTGCTGGTTTTTAAGTGCCATTTTCCTGGAATCTATGCATACTCTCTGAGCTCAACTATCACTTTTCTATAATAACCACAAAGCACACCTCTTCACACCAGACCTTTCCACTGAATTTGTAGATGTTCTGTGCATAGTTTGAGCTCCATGAAACAAAGCTGGAGAACAACAACAGAAAACTTTGTGATAAAATTATTCCTTCTTTGGCATTTTCTCAATCATGGATGGCATCGCCATTCACACAAATTAACAAGAAACCCAGAAGTCAGCCTAAATTTTGCTTTTCCTGAGAGACCCTAAATCTAACAGTGGCTACTGATTCTCAGACTGAGCTGCCCACTGGAATCCCCTGGAAAGTTTTGAAAAATACTCATGACTGGATCCTATATATTCTGATGTAAAACCTTATGAGTTAATTCCCTCTTTAGCAGTCTCAGTTGACACGGCTCAAGTTCAAGTTCATATCACTCATCTCCATTAATGTAACATAATGTTAGCTGTAACATAATTGCAAGCCTGTCTTCCTATACCCAGTCCCCTGAACATACACATAGAGGTAGTAATCATTAGTAACAAATAAATATAAATGGCAAGTAAAATGCCTTGCTATTCAAATGCCTTGAATACTGTGTTTGAATGCAAAGGGAAAATGTATAAGCATAGGTAGATAAATATACATCACAAAGAAATATATACACGTATTTTCTAGAGTAGTTATTAGAGTTGTCATCATTTAGTTAGTTTGAGCTAGAAAGCATCGATTCACTTTATAAATAGCTAATATGTCTAAGTAAATTAAATTCTTATATTAAAGAATGAAAATAAAATCTGACTTTTTCCATTATAGTACCAAGATGCTTTCATTAGAGAGGAAAGTTTAGTGGAATTGAGGCATTTATAAGGTTTGAAGTACAATATTCACAAAAGTTTCCTTAAAGCAGTATTATATTAGTATAACTATTTTATACTAATATTTAACCGGCTACCTTGTATAAATATATGCATTCACTTCCAACAACAATAACAAAAAACTAAATCCTTAAGTTTCAGGTAGTAGATAAGTTCTGGAGGTTCAATGCAGAGCATACTGAATATAGTAAATAATGCAAAATATTTTATAAACTTCCAAGTCTCTAAGAGCCTAGATCTTAAAGTTCTCAGCACAAAAAAAGAAAATATAATTATGCAACCTGATGGAGGTATTGGCTAGCAGAATGGTGGTAATCATATTACAATAAATAAATGTACCAGACCAACACACTGTATACCTTAAACTTATACAATGTTATATGTCAATTTTATCTCCACAAAAATAAATAATTTTAAAAGAACATAAGTGTTGTTGGTTACTAATTAATCAACATGGCTATTAAAATGAGTTTAATATGTCCCCCCAACTCTGGTGATTTGAGACCTAAGTATCAATGTTATATACAAATTTACCTTAGAAGCAATATTCAAATGCCTATGATACAGTCATACTATAAATGATATTAATATTGTCTAAACTCTTAAGAATCAAGTCATAAAAATTTTTTTCCTATAGAAATTAAAGCTGAGGGGCACTTGGGTGGCTCAGAGCGTTATCTCTCTGCCTTAGGCTCAGGGCGTGATCTCAGGGTCTTGGGATCGAGCCCCACATAGGGATCCCTGCTCTGTGGGGATCCTACTTCTCCCTCTCCCTCTGTTGCCCCCAACTTGTGCTCGCTCTCAATCTCTGTGTCAAATAAGTAAATAAAATCTTAAAAAAAAAAAAAAAGAAATTAAAGCTGAAGTCAGGGGCGCCTGCGTGTCTCAGTGGGTAAAAGCCTCTGCCTTTGACTCAGGTCATGATCTCAGGGTCCTGGGATTGAGTCCCACATCGGGCTCTCTGCTCAGCAGGGAGCCTGTGTCCCCCCCCCCGCCTGCCTCTCTGCCTACTTGTGATCTCTCTCTGTCAAATAAATAAATAAAAATCTTTAAAAAAAAACAAACCTGAATTAAAAAAAAAAAAAAAGCTGAAGTCAATGA
>CM053604.1:58170057-58213350 GCA_028646535.1 Procyon lotor | reverse complement strand
TTTTGTGTAACTTTTATATTTACTGAAGTAAACCATCTAATATCACTATATCCTGCAAAAAAAACACACCCCAATGCGGCTGCTATACCACATAAGAATTTTGAGGTGAACAAACTGTAAGGTTTGTAATAAAAACAAAAAATAAAAGCCCATTTTAAATCACAGTACCTGAGCTGCAGTAAAATCCAATCTAATGCACACCAGTGCTCTTGGCATTGCCACATTCCAGAATATATCAAAAGATTTTTGGATTTTAGGTGCTTTTGACCAAAGATCAAAGAGTTCAGTTAATTAGAAAAAAATTTTGACCTTGCTCCCCTTTCTTACATGGAGTATAATAAGGTGCACAAAATTTCTAATTGAAGTAAAAAAAATTAAACACGGTGTTTTTGATCTTTTCAATAAATCAGAAGGAGATATATTTTCAATAAAGCCTCAATTACATCCTCAATTGACTATTCCTAAAGCCCACATGAAAATCAGCTGTTTACAGGAGAAAACAAATAAACTGGGATATGGTTTAACTCTTCACCAAAGCCCAGATCAGTTCAACTAGAAATGCTAAGTTTTCATCAAGTTTCAAAACCTTGGTCACATCTGATTGGGTTTGTTTGCATTCTGTTCTAGACAGTACTGATGGACTTTTAAAAAACAGATTTGTGACCCAGCCCGCGGGGAGCATGTTACAAATAAAGATAGCCCATGATTACCAGACCATGATTGCCATCCCATGGAGGTTTTATTTTCTTCTCTCAGCCAACCTTAAAAATGAGTGGCCAGCTAAAGCTGGAAGGTTATTTGAGGCAGGGAACTATGGTGTTGTGTCAACCTACATTGGAATGTAGATGTGTGGAGGCATTGGATCTACTCAGTGTGACCATTTGGAAACAAAGCTTCCTGGGAAAGAAAATATCATAATCTCTAAATGAGACAGACCAGGAGGTTTTAGTTGTTAACCCTGTGCACTGTCTGAGTTTACAGAGATTTCAAATATCTTCAGGAATCCACCACAACAGGAGTGTTACCTACTAAATAGGTCCTGAAGACTAGGGTTCAGTCAATATAACCCAAATGCCATTTATAGTTTGGTAAATAGATTATCAACAGAATGAACCACATCTTCTGGTTAGTAAAGCTACAATAAATATTTACTTCTTGGTTGGCAAACAAATTAGCTGCAAGCTGAACATTCCTGAAAGAGCAGTACTACAGTAAAGTTAAAGCCACCAGTAAGTCATTTGGCTTAATTACTTTCCCACATATGTTCTCAAGTTCCTTGCTGAGTAAATGCATCTCTCAAGAAGGCAAATGACCACCTAATAAATGTCACTGATCCTAGTCAAGTTTTCAATATGCATTTATGTTTAGGATTCTAAAAAACTGTGCAAAAATCTGGACAACTTTCAAATGTTCTATCGTGTCTACTAAGTCCACAGTAACCAGTTTACTCTGTGATAGGGAAATGGAACATGAGGAGGGAGATTTCTTATGGTTTCAAGGCTCTAATTGGCTATTTATTTATTTCTTTATTTGAGCCTTGGTTTTTCATAATGGATCCCGACAAAAAACAAATCTTCCTTACTACTTCTTTTTTAATATGAGGGAGTAATTGCAAATTAAAATGCAGGCAAGTCTCTGTGACATTAAAAAAAAAGACAAAAACACCTTTGATTGGTGTGCAACTCAGATTGGTAAATCATTTATTTTTCCATTTTTTTCTAATACATTTCTAGTGCCAAAAACACATTAGAAAGTATAACCTCCCTAGAAGTTCAGTAATTTGCCCTGTACCTGAGAGAAAATAAGGTGACTGCACTTAGCAAGTTAAAGTATGCATAAATAGTGAAAGGTTAACTTTGCCTTTAAGACTATAGGCCTTGGTTCCAACTGAGAAAGCATATTGTGAGTGCAAACAAAAGAGAAGCATAATAGCTACAGTATACCCCCTATATGCCAAGCATTGTGCTTGGCCTTTTCACATAAATTTCTTTTAGTTCTCACGGTAACACTGTGATGCAGATTTTATAATGTCTATTATACAGATGGGATAACCAGGGTTTGTAAGCACTGAGTACTTCACTGACATCTGGGAGTCACTTGTCCCTGGGCAAGGCACCAATATCATGCTCAGTGTTCTCAGTGACAGAATGGGACTATGCGTCTTCATGGCTACATTGCTTTAAGTAAATGGCAAGTTTCGTCGAAAGGTCCACCTAATCTTCGTGAGTATGATAGTAATTGCTAACAAGAACACATTTCATGGGAGGTAGAAACAACTTAATTTTATTCAGACCAAATATTACTTCGGCTTCTCTAACTAAATCACTCTGAAAACCATGAAGTCTCCCTTAACAATTCTTGCCCCATTCTTGACCTTTCCCTCCTCTTTCCCAATCGCAAAAGTAAAACTTGCTACCGGCTACTGTACTTCCACTCAGAATTCCTCTCTCTTGAGCCAATTGCTTGGAAGCTTTAATTTTTCTTGTTCCTAAAAATGCGATAGGCAATCCAGGAAAAAAAAAAAAAAAGAATTGCAGATGAAGAAAATTTAAGAAATGTATAACATTATATCACCCCCCACCCCCGAGAGATGCTTAATGTCACAATTACACCAGAATATTAAAAAAAAAAAAAAAAAAAGGTAGGAGCGCCCTAGTGGCTCAGTAGGTTAGATTATGACCTGAGCCAAAACCCATTAACCACTAGGTTAAGGGTCTGACTGTAGGTTTTGGCTCAGGTCATAATCTCAGGGTTGTGAGTTTGAGCCCCATGTGTTGGGCTCCACACTGGGCATGGAGCCTCCTTCAGATTCTCTCTCTCTCACCCTCTCTTTCTGCCCTGTTCATACATTCTCTCTCCAAAAATAAATAAATAAATAAATATTGACATACACTAGCATTTTCTAAACTTAAATGATCTGAAAGCATTTATTCCCTTTTAATTATGGAAAAATGATCTGAGGAACTCAGTTTCACAAATACTAATATTTTTTATTATACATATATGAAGGGCTCAAATCTGTTGACACAAAAGAGTGTTACATATCAGTAAGACTATAACATACACTTACTTGAATGTCAGCACCAAAACTGTCTCTAGGTGACTTGGTAGGAAGACAAATGTTTAAGTAACTCAATCATCATATTTTTGTACTGCAAACCATACTGTTGTGCAGCAAGTTTAGAGTCATGTAGGAATTATCTTTACACCTTGTTGGAGCAAATTTACTTTTCTTTCACAGGGATTAGCAACATCTTTACCCTGAGTTCTCCCAAGAAGCTAAACAACCAAAACAAAACAAAACAAAACAAAACAAACAAAAAAAGAAGCTAAGCAGGCTCAGTTAGGTCAGTATGCTTAGTCATTAGTTAATAATGAAGTTATAGATCAAGTATTGCCAAATATGGTGAGATGAAAAGAATAAGTGAGAAAACAAATAAACAGAACACAAAAAGAGTTGAAAGAAAGATAGATTGAATCTTGAGAATGATTGTATGCCATTCAGAATAGATTAATTCTGGAGAATTTACTCCAAAGTTTATGAATGAGGAAAATAACATATACCTCAACAAATATACCTATAGGACACAAAAGTTCTGCAGTCTTGGTATAATAAAAACTAATTTATAAGACAGCTTTTTCACCTGTTTTTATCTCATCAATGCATTGGATATCCAACATTCTCAATTTCCCTCTGTAAAACAGTTTATTGTTACTCCTAGCACTCTAACTTTTGTGACTAATTTCTTTCTTATATGCCTGCTCAATTTCTACTCCCATCAGCTTGGTAAGATGTGTTTGTTGCCAAATCCATTTGTGTAGGTTCTATTTGTTACAAATGCCATTAAAAAGTCATTCAGTCAAGAAACTTGCATAACTTGCTGTTTACACTAGCATTTCCTAAACTTATTTGATCTGAAAACATTTAGGACCTTCTAAAACCTATGGACAAATGGTCCAAGGAACCATTTCATAAGTATTATTTTGTGTATATACAATATTAAGTGTTCCAAATGTGGATGTGGTAACAAAGGGAGATTCTTCTATAAAAACTAGTTTAATGCTTTGCAATACAGAACTTAAATAAAATAAAATTACCATTAAATTAAATGTGGACAAAACAACAGTGAATGTTGGGTTTAAAAAATCATATCTTAAAAAAAAATCATATCTTAGGGGCGTCTGGGTGGCTCAGTCGTTAAGTGTCTGCCTTCGGCTCAGGTCATGATCCTGGAGTCCTGGGATCGAACCCCGCATCAGGCAACCTGCTCGGCAGGAAGCCTGCTTCTCCCACTACCATTCCCTCTGCTTGTGTTCCCTCTCTCGCTGTGTTTCTCTCTGTCAAATAAATAAAATCTTTAAAAAAAAATCATATCTTAGATGTCACTATTTGCAGATGATATGATACTACATCTAGAAAACCTAAAGATTCCACCAGAAACTATTAGAACTAGGGAAAAAAACACCCTATTAGACTGATAAATGAATTCAATAAAGTAGCAGGATACAAAATTAACATACAGGAATTTGTTGTGTTTCTATACACTAATAACAAATTAGTGAAAGAGAAATTAAGAAAATAATCCCATTTACAATTCCACCAAAAAGAATAAAATACCTAGGAATAAACTTACCTGAAGAAGTGAAAGGCAGTATACCTATACCTTGAAGATTGTAAGATACTGATGAAAGAAACTGAAGATGACACAAAAAAAAATGGAAAGATTTGCATACGCATGGATTAGAAGAATTAGCATTTATAGATTCAATGAAATCCCTATCTAGAACAGAATCCCTATCTTTTCACAGAACTCTTAGAACAAATAGTCTTTTAAAATTTGTATAGGGTCATAAAAATCCTTGAATAGCTAAAGCAATCTTGAGAAAGAACAAAGCTGGAAGTATCACAATCCTAGATTTCAAGATATACTGTAAAGCTATAGTAATTAAACAGTATGGTACTGGCACAAAATAGATTCACAGATCAATGGAATAGGATAGAGAGCTCAGAAATAAACCCACATGTATATGATCAATTACAACAAAGAAGGCAAGAATATGCAATGAGGAAAAGACAGTCTTTTTAATAAACAGTGTTAGGAAAATGGGACAGCTACATGCAAAAGAATGAAACTGGACCACTTTCTTATAACACACATAAAAATAAACTCAAAATGGATTAAAGACCTAAATGTAAGACCTAAAACCACAAAACTCCTAAAAAAAACAAAAAAACAAAACAAAAAACATAGGCAGTTATCTTTTAGACATCAGCCTTAGCAACATATTTACAGATTCATCATCTTAGGTAAGGGAAGCAAAACCAAAAATAAACTATAGGTACTACAACAAAATGAAAAACTTTCTCACAGCAAAGGAAACCATCAACAAACCAAAAAGGTGACCTACTGAATGGGAGAAGATATTTTCAAATGATATATGCAATAAGGGGTTAATATCCAAAACACATAAAAAAACTGATATGATTCAACACCAAAATACCAAACACTCCAATTTAAAAAATGGGCAGAGGACCTGAATAGACATTTTCCCAAAGAAGAGATACAAGTGGCCAACAGACACATGAAAAGATGCTCAACACTAATCATCAGAGATATGAACATCAAAACCACAATGAGATATTACCTCATGCCAGTCAGAATGGTTAGTATCAAAACAACAACAAATAACTAATATTGGTGAAGATAAGAAGAAAAGGAAACCTTCATGCACTGTTGGTGGGAAGATAAATTGGTGCCACCACTGTGGAAAACAGTATGTAGTTTCCTCAAAAATTAAAAATACAAATACCATATGATCCAGTAACCTCACTACTTGGCATTTACCCAAGGAAAATGAAAACACTAATTCAAAAAAGAATACGACTTATGCCCTTGCAGCATTATTTACAATAGCCAAGACATGGAAACAACCCATATGTCCACTAATACAATGGATGCATAGAATGTGGCATGCAGAGATACATAATGGAAAATTAGTCTGTATTAGTCAGTCCACTAATATAATGAATGCATAGAGATGTGGCATGCATAGATACATAATGGAATATTAGGCAGTCATAAAAAGGAACGAGATCTTTACTATTTGCGACAAAATGGTTGAACCTAGATGATATTATCCTCAGTGAAATAATTCAGAGAAAGACAAATATCACCTGATTTCACATAAACATGGAATCTAAAATACTAAACAAACAAACTTTTAAATATAGAGAACAAACTGGTGGCTGCCAGAGGGGCAGTGGGGGGATAGGCAAAATAGATAAGGAGGATTTGAAGATACAAACTTCTAGTTATAAAATAAATAAGTCATGGAGATATAAAGTACACCATAGCAAATATAGTCATTAATATTGTAATGTTGTATGGCGAGAAATGATTATACATAGACACCCCAAAAACACAGGTTGACAGATCTGATTTTAAAAACAAATCATAACAATCTAGGAGGTTTCTGAGCTTATGTTACTTTACAAATGTACTTTGTATAAATGAATCTGGAAATTACAAGTGATACATTATAGGCCCAACTCATGCAAAGAAAAGGAGAACACCAATCATTTGAATCCTACTCAAAGAAAAGAATGTATTTTCACATCATAATTAACAAATGCATTTATACTTATATGTTTTAAGTTGATTTTAAAAAGTCTATGTTATATGTGTATTATTTCATAGCTCCCTGCTTTAACCAAATTTTGAGATGGACTAATGACTTGAACATCTACAGCCCAAATGTGGAGAAGATGGCTGCAATTGACATTGTATAAATTTATTCTGTGAGTACCTGTCTTTTTTCTAGAGGAAGCTGTCCTTTTCTGCTATTGCAAGAGAAAAATCAACAGTGTGGAGTTCAAACATGAGTGGGATTTGGAAGATTGATTTTGTTCATTATAAAGACATCAGATCTAGAAAGTCAAGCCTCAGCATTTTTGGGCTCCAGGAGAAATCTCTTGACCTTGTGGAGCAAGGAACACTCTTCTGTACAAAGAATGGATAAGCATTAAAAAAGGCCTGCAAGATAAGGCAAATTTAAATTCCTCACATTACTTAGTTTTGCATGTAAATGCATGTTAATTGTGCTTGCTGCATACTCTATTCCTTCCCAAATTCAGTGGAAATGACTAGCCAATGCTGTTGAATGCATCCTGAATAGTTAAGAGAAGAAAAACTACTGATAAAAAGGAAGGTAAATTGTAAATATATTCATCGGCAGGTAGACATTGTCAATCAGTCATTATAGACCATTCTAGTAAGTTTTCTATTCAATAACTTTGATGATTACTCTAGTTTTGCTTTGGACAACAGGTTGACAGCATGAGCATTTTAATATACACATTCTTTTTGTTCTTATAATTTGTTATGGTAGTCGTTTTATTTTATTTATTTATTTTTTGCCCAATAAGCCTTAGCTTTTGGTTTTTTGTTTTTTTTTTTTTTAAAGATTTTATTTATTTGACAGAGAGAGACATAGCGAGAGAGGGAACACAAGCTGGAGGAGTGGCAGAGGGAGAAAGCAGGCTTCCTGCTGAGCAAGGAGCCTGATGCGGGGCTCGATCCCAGGACCCCGGGATCACGACCTGAGCTGAAGGCAGACGCCCAACAACTGAGCCACCCAGGTGCCCCTTAGCTTTTGTTTTTATCACTGTCTGATATCACTTATCACTTTCCCCACTTAAAACATCCCCTCTTCATTCCCTTCATATGCAGCCTCGACTCTAGTCCCTCTGTGAGGGTGTCCCCAAAGAATTTATAACCTGGATCTTGTTCCTTTGTCAGAAGTGCAGCCACTTGCCTTCTTTTCCAGTTCTAGTTCCAAGTGTGTCACATTTCTTTCTTTTTTTTTATTATTGATATATCATGTATTATTTGCCCCAGGGGTACAGATCTGTGAATCATCAGGCTTACACATTTCACAGCACGTGTATGGTAGCCATTTTAATGTTATAAAACTTAGTGGCTATTACTACATTAATATATTTATGATCTTAATTATTTTGTGACTATCTTTATTATCTGAGGTTCACCACATTTTTAAAATAACATCAATGGATATGGACTACTTTTAAATAGTAGTATATATTGCATGGGCAGATACCGAAGTCCAGGGATGTTTTGGGACTTTGAACAGCATTGAAAAGCTAGACTTTTAATTTACTGTTTGGTATAAATTTAATTTTACCCAGGAGTTGACCAGATGATATCTCAAAGTATGTTTTGTCTCCAGAACTTATTATTTTTGTCACATAATATTACTTTTGTCTTATTTCTTTATCACTGGATAGTATCTTAATAGCCCTTCACCTTAAAACAAAATTCTTCTTTTTCCTTGTTGATTCTGTTTCTGCATACTAGTAAAATAAAAAGTAAAGAAAAGAAATAGTGACCTCTGGAAGTATGTGAATAAAGCAAAGACAGGAACTTACAGTCCTACAGAATAGAGCCTGTAACATAGCCAAAGTCATTTACTGATTAACTGACCTTGTCCCAAATGTGAGCGAGTGTAAAAATCTATTTTGGTTACCAGTACAGTTTTGTTCTTATTTGCATTCTATAAATGGATTTCAAGCTATCTATCTAGTATAGAAATTTATTTTTTCCCTCCAAGGATTGTTTCTTCACCAAACTGGAGGTTCCCAAAATGAAGTAAAGAGTTTTACCTTTAAATACATGTACTGGTAAGCTTGTGCTTTAAAAAATTCCCAGAAAAATGATCTGATTAATTTTTTAATGCAGGATTCAATAGTTATACCCCCTAAGCCACTAAAAAAATGTATGTGCATATTAAGTTCTCAATAGTCTAATTGGAGCCACTTTTTTTTTTTAAGATTTTATTTTTTGAGGTGCCTGGATGGCTCAGTCATTAAGAGTCCACCTTCTACTCTGGTCATCAACCCCTGCCTCGTGTTTCCTGCTCAGAGGGAAGCCTGCTTCTCTCTCTCCCACTCCCCCTGCTTGTGTTCCCTCTCTCGCTGTGTCTCTGTCAAATAAATAAATAAAATCTTTTTTTTAAAGATTTTTTTAATCCTTAAAAAAAGATTTTATTTATTTATTTGAGAGAGAGAGAAAGCACAAGCAGGGGGGAAGGGCAGAAGGAGAGGGAGAAGCAGGTTCCCCGTTGAGGAGGGAGCCCCACACGGGGCTCAGGGCTCCATCCCAGGACTCTGGAATCATGACCCGGGCCCAAGGCAGATGCTTAACTGACTGAGCCACCCAGGGACCCCTTGGAGTAACTCTTTTACATCTTTCTGGATGTTTGTATTTTCTTAAGAGAAGTAGACAGCATTGTCCACCAACAAGATCCCAACTCTGCTAACTATTCAACTATCTGGGTTCGATGTGTTTTTGAGAGTCCATCAGTCTTTTATTCATGTTCACAGTCTGACATTCTTCTTTTTAAATGATTTACCAAATACATTTATAAATTTTACGTGTATCCTCAACTAACTCTACTCAGAATGGGCATCTCATCGGGGCAGCCTGAGGCAGTTATTTTATCAATGAAGAGCGAGCCATTATCTCGTTCTTTTATCAGCGAAGAGCGAGCCATGTGGATATAAACATATCTCTAAGAAGAGGGTATGTGCACCCACATTTAGTCATGGAGCTTCTCGTGGTCTGTGTAAAGGGCCAAGGAATAAAATACTGCTGTCAATTCAAGCAAATCACATTGAAATTTTATCAGATAGCCCCGTGCCCAGCAGTCATGTGCCACTGGGAAATTGCTAAAACTCCTTGAGTCTACCTTCTCCGTGTGTGAAATGGAGATGGTTCTTCTCTATTGACTGTTCTTTAGACAAGAGTCTAATAATTGGTTTAACAACAAAAACAAATACAAGCACAATAATAATGGTGAATAAGAAAGCATTTTGAGGGAGATAGCAGCAATTTCACATTTTTTGGACACAATTTTATTTAGAGACCTTTCCCCAAAATGACAACAAAATCCCCCCACACACACACCTTACCCCTAAACAGCAAACAAAAAAACCTACCCCCCTAACATGTGAGGGGCAAATTGCCATAGAGGAAATATGTTGTATGCCTGCTCCATTTTTACCCCTCTCCTCAATCCACAGTGAACACCACCATATACGAGACTTTCTTTTCCCTTCTTCAACGTTTCGTTTTCCTCATCACTTCACTGTCTTGTTCTGCCTACCAATTTGACTGCTCATCCAATTGAAATAAAAAGCAGGAAAATTGGAAAAACACAGGAAGAAGAATAAGTGATGAGAAAATATAAAGAATGAGGAAGATAAATGAGAAAGAACACAGGTAAGAATGGGGTGAGGAGGAAGATAAAGGAATAAGAAAGACGTGAGACAGTAAGATGGGAGCTACAGGGAGAGAGGAGCAGGGGAAACCTCCTGACTTTGGTGTTAATATTGGTGATAACGTTAGTTTGTATATAGGGACCCACAAAATGAAGGTCTCCCCAGAGGCCCATCCCACATCACAAATCTAAACCAAAGTCAGCCCGCAGGTACAGGAAACTCCTCACTGAAGGAAATCTGACACCAATCACAATTCTATAATTCAGCTTCAGCTAGCTTACCTTATCCTGGAAAACAGGACCTGCCAGCCTTATAAGAAAATCCCTGACTTAGCCAGTCATACCCTATTTTCCCTTTGTAGTTTCTACTGTTCTAGAACACTTGCTCTTAGCCCAGATCCCTCAGGAAGAATGCTCCACTGCTTGTGAGGCACTGTATTTCCCTAATCCATGGATTGTTTGCCTTGAATTAAAGACATCAATTTCATCACTAGACTGTTTGAGTTGTTTCACCCTTTTGAATTCAGCAATCACCCTTTTGAATTCCCTGTAAAATTTTTGTCTCCATTTGTTTAGTTATTTATACAGGGGTACGTTATCTGTTTTATATTATAAAATCAGTTACTTTTTTAAAATTAAGAATAATAATAATAATAATATATAATTCCTTACTGTTGGTTCATAGACAGATGACTGAACCTGATAATATCTTAGGTTCACATTTATACTATGATCAATCATTTACGTTGGTGAAGGATAGCTAGTATACCTATATAGTCCTTACATAAATTCCAAATAAAGCATAGATTTTAAAAAAATTACAAAAGGAAATGTATGTGTATGCAATATATAGAGTGACATTTCCTCATATTTGTTTTTGGAATTAATATTTGCTTGAAGTGTAGTCCTTTCCCCGAAAACCGATCAGTGTTCACACTAACATTCCGACTGGGAGCATGGAGGAGCAGGATTGATTGGAGGTGTCAGCTGATGTTCTTTCAAGAAAGATTTCATCCTTTGGGAAGAGAGACTGAGACAGCCAAGTCTGTCCCATGGGAATGGGTAACTGCTAAGGGAGAGGAAGGAATCAGGTGCTCTCCTCAGAGTATCCTCAATATGGTACATATGCAATGCCTAAGGTGGGAGGATTTTGATAAACACAGAATAAAATCTAAAACAGATTTTTAAACCAAATCTCATGAAAGGTTTTGAGGGTCCAAAGAAGTCCACTGGCCGGGACTCACAGGGTATATTCACTCCACCTCTGGGGCATGCTGGGTCACGAAAAGAACAGACTATCTTAGGCGGCAAGCCAGACTGATCTATATTTGAGTTGAGAAATGAGAAGACATTGCATTTCACCGACATTCAAAAGAGCTCCTTAAAGCGGAAGTGGACAGTGACAATTGCAACAGTGGGATCTGAGAGGACAACCGAAAAGCATAAAACATTGCTGGGCCTCTGAGTGTCAGAAAAAGGAAGTAGCAAAGGGGCAAGATGTCTTGGGACAGAGGAGCTGTAGCCTTATCTGTCCCCAGTAGACAATTAAATGAATGGAGGGCGTTTGCTATGTAAATGAAACTTCAAGAAGAGCAATCTGGCACCCCATTCCGGATACATTCTACCCATGAGCCACTTCTACAAAGAAATTCTCTGACTACACTGTTAGAGGAGAAGAGACTAGTCTTCCCAGAATGCAGTTGGAGGAGAGTGTTCAAAACAAAAGAAATATTGTTTTCTTGGGGGGAGATGGTCACAAGAGAAAGAGATGGAAGGTTCTTCAAGACTAAGGGGGAAAATTATTTTTAAAAGGACAATAATATGCAAGTAATTAAAAACTAGCAGTAAGAAAGGTAATATTAGCCTGACAATTAATTGCATAATGATGTCAGAAACCTAGTGTCAACAAAATAAACTGCAGCAAGTACTTCTGTTATGTTTGCATCACTTTGTTAAAATTTAGTAATTTGGTTTAAATATCCCACCGAATGTTCTATTTATTTAGCTTTACCCGATATCAAGAAGTATGTGCTTATTTAGGAGTAGGAGCTCTTTTGTTCTTGCAGAATTTTCGTTCCAATAAAATAATTATTCTTATGGATTTAGTCACAGAAGCCATTAACTTTACATCGAAATATTCTCTACCATGGAATTAAGGTAATTGATCACTACACACTGAGATCTACATGCAACCTCTGAAAGAGAGAAATGACCTATAAATCTTTCAGACAGGTTTTGGGAACTGGCATTAAATTTCCATATTATCAGGCAGGCAGCCTAGAAACAATAGCAAAATGCTAAGAAATAAGATGCAAATGGTCCAGCACTAAGCTTTTTGAGGCTGACTTGCTGATCATTAGTCTTCCATATGCCCCTTACGCAAAATTCCCATATAATACTCTTCATCTATACACTGTACCATTTGTATCGAGAATCATCTCTGATTTCGAAAATGGTACAGAGGCCAGCCTGGATAAATATGAAGGAATTAGAAACATGAATTCTGCCATAAAACACTGATTCAGAACATCCCACATTAGTAGTTGCCAAACACACACACACACACACACTCTCTCTTTCTCTCCCCTACAAAGAATTTTTCCCAGGAAAACAAACAAACAAAAAAGATAAAAAGCCCAGCTGCTCAGAGAGCTTGGGATGAATTCCATGGTCATTTACATGTGTCTTTCTGAGTGTCCTGCTGGCTGAAATCCAGGTGATATTCTTTGGGATAAATGCCTTTAACATGAGAAACGAGTCAGAGCATGAATAAATTTCCATGGGCTGTGCCAGTTCTGGTTCTAAATTTGCCAATGTAAAATTCTTCATGGCAAGCTAAGGATGCTGGCAACAATAAACGAGGAAATGATGTCCTATATTTTGATTCCTTTACCATTTCTCTGTTTTGTCTCCTGCCTGTAAATATTTTAATGAATAATGTGGGGTTTGGTCATCAGCTGTTCATTAAATCCCTAAGTGATTCGACTTTACCTAGAGTTGACACAGGAAGATGAGGAAAATTTCCACTGTCAATCATGCTGTCTGATGTGGGTGCATCTCAAAGACCAACAGAAGAATGCTGATCATGGTGGAAGAGAAAGAGAAGATGGTAAAGCATACACATTTTCCGTGAAAACGTTCCCCTCCTTTTCCTAGTTGTTTTTCCTCATCCTCTTTTTTTGGTACATCATCGTCCTCCATCTTCTGCATAAATAGTGACCTGTTCTTGTGTGAGCCTCTTTCTGATCTCACTTACTTCTCTGAACCTGGTTTTTAACTCTGTGACATTTCTTAATCTTCCACCTCCAGCTCTCATGTTGATGAAAGAGGTATCATATCAACTCCAAACAGAACATCCTCAAATAAGAATGATCGGTATCACCCCAAACTTGCATTTCCTCTCGCCTTTCTTATCTTGTTTGGAAATTACTTGAGTCCCATTGGATAACTCTTCAACCCCCCTGCTGAGGTCCCAGACCCTCTTTGGTTGCTTAAGTCTTATTAATCCTACCTCCAAAATCTCCCTCCAGTTCACACTTCTCGCCAAATGGAAGCACCCGGCACTAGTTGAGTCTGTCATTCTCTCTCACCTAGATGACGACAACTGTCTCTCCCGGGGCCCCTCCCTCTGGTAGTTTCCATCAGCAGTTCCCCGCCACACTGACCCCATGCAGTCTTTAGAACAGACATTTGTTAAGTGTGTGCTTACTGGTGCCTGCCTACTCAGTTACAGGGCTTTAGAAGTGAATGAAACAAAGTTCCTGCCCTAATGGATTTTACAAGCTAACGCCAACGATTTAATTTGATAATTCCTCTGATTAAAAACCTTTGATAGCAATCCATCATCAGAGAATAAGGTCCTCATGCTAGAGACATACAAAATCCTTAACAATCTGGCTTCAAACCCATTTCTAGTCCTCTTTTTGTTTGTTTGCTTTTAACCCCCTTTTTAATTTCATTTTATTTAATTTCACTTTTAATTTGAATGGAGGTGACACACAATGTTACATTAGTTCCAGTCCTCTTTTCAATCCTAATCTCACTCTTCCCGCCCTGTGGGTCCAGGAAGACCACTCTAGCTGCCATTGCCTGAATATGCCTTTATTAATATGTTTCCTCCTGTGTCTCTTTATTTACTTGTACAATTTGTTAAAGCTTTAAGATCCAGCTAGAAATTTTCACTTTCCGTTAAGTGGTCTCACCATCCTAGCTAGACTGAATCTCCGTCTTTGTGACCATGTTTGTTCACGCCTCTCGCACTGTCCAAATTCACTGAATATTTCTATTCTTTCCCACACAGCTGTCTCCCCTACCAGGCTGTGGGTTCCCTGAATGCAGGAAAAATGATGTAGTCAGCTTTGTATTTTGGGCCCCTACCAAAACTTCTGCCGTGATGAGAACTCAGTAAGGGTTTTGTTTAATGATAAAAATCAAAAATGAAAACAAAAGGGAAGAGGGGAAAAGGAAGAGAACAGTGACCAGAAAGTTAGGGGCAGGGAAGTCATCTGGGAGGAAGTACTGGTAATAAAATAGTTAACAACCTCTATTTTGCACTCAGTAAATGCTAAGGATTAGGTGTCATTGTTAACGGAATGGCTAAGAGGAAAGACACTGATTGTCCCCAACAGACCTGTCAACAGTCTAATGGTTCATTTGCTTAGGTAGGCTTTTCATAAGAGGGAAGCTTTGCTTTCCCACAACACTGACTCGTGATGAGGAAGAAACTAGACATACATCATTTACAAGAAAATGAAAACTGTAAGCCCCCCTTTCAGCTCAGGGATTTAGGAAAGAAAGAGGAAGAAGAAGAAAGAAGAGGCAATAAAAAATGAATGAAACGGCAATAAAAGTCTTAGAGGGTCAGTGCAAGATTCCACCGGGACGCAGGTGATTTATGTATGAACCAGGCATTCGAGGGGATTAAGAAATACTGTGCTGGGACCACTCTCGTTACTATAAGCTGTAAAGGATAGAAATATCAGGAGGCGCGGCTGAATTTATCAAACAGGTCATTTCACTTGCTGTGTAAACTTCAGGAGAATGAATGTGCAGGATTTTAACCAATCGGATACTTTGTGTTTTCTCTTGGCATTCCATCCATTTTGCTCGGTAAACACCAGCAGACAAGCCGCTAACTGGCCACTGAAAGAAGGCGTGCGGTTATCAAAGTTCTCTGACATTTCAACCAGGGAACCACCTTGTACACTATTATATGCATCTAAGCCTAGTAGACAGCAGAATGAAAGGTGTTTTATTTTCATTTTCATTTCCCATGAGGTCCTATATTTAAAAAGAAATAATGATCCCCGGTAAATTATTGAGACGTCTCCCGAAGTACATTATTTCATCTAGAAATAGGAACATTAATTATAATTTTGCTAATTAGGAAGGTTTAGAAATTTGTAGTTTATTTGCACTTAGCATAAACAAGTGACACTTTGAATAAATATGGTAATTCTGCCTCTCTCTCCATCTTGCAGTTTACTACCCAATGTAAATACTTTCTCTGTAGGAATGAGAATCGAAGATCCAGTTACAATATTACTCTATATCCAGACAGAGCTGACATTTTTTTTTTTTTTAAATTAAAAACTCTGGGATTTTTCTGGGTGAATTGTATAAGCTATCCATCCTCTTGAAACAATTGCCTAGTCAGAAGTTTAAAAGACAGAGACTTAATTTTTTTGACCGCTCAAACAATTGCTGCTCAAAGCAATTAACTCAATGCAATAAAAATACATCTGAAGCTATAAACATCACTAATAAATAATAAAAATAGAACTTCCTTAAATCCAGATTCACTGAAACACACCAAAAAAAAAAAAAAAATCAAATTAGGGCCTCAGAAGAAAAAGAGCACACACACACACAAGATTTATTTCATTATATGTAGGAGAATAATTTTTCAAAAAATATATCAATTTTTATTTTTTATTTTTTTTTAAAGATTTATTTTTTTACTTTAGGGGTGGGGGGCAGGGGAGATGGAAAGAGAGAATCTCTAGGAGACAACCTGCTGAGTGAGGAGCTCCATGTGGGGTTCTATCCAATGACCCTGAGATCACCACCTGAGCTGAAATCAAGAGTTGGAGTCTTGGGGAGCTTGGCTTGGCTCAGTCAGTTAAGCATCTACCTTTGGCTCAAGTCATGATCTCAGGGTCCTGGGAGGGAGCCCCACGTTGGGCTCTCTGCTCAATGGGAGGCTACTTCTCCCTCTGCTTCTCCCTGGCCTTTCCCTCTGCCTGCCATTCTGCCTGTTTGTGATCTCTCTCTCTTTGTCTTTATGTCAAATAAATAAATAAATCTTCAAAAAAAAAAAAAGTGTCAGAGGCTTAATGGACTGAACCACCCAGGTGCCCCATAAAAGCATCTATCAATTTTTAAATTAAGAAGAGGATAGATAGCTTCTTTAAAAATATGTGAAATTATAACCCATAGACCATCTTGTGCCCATATAAAGAAGAGGGGGTGAAAGGTAAGGGGAAGGAAGGTAGAGATTAGAAAGAGAAGCCATTGGTTTACATGAAGAAGGTTGGAAGGGGCAAGGAGCTTCCTCTGGGCCCAGGTAAAGCTGACTGTAGGAAAAGACTGTATCTCTCATAAAGCACCATTCGGTCAATATGCATTATGCAACCCAGGGAAAATTATAATTCATATATGACCCAAGATACTCTTGGGTTGTGAGAGAAAAGGTCAACAGCTTATATCTAATAAACCTTGCTAATGTCTCTCCAGTGGCCACCAATAAACTCCAGGTGTACAAAAGATAAACTGCCCATGAGCCACTCTTGTTTAAACATTATCCTACAACAAAACATGCATGAACTACTGTCTTCATATCCCTGTGCACATATGGGGCTATTTCAACTGTTTTATTTGTATCTCTTAGGAAAAAAAATGGATGCGGTCTAGCCTCAATATTTTGGCTTCTTTATGACATGCTTTCAATTTATAATGTATTTGCCTATTTGGAAGCAAAGACATTTTGCAATTAATACTTCCAAAGCTCTAGGAATATGTATCAATTTTAAAGTGCCATTCAGAAAATAAACCTCAAATTACTATTTATCATTCCTTTTCCCCAATCAGTTTGAGCAGCATAAACTCAAGATTCTATTTTAGCAATGACTTTAGAAAAGACACACAATCTCAGTCTGTGATGATAAGGCTTAATATTTGCAGGATCGCTTCTGGGGCACTGATTGTTCATCTCTCAAGTGCTCACCTTTACATGTCTAAAGAATGCTAATCTGGAGTCAGGATGATAACGAAAAAGAGAAATTTTATTTTCCTTACCCATGGAGCAGTTCACTGTGTGTATGAATCAGCTTAGCAATCCAAGCTATAATTTCTCTTTCATTTAGTAAAAATGTTTCATGATGGTTCTGTGAAACTTACTACATTATAATAAGTAGTTTTGTCAGAGACTGGGCATTGACAATCATTAAATTTTTGCTAAAAACGTTTGCTAAAGAGTATCTTCGGCCCTTAATCAATGAATTACTTCCAAGTTCAGCCACTGCTAAATTAAAAATAAATCTGAACCTAACCTTTTGAAGGTGTTTTGCAATAGTATAAGATGATTCAAAATTCTCTATGGCACTAGAATAGTGATGTTGTGACTCTGATTAATATTTATCTTTAATTTGTTGGACAAATACAACAATGAAATTGATTATGATTCCATTTCAAATTTCTCAAAGTGAGGAATTTCCATTCTAGATAGTACATCAATTATCCACCACTTTGCCCTCTTTAGGCAGAAAAGACAATCAATAAAATATCAACTGACATAATTACCCTAACTCTAGTTTCAGACAATTAAAGAGGCTGGATATTAAGAGAAATGATCCCTCTACTATCCATACCAATGCACCATTTTAGTTTTCCATGTGGTTTTACACATCAGAGATTATAAAAAATTTGGAAACAGGTGGAAGAGTCAAGAAAAACTACTGTTTCCCCAATGCATTCGACAATTTATGATAATAGTACTATGAATTTTTAACAACTATTTATATTTTCATTATTTTACAATTTAACCCATATAGCATATGATGTTTTTGTTATATTTCAAGATTTTATATTTTAGAAACACTGAATAACCTTCCAAAAAGATGATCTAGAAAATTCTAAAAATGTATTGTTGTATTCTCTGAGAAAGTTAGTAAAACCCCCAAACTGGCTAGGAGTTAAGTTATTTACAGGTTTCTATGGGAAAGATATTATAAATCAGAATTTGTAAAAAATGGTCCCTGAAGAGCATAATTAAAAAGGAGTATAAATAAAAACAACTATTTTTTAAAATCTATAAATAGACACCAAGTATTGAGAAGCAAATATAAGCTTACATTAGGCTGTCCATGTGGATTACAAAAGTAAAAGGCCAAGAGAGTTATATAGCACTTAAGTTAAAACGCTATATTCAAGACCACATACACAAACATTAAACTCTACAAAAGGAATCATAATGAATCTAATATGTACCACAAAGAACCCAAATCCTAAAATGTCTTCTTAAAATGTGTTGGCTAATAATGTACAAATCCGAATACTGAAGAAAGTCTATTTGCCTTAAATAAGAAAAGTACCCGCAAGCCTCACTTTTTTCCCTCTTTGCTTCTACATGGTAATTTTAGGCCAGCCTTGGGGTTTCTTTGTATTTCTCGACAGACATAAAGAATCCATGTAATTTTACAATTTTCAAGCCCATTTTCACCAGATTCAACTGTGTAGAAAGTAGCTCATTCTAGAGATTATATGTATCCACACATTTGTGAAAGCAGCCAGTAGTAAACTTAAATAACAAGACTCTAAAATAACAATTGTGGTTGTTACAACAATCTCTCTCTGAACTCAAAACTCCCAACTCTATCCCAAGATTTCTTTATCAAAGCTTCCAAATATTTCTAATGAGGAAAAAAATCAACAACTTTACCTTCCATATCTTCTAGAAGAAAGTAAAACACTGCTCAACTTGACAATTTCAAATTCGATCTTCCTTTATGATTGGTGTGTTTGTGGAGTGTGTTAGTCTCTAGACCTCCAGAGGAAAGCTAAGTCAGACTGAGGGTTTGCTGACTTGACACTCATCTCCTTTTATCAGCTAAGGGTGAGAGACTAGTGACCACACATAATACTTCTGTAACTCCCCCTTAACAAATGTTTAGAAAGCTTGTCTTGACAGAAACTGATTACTAGGATAAAAATCACACCCCCTTGTCCCCTCACAACAAAGGGCTCAACAATGAGAAGATTAAAAGACAGGCTTTGAAGTGGCTTACTGTCCCGGTGTCTTTAAAGTCAAAATAGGCACAACAGTTTTTTTCCCTCATTAACTTTTCAGCATCATTTTGTTTGAACGAATTGGAATCTTCTAAGATCAGATAGTGCTTAAAAGGGATTTGTTTGAGAAAGTTTGAGCAAAACACCTTTGAGGAAGAGGCTATAGGAAATAAATCAGAATTGCCAATTCACTAAGTAATGATTGGGGAGGCTGACACTGTTAATAAAATGAATACTCAAGTTTTCTGTTATTATCAATTATGACCTAACCTACACGTTCTCACTCAAGATTTAACCATTTCTTACTTTTTGAGGGAACAGATGCTATAAACAAAGCTTTCACATACTTGGTCTCAAAACAATCATAGGTGTTTTGAGTGAGCAAAGATTTTTGTTGTTTAAAGCTCTACTTTGTAAATAAAGAGATTAAGGCTTACAGAATCTTTTACTAAACATGTGAAAAACTAGAGATCAACATGGAATAACACTAAAATAAGAAGTTTTAGTATACTTAATAATCATATAAGACCAAAATGCAGGGAAAAACAAAGATTGTATGGCTTCCCAACTTGTGTTACATTTTCTTGACTTCTATTTTTGTGTTTGGGTGTTTCACTGTGTGGAAATATTATTGCTCTAGAAACTCTCACTATCCTTGCCTCACAGACCTAGTACTGTCTGGGTTTCTTCATTTCTCCTGGTCTAGCTAGTTTCTCAAGGCTTTGACATTGGGTCTCTTTACTCATATAATGATGTATTATTTTCCTTCCCCAATATAACATCCCAGCAAGTGTACCCTAGAATCTGCAGCAGCAAAACTAGATGACGCTGGCCCACGAATAAGCTCTGTTCTTTGTCTCTGGGTCTTTGCTCGTGGCATTCCCGCTAGTTGAAAATCTCTTCTATCGCAGCGTCATTTCAACCTTACTTGCATATTAGAATTACCAAATGGTAACCTACTCTAATGTATTTTATGAGCAATCCAGATGATCCAGTGGATTCCAATATTCAACCAAAGTTGAAAACCACAAAAACCTATCAAAATTCTCTCCATCTCTTCAAACTCTGTTCATAGACCCTTTCAGCCATCTGTGACCCTTCTCTGTCCTAAAGTTTCTCTTCTTCCAAATTTCCAATGATACCTACCAAATTATTTTTGCAGGCAGAGTTCTCCAAGCCCTCAAATTCAATGATCAGCTTAGGAAAGGACATGTGGCAGTCCCATTCACTGCTTCATCCTTAAATCTCTTTGTTTCCTAGAACAATTCCCGCTGATTTACTTGACCCAGGCCATTTAAACACTAGGCAGAGAGTGTTTAAATACCCTCAATGTCTTTCCTCACCAATTAGGGTTGGTCCAGCAGGGTCTTTCTCCCTCTACCAGATGATAACTCCAGCGCAGGGGATCATGGGCTGCACAGTCCTGAACTGTGTCTTGCATAACACGCTGGGCTCCAGTCTATTCTGGGCAAATCTTGCTTTGTTCCTGAATGACTCTCATTGGAGATTTTAGCTTGACTCCAGGACCTCATACCAGTTGCTGGGATTTGGATAATCAACTGATGATTGTATGCCATTTAACACTGGCATTGTCCTTCTACATTCTCTGTCGCTCCATTCTAGCCATCTATTAGGAACTCTCTACATTCCCTTGGAAAATCTTTGTAAAATGTTTCCTGAATCCCATGGCCAGACAGACATTACACTCTGATGGACTCACTGAGTGAATGAAGAAATCGATTTATTAATTACCACAATAGTGTAATGCACTATTTCTGAGAATGTATGCCTACATCACATTTAAAACATGATTATATTTTGCTAACTCCTTTCAATCCTTATTTAATTGTTCAGATTTTCTAGGATTAGATCTTTACATGATGCCTTACATTCATTTTTATCAAACTAGGACCTTGATTTTGAGTCATTAATTTTCATTCTTTTGTAGTTCCCATTTCAATTTAGTTCAAATTCATCTCTCTCTCTCTTTTTTTTTTTAAGATTTTTATTAATTGATTTGACAGAGAGAGACACAGTGAGAGAAGGAACACAAAGCAGGGAAAGTGGGAGAGGGAGAAGCAGGCTTCCTGCTAAGGAGGGAGCCCGATGTGGGGTTTGATCCCAGGATCCTGGGATCATGACCTAAGCTGACGACAGATGCTTAACTACTGAGCCACCCAGGCACCCTCAGGCATCTCTCTCTCTTATTTACCCTATCCAATGGTGACTTCAAGATCCAAGGAAATCTTCCAGAAGAATTTAGACCTTATTAGTAAGTGTGGACTGAGAACCACCATTTTAAAGTTTTATCAAATTTTTATATAACCTTAGAAAATTTGCAGACTAAATTATCATGTACATATTATTTAGATTATCACTTAAATACTACTCAGAAGACACAAGATATTTTGAAAGGCTTCAAGTCTTTACATAAAAGTAATTATATAATTCCTTTGCTTTGGGCCTAAAACTGAACTAAAACTGCCAAAATTAACCATCCTGAATTATATTTAAGGGGAAAGAAGTGAGCACTAAATTTTGCAATAATTTATTACAGGGCCTTAAAATTTGTAGCCTTGTTTTTTTTGGCCCAAGTTTACAATCTTTCATGTTTCCTAAGGCTGAAAATCACCAAAGTACTCATGATTGCTGACAATGTTTAGTGGAATCAAGACTTAACTCCTCACTCATGATTGACATCACTGTGTATTTTGGAGAGAGGTGGTCACTGTTGCAGAAGACCTCCACATTTGTGGGTTGTATGCTGACATTTCTCATCACCTAAGTCTGATTTTCACAGAATCAAAATGTTCAGCAAATTGGGTAAATAGGAGAGATTTCAATTTAGCACAATGTATTGTGCATGGTCACAGATGATTAAAAAGGAACTATCTTGGGGAGGTAGGTGGGGGGATGGGCAAAATAGGTGAAAAGGATTAAAAGTACAAACTTCCTATTATAAAATAAACAAGTCATGGAGATGAAAGGTACAGCATAGGGAATATAGTCAATAATATTGTAATAACGTTGCATGGTGACAGAGGTGATTACATCTATCATGATGAGCACTGAGTAATGTGTAGAATTGAATCACTATGTTGTACATCTGAAACTAATAAAACATTGTAGGTCAACTACATTTCCATCATAAAAATTGAAATAAAAAAAAGAAACTATCTTCAATGTAGTTCATCCTCGGTAAAAAATGTACTATTCCGGTGAATGTTATTGATAATGTGGTAGGCTATGCATATGTGGGGGGTAGGAAGTATATGGGAAATCTCTACCTTCATGACAGGTTTATTTTTATTTTTTTTAAGATTTTATTTATTTATTTGACAGAGAGAGAGAGATGACAAGTAGGCAGAGAGGCAGGCGGAGAGAGAAGGGGAAGCAGGTTCCGCGTCAGGCAGAGAGCCCAATGTAGGGCTCGATCCCAGGACCCTGAGATCATGACCTGAGCCGAAGGCAGAGGCTTTAATCCACTGGGCCACCCAGGTGCCCCAATGACAGCTTTACTATAAATATAAAACTGCTTTTAAGAAAGTATATGTATTTGACATGTAGAGAAAAAATAAAATAGAAAAAGGGAAAGAAGCTACGAGGAGTTGGTACATATAGTGAAAGGAGAAACGAGGCTTTGACAAAAACTTATAATATACTGTTCTATAGCGATCTTCCTGCCTGCCAAATGAGGGCTGCAGTAGAGTATTGAGTGCTATTGTATCATCTACACCACAGACCTAGAGCTTCTGTTGGAGACCTGGCATCCAGAGCTGCAGGGAAGCCTCAGGTACTCAGGACACTGAGAATTATGGTTGTGTTTTCCTCGGTAGTAATACATGCTTGGCATTTTGAAGGCACAGACACCACGGATTCTCATGGTTAGATCTGACCAACTTGACAATTCTTTGAAATCAGTATCTGTGAAACAATGTAGACTTGAGGAGATGAAGGAAAACTTGTTCCAGAGATTAACATAAATCATGTAAAATTCCCGGACAATTTGTTTTTCCTCTATTGCTTTTTACTTAAATGAATAAACAGCATGGTAGATTAACAATTGTAAAGTAAATGAAATTACGTACAAATCTGCTGCCTCAACAAATCATTTAATTTTATCTTTTTTTTTTTTTTTTTTGCTATTTTGGTTTCTATCCTTTGCACAAATACTATTCTATGTTATTTTTTCAATTGCTGTTGCAACTATAATATTTATATTTGAAAAATATATTCTTCTTATTTTTGATGGTTCATAGTTTCACAAGAAAGAAGACGTAGTTTAATATATGAAATGACACCAAGAATTTCAAGAAGATAAAAGCAAACCAAAAAAATTACTGTATTGGAAGTCTATATTTTATTTTTACTAAATAAAACTAGATGATAGTTTTCCTAATTTTATCTATAAAGTGACATATAAAGGTAGGTAACATGTTGGTCAGGAATAAATTGTATCTCATTATATGTAATGCAAAAAAAAAAAAAAAACCAACCCACAAAGAGTAATCTTCAGAATTAACATTATACAACTGAAATGCACATGGAATACAATACTGATTTTAATGTCTTGGAGAAAATGCATAGAACAAGATCATGATGTTGAAACTTCATGCAAAAAAAGCTTAATAAAATACTTCCCTCATTACTAGGCACAGTATGTTCCTATAAAATATATACAAGTGCAGTATTTATTAATGTTTCTTTTTCTCAAAGAAAAAGATAAAATTCCAATGCCCTTACTCAGCAGACTTCCTTTGTAATATTTCAACAAGCACTGAAACGTCTGGTACTGTATTTGGTTGAATTGCTCAGTGGAGATTGAGTGCTATGTCAATTTTTCATTCCACGTTCTTACACAGTTTCTTCAATGCTTTCACAAAGGTGACATCTTATATCATAAAGCTTGGCCAAAGGAGAAAAACTCAAGGTCGTGCAGAAAATGGCAATGTTATATTGGAGATAAGGGGGAAAACACTTAAAAATTGCTTTTATTAACCTCTTAAGGTATATAACTGGAGGAGCATCAAGAAAAGTAAGATGTTCTATAATAACAAAAACTTTGGAGTTTTCTAATGAAACAAATGAATTGTGCAAGATCAGAAATGACAAGGCTTGCATATTTTATTCAAAGATAAGATTAAAAAGCATCAATATAGACTCTTTTTCATGCAAATAGAGCTTCATGCCACTTAAATATTGACTGAAAACATATGAGTCTGGCTTGATTTTCATCTCTTAATGAACACTAATTACTATTTATTTATTTTTATTTTTTAAAGATTATTCATTTATCTTAGAGAGAGAGAGAGAGCAAGTGGACACATGTGCAGATGGGGAGAAGAGGGAGAGAATCCCCATCCAGACACCCTGCTGAGAGCAGAGCTCGATCCCAGGAACCATGAGATCATGACCTGAGCCCAAACCAAGAGTCGGGTGCTCAAGTGACTGAATCACCCAGGCGCGTCCAATTTATTAATAGGGATCTTAATGCAGAAATTTTCTCCTCAATTTTAAGAGATGATGGAACTAATAATAACTGATATTAATTACACCTTTAAAAAATTGACTATCTCTTCTATAGTATCCATAAATGTGGGCTCTACAATTGTTGTGGATGCTTTCTTAGAAGTAACTGCTCACAGCTTTCCTGAAATCTTTACCATGTAGTGTTCACGCCATTCTATGGCATACTGTGCTCACTTTTACCTCAAAAAGATATAATTTGGTCTTTCAAGAAAATCTCACAGCATCAAACACACACACACACACACACACACACACACACACATCTGTCTGTATATATGCATACTTGAAATTAAAGGGATAAAACTTTTCTTAGTTTTTGCAATCACTTGAAGTAACAGGCCTGCTAGATATAGGAATAATTCAGCTAGATAATAAGATGATATTTTTTCTTTCATTATGAAAGTATCTCATGTTCCATTTTAATTAGCCACAAAATATAAGGTTATTTCTTAACTATTTTAACATCAAATAAAGAGTTTAAAATTCTGAAGTATGTAGGCATGCTTGGGTGGCTCAGTCAGTTGAGCATTCAACTCTTGGTTTTGGCTCTGGTCATGATCTCAGGGTCACGGGATCAAGTTCCACATCAGGCTCTGCACTCAGCACAGAGTCTGCTTAAGAGTCTCTCCTTCTCCCTCTGCCCCACTCTCACTTGCATGCTCCTTCTCTAAAGGAATATATAAACTCTTCATAAAATAAAATTCTGAGTTATGTATTAAGTTAATATTTAATTACAGGAATTATCAATTCTTAAAACGGTATTTTCTATATACTATTTTGTTTTCAGTCATGGGCCAAACTTTTATGAACAAACATAAATACATTAAACCCCATGTTGTCTGGGGACATTTAATAAGTTTTCTTAAACAACTTGTGAAATACCTAATACAAAGTACCTAAATAAATGTTTTCCATAGTTTGCACCTATTCCATTTCATTGTATTTTAGATAGGATGTAATGTGCCATTATGTTCTTAAATTTTTATTTCAAAATGAATACCTATACTCATTACTCATTTTTACTTTTTCCCTACCACCCTGCATTAAATAATAAATATATAGCTGGAAGAAAACATACAAAACAACAACAAAAATCTACCTAAGGCTAAGAGACTACAAATATTTCAAACATTTTTTAATAAGCTACCATATTTTGTAACATAGTCATAAAAAAACAAAGGGACAGATGATGGAGAGTTATAGGGAGATAGAAATAATTGGAACAGGGAAAGAGCATCTGTAACTGAAGATTTACATAAAAACAGAATCTAATAACAGTGTAGTAGATGACAAAGTACACCAACCTCATAAACAGGTCACCTGAGTCTGCTACTTTTTTATAGATGAAAGGCAAGGTCCAGTAGAGAATGATAGAATCAGACTAACTGCAAACTGACAAAGAATTTCTCTTTGAACAAACTTTAGACAGGCTCCTCTGGACTCTTTTCAACTAGGTCCTACTTTTGAGCTTCTTTGTTCGCATCTGCATTGTCCAATCTTAGCAAGAATCCTGCTTAGTGAGTTTAGCCAGAATCTCCCACTTTTGATAACTGATGGGGTTCCCCATCCTCTTCTACCCCCTAGGTGATGTCTGATCACCTATTTGCCTTTATCAAGAATCCTATTAGGTTGGTGTAGCCCAAATTCTTGATGTTTCCTTTATTCTTGATATTTCCTTTACTCTTGATGTTTCCTCTTAGTTAATTTTTACTTTACTCTTGATGTTTCCTCTTAGTTAATTTTCTGTCCTCCAATCTCCCCCACCCCTGCACCTTCCTTGGCTCCACTCTTTGTTGTTATATTCACAGTTGAGCCCAGTCTCTCTCTCCTACTGCAAAACCCCACTGCAGTGATCTCTCTATCTATCAAGATAGTCTCCTTGACTAAAACCTGCCTTACTCTTCTTTAAGAGTATCACAAATAATGTTGTAACAAAAAACACACAGCTACTGTCCTAAGTAATACCAGAAGAAAGTCTATAAAGCATGTTTATTACGCAATGGTACAACCAGGGCACAGATGGGGAGGCCCTAGAGGATGGTTGAATACCACTGAAGCTATTTGGGCTTTATTTCATTCAAAATCGACAGTGAGAGGGGCTGAGCGTGAGAATCCATTGGGTTCTGGAAGAAAATACTACAACTTGATTTTATATTATTTTCACTGAAGAAAATGTTTGAAATGAGACTGACCCTGGCACTTTCACTTAGAGCATACATCAGCTGGTCAGTTTTGCTCACTGCAGATGGAGGCCCAAGGAAAAAGGAAGAGTTTCACAAGGCAAGGAATGGAGAACAGAGATCTTACAGCTGTATTTGAGCTTTGAGTTTATTGGATACGCTGTAGCCTATGGGCATATGTTTCAGTGAAGTAATGTATTAGAGTAAAGTAAATGTAAATGTAAAGTAATGTATTAGTTTGGATGTTAAGAAACTAATCCTCACATGGAAATGGACAGCTGACTTTAAAAGATTCTTCTTTCCAAGAGACCAAGGATTAAAGACCATGCTAATTCAAGCACAAGCCAATCCCATCAGGGAAATGAGAAGATGAAACAATCTAGTAAGTCTGACGAGGAGTAGCAAAAAAACTGTGAAAATGTTGCAAGATTATTTATGACATATAGGTGTACCTGCTATTTTGGCTGATAGAACTTGCCCTGGGTGTATATTGATTATACAGCATGTATATTCTACCTTTGTGAGGTGACTTACTCCATGATAATGGTCACCAAAATATTCACTTTCATAAAGTGTTAAAGATTATGAAAAGTAATGCCACATATTAAATATATCTCTTTCGTTTAAATTATAATTTTTGTATTTATTCACATAGTTATTATTTTAAACATGCAATCTCTTCTACTAAATGTTTCTTTGATGTGAACTTCCTCATATGTGATTGTTAAATAGAGGAATGATAACACTAGGACATAACAGTTGTTTTGGTTCATACATGACTTTTCCCCAGAATGTTAGTGTTTTGAAGGAATCAGTGACAGGCTTTCTCACAATTAAAAAGAAAGCCTTGGAGGCATTTGAAATCCTTAAGAATGGAGCTAAAAATCGATAAAAGTACCTTCCTCTAGCAGTGGCTTGCATAGGAATTTTAAGAACTGTTCAGTTTTCATTAGTTAAGCTTCAAGAGCAGTTGCAGAAACTGAATAAGAGGAGCACTTGGGTGGCTCAGTTGGTTAAGGGGCTGCCTTTGGCTCAGGTCATGATCCTGGGGTCCCAAGATCAAATCCTGCATTGGACCCCCTGCTCAGCAGGGTCTGAGCAGGTCTCCCTTTGACCCTTCTCCCTCTCACGCTCTCTCTCATTCTCTCAAATAAATAAAATCTTTAAAAAAAGAAAAAAAAGAAACTGTATAAGACATGTCCCCCTCACTTAAAAAAGTGCATCACTGAGAAAGCCTATGCCTAGGATAAGCTTTTTAATTTTGATGAAAATGGTCTCTATTAGAAGCAAGTACCCTTCCAGACATACATCTCCAAGGAGGAAGTATACACCCAGGATTCAAGGCCGCAAAGGACTGACTGACAGACAGTGATGTTAGGTGCCAAGACCGAGGGAGAGTTAATGGTGCTAATATTTGTATGAAGATTGTTATCATTCTCATTTGTGCTGTTTTAAATTTGCTTTAAGTTTGGAGTGATCTCTTCCTACTTCTATGAGAAAACTCAAGTGTTAATGTCTTCATTAAGCAATTTTGCAAGGCACAGAATTTTTCAGGACCTCATACAGAACAAAACAGAAGTGCCTCATTTAATCACCCAATCTTAAAAAAAAAAAAGTTTCTGCATGTTTTGTAATAAAATACGTTAATAAAAACACAAGCAAATAAATACATTTACATTGGACTGCATGGTCTACCTATTTACTTTTTTTTAATTGAGAGAGAGTACAAAGGCCACTGGTCCAATCTGTATTACTCTGTTTGGAAAGGAGTGAATCAAAGCAGATATCAGCTTCAGTGTGGAGAATGGGAGTGAGGAACTTCCAGAGAACAGGTCAGGGAACAGAAACACAAAATGGATATACTGAAAATAAAAATGCATGAAATGATGTCTCATGAAATGGATGCCTGCAAATAAAAGCAAGGCAGACCTCAGTCATGCCATGGATAAGAGTGGGATCACTCATTTGGAACTTTTTGAACATCTGGAGGCAATGTTTATCACATGGTACTCTCATTAATTTTTTTTCTGGTATGAGCTCCTGAGAGAGGGCATCATATCTTATTCAGCTTTGTAAACCCTCTGCACTTGGCCAAAGCTGATGCATAGTAGATGATTGCATGTATTTGTTGAATGAATAAAGTGACTTCTGAATAAAGACATGCTCACTTGGAAAGGAAACAGGATAAAATCAAGAAAAGAAAGAAGAGAATTAACATACATCAGGTGGTCATAGTGGGTCAGAAAGAGAGTCAGGTACTTTCTAAATTATTCTTATAGTTTTCAAATGAAGTACATATTCCCACTTACAAAGAGGAAGCCAAAACTCAGAAGTTAGTTTGTTTGCCCTAAATTGACACAGCTAGTAAGTAGTGGGGCAAGGGTTTGCAATATGATCTGATAAGGGAGTCCATACTCTGGGCTCCTTCATACGGCCAGCAATGAGCAGGATCTCTGTTAAGGGTAGCTATAATAATAAACCACAGCCTTTTCATGCATAATACTATTGCCAGCCACAGGGTTCTTTGAAGTCCAGAATGTCAGATATGTGAAGGCTAACTATGACTCCCCAATCAGGGAAGAAAAATTGGCCACTAATAATTTATCCTTTCTTTATACAGTAGTCCCCCCCAATCCACTGGGAATATGTTCTAAGACTCCCAGTGGCTGACTGAATGAGAGAATATTGAACCCTATATAGGCTATGTTTTCCCTATACATACATATCTATGATAAAGTTGAACTTATAAATTAGGCACAACAACAGATGAACAATAATTAGTAAAATAGAATATGATAACAATAGATTGTACTAAAAGTTCTGTGAATGTGGTTTTTCCTCCTCTTTCTCAAAATATCTTACCATACTGTGAAATAATAAAATGTCTACATGACGAGATAAAGTGAGATGAATGACATAGGCATTCTGATGTAGAGGTAGGCTCTTGACCTTCTGACCATACATCAGAAAGAGGATGGGCTTTCAGATCGCAGTAAACCTGTGGTGACTAAAACAGGGGAAAATAAACCGTGGATGAGAGGGGGGACTACTGAAGTTTATTTCCAATGGATTCATTTTAGTTGGTTTAAGATATGTTTTAAGACAGAGTGATTTCTATATTAATGTGTTGATTAATTCTGTCTCCCTGGTATAAAATGTAAGACTTAGGAAATTCAAGTGTATTTGAGAAACATGAAAAGTTTCCTAAGTTCAAGGTCACCAGTCTATAATCGAAACATAACCTAGTAGATTAAAACAAACGCGCGTTCAGCCTCTTTGAAGTATGTGAATTATGTGAGTGAATAATTCATGAATATTTTCACAGTTCTTCCTGTGGGTATATTGTCAATTTAGACTTAATATGTGGTACACACTAGACCTCAGTTAAATGTCTAGTTTAAAGAGCAAATAAACTTTGAAAAATATTGGCTATAGTCATGATTTTTTAATGAAAACAATTTCTTCTTTACTCTTATCTTAGCATAATAATGTTATCCAATAATTAGGAGTCTTCAAGAAAGTATACCCCACGGATAATATAATGTATCTTTGTTGGTGAAAGGAAGGGTCAATGTGCTATCACTGCTTTGTCCCTCAAGCAGAGGGGAATTAATTATGAAACAAATGGAGCTTAAGCTTTGAGGCCCTTCAATTGCATGGGCTACTTCCAAGGCCCTGGAGGGACTATATCCATGTGCTTACAATTCCTGAAATTAAGATATTTTAGCCACAATCTATTAAGTCCCCTCTTTTCCATTCCAATTTACCAACTCTCACACTTTCCCTTGGGTCAGCCAATGCTAGAGGGGCTGACAGCATTTTGGGAATCTGGAAAAGGAGAAGTTCTATTGGGGATATATTTAATTTAGGGCTAGTGGAATATATATGCATATATACATGTATATATATTTATATATTCACACATACGTACATGATTTAAAGAAAGGTTGAATTATCTTTTCATTATTTCTGTTGAAAGTGATATTACAAAATAGTTTTCAATTAAAGGGTGATCAAGAGTACTCAATTAAGGTAGGAAAGAAGTTGCATTGGGCATTTTATAGGTAATAATCAAGTTAGATTTCTGGATTTGTGATGCTTGTGGGCATCTGTCAGGTATCATGAACTTGTAATTTATTGTGAATTCTTTTTCATTCTAAAATGATAGTTGATTTCTTTTTTTTTAAACAATTTTTTTAAAAGATTTTATTTATTTATTTGACAGAGAGGAGAGAGATCACAGTAGGCAGAGAGGCAGGCAGAGAGAGAGGGGGAAGCAGGCTCGCTGCCAAGCAGAGAGCCCGATGCGGGGCTCGATCCCAGGACCCTGAGATCATGACCTAAGTTGAAGGCAGAGGCTTTAACCCACTGAGCCACCCAGGTGCCCCTGATAGTTGATTTCTTATTCATAATTTTGTATTCTTTTTCCTAAACACTTAGAAGGTATAAGCCATAGGCTCCTCAAAACTTGGAACTCACCTACCCCTAGAGAGTAACCAGAAACATTTGTAGAAGTTAAAAACCTAAGTCTGTGTAATAGATTAATCCACAATCCCTAGAGCAGATGAGAAAATCAGTGCCTTTTCTCTCAACCAGGAATTATTGAAGAGATTTTTATTGGAAGGAAAGAATAAATGGGAATAGCAAGTCTAATCTCATATTTACTTGATAATTTCTCCTCTTATTTCAACATTACCTTGGGCAGCAGACAGAAGTACAATTGTGCCATTGAGTAGGTACTATTCAGTACCAGGAAACTGGAAGTAAGCTCAGGAAACAGTAAACAATAAAACAGAGTATATACTATCACCTTTAAAACAAAGGAAGTATATTATTATTCCTTGCCTCACCCGATCTCCCCTCCTGGATACGTCTGAAAAATATTTTCTCTGTGCACATTCAATTTCAAATGAAAGGAACACGGTACACTCATTAAATATTTAAATATTATCATACAATAGAAGTGGGTTTTAAATGTACTCAGAGCACTACCTAAGACCTACAGACATTTATCATAGTGTGCAAAACACCTGCAATCTCTAACACTCCTAAATAGGTGAGTTCATGGATAAGAAGAGTCTATACCAATTAGTAGAATTTAATTTTGAAAAACTTAACTCCTAAGTGGTGAGGCAATATGGACAATAAACTGCCATACACAGGCAGACACCAATGACAGCTTCAACAGATGGGCGATGAAAAGCCAGCAAAGAATACTGGGCTTCCATTTCTTCCCAGAAAGCAACATAAACAATTAAAGTCAGTCCGCTTTATAGTCATACCAAAGAAAACAAGTTCTACCACTTAAATTTCATCTTTGAAAGAAAATCTAGGCATACACACATAGAGAGCTTTAATGATAAAGGCAGGAAGTAGTTTCGTATTTCTTTTTTTTTTTAAGATTTTATTTATTTATTTGACAGGGGGAGAGAGATCACAAGCAGGCAGAGAGGCAGGCAGAGGGAGAGGGGGAAGCAGTCTCCCCGCTGAGCAGAGAGCCCCATGTGGGGCTCGATCCCAGGACTCTGAGATCATGACCTGAGCTGAAGGCAGAGGCTTGAACCTACTGAGCCACCCAGGCGCCCCAGTAGTTTCGTGTTTCTAAAACACAACTGGTTGACGACATTTAAGGAAAACCTAAATTATCCATAGTAAATGGTAACAGAAATAATAACAGCATTTTTATTGCTCTCTTGTAATCCTGACATAACTGCTAATGATAATAATAAGAGCTAACACTTATTAAGTACTTTCTGTGTGTCGGGGACTTTTAAAAGAGCTCTACATGTATCCGTTCAACTCACACAAAATCTTAGGTGGCTACTATTGTTATCATCCCCATTTTTCAGGTGATGAAATTAAGGCACAGATACGCGGAGACACTAGTCAAGGGCACAAAGGCATAGCACTGGCAGAGCTGAGATTCAAATCCAGGCAATGTGCGTGCGCAGCCCAAGCTCTTCACTTTTATGCCATGTGAATCATGCACAGACCGCTGGGTCTGTTCTAAAGAATTCTCCCATCCAAGTATTAACCAGGCCAGACCCTACTTAGCTTCCGAGATCAGACGCTATTGGGCGGGTTCAGGGTGGTATGGCCATAGACCTGTTCTAAAGAATTCTGATTTTAAATATTCTGTCCCTCATCCTCAATAAAATATTCCTTTAATAAAATGTTCCTCTGATGCATGCCTCAACGGCAGCTTCAGGAAACAGCATTCTCACAAATCCAAAATAATCGGCTCTTTTATCACGATGCTTCTGCTAATTTATAAAAGAAAAGCAGAAACGATCATGGAAGTTCGTGGGAAAATCAAAGCTTGTCCTTTTCTTCCAACCAGTGCGAAAAATGTGCTCCCTTCTTAAGTTCAGGAAATAGCTATGAAACTGGTGAGCTGGAAGTTTCTCAGCTGCACATGGTGCTTTCTGGTTTTGTTTTTGTTTTCTCCCCAGAACAGGACTGTAGTAACTTAGAGGGTTAGATGATGATAGCAGACCCAGTCCAAGGCAGCCAGAAGCAGCACCGCCGAACAATACCTTGGAGTTAGAGCGAATGTCGGTGAAATGCCGGGAGTCCCCCACCAAGAATGACAGTCCTAGCTGTGGCATGACCTTGGAATGACAGGCGCTGAGGGCTGCATGTATCAACAACCATTCCCAACTCCCCTCCCCCCCCCAACCACCTCCACCACTACCACTTCCTTGCTGAGCTTTTCTAGAGACTGGAAAGGTAGGGCCTGGGAAGCCATGTACTAAAAAGAAGAAAAATTGGGCTGCTGTCCCTTTCCTCCCCTTTCCCTGCTCTGAGGCTGTCGCAGCGATTCTGTGTCCACGGGGAAAGTCAGGAGAATCTCAGAGACATCAGTCTCGACATTAAGGAGCACAGAAGCATCAGGAATAACCACCTACCTCTCAGTTTCTTGTTCGTCAGAAATACAAACCCTTATTATTTTCGGCATTGTGGTCAAACATTCTCTCATGTGCTGCCGACACAACGCTGATAGACCTTCTGGGAAAGAAAAGCTCTGTAGGCGCCAATTGGATTGGGAAAGGATCATCCATTGGAGTAGACAGTAGTCAATATCAAAAAAGGGCGTCTATCAGCCTAATTGTATTTAGGAAAAGTACACTGGTGACATTTGGAAGATAAATAAAAACGAGAAGCTGCGCTCTCTTTTAAAGTGATCAGATTATGATTGATTTCAAAAAAACTTTTAATTTTAGAATAAAGATTTATAGAAAAATTACTTAGCACAGAGTTCCCATATAACTACATCCTGTTTCCCTATTATTAATATCTTACATTAGTATTACGTTAATAAGATACATTCATTGTAATAAACCAATATTGATACATTATTAACTAAAGCTTATGCTTCATTCGGATTTCCTTATCCTAAAATCCAATGATTTTACCTCATTTTTTCCTATTCTGGGTCCTATCCAGGATACCACATTACATCTAGTCATCCTTTCTCCTTTGGCTTTTTTTGGCCATGACGGTTTCTCATACTTTCCTTATTTTTGATGACCTTGAGATTTGAGATGTATCGGCTAGGTATTTTGTAGAATGTCCCTCAATTAGGATTTCTCTGATGTTTGACTCTTGATTAGACTGGAATTATGGATTATGGGGAGAAAGACCATGGAGGTGAAGTACCTGTCTCATTATATCATATATATTATTAAGATGACTTATCACTATTAATGTTAATCTTCATAAGTTGATTGAGGTAGTAGTGTTTATCAGGCTTCTCCTCTCTAAATTTATTTTCTCTCTCTCTTTCTTTTTTTTTTTTCGTTTCCTCTGCTTCTGCACTCCTTGTAAGGAAGTTACTAATCTTGGCCAATATTTAAGCAAGTGGTGAGTTATGCTCCACCTCCTTGAGGGCAAAGTATCTACATAAATTATTTCGAATTCTTTGTCACAGATTTGTCATTTCTCCTCTAATTTATACAAGATATAAGTTCAATCATCTATTTATATCAGTAATAATTCTGATACTTATTTTATAGTTTGGGTTATAATCTAATACTATTTTATTTTGTTGCTCAAATTGTTTTAGCTTCATTTAGTGGGAGCTCTTTCAGTTGGCTGGTTTGTCCCTTTGATGTATCTCCATAATTGTGTTTTTGTTTTCATTTTAATAGCATTTCCTTACTTTCTGGCACTACAAAATGTTCTAGGCTCATTTTATATATTTCTTGCCCCACTCCCAGAATTAGCCATCTCTCCAAGGAGACCTAGTTCCATGTTGGAGAACAGTATTAGAAACCAAGATCTGAGTGCTCAGTATATGGCAGACTTTCTTTTTTTTAAATGTTTTTCTGGGGTGCCTGGGTGGCTCAGTGGGTTAAACCTCTGCTTTTGGCTCAGGTCATGATCTCAGGGTCCTGGGATCGAGCCCCGCATCGGGCTCTCTGCTCAGCCCTGCTTTTCCCCTCTCCCTGCCTGCCTCTCTGCTTATTTGTGATCTCTCTCTGTGCCAAATAAATAATTAAAATCTTTTAAAAAAATAAAAAATAATAAAAAATGTTTTTCAGAGTTTTTCATTAAGCCCTTAAAATTAAACATAATTTCTATTTCAGCTTTACAGAGCTCATATCCTTTGCCCATAACTTACTCCTTTTCTTTCTCTCTTAGTAAACATCCCAGTTTCACAATATCTCCAAATGGTCACTGTATCATTCTTTACTACAGTCAATGGGGGAAATGTAGATGCCCTACAGTTCACATTTTCCAATTACAAGGTTAACAAGATTAAAGCGTACTCACAACATAGAAACCAACCTCATCCTACCCATCTGAATGTTAATCATCACTTCTATGCTTACACCAGCCTGTACACTTCCAGGTTTGAATATGACCTTTGGGGAGGGGTCATCTTCTGCCGCTATATCATAATATCCATTACACATAGGAAACTTTTAAAGAATTAAATATAGAACTTTTAGATCACCTAGATCACTACTGCCTGATAATAATAGCACTGAGGATTGGGAGTTGAATATAAAAATAGGACTCTAAAAAAGAAAGGAAGCTGAAACTTCTAGGCACTGTTGTGTTTCCCTTTTTTTTCCTCTCAAAAAAAGCACAGAGTTATTTGTTGAGTAAGCTAAACAGTCTGTGCTATTTTGAGGAAAAGAGGATGCCCCATCAAACAAATAAAAATATATTTGAAAAAAAAAAAAGAAAATCATATGTTTATTATTGCTTATTCCCAGATCAACTACAGTTCTGTCACCAACTACAGTTCTGTCACCCATTCCTGGCTGACTGAAAAGCCAAATATTTTCAACATTAGCTATTTGGCTAATGAACACAAGTCTGATGTTCTCTTAATTCTGACTTGGGTTGTAAATTCAGTAGACCCCATGATAATGAAGTCCAAATTGCAGTGATATGTGCTAAAGATTGAGCACACAGCAGTGACATTTTACTAGAAAATAAAGCTCTTTGATCAGCATTAAGATTTTTTTTTAATGAAAATGACTGCTATGTGCCAGGTGCTTTACATAAACATAAACTATTTTATTTAATCCCCCCATTTAGTCCTCCTATATCAATTTAAATTCCACTTTAAAAATAAAAGTTAAGTGATTTGTCCAAACACCCATGAAGCATGCAGAAGAATGCAGATTTAAGGACATTTTTCTGACTAAAATTCACATAGAGATGAATCGCTTGTATCCAATTATATCAGGATCTGAGCAGGAAACAGTGTATGCAAACTAGGGTAGTTTGCACGGAGGGGGTTAATAAAAAGACTGTTCTCAGAGGCATAGGCAGGCAATAAGAAAACCACAAGGGCACAACCCCAGGCTGGACACTGTAGAGTTCTACCATTCCCTAGAATGCGGCCAGTCAGAGGCAACCTGTTCTTTCCCACAGTAAAGGAGTCAGAACAAGAGACCTTCTGCCCTGATTCTCCTTCAACCCTATGCCTTGGTTAGGTTCTCCAAGGGCCGACTCTAACCAAAAGGCTTAGAGAAAGGGAGGCATGGGTGTGGTCTTCTGGTAGATCTGCATGCTAGAGCAGAGACCAGGATGGGAGTGGTGGGCAGGTAGCAGGAGAGGCAAACAGAAAAGTTCATCAAATGCTGAAATTTCTCTACTTGTTTGAGCACAGAAACAACATGTAATTTGCATTCATTTAAATATGCTAATTTTTTATTATCTTGAAAATAAATTGAAAAGCAGTAGCAAAAACCTTTGAAGTGAATCTTTATAACCGTCTAAGAGCCAAAGGTGAGTTTATTCACGTGGGGGAAAAACATAGAAAAAAACAAAAACATTGACAAGTCAAAGCAATGCCCTGTAGGCATGAGGTCTCCTCTCCTCTCCCCTCCCCTCCTTTCCTTTCTCCTCTCCTCTCCCCTCCTCTCTTCCCTTCTCTCTTTTTCCTTTCCCTTCCTTTCCCATTCCCTCTCCCCTCCCTTTCTTTTTTTTTTTTTTAAAGTCAGGAGTTGGGCGCCTGGGTGACTCAGTCGTTAAGCATCTGCCTTCGGCTCAGGTCATGATCCCAGGGTCCTGGGATTGAGCCCCTCATCGGGCTCCTTGCTCGGCAGGAAGCCTGCTTCTCCCGCTACCATTCCCTCTGCTTGTGTTCCCTCTCTCACTGTGTTTCTTGCTGTCAAATAAATAAAATCTTTAAAAAAAAAAAAGTCAGGAGTCACTAGGCATACCTTCTTATTTGGTGAAACACTTCTGAATCATGAGTAGTTATTCCAGAAGATGTTCCTGAAGAACTGTGGTTCTGGGGGTCACTGACTGATTGAATGTCTGTAGACAAGTGATTTAACAGCATTGTGTCTCAGTTACTTTTTCTATCTCTACTATGGTATTTGACGCTTAATAGTGTTTATGTATTTTTTCATCAGATTCATTTGCCAGTGATCATCACAGAGTAAAGCAAACTGCAAAATACAGTTTTCCAGTAACTACATCCTTTTCTCTGCTCATTATGATTTTTTTTTTGTTTTTCTTTTCATTGTCTTGTTTTCTAATACAAATTGTCCAAAATCTTTAGAAATGTACAAGGTATAGGTCACCAATAAATACAAATAATAATGGTTTAAGGGCCTTTTTAAATTCAATAATCCAATAATCTTTTGAATGAATTAGAGATGTCTTCTACAAAAGAATCCAATTGGAAGTATTTTTTAATGCTAATAAATAATACCAATAATACTAATAAATCATCTTAATTGAAATGAATAATCACTTCTATTTGTATAGAATAGACTTATATTCAGCCAACTGAAATAGAATAGACACTTCAGACTAATTTCTAAAGTAAATTACACAATTAATTCTGAGAAACATAAATAAAATATAACATTTTCTCATCATAGTTTGTGATTTATTAAAAGTGAACAAATGATCGCACCTCACCTGCCAACTCAGGAAATCTTGGGATTTACTTTAGTCATGATAATTCTTAACTTAGAAAATCAAGATTTTGCTTAAAAAGCTTTTTATTCATAAATAAAAGCTTTCATAAAAAATGTCAAATAGCACTGCAAAGAGAAAAATGGGCATTCTGAAATTTATCCCAACAAGACAGCCAACAAGGAAAAACGTTCTCCAAGAGCAAGCAGCAAACTTCATCAAGTGATTTTTTTCCATCTACATCACAGGGAATCTGAAGTGCCTCCTAACGAGTGTTGGATGGGAATTGGGACCATTTGCTCCCAGGGCCACGACACCACATGAAGGAGGGAGATATCTGCACCATATGGAACTTATTCTCACGGAGTGACAGAGTTTATTCATTTCAAATGTATGTGCATTCTCAAGATGTTATTAGAAATTATATCTTTTGAAGACATTGTATTTAAAAACTTCAGCCAGAGCTCTGTTCTTCTCACACATAAAAAGAAAATTCAAAGAAGAAAATTGCAAATTTGCCCTAACTGGTTTACCTTTCTGTGTACTTCTTACTGCCCGTATTCATCACACACGAGCCTGCCTCAGTAGACGGACTACTGAAAGACCTCCTTCCTTCTGGTCCTACCCTTTACATTCCCTGCCCCCCTTGCCTGTGCTTCTATTTTGTGTCTGTTCCTCCAAGGAAATCTGATTTTCCTTCTTTTCTGAAAATTACCTGTCCATCTTGAGTTTGG
Organism: Procyon lotor; assembly: GCA_028646535.1. Classification (NCBI taxonomy): domain Eukaryota; kingdom Metazoa; phylum Chordata; class Mammalia; order Carnivora; family Procyonidae; genus Procyon; species Procyon lotor. The sequence goes on along the minus strand of CM053604.1, from coordinate 58,173,935 downwards.
CCTCCAGGTTTTTGCATAGATGTCTTTGCCAAACTAGAGGAGAATAATTATGTTTTTCTTATGACACACTGAATTTAAGATAAATCTGTACCAAATTTTACATGGCTAATTCAATTCTCCTACATGACTCTACTGTTTTCTTTGGCAGGGTGATATGAAAAGTCTGACTCAAAGTGCCCTGACACCATTCAGATTTTTATTCAAGTAGTAATAAGCTATTTCCTAACAATTGTACTCCCCCCCACCCCCACCCCCACAACCACACCGTATACACTTAATTTGACATTCAGGGTTCCTATTTTGTTAACATCAAGAAAATTTTAGGGGCACCTGGGTGGCTCAGTGGGTTAAAGTCTCTGCCTTTGGCTCAGGTCATGATCTCAGGGTCCTGGGATAGAGCCCCTGCATCGGGCTCTCTGCTCAGCAGGGAGCCTGCTTCCCCGCCCCACCCCCCCAGCCTGCCTCTCTGCCTACTTGTGATCTCTCTCCTCTCTGTCAAATAAATAAATAAAATCTTTAAAAAAAAATTTTTTTTTTAAATATATTGAAGTTCCGGTATATATAAGGGTACTTCTCTCAAATGTTATAAGGGAAGCAAATGTTATAAGAGAAACTCTACAACAGTGACCAATAATACCACTAAAGGATGGATAAAAATCTGTGCCTGAAGAATAATGTTCATTCATTTAACTAATAACTACTGAGCATCTACTGTTGCCAGGCACAGTGTTACTAAGGGCTTGAAAGACAGATAAGCAGGCAGACCTCATCCTTGACCTCATTGCACTTAATATTCCAATTTGATGACAGAAGATTAAAAATTTAAGAAAGGCTACACTATCAAGTAAATAAATAAATGTCCAAATAAGTTGAAATCGTCTTTATATAGAAAATAATAAGGTGGCAGTCTACATTGTTTTGGGTGGTAAATAAAGGCCTCTCTGACCTTCAAGCTGAGACCTGCAACAGAAGGAGCAGCCAGCCAAGAAAAACAGGCCTGTGGAGAGAAGAGGTAGCTCCAAGCATAAAGAGCCTAAATTTTAAAAAACCGATCGGTGAATCTAGGAATCACCAGAGGGCTAGTGTGGCTAGAATACAATAGGTCATGGGGAGAGGGGCCCAAGATGAAGTTAGGATTGGATCCTGTCATGCCGAGCCTACAGGCCATGGAAAGGAAGGCGGACCGTTCCAAGAAGGGGTGGGATAGGGTCTGATGTTTATTCGTTTATTTGTTTGTCTGTTTTAATGGCTGTGTTATGGGGAATCTATTTGAGTGGGACAGAGACATTTTAGGAGACTCCTGCAGGACTCCAAGTAATGGCAGCCCGTGCCATAGTGAGAGTGACAAATATAAAGAAAAGCTGAAAGATGTGAAATACATTTTGGAAGTAGAACTGGCCAGGACTATAAATGAATTGGATGTGAGAAGTGAGGGCAAATGGAACCCTGCCCAATACTAGATAGATGACGTTGCCACTTACCCAGCTAGGAAAGGTAGGGAAGGAGCTGATAATGGCAGAGGGGTGCACACAGAGCCGCGTGTGGGACAGTGTAAGATGGAGACGTGCCCTAAACCTGAGTTGGCTCTCTGAGTCTCTGTCTGAGGGAGAAGGCTGGGCGGGAATTCAGCAGGGGAGGTCAGCCCTGATGGGAGAGCTGAAGTTCCCACTGGATATGCGAGGGAGAGGACTTAGAGAATGAGAGCAGGGGCTGGGGGGGATACCACCCAAGTACTTAGAATTACGGGTTGATCTAGTTGTGAAACAACGCATGAAAGGCTTAGCACCAGCAGGGATTTCTTGTTGGATTATATTGAAAGAAAAAATGTTAGAGCAACCAGAGAGACCTTTTAAATTCCAGCTTATGATTTTTTTGTTTTGTTTGATTTTAGGGAACCATCAAGGGTAACCGAGTAGAGACATGGAGTAGGAGGTGTTGTGTGGGAGGAGTGTCTTATTAAAATCACTATGACTCTTCTTGTATGATTTTTGAGGCTGGGAAAACCTAGATCTGATGCGGGGATCTCTCGGGACATATTTCAGTAACTGTGTGAGTGGATGGTGAAGATGGCGGGCAGAGAAGCAGAAAGGAAGGGAAGGATAAAGCACCATAAAAAGAAAACATCAAAAATATCTGGTGCCTGAGACATGGGATTGGGGGGTGGGGTGGGAATAAGTGGAAATAATTCGGTAAATACCGCTGACTATCCTGGACACATTGGCAATGTGTCCAAGCAGCGCACACCACACGGGCCTTGCTTCATGCTCCGTTTCCTCCGGAATGGCAGACACTCATCTTCAAAGCAAGAAAGGTAGGCAACAGGACAAAACTCCCAATCACTGGCCAAAGGAGTTCCAGCATAGCAATACAGACTGATGAAGGAGAAGAGTGATATCTGCAACATCTGTCCTTTAAGCAAGGAAACAGGCACAATGAAATGTGTTCTAAAGCCCCACAGCATAGTGTTTCCTCTTTTCCTGTTCTACTTCATTATGGGGACATTCTTTACATGATGGGAAGGAGATGATCACTAGTATGTAAATATTGCAAAAGCACAAAATAAACGATGGGGAAAATATCGCCACTAGCAAGAGCTCGCTGAACGGCAGGTCAGGTTAGTGGTCATTTTTACGTTTAATTTTGGCAGTCTTATTCTTGTTAGGTTTTCAAAGGAGCATCTGGCCTTGGGCAATTCCTTCCCATTTTGTACTCTGGGTTCACCATCGACGAAAGGAAATCCTCTAATTTAGCGAAGTGGGAGAGGGAGGACCGTATTTGAGTGTGTGTTTGTGTGTGTACAGATGCCTGAGTATGCAGAATAATATATATTTTTATAAGAAACCGAGGACCTCTAAAGGGATAATGATGGATATTAAACACTGATAAAATGGGTCTGAGCAAAACAATATTAAACCCAATGCCTTCCTTCGAAAGCATTTTATTCAAAACATCAGTAAAGAAAGATTTGTTAATATTCATAAGCAACCTGCTCAGAACATATGAGTAGGAAGAGGGACTCTTGTGATTCATTTGAATAACAAATGAAAAGCTAAGATGGATGCCAGAAACTGCCTTCCGTAATGCCACTTTCATTCTACCGGTGACTGACAAATTATTTTGTATTGCACCTGGGGTACAATATTAAGTCCACTCCTAATCATTCATCACTTTATGGTTGTCCTGTCCTCAGGAACTTCAGTTATGTTTAATGCCTCTTTTTCTTTAGTAATTGGTACTTCATGCAAAGTGAAGTCATGTGTTCTAAGCCAGCCTTGGTTTTGGCAGAGGCACGTGCAGCAAGAGCCCCCAGTCCTTCCAGACTATTATGCTGGTGATTTGACCATAATGGGTCCTACAATAAATGGTTTAAGAGCTGTCCCGGACTAAAAGTGCTGACAGGTTCAATATTAAACCATAATGAAGAGATGTCACAAAAATATCATGTGTACTTAATATTTGGTCTTTGGTGAGACCGGCTCTGTAAATCGCTTTTCCTTCTTGGCATCTTCTGTGTTTTCTCTGGATCATATATCAGTGTGCCCTCATGGGCACCATATTTCAACAAGCCACCCTGCTTCCTCCCACCTCTCTACACACTTGCTACTTCTCTTCCCCATAAATAGCACCTTGACCTGTAATTCATCTTCCATGCCTCATTCATTCTATATCTAAGCTTCTTGGCCCTGTTTCTGCCATATTAAAATACTTCCCATGGCGAGCTCATGTTTAAAAAGAAAATCAATTGCTCCGATTCATTTGACATGAGCTTCTGGGTGTTTTTATAATTTATTGTTCACTCTCAGGTCAATACCTCTATGATACCATCATTAAATATTAAAGGCAGCTTAAGGACATTCTCCTTATAGAAAGTCCTGCCC
>CM053604.1:58145879-58169557 GCA_028646535.1 Procyon lotor | reverse complement strand
AGATTGCCTTAATTAATAAAATTTTTAAAAATTCTATGCAAATTTACCCATCAAAAATATTATCTGTTAAATCATTATTTTATAATTATTAGAGGAGTCAAACTTTTCATATGGTTAATTGATATTGCACCTCTTTTTAAATTAGCTGTGCATTTACTTTATTGTAGATTTCTTTAGCCTACTTTTTAATTTTAGATTAACCTTTTTCTTAGTCTATTAAAATTCATTAAGCTTTTCTTAATCTACCTTTTAATTTTTGCAGAAATTAATTATGTTAATTATTTACTTTATTTCAGAGAATCTGTATTATTTCTGGGAAAGAAAAACTTGTATCAAATGCAAATATACAGACGATCCCAATAAAATGCACATATGTTTTCAATTATATATAAACAAGGAAAATTGAATGATGTGACCTACTCAGTTAACTTAAATCACAAATACTTGAAATATTAACACTATCAAAGCATTGCTACCAACCCAAGCTAATATCTAAAAGATGTTTTAGATACCTTTTATCTAAAAGATTTTTAGATTTTCTGAATATTTTGAAATATTGTATCCTTTTTTCTGAAAGGATTTTCAAATCCTTTGATCTAAAGGATCAGATCCTTTTTTGGATCTGATTTTCTGAATTTTTTGAAATTCAGAATTTCAAATTTTCTGAAACATTGTATCCTTTAAAAATGTACACAAATCTAAAGTGGTATTAAAAAATAAAAACGAAGCTGCACAGGTATTTGTTTTTAAGCAGAATTGAACAATGGAGAGTGTATACTGACTTTAATATCATATTATATATTATATTATATTATATTATATTATATTATATTATATTATATACATATATACACATGTATATATGCATATATGGATTGAAGATGATTATGACACTCTTACTCCAGTGATAATTACATCTCAAGACTGCTTTTTAAAATTTCACCTTTTGAAAAATTTTTAGATCCATGAATAATTAAATGGAACATTAAGCCCTGTAAAGGATTAACAAAAAGAGTGAAACTTGATTCACCTGGTTAAAGGTCAATATTGAATTTATTTATCAGATCATAGATTTAGTAAGTTGTTTTTGAGGCCCTTCAATTGCAAGGTGCAGTACCAGCTCGTAGGCCTGAAGGGTTGTGAATTAGAACAGATGGCATCTCTAGTTGGAAATCACATATTTTTAGTAGAGTGTCTAGTTCGTATTTATATAAGTGTCTCCAGTTGTTTTAATCACATTCGTAGCAATGAGTCTGTATTTCCACCCAGACTGGTAGGTAAAGTTTTTTTCATCTTCCCCCTCAGTACACTGAGGAATCAAGATCCATATCCATGGGTGAAATTCACAGATGGGATTTCATATCTGTGATTGGCAGTCTAAATGAGTTTCAGGGTCTGACATACAGCCCCAGTGGCAGAGACAGAGAATCAAATGAAAAGTCAGGGGATAATGGCCAGTTGTGCTTATCATTCTCTTTCTTCCCTGCTTTCAGGCAGAAACACACTCCAGTGACTGTCACTCACTCATTACCGGGGCTGTCTCTGCCTGGGCTGGGAGTGACACAGCAGGATATTGCTGTCTGAATTGCTAAGTGTCCCTTAGGCAGAGACAATAATTAAAATATTCTGATTTCAAAATGGTAATTGTTTTGGTCTAGCATTGTAGTATAAGTGGATAAGAATACAGAATAAACTGTTAACACTGTGCCACACCAAATGAAGCCTGTCTTCTTTTTGTCATTTAGTTCTTTCTGCCACTTCTATGTAATGTGACCTTGCATCCATATTAATATGTGGAATGTTTACATACATGTACAGTAGATAATTTAATGTGCATTGTTATGTATCAGAGAAAGATAGCTTTGTAATATAAATCCATATATTTATATGCTATTGACTAATTGTTCCAAAGCACTTGCTAGACATAATATCTTAGAGGTCAAATTAAATATAATATCTTCGTTTTGCATTTGTAGCTGTGGGAGCAGTTAAATGAGGCTGAATTAATATTTGCAGAATTTCTCCTTTAGCCTAACATAGGGCTAGTATTTCCACTTTATTTCATTGAATTCTCACAAAAGTTTACTATATCGGTATTTTTTATATATAAAGCATAATTAAAAACACCGAGTCTCCAAAAGTTACGTAATTTCCCAGAAATCAAACAGCTAATACAAAGTAAAATTCAGATTTCAGCTGAGTTTTCTCTGACTCCTGACCCTATGCTTTTTCAGATATAAGTTGTTTAATGTGATGATGGACCAAGGATGGACCTACAGGTCTAAGAGGGCCATTGTTTCCCAAACAGTGAGGTGTTCTTTCTAGCATGAGAAGGCTAGCCTTGTTTATTCAAGACTTTTGTAAACATTAAGAAACCAATTTTTTTAAAGATTTCATTTATTTATTTGAGAGACTGAGGGAGTGAGAGAGAGCACAAGCAGGGGGAGGAGCAGAGGGAGAGGGAGAAGCAGGCTCCCCACTGAGCAGAGAGCCCAACAACACGGGGCTCAATCACAGGACCCTGGGATCATGACCTGAGCCAAAGGCAGATGCTTCCCTGACACCCAGGCGCCACCCAGGCCACCCAGGCGCCCCAAGAAACCAATTTGATGTGGTTCCTCGGCCCCTCCTACTAGTTGTTTAAAATAGTTCTACTTGTTCATCTGACTGGCTTAAAGTTACTTCACTTCTTTGACCTTTCACATGTTCTATAAATTTACATCAGTGGTAGAAGAGTTGTATTACTCAATTATTGTACAGAATTGTATAGAATTCCTAGGTCACAGATTCAAATGCTTATGGCTTTCACAGCTCCATGCAGATTAGGTTGGATGGGAAAGAATAGTGAATGGAGGGATGGCCTATGAAAGGGATTCATAAGGATGGCCTTATGAATGAGACCAGCAAGCTCCTCATGAAGGGGTCCAGATCCACTCAGAAGAAACAAACTAAAATGTCTCAGTCAAACATGACACTAGGGTACGAATTAATTCAACCCAAGCTTGCAAGTGTACAATACTTCGTGTTCACTTTGTGAACACTTAAATGTTCATACATATTTTGAGCACCTCAGAAGTTAGTTTTTTTGAACTATTAGTTTATTTGAACCATTCTGAATTATCAGAATCCAGTTAAATGTTCCATTTCCTTAATTATTCCTTCTGTGAACAACGTTCTAATTATTTTCAAAGAAATTAAAGCAGCATAGTTGCTGATACATGTCTTCAGAAATTCTTCTTTAGGGGCGCTCTGGGCGGCTCAGTCACTTAACTGTCTGATTCTTGATTTTGGCTCAGGTCAGGATCTCAGGGCCATGAGATCAAACTCTTCGTGGAGCTCCACACTTGGCGTGGAGTCTCTTGTTCCTCTCCCTCTGCTCCTCCCTTCACCCCGTCTCCCTCTCACTCTCTCTTAAATAAATAAATAGATAGATAGATAAATAGATAAATAAATAAATAAAATATTTTTAAGAATACCTCTTTAACCATAAAATAGGAAGTAAGGAAAACCATAACTTAAGACCTCTTTCAAGGTCATATATGGTTATGCCTGTTTTATAAATGAGAAATTTAAGTCATGAGGGAAATGTAAATAGGCTAAACCTTTCTAAGAAATTAAATCACATACATCTGAGGTCTAGCACTTCAAAGTTGATATTAGAGATTATAAAGGTTTAAAAGTATACGGGTTGTTCTTTGGAGGGGTGGCAAAATAAGAGAAACCATCCAGCTTTTGCATGATGGCAACTCTGGGGTTTCCTAAAGCTTACACTTTGGTGCGAGGGCCATGTAGGGGGCTGATTTGACCTTCGTAGCTGACCAGGCTGTACCTTCTTCTCTTTGTTTGCCCCCCTGAAGATGTGTTCTTGGAGAAGAGGCCTTCCTTCCATGATGGAACAATAGAGGAGGACCTCAGGTCAAAAGTTTTTCATGTGGTTCTTTTCCCTTTCCCAGAACTCCCCTTCTCATCCATGATGTCCTCCTGGTGGCCTCACTGTGTGTGCATTAAGCAGTACTCAGGCTGTTCAGCACGTGCTTCCAATGAATATCTGGACCCTATGGATTATTTCTCCATCTTTCATTTTGCTTTTCTATTTCTCCTTATTCAGCAGTGCAGTGTGAATAGGTTGGATTATAAGGTAATGCAGACCTCTGGGTCGTCGCTAGGACAAAAGGGCAGGCTTTGTTTGGGGAATTGCATTCTTTCTCCAGTTTTCCCCTGGAAACATAAGAGCCTTTCCTTTTTAAGCAGATTTTTTTCACTCTGCAACCATGGTAAATATTTCCAGTCGATTGGGTAGGCACAGTGTACATTTCAAGGACTCTGCAGCTGATGGGGAATCTTCAGCTGAGCACCCTCATGTGTTACTGTCTTCCAGGAGGCGATCGAGATCGGATGACAGCAAACCATGAGAGCTACCTCCTCATGGCGAGCACCCAGAATGATATGGAAGACTGGGTTAAGTCCATCCGCCGAGTCATATGGGGACCTTTCGGAGGAGGTGAGTATATATAGAACGTGGAAGAACAGAAGGGGAGGCCAAACCTGTTCATCCTTGGCCTCCCTGGTGATGTTCCTATGAGCTCCTATTTTTAAGCGGATGACTGTTAAAATAAGTAGTAAACTATTCCATGTTGTTGGACAAATATCTGAGTAACTCTCAGAAGTTTAATTTAAATCAAATATCATCAATAACCAGCTTTCTTCTATGAATATCTTGAATTATAAAAAAAGATGATACCTTTTTTTGTTTTCGATTTTTCCATTTCATTAACAATAAATAGTTATAGGAATGTACTATAAATGTAGATTAGTTAAGATTATGCAGATATGGGGCAAAAAAATTTTTGACTAGTATCTTTGGAAGGGAACTTTGTCCTGAGATGATCAGTGATATTGAAGAAGAATGGCAAAGCTCTAGATGAGAATCTGATGATTATTAGAATAAAAAAAATGCTTTGCCATCAGGCAAGTATTTGTGGATTTGATCAATTTTTAAAAATTTTACTTAATACAGTTCTGAGAATACACCATGCAAAGAATAAACTAAATGGTACTATAAATAGAACTAAAAGGAGGAAGAAAGGGTAAAAGACATGATCTTTGTCTATCAAGGATTATAAAATAAACAGATATGACATAAACAAACAAATTACATAAATCAAAAATTCAGTAAGTGGGGCCAAAAAGGACTAAAAAAAATTGTCTATAACCAACATGCATTTCCCAAAACATAAACCCTAATTATTTTATGTTCACGTAGTTAAAATAAATTATATGATGGGCGCCTGGGTGGCTCAGTGGGTTAAAGCCTCTGCCTTTGGCTCAGGTCATGCTCTCAGGGTCCTGGGATCGAGCCCCACATCTGGCTCTCTGCTCAGCAGGGAACCTGCTTCCCCCTCTCTCTCTCTGACTACCTCTCTGCCTACTTGTGATCTCTCTCTGTCAAATAAATAAATAAAATATTTAAAATAAATTAATTAAATAAATTATATTAAATCAAATTCATATTTAGCAAAGCAATTATAATTCCAGTATTTATTTTTATATTCTCTTTTGTGTATTCTCAGTACCCTGAATTGAGAAGTGAATTTTTCCCCCTTAACATCTTACTTAGGCTGACTCCTCACTTCATATTTTAGCATAACTTCAAAGGTATACTTTAAAAAGTTGGAAAGGTTTTGCCAGGTGAATGATGCAGGTTCATGTTTTCTAGCAGTGCCTTCTGTTGGGGAAGGGGGCAGTTACTCACCAGGATGACTGTTCATCCCAGTTTGCCTGGTAACGGTCTGGTTTACAACTGTTGTCCCAGGATAATCATTGATAGTGCTGCTTTTCACTTTCATGGTGTCCTAGTTTCTGTGACAACTTATATACAGTCACCCTATTCATATGCTAAAATGGCTAGTAAATGACTATGTAAAACATTTAAAAAGGCTTTTGGGCTGAGATGTCCCCCACATTAGCAAAGGATTGCTTAAGAGTATTATTGAGACACATACCCCCATGTTGGAGGTTTGCTGATAGCCTCCAGAACCAGGGATCTGTGGGGTGCCTGAACATGTTTCTTTTCAGAGTTCCTGTCATTTCTAAAGACTCTCTTTCCCCCTATTATCAAATTTGTAGGGTTTCTGAGTTAGAAGGATCCTTAATATCTGCCAGAGGAGGTATTTTTATTTGGGATTATTTCCATGAGGTGTGCCATTTTCTCCCTTTCCTCCTCTTCCATCTGTCCTTTTCTCAAGAAAAATGAATGCGATCCAATTAGCTTTATTTTATCAGTCGCCACAGAGGTCCTACCAGCTCGGGAGTCCCAGACGTTATCCCAGGGGGACTAGAAAAGAGCTATAGATAAGTCTTCAAATTTATGAGCTTGGCAGGGAGCTCTGGTACTTGATAGGTTCTATGTACAGTCGTCCCCCCTCATCTGCAGTTTCTCTTTCCACAGTTTTCAGTTACTGGCCATCAGCCATGGTCCAGAAGCAGATGATGCTCTATCTGATCTATCGTCAGAAGGTCAATAGTAACCTAATGCTAGGTCACAATGCCTATGTCATTTACTTCACTTCCTCTCATCACGTAGGCATTTTATCTTCTCACATCATCATGTGAGAAAGGTGAATACACTACAAGATATTTTGAGAGTGACCACATTCACATAACTTTTATTACAGTGTATTGTTATAATTGTTTTATTATTAGTCAGTATTGTTAATTTCTCACTGTGCTCAATTTATAGATTAAACTTTATCATAAGTATATATCTATAGGAAAAAAACATAGTCTATATAAGGTTTGGTATTATCCGCTGTTTCAAGCATCTACTGGGGGTCTTGGAACATATTTCCTGTGGATAATGAGGAACTACTGTACTTTATCCTGTGAAATGAGCTTCAGGGATTTTGTAAATGCTTGATTCAAATTTACTTGTAAAGAGATATATTTTAGCATAGAACACTTACCATGGAAACAATGCTCCAATAAAAAACTTTTCTGCCCTTTTTGTTTAATTGAAGAGTGTTGAGAGAATGCAAGGCAAGCTTTTAAAATACTCATTCAATTTGCAATAAGTCCTTTGTGATTCAGCTGAACATTAGAATTTTTTAAAGTAAATACAGAATATAGAACCAAACTGAATGTTGACATTTGTAGAAGATTACAACTGTCACCCATACTCTAGTGTTTCAAATGTTTGTATTAATACACCCCGTCTTGCCTTACTTACTCTGGTAGGAAACGTGAATGTTCTTTTAAGGAGAAATAGAAAACCATTAAAACCTTTTAACAGGAAAAAAAAAAAATACACCCCCACTCTGTTCATTGATTGTATTTTAAAGAAATATTATAAATTTGAGTTTCAAAGAAATGTATATATCTAAAAACCCTTTTATTTATCTTCTATATTAGGAGTGCATTTAACATTTCATTGAAAATATGTTTTCTGCTGATAAAGCATATTTTAAAACCACTGTTTCAGTTCAATCCCACATTTTGTGGATTAGGTCAAGACCCAGAGAGAGTGACTAACTTGTCAAATGTTAGTTACACTGTGAATAACAAAACTAGGAAGAAAACCCATCCTTCCGATTTGTGAACTCCTCCTGCTTTCTCGCACAGTAATGTGATCTATTACCTCTGCGGTGGGAACAAAAAAAAACCACAATTAACAAGCCCATGCCTTACTAGTAGTATATTCTTCAGTATATTAAAACAAAATTTAAAAAATTATGCTAATTAAAATAAATATGGCTTTTCAAGTCCTTCAAAAATACTTGAATTGATACTATCAAGAAAGTGAAAACACAGCCATCAGGTTGGGAAGCGGTATTTCCAGATCATATATCTAATAATGAACTTGTATCCAGAATTTATAATGAACTCTTACAACTCAATCATAAAGAGAAATTAAAAATTTGACTCATTTTTGACTCAGTTAAAAAATGAGCATTGAATCTGAATAAACCTTTCTCCAAAACATGCAAATGGCCAAAAAGCACTTGGAAAAATGCTCAGTCACTGCTATTAGTCATCTGGGAAATGCAAATAAAAGTCACAATGAGATACCACTTTATACCAACTAGGATAGCTAGAGTCAGAAAATCTAATAATAATAAGTATTGGTGAGAATGTGGAAAAATCAGAATGCTCCTACATTGCTAATGGGAATGCAAAATGGTGCACCTGCTTTGGGAAAGAGTCTGGCAGATCCTCAATCAATTAAACCCAGAGTTATCATAGACCAGCCTTTGCACTTTTAGGTAGATATAGCCCCAAGAGAAATGAAAACATATGTTCACACAGAAACTTGTAAGTGAATATTTATAGCAGCATTACTGCTAATAGCCCAAAAGTGGAAACGCCCAAATGTCCATCAAGGGACAAATGAGTCCATAGAATGTGGTATATCCATACCAGGGATTATTATGCAGCTGTAAAAAAGGAATGTGGTACTGATACATGCTACGATGTGAATAAACCGTGAAAACATGCTAAGTGGAAGAAGCCAGTCACAAAAGGCTACATAGCACATGATTCTGTTCATATGAAAGTACAGAACAGGGAAATCTATAGAAACAGGAAGTAGAGTAGTGATCATTTAGTGTTGGGATGGAATGTTGGAGAGGATGGGTGAGAGCCCAAGATACAGGATTTCTTTTTGAGATGATGAAAACATTCTAAAATTGACATGATGATGGTTGTATATATCTGTGAACTTGCTAAAAATCAACTTGTACAGTTGAAATGGGTGAATTCGATATGTGAATTATATCTCAAAAAAGCTGTTAAAAATTCCTCAATTGTCATAACTGCCTTTCATAAGAAATTACATTTTCTTGTCCCTATCTTAGTTATGGAACCCAAAACTCTGTTAATCCTAAATAAAGACCTCTTTGATTCCAGTCTCCTTCCCAACACTTAAATATTGTAATAGTCATTGATTAAATGATGTCTTCAAAGACATTTGGAGAGTGACATATCACTCTGATATATAATTTCTATATGCCTCCTTTGGATACATTTTAAATGTGTTTATTACAGAAAGGGCATTTTATTACCTATACTGCACTTTCACAGTCTGTGTTTTAAAAAAGTTAAAGTTTTTCATGAGACATCTGAAAATGACACTCCCCCTTTATCATTACAATAGTAAGACATTTGATGAAAAATAGGAGATACCGGAGGATCTTGCCAAGGTTTTCAGTCTTTCAAAAATGAAAAACTGTTATGTGAAAATCATAAAATGTAGGGCTTTGGAATTATAGGCTCTTTCTTTTTATTCAATAAAGCGAACTTACAACTGATAATCAGATCAGGAAATGGAACCAATAGAAATGGAAGTAGACACTTACTTAACAACCTAGCCTGATAACAAAATTCAGTATTGAGGGGCACCTGGGTGGCTCAGTAGGTTAAAGCCTCTGCCTTCGGCTCAGGTCATGATCTCAGGGTCCTGGGATCGAATCCTGCATCAGGCTCTCCACTCAGCAGAGGTCCTGCTTCCCTCTCTCTCTCTCTGCCTGCCTCTCTGCCTACTTGTGATCTCTCTCTGTCAAAATAAAATGTTTAAAAAAAAATTCAGTATTGAATCTAGAAACTTCAGCTTTGTGTTATCTGCTTAAAACTACTGTAAACAGTTGCTTCACCATTAATAATGCTGAGAGGCACATAGTTTCTGCTTAAAAGTCAATTCCAAAATTTAGGATGTCAAAGCATTTATTTAATTTTGGAAAAGTTTAGGGATTTTGTTTTGTTATTTTAAGGTTTTTTTTTACACTTTTTTTAAAAGATTTATTTGAGAGTGAGAGAGAGAGAAACACAAACATAGAAAGGGAATAGGGAGAGGAAGAGAGAAAATCTCCCCTAGAGCTCCCCACTGACCATGGCGTCCCATGTGGGTTTCAATCCCAGGACCCTGAGATCAAGACCTGAGCTGAAATCAAGAGTTGGACACTTAACCACCTGAGCCATCCAGTGTGAGCCAGTAGTGTGCCCCTACACTGTTTTTTTGTTTTGTCTCTTGGTTTTTTGTTTTGTTTTGTATTTGTTTTTGTTTTTGTTTTGAACAATTCTTTTCAATTGTTTTTGAGGCAACGTGTATGGAAATGCCAAGCCCACAGTCTGGGAAGAGTGTGAATCCACTGAGAGTTCGTTAGATCTGAGTGTTTTATGTTTTGCCTAACTCTACTAACAAAATCAGTTTCTCCCATCTTTTTGTCTCCTAACAAAAAAGTTGAGTCAGACGCATGGATGCAGTAAAAATACTGAATGTGAATAATCCTCGTGATGAATAACTGTCCTGTGGTCAAGCAAGGGTTAATTAAGCCCTACCGTGGTCTTGCCTCTGACATAGAGTTTGGATAACTAGTATTAGCCCCTAGACTTTCAGTTTGCTTGTTTGTGAAATAAGAAAATCCGACAAAACCCTTTTAACTGAGATTCATTCTAGTGCCAAAGTCCTGGGAAGAGCGTTCCCTCCAGGCCAGTGCTGGGTTAGTGAGGTATTCAGTTTGCTGAGGGGTCTCTCAGTCCAGCCTTGCCACTATCTTGTTTATACTGAGTTATACTTTGTGGTTCCTTATTTTCCTAGTGCTATGACGCTGAAGGCAAAAACAAGTTTGAACCGCAGGGCAGAAATCACTACTAAGGATTCCTTCGGTGACAAACTATTACCTATCTGGGCATGCTGGCCAGAGAAATGATGTTTCTAAAGGGAGTGAGTGCCTTTGCAGTAGTCCTTGCAGTTTTGTAATGCGCCTGTCAAATAGCTTGGAAGGAACGCAGAGACCTTGGGGGTCAGTTGGGGTTAAAGCACCAGCCCTCCAAATCTGCTCATGGAATCTGCTCATGGAACAGCCAGGTAGATGAATGATTAACTCAGTGAGTCAATTGTTCAGTGAGTGGGACTGAGGGTGCCTGTGGACACTGGTGGGGGGCAGGGAGCCTGGGGCGGAGAGGGTGCTTGCAAAAGCAGAGGAGAAAGTTGAAAAGCAGACTGGTTTTCAAACCATAACTGGAGAAATATATGTATGTATAAATATGCATAAACGCACACCCATGAGTTGAGTTTGTTTTTATGGTGGTTATACCTGTAGGTTCTTTGTTACCAGATGGAGAATATTTTTCTATTTCACAGACACACGCGTACAAGTCCGCGCACATGTGTTTTGGCGATATGCACGCTGAAATCAGCACTCACGAATAGTTTGAATCGCAAAAATCCCTGAAAAAGTCTTGCATTGGAAGAGAATAAATGCAGGCAGGAGGGGGGTTAAAAAACGCTTACCCCCTTGGAGTCGATTTGGTGCCCGTTGCTTTCTGGAGCGGCTGAGGCAGGGAGGTTTAAAGGCGCTGCACAGCCAAGGGCAGGGAAGTCGACAGAAAGTCAGAGGAGGAAGAGAGGGGGTCACACGCCCGTGGGGCATTCTCCCTCCTCCCCGCTTACTGTTGTGATTGCACCTGCCGCATGTGACCGGCGGGCACTGAAGGCAGCCGCAGCCCCGGCGCGGTGACGAGGCAGCTGCCGCCGTGCCAGCTCCCGCCCAGCCCTCATTGAGAAAAGGGGAGCCGGAGCAGCCGGAGCCAGAGGAGGGGGAGGAGAAGCTCCCCGCAGCGCTGCGTCTCCACGGATCCG
Organism: Procyon lotor; assembly: GCA_028646535.1. Taxonomy (NCBI): domain Eukaryota; kingdom Metazoa; phylum Chordata; class Mammalia; order Carnivora; family Procyonidae; genus Procyon; species Procyon lotor. The sequence continues at coordinate 58,157,925 of CM053604.1, read as the reverse complement.
AGGAGGCTCCTTGGAATGGGCACTCGGCTGTTCTGCCGTGGAGATTCCCTCGGGAGCCCCGGGAGTTTGAAGACAGAAGGGAAAAGGGAGAAGCCCGCAGAGAGCATCAAAGGCAGAGGGGTGCTATAAAAGGAACCGGGGAGTCCTTTGAAAAGAACCTGTCATGCACTGAAATGCTTTCTGGAGAAGGTGCCATTATTTGCTTCCCCTTTTGCTCAGATGAAAGGAGCCAGCAAGGACGGTCCTGAAGTATTCCTCAGGGGCCTTTTTGTCATTGTTCCTTCTTCCCCTTGCACACGACTGTTTGCTGACCTTTCCGAGGAATCTCAGTCCCCCAGTTCCAGCTGAGAAGACAGTTCTTAATAAAACAAACAAACAAACAAAAAATAAAACAACTCCTGCCGTTTCAATGGAGGGTGCAGCTCACTTGCTGCGGTTCTTTTTGCCGTGACAATCTGGCGTGTCTGCAGAAACTTCAAAACAAAACAAAACACCAAAACCTTAAACCATCTTGGATCAGGCAAGAGAAAAGGAAATTTTTTTGCCAAACAAGAAGTAAAGGAGAGGTTGTAACTTATCCCTGATCCAGGACCTGGATGATGAAAACCTTCAAGTTATAGGAATCAGCACTTCCACCCTAACAAATAGACATGAGAAGGAGTGGCAGTGGGGTATCGCGCAGAGGCAGGTCGTAAAAGAAGCCCGAGACTGGTTTGGAACTTCGGGCCTGTATGATGCCTGAAGACCGAACTACTGGGGGACGCCCCTCAGGTGCCTTAGCCTCAACTCCTTTCATTCCTAAAACTACATACAGAAGAATCAAACGGTGTTTTAGTTTTCGGAAAGGTAAGGTAGATGATCTGTTAATGTCCATTGAAAAAATAGACATATATTCACTGATGCTTTAAGGTCAGTGGATGTTCCGGTAAAATGGGAGTTTGAAAACCAAGAGATCAGAACGGTAGGAGAGTGATTGACGTGGGTCTCTGCTTGCCTGTATTTATTTTTCAAGGTACCTATGGATCTGTTTAGACTGCGAATGGGCCGGGTAGGCGGGGCTTAAAGAAGGGTGGTCCTACAGGGATCTCCTTGACTGACGGAAAGCCGGGTGAGCTGGCCTGGCCCTTCTGAGAGGTGGGGCCAAGGCGACCTTGGGCTGCTGCCAGACCCAAATCAAGCAGCCATGTTGTTCCTTCTGGAAATCAGCCCCTCTTAAATCCTTGTTCTCTGATCTGATCACATCCGTTTTGTTCTGGAGCCTGTGCTTGCCTCCCCTCCCCTGCTGAGAAAATTTGAATCGTTAGGTTAGCTGTAGTGACCCTTTTCAGGAGCCTTTGGACCATATTGACTAACACTGATTAGAAAGAGGAGTCACCTTGACTTTCTAAATATACCCAAAGATGGCATTGGCAGAGGCCAAAGATATGAACTATCAGGAACAAGGAGTGGGAAAACCTCACAATTTATGATCAATAAAAGAAGCTATGCATTTCAGAATTGAATCCTGCAGGGGGGAGTTAAAGGGTACAGCATAGGTAAAATACAATGCTTTTAGAAAATATTTATTATCAAAATATTTTTAAATGTTCTTTTGCTTTAAAATGGGGATAATTAAGTGGTGTGGTTATTTAATTTATTTATTAATTAAGTAAATAATTTAATATTAATTAATTTTAAGTTATAATTTTAATGTCATGCATAGTAAGCTGATAATTTAATCAAAAGCAGATATGACTAGCATCTAAGATTCTTTCTCCCTTTTTCCTTTGATCTGCCACCTATTAATTAACACTTTCTACTTACCAACAAAAAAGAGAAGAAAATAAAGTTAAGAAAAAAAACACGTGTATAAAGCAACATATAGTAGGAACTTTTTAAAACTAAACCTTGTCCCTTCTGAGTCCTTACCTTTGAGCAGTTGCGATCTGCCTATGATCATTATCCAATATTATTAGCAAGGAATTCAGGTGTTAATTTCTTTTCCTCTCTCATCCATAAAGGTAATTAAGTGAGAGATACATGCCTCAGCTTTTCTAGATCTCTAGAGATTTCGTGGTTACTGTTAAGATTGCGTCATTGACAGAGCAATTAGTAACAATAGAAACTGAAAAAAAAAAAAAAAGCGAGAGAGCCCTTGCTTAAAGACTTTCTTTTTCTGGCTCTTCCAGCCCTCAGCAACTAAAATGAGTTTATCCAAATGTGCAGAGAGGGTCTACTTTTCCAGGCCATTGCCCTCATTTGTAACATGAGATGTTCTGGGGACATTTCATGTAATCTGGAAGCACAGAGCAAGGTGTTTTTTGACCTTTTCCACCTTCTCTCTCCGAGAGTGGAGCATAACATACCAACAGCCATTCATTATGCCCTCTGATCTTTCTCCTTAAATACCAAAGACGGAAGGCAGTGCCCGCAGAGAGAATCCCCCTGGCAAATGACTACACAGGACTGGGGAACAGCTTCCACCTCTCATCTCCTGTGGGTTATTTTTAAACTATTGTCCTGTCCTGTGCAGTCTCAGTAATCCGAGGAATGTTCAGCATGCGGGTCAAGGATTAACAGATTTCTAATTTACAAAACTGTATTCTGGTTTCAGTCAGAACCATAAAGGAGAGGAGGAGCAGGAAGCATGGAGCTGTTTTAAGTTTCCTTCCCCTTTTGCCAGAGCGGGTGGCACACACCAGGCTCTCTCTCTCTCTCTCTCATTCCGGGCAGCCGACCACAGTTGTGCAGCGAGGCTCTGGGAGAGAGTGGCTTCTGTGTGCAAAGAGCTAATCACTCCAGCCCAGCCCGCAGTGGCCTGACTCACTGGGGTGTTTACATCTTTATTTAAGGTCCTGCACTGAAAAGAATGGACTTTTCTTTCAATCCCAGCTCCCCAAACCATGCTACCTTAAGAAGAGAGTGTTCTTTTGTGCTTTGTTTAATCTCCTGGGTACTCACGTAGTTCAAGAAGTGGACCCCTTACTGCTTTCCTGCATTAGTTCCTACATTTCTCAGTCAATCTGTTGGAGAGCATCAGCTTAGGCCTGTTGGAGAGCATCAGCTTAAGTCATTTCAATGAAAGCAAAAGGGAGAGTGCATGATTCACGGAAAAGCACCCAGAAGCAAAGAAGGTTGAGGAGTCCTCTTTTCCGGATCCACATTTAAAACATCCTTTTTCCCCATTGTCAAGGGTTGGCCAACAGAAGAGGAGACTTGCCGCTTTAGAAATGCCCTCAGAATGAAATGTGGAGTTGAGTTTAAGTCTCCCGAGGCCTGGTGGTCATGGAACCTGCAGGCTGGGCAGGTCCTAACTGACTTCTCAGGGTTGTTTTCTCTTCCAGATCATTTGGTCCTCAACTGTCCTTTTCCTCTCTCCATTTCTTCGTTTGGGTACTCATAGGGGTCACGGAAAATGTTTTCCCAGCGGTTTGAAAAATCTAGGGACTGAGAAACATTTCTTAGGCAGCAAGCTGGGGATAGCAGAGCTTTGGACTTGCATTCCGAAGATAGAACGAGTCCATAGTATTTTTACACTGTTGATATGTAATTCTTTTTACCTCTGTAAGACTAATATCTAATGAGGGAAGCATAGCCAACCTTTTGATTACCTGCAGGTTCATACTACCATGGTTCCTATGTTGGTGTTCATTTCTAGTCATAATAAGCTCGCTAGCTGATTTAAGGTTGTTATGCTCACAGGACACCCTGAGGTAAAATTTTAAACTCTAACTGTATCTCGTTTTGGGGTTTTTTGTTTTGTTGGGTTTGTTTGTTTGTTTCCTGACGTGCCCTCCTCTTAGAGATAAGCCATCATTAATTCTCTATAGCTTTTCCCCTACACTGTAACCGGTTAGTGTGCACTGTCGCTTCTTCCTTCTTTAGAGACTTGCAGCTCCATTTCAGTTTCTATCACTAGAACCCTAGTTCTCTGTGCCTTTATTGCTTCATGCACGCAACTTACTTTTTAAAAAAGATTTTATTTATTTATTTGTCAGAGAGAGAGAGAGGACAAGCAGAGGGAGCAGGAGAGGGAGAAGGAGGCTCCCCGTTGAGCAGAGAGCCCGATGTGGGGCTCGATCCAAGAACCCCGGGATCATGACCTGAGCTGAAGGCAGAGGCTTAACTGACAAAGTCACCCAGGCGCCCTGCACACAACTTATTTTAACCTAGAAAGAAGCTCTTCCAGACAGCATCCATCCTCACTTGTTTTCCCCCAGTGTTCTTCACAAATTCCTATGACACACAGACCATCCATTTGTAAAGCGTTGACCAGTTGATGTTCCTGAAAGGGTTTTCTCAAGCATCTCACAGCTCAAATATTTTTATGAGTCTCTGTTGCTCCTGGGAGGAAGTCTTAACAGTTTCATGTAATTATCAAGGCCTTTGAACCAAGTCCATCTATTGCCTGGAGAATAAACTCTCAGTTCCCCAGACTGTCCTACTCTTTCTCCCTAAACACAAGTCCTATGCCACCTCTTTGCTTTTTTTCACTATGCTATGGCACTCTTTCTGCTCTGTTCGTACTTTACACTTCCTTCTAGGCATTGGTGAATCTCATTTTTCATCAAGCCTTTTCATCACCCAAGCCTTCTGTATAGTCCTTCTGTTTCTTATGTGTTGCCACCTGGCTACCTTATCTTCATAGCCATTTTAAAGTACTTTATATACATTTGTGGTAAAAGATAGATTATAGCTAGCTAGCTAGCTAGATAGATAGATAGATAATAGATAGAAATTTATTTACTTCTTCCCAGAGTGAAGAATGGCAATAGGTCTATTCAATCAAGGATTCAAGGTTTATTGCAAACTGGTGAAGTATCTTTTCCTACTGGTCCATAGCCAGTAATGAGTTAAAATAGGTTACCTTTGTCATGGTTGTGACATGGTTGAATAAAACCAACATTTTCTTTAAAGTTTATTGCATGTTGTGTATGTTATAATCATTTATGGAAATAGATTTGCCCAACAGAATGCTACTATTCAGATCCATATAATTTTAAATGGTGCTATAAATGAGTAGCTCATTAATTCATAATATCAAAATTTCATGAAGCACCTACCAAGTGATAGGCAAGTGAATAGGCAAAAAAGTAGGTTGCCTTGAATCTGTGAGTTCACACACCCCTTGAGGATAAAGAGACATAAGCAATTACTCTGTGGTAAGCTCTACAACAAAGTGTATATGAAGACTGAGGAGCCCATGAACCAAAGACCAACCATGGGCTTATCTGGAAAGGCAGTGATTCATCTGAACTGTGTAAAATCAGATTTAATCATTTAGATAGAAATCAGATGTAGACATTTTCTCCTGTATTATCCTAAGAGTGGTCAGCACACCTATGAAAAAACATATGTCTGAATTGAACTAAAATAACCCAGTGGAAAAGGAAGACTTTAAGAGTTTTTTGGACTTGTGTTTGTATCCCAGATCTGCCAATTTCTAGATGGGTGACCTCAGATCACCTAGCATCTCTGAATCAGTTTGTAGAAGGGAGACCTCCTTGCAGAATACTTGGAGTGTTAAATAAGAAAATACATGCAAATTTCATGACTTGGTACCTAGACATAAATGGTATCGCTGGTCCGAGACTTGGGCTACTGTGCTGACTTTATTACACCTCTTAGTTCTGCCAAGGCTTTCTTTTTCTCCCTCCTTCTCCACTCTGACTACAAAAAGAATCAAGACCCTTCCAAACATTCACCGGTTTTTATAGGTTCGGAGCTCCTGGGATTAAAAGATTTCTATCCGTGTAAGATTTTTTTGGTTGCTTGGAAAGTGTTGATGACAGGCTGAAGTAAACTTTGGCTGTCTTTGTTTCTTAGTTAGTTCCATACTAAACTGGATGTCTTTCATTTTGATTTGTCTATTTATCGTGGGTGAATGTTCATTTTTAATTAAAAATTATAATCCTGGTGATACCAAGATTTATTCTGCTAGCAGGATTTCAGTAAGCAGAAGGATAAGTTAAAGCAAGTTCTCTGTATGGCTTAGTATGTGATCTATAACAGGAAAAGGACAGGAACTCTGAGAAATCATGACAGCAGAGAATTTGAGTAATAGTGGAAAAGTTGTTTAACTTCTGGCTTTCCATCAGCATACCACAGACTTTTTTGTTTTCAAGTTTTTGTAGAAATCAATGTCACAGCCTGGAAAATATTGATGAGTGTCATTTTACATTGGAGTTATCCACTTATTTCCATAACCGAGGAAGTGAAAAGTATTTTAATGCACACATTAATCCCACAAATGTTTATGGAGCACGCGATCCTTACCCACCAGTAAGTTCCAGGGACATAAGCAAGAGAGTTTGTCTATCTGTCTTGGTGCATTCAGGCTACTGGAACAAAATACCATCGACTATGTAGCTTATACACAACAGAAATTTATTTCTCACGGTTCTGGGGGCCAGAAGTCTGAAATCAGGCTGGCATGGTTGGGTTCTGGTGAGAAACGTTTACTAGGTTGCGGACTGTCAATTTCTGGTATTCTCAAGTGACAGAATGGGAAGAAGCAAGAGAGGTCTCTGGAGCCCTTTTCCCAAGGCAGTAATCCCATTCAGGAGGGCTCCACCCTCATGATCTATCCACCTCCCAAAGGCCCAACCCTAACACCATCACCTTAGGCAATAGCTTTTCAACCTGGGATTTTGTAGGGAACACAGACACTCAGACCCTGGCACTGTGGTAGAAGGGAGTCTGAGCAGTGGAGTCCTTCGAATTCGGCACCAGGCCAGTTCAGTCCTTGTGTCTGTGGCGCCTTAGGAGATTTTCCTACCCCTCTCTATGTTTATTGGATAGACACATAGTCTACAGCTGTTATCCAACATTATAGTAATAATAAATGTAAAATAATTATTTTACTGTAGTGATTGTAAAAGTACAATCCTCTTTTGACTGGTGAGAGAGAGCAGTCCAGTATAGATAGTCATCTAAATAAATAATGACAAAGCAAATACTAAGAAACTACAGCAGAAACATAGCAAGCTTCGGGTCTGGAGCGATGAGGGAATGTGAGTCAAGACTTCACACAGGAGATGATATGAGTTGAGTCTTTCAGAATAAGTTTCCCTAGGCAGACTCATGATGGCAAAACCTGCCTTCTAGAAGGAAGCCTGAATATATGCTAGGTCATATTGCACTTAGGGAACAACTAATAATCCAGTAGAGATAGAGAGCATGTTGTTTGTAAGCAAGCAGTAGATTTAAGGGTAGATATGGCACACGGCAGAAACCATCTAAACATTGCTTGATTGAATGGCTGATAAAGAGGGAGAAATCAGGGGCAACTGGGTGGCTCAGTGGGTTAAAGCCACTGCCTTCAGCTTGGATCATGATCCCAGGGTTCTGGGATCGAGCCCCACATGGGCTTCTCTGTTCAGCAGGGAGCCTGCTTCCCCCCGCCCTCTGCCTGCCTCTCTGCCTACTTGTGATCTCTCTCTCTCTCTCTCTCTGTCAAATAAATAAATAAAATCTTTTTTTTAAAAAAAAAGGCAGAAATCAGATTGTGGAGAGTTTGTATTGCATGAGAAAGAGTTTGGTTGGCCGGTTGCTCCACTGGAAGAAATAAAGCAAAGGAATGTCATGATCCAATTTAAATATTATGAAGATCGCTATGGCAGCCCTTGCCTGAGATAGATACTCTGCTCTTCAAAAAATCACTTAAGAAATATTGAGGACCTAGCGTAATGTTGTGACAGTGAGTTTGGAAGGGACCAGGTGGTGACTAAGTGAGGCTCATGAAGGAAGGAAGGAATCTAGGTTGACTCTCAGATGGCACCTCAAATGTTCCGGGGGATAACTGGAACTGAGAACTAAAACCAGGACTGCAGGAAGTAGGACAGGTTTTAAAGAAAAGGCGACTTCGTTTTAGAAATTCTGAGTTTGGGCATGTTTTGAGATGTGCATGTTGAGGGGTCTAACGGGCACTTAGAAATCCAATGCCAAGGATCCTAAGAGTGGCCCAAATTGAGATACAGATCTGGGAATTACTGATAGTGAGATTAAATGTAGTCAAGCAACAAAACTGTGTCGAGTAGCATAAAAATAGGGCTGAGGACAGAACCCAGAGGACCAACAAATTTATGAGAAGAGTGTAGTTAAGTAGTACAGTCCAGAAGGAGATTGATAAGAGTATTCTGGAAGGCAGGAACTATGTAACACATGAGAAGTGTCAAGAAGAGTGACATTGACAGTTTCAGGGAGCGAGGCATGAAGTAATACAAAAAGTAAATTTGACTTTCAGTGATTTGGCAACTGGGAAGTTGCCGATGACTATAGAAAAAGTTCTTTTAGTAGAATGACAGTGTCAGAGTCCAGACTGCAATGGTTGGCAAAAGGACAGAAAGTGATGAAATGGAACCAGAATTACACTTAAGTGGGAACCAAGCAACAAAAAGAATAAATAATTGCAAGGCAGAGAGAATCCAAGAAGGTCTGGCTTTGTGTTTGTTTATTCATATTTAAGATCGGTGGAATATGAATACATTTTTCTGATCACACTCAGTTAACTTCACAGGCTGCCTCTAGCTATTGAGTGTATAAATCACACATAAAGCAGGAACCTCACAAATCCTGAAGGAGATTTAGATCTCTCTCTCTCTTTCTCTCTCTCTCTCTCTCAGTTGGAACAGCCTCCCACAGGTATAATAAAATCACCTGTGTAATTTACCTTCTCAGCCCACTGAAAAGTCACCTCCTGGGTAATGCTTTATGACACCATTAATGTATTTCCAAGGGAAACACACATGGTACCTTTGTCACCTAGAAATTCCAGGGATGGCTTTGTCAGGTAGTGTGAAAGCTCCTCGGGAATTTAAATGGACATAGCTAGAACTATTTGCATGACTCACATCACAGAGTATATTCTTGTTAATAATTTACTAGTCAATGTGTCCTTTTCCCCCCATGCTGCTAGATGGGGTAGGCTCGTGACCTTCGTGCTTTCTTGCGAATCTTAAAATTTGCAGTTTCACTGCTTCCTCAATGTAAATGCTAAACAAAACAGCTTAAAAAAATTTCTCCCTAACCTTCCACGCAAAAAACCATGCTCATATAGGACATTAATTCATATCTACCATTGTAAAACAGAGATGTTTGGGACATTCTATTTCCAGTGCCACAAAATAGGAAGTATACGTCTATTATATCATTAAATCTTTGCAAGACCAGACTTATGGCAGAAAACTATTAATTTTCCACAGGAATCTCTAAGTATGTGTAGCGATCATCTATATGCTTTAACTCTCTTACATATTAAATTGTTAAATAGACATAGCTGTTTACACAAAGGAAATCATTTCCTTGGGCAGCATGCAGAAGACATTCCGAGTTTTCTCCTCTATTTTTTCTTTCCGATCTTCCTCCAAATATGCATTTTCTCAGCAGAAATTACTCGTGCTAGTGCAATGACAGAAATTTAGGTCAGAAAGCTAAGGTTTCTCCCTCAGTAACTCATTTTTCAGCTGGTGTGCACACTACACAGTATTGTGTGTTAGATACAGAGTGGCTCTGAAATCCAATAGCCTTGAACAAATCCTGGGTCCATCATTTCCAGCTGTGTGACATTCAGTAAGTCACTTAATTATTCTGTGCTTCAGTCTTTTCCTCAGTAAAATAGTGGTGCCCACCTCTTAAAGTAATGTGAGTTTTAAATGAAAGAAATACAGATAAACCATTGTACATATGCCTGACATACATAAGTACATCTTCGCTATTATCACTTTTTAGAGCACAGCCAAGATACTCTATTTTATTCATTTTTAGAGTTTACTAATATTTTAAATTACTAGAGAACGAGGACATACGATCATTGTGATTAAAGAGGAAGAAGACCAGTATTTGGGAATGGGCAAAGGTTTTAAGGTTGAATAAATCTGAATATGGACTTCCATTCTGACCCTTGGTGTTGTGTAACTCACCTTGAGTTATTCGTTTAACCTCTCTGAGCCCCAATTTCCTCATGTCTAAGATAGTTACCTTATATATTTATTATGAAAATAAGAGAATATATGTCAAGGACTTAGTGCATAATAGGGACTTAATAAAAAATAGATGAAAAGATGTTAGGGCTTTTGGTTTTTCGTTTCTTACTATACTTCTTTTTCTTTTTTTTAAGACTTTATTTATTTGTCAGAGAGAGAGAGTGCACAAACAGGGAGAGAGGCAGGCAGAGGGACAAGCAGACTCCCCACTGAGTAAAGAGCCTGATGTAGAACTTGATCCCAGAGCCCTGAGACCATGACCAGAGCCAAAGGCAGATGCTTAACTGGCTGAGCCACCCAGGCATCCCTCTTGCTATACTTAAGTAAATTCTTACCACAACACAAAGCCGTATCTTTTAAGAAGGAAGGGAGAGAAAGAGGGAAGGAGGGTGGGAGGGAAGGAGGAAGGAAGGAAGGAAGGAAGGGAGGAAGGAAGGAAGGAAGGAAGGAAGGAAGGAAGGAAGGAAGGAAGGAAGGAAGGAAGGAAGAGAAACCAGAATAGCCAAAAAGCAAAGCTTACTGCTTCCTTTATCACATCCCTAAGTTGTTGGGAAACAAGAAATTCTGAGAATTTTAAAAGAATGTTTGTTTTTTATTACTGTATAGAACAAAATCTTGGAAGTTTGGTTCTCATTTGTAGCACACATAGCACATGGATGTTGATTTGCAACATCTTTAGTAGGTTTTCTGCTGGATTTAGAGAGAAACTTTAGATAATATATTTATCAATCTAAAACAATAAGTGATAAACTATAGATACCTAAGATGTATTCCCGGATGTCAACATTGTTATTTTTAAAAATAAATGATTAGTGCCTTTGAAAAGCTATTTTCTTAATTTTGGCAGAATAGAATCCGAACATCTCTGGCAAATAAGCATCAAAGAGCTCCATAGAAAAAGAGTCAGCATTCTCCACTCATAATCAATTTTCAAGCTTTGCTATTAAAATACTAAAATATCTTCAAAGTCATTATTACCGCTGCATGGGTTAGAATTCGGTATTGTTGTAAGCAACAGAAAACGGATCTAACAAGGTTAAACATGCATTTTTCTGACATTAAAAGAAATCATAAAGAAGGTGCTGCCAGTATTGGCTCTGAATCTTTCAGCCATTTCCCTCATGATTGGAATCTAATAGTCAAAAGACAACTCTTAGATCAACAGATAGCATGTCCATGTTCATGGTAGAAAAATGGAGTGATTGGCAATTCCAGCTGTCTCTCTCTTTCATCAAAAACAAAACCAACAATCTTCCTAAAGACTCCAAAGACTTCTTAAAAAGTGGGAGAGGTGTTTAATTTTCCAGTCCCTAAAATGGAAATGACAAGAGAACATAAGGGCATGAATGTCTGTTGAGTTAGCAAACCATGTTTGACACACCATTGAGAAACTACTTGTTCCAAAGTCTACAAATTTAGCTGAACAGACCTGTTACCTACATTGATTTTCCTGCCCTTAGAAGATGCCATTTTCTAATTTTGCTTTCTATATATTTGAAGATTAATATTAGTTCAATCAACATTTTTTCCTAAAGTGAATATATGAATTCCCTCAATACTAGATTTGATATCCGGTGTTGAATAGTTTGGTTTGTTGTTGTCTTATTGTTTCTACCGGGGCTAAACATTTTCTCTTTGGTAGCAGTCGTTTATTGCTCCGAGGGTGATGGTTTTGCATTGCTGAATCCATACCTAAGTTATTTTACAGATAGGGAAGTAAAACATTTGTTTTTTTGGTTTTTTTTTTTTACAATATAGGAGGACTTCAGATTTTTATTCATTTATTTTTTTAATTTTTATTAACATATAATGTATTATTTGCCCCAGGGTACATGTCTGTGAATCGTCGGGCTTACACATTTCACAACACTTAACAGCACATACCCTCCCCAATGTCCACAACCCAGCCACCCTATCCCTGCCCCACATCCCCCCGGCCACTCTTAGTTCGTTTCTTGAGTTTAGGAGTCTCTTATGGTTTGTCTCCCTCCCCATCCCTTCCTGTTTCATTTGTCTCCCCCACCCCCCCAAACTCCCACGTTGCCTCTCAAATTCTTCATATCAGAGAGATCATGTGATACTTG
>CM053604.1:58120067-58145379 GCA_028646535.1 Procyon lotor | reverse complement strand
GTCAGGATAAAATATGTGGACCATCATATGTCACATCAGAGTCCTCATGCCCATAAGAACCGTGCCCTCGGACTCCATCTCAGGAAGCCATATTTGTTCCCCTGCTATAATACACCTTTGCCCAAGCTGACTCTAGGACAGTTAACTCTGCCTCCTTCATTTTAAAGTTTTATCTTTCCATTTTTCTTCATGTAACACAGACTCTACAACTACAACTTCTGGCTGAATTACACTTTGAGGGGTGCCAAAGACTATGGGACCAGAAGGCAGAAGTCAGTTAGGCAAGACTTCACCTGTTTTTGATCACTTAGAAGATGATGCTATAAATTCAAATGTCTTTTCCCCGGTGCTGGGGGAAAATTTTTTTGTTGTTGTTTTTTCCTCAAGAGGCCTTATTTCAGGATTAAGTTGTATGACTCAGCTAGCTGGGTCAATTCATATCATAGACCAGTTTGGCAGAAAGAAGTGATTTAGATGAACAAAGTAAGTATAGGAACAAGAAACTGAGCTATCTCTTCATAGGATGATCTTCTGAGTTCACTCCCTAGGGATAATCTACACTAAGGGAAATTAATGATAATTGAAATTTAATTCCTAAAATTAGCCTGCGATCGATATTTCCTTTACAAATGACTGTGCTGTCGCTCTGCTGGAATAATGGCCTCTATTTGCTATGTGTACATATTAATGGGACTTCTGCACATAAACACTGTTGTTTTTTGGTTCTCTTTCTTGGCATTTAAGAATGAGGCTCTTATTCTATGAGCTGCAACAGCTCTTCTCAGACTTTCGTGCATTAACGAAACAGCTGGGGATGGAGGTAAAGACGTAGATTCTGACTTGGGGGGCCTAGGATGGAGTGTGAGGTTCTGCATTCTTAACCAGCTCGGAGGTGATTGTGATGCACTTACCACGACGTGAAGAGTGTGGCGGTCATGGAGCAGCCAGTCCTGCAGGCTGAATTTCCCTAGGATCTCTCCTTATTATGCCTCTTTTGAGCCAAGTTTATAAATTGAATTGTGCCCCCTTCCCCCAATCCCAAGAGATATGGTGAAGTCCTAACCTCGAGTACATCAGATGCTGAACTTATTTGGAAATTGGAACGGTCTTTACAGGTATAATTACGTTAAAATGAGATCAGTAGAAAGGTCCTAATCCAGTAGGACTGCTATCCTTTTTAAAAGGAGAAATACGAGGGGTGCCTGGGTGGCTCAGTTGGTTAAGCATCTGCCTTTAGCTAAGTCATGATCCCGGGGCCCTGGGATCAAGTCCGACATCAGGCTCCTTGTTCAGTGAGGAGCCTGCTCCTCCCTCTGCCTGCTCTACCTGTTTGTACTCTCTTCCCCCCTTTCTCTGACAAGTACATAAATAAGATCTTTAAGAAAAAAAAAGGAGAAATTCGAGACAGACACTCACAGAAAGAAGATGTTGAAGAGACCAAGGGAGAAGACAGCCGTCTACAAGCTAAGGACCACCCGAAGCTACCAGGAAGCAAGAAAAGAAGCCTGGAACAGATGGTTTCCTAGCGCTTTCGGGTGGAGCACTGACCTGCCAACACTTGATTTTAGACTTCTGGCTCCCAGAACCGTGAGACAGTACAATTCTGTTGTTTAAGTTACACAGTGTGTGGAATTTTGTTCTGACAGCCATAGGAAAGTAATACAGCTACCGTATTCACGACCTTCTCCCTGACACCTCTTCTGTCTGCTCCTCTCTGACACATACAGAAAATTTCAGTGCACCACTAAATTTAGTACAATGTGAGGAATGTGAGAACATCCCACATGCAGATAAGGTGACACGAAGGGGCAGGTCGTGTTTCTCAGGTCTGCTGAAGAGGAAAGTTTGGTTTAGTCCTATGGTTAGTCCTATGGTTACCACAGGTGTTAACCATGAAACAGGTTAAATCTACCATTCGTGGTATCTCTTGTTTGTTCCTCTTAGGAATCAACAAATTTGACTCTTAACACGCTCAAGGAAGAGATCTTGAGATTTTTGTGAATCTGTAAATTCTCGGACACTTCTGTAACACACCATTTTCTTCAGAAAATGGAACGTACCTAAAAACATGGAGTGGCCCTTTAATAATGTTGTAAACATAGACTAAAGTCAATTATAAAGGCATTAAAACAATTTTACAAATCACTTTTTTACTGTTATTGCTGCTGTTTTATGACACACACGGTGAACTCATTTTGACAAAGGTTACCAATACTGCCAAAGTTGAATTCCATAATTTATTTGAAACTGCTCGTCTACGAATTCCCATTTAATTCTACCTCTTCGCATCCTTTGCCCTTCATTAGCAGCCCTACTGATTGCCTTTCTTTTCAGAGGCAGTTTGTACAATGAAACAAAGTCTGTTTGTTTGTTTTTGAAAAACATATTATGAGAATTATTAAGTTGGCAATGAATACAAGTAGAAAAAACAGCGCACACAGACTTAAGTGCAAAGGTGTAGGCAGGCATGAGGTAAGCTAATCTCACTTACTAGTTAAGTGACAAACCCATACAAATGTTTTATAACAAACAGCATTCAAACACATTCCTCAACAAAAGGACAGATTACTTACAAGGCGTTACAGACCTTTGCTTTCATTTTAAAATAAATGAAACATTTAATAATGAATTACTTATTCATTTAAAATAAGTAAAACAAAAACCCAAAAACATGCTTCCAAGATCCATGAAAGTCAAGGATGTGAAGTTCTTAGATACTTGACCACTTCTGAACATAGTTCATCTTATTTTTTATACTTTCCGTGGTTCCCACCTGGGGGGGGTGGGGGGACACTGCTTTGAGGGGAATTTGGAAAAGCAGAGGAGTATTTGGGTTTTCTCAATAAATGGCGGGAGTTGTTGACATTTAATGGGCAAGGCCTGGGGAAACTAAATAAAGCAAAGCAAGGAATGATAAATCTTTGCCCCTCACCAAATGCCAAATGAGCTTCTAGGTTGAGGTCCTCATCTCGATTTGACATTTCTTTAAGATTAATGGTCTTTTCAGTTTGGGCTCTGGGCTCACCTTTTGACTTGTACCAGAAACCATGCTGACTTCATAGGTTTCTTTCTCTCTGATTTGACAGGTGTGTTTTTCCTTTGTGTGTTCAAAGAACACTGGTTTCTCATTCTTTCCACTTTACGGACTATGATAAAGCACATACTGTGTAACTCACATACCTGTTCTTCTTGGTTTGTTGGCCAATTTTTTTTTTTTTTTTGAGTGTTATAGATAAATCTGACAAACAACAGTGTACTTCAGATAGAATATCTTAGGGATGTTTTTAAAATATTCTTTTACACAACTTTCCAGTTCCCTCCACCATTACCGTCACTGTCTCATTCCTTCCTTTATCCTTTCAGCCTTCAAACGTACATGACGGTGCACTATGAGTAACATACTGTTAGCCTCCATGAAAGGAGCCTGCACAATGGTAATCAGATCCCCTTTTGTGATAGTCAGATTGCCCTGTTTTATCTCTCATTTTTTTCTCTTATTCTCCCCAGTAACCTTTTTCAACTTCATCCTTTTTCCTGATCTAGAAAAAAGTGCACTTCTCACAAAATCATGGCAATCCTGTTTGCTAAAACATCTCCATTTAGAATCTATACTGATTAGCTTTTTGATGACTTCCTCTACTATAGACAAATCCATATACACATTTTGTCATTTTAACCTCAAAATATGTGATTACTAGTACAGATGTAAAAATGGAGACTTAAAAGTTTGAATAACTTTCCTGTGGTCAAACAACTTGTTCACAGATTTCAAAACAGGTCTAATTGCCACAGTGCTTGTGTTATTAACACATATAAGTTATTCCCGGTAATTAAAATCACCTTCCTGTGACTGCTGGTGAACTTCATATGCCCTACTTTTAGATTTTAGCTAGACACATTTGGCCTTCATTCTCAGCGTCTTGACTAAATTCATCATGACTGCTTTAGAAACCTTCCAAGTTTCTATTAAAAATAAACCCCAAAAAATACTTTAAAAATTTTCTAGGTTTCTTAACCAACACATCTCCACAAAGCAGAAGTTCCAAATATAAGTAGGTAGTCCTCTGTGATTTTTCAATGCCTGCAGGCTTTTGAAGTGCTGCAGATTTGCCTTCATTTGTTGCTAGGAACACCGCACATTGCTCCAAATGGCCTGCCAGTCTGAGAAATCTAGCGTGAATGACATAAGTGTTTCTTTTATCCAGGTCAGAGGATGGTGTGAGGCGGTATGAGAGGTCATGGAAGGGGAGGAACACCAGGATAAAGAAATTAACTAGAGGCACAGGAAGTAAAAAAGGAAGAGACGCGACAGACCCTCGCGAGAAAGATTTCCAGCGACAACCTTCCTGCTTCCCACCAAGCACACTCCCCTTGAATCAGCTCAGTCTAGTCTGATAACAACTCAGAAGGGCCAGCATGCAGCTGACGGTATCTCATTCCCTTGTCACACCGACAGAATCATAAACCAGAAACCTATGGATACCAGAGACAGAGATGCTACTTTGAGGCCGCAATCAAATGCTAGCTTTGGGAGTCAGAAGGACTAAAAGCAAGAAATCAGCCTATTTTTTTTTTCCTAACACTTGTCTGGCTCTAGGATAAAGCATAAAGCATCATGATGCTCTGGAATTAGAAAAGAAATTAGATATACATTTATATTTTTGCTTTCCTCCCTGCAAATGTGGGTGCCTGAATGACATAAATTATGGTGTGGCAGATGCACAGAGAAAGGACCATGTTGACATGCCTTCCTTTTGCTATGATAATGACCCTGATAACCACCAAGCCTAGATACCTTCCGAGCGGCAGAATGCCATTTCTACCCCTGCCTACAACTGCTTAGTGACATAGTCGGAACAGCATCTACTCTGTGGAAGTTAGCACACCAAAACCTTCTCTGCTGACTATGTATATTGTTTCATATTTTGTATCTCAATCTTCAGCTCCTGTAGACAATTTACTTTGGGGTAAAGGAATAAACATTTTTTTCCCTAAGTGGCTATCTAGTTGCACCAATATCTATTGTCAATTCACTCATCCTTCCTCACTGTTTTGAAGTTCCATATTTATTACACACTAAATTCTTGCAAAGAATTCCAATAACTGGAATGGAGAAATTAAGTAGGGAGAGTAAACAAGGAAAAAAAAAATCCATTCCACTGAAACACCATACCTATGCTTTCTTTCCTAAATGTTTAAAAAGGGAAAGGGGAAATAGCACAAGGGGGAAATGCCATATTTCTGAGGTTTGTCCTTCCTGATTATGGACTATTTTTAGCACATATTTATCTACTCTAATTTGATAAACGAATTATCTTATTCAACTATGAAAAGTTCTTTGATCCTTCTGCACGTTGTTGTTGGCTTGAGGAATAGGGACGTTATGAATTACATTTGCCACTTCAGTTGAAACTAATTGCTACTCAATTTATGCATGTTCCATGTCACATTTCACCTTTGCTCATAAAGGCATGTTTGGCCATGGATATTTTTAAATGATAAGAGATTCAGCTTTTGTTTGAACAAAATAATCAACAATTTTACTCCTTTTTTCTGAATTACATTATTATGAAAATCAGACTGGAAAGAGTCTAAAAGACCTTTTTAGGGGTGCCTGGGTGGCTCAGTTGGTTAAGCGACTGCCTTTGGCTCAGGTCATGATCCCAGAGTCCTGGGATCGAGTCCCGCATCGGGCTTCCAGTTCCACAGGGAGCCTGCTTCTCCCTCTGACCTTCTCCTCTCTCGTGCTATCTCTCATTCTCTCTCTCTCTCTCTCTCAAATAAATAAATAAAATCTTTAAAAAAATAAAAGACTTTTTAAGGAATGTGAGGAAAATTCTGCTAATGAGTTTGGTTGATTTCATCATTTAATTTTTCATTTAACAATTATTTATTAACTACCCTGTGCCAGAAGATGATTCCAGCCAAAAGTGAATGGTGAATGTCGCAAAGACAAAGTTCCTTTAATAAGTCTAGTGTTAAAGCAAAACAAAAAGTTTTACCAGAACCCTAATAGGGCAGCATTAATTGTAAGTCTCCAAATCAAATAATATATTGCTGTGGTAATAAGAAACAATATATACAAGTAAAATATACCTAATTACTCAGTAAAGAGGATTCAGTTTTCCACCCTTTTGTTGTTTTAAAGCATTGAATTTAAAAAACAAAAGTAAAGAAACAAAAACATCTGTGCAATTTACTGGGCAGGTTGCCTGAATCAATAGGGATCGTTTGGTGTCAAGAGACTGCTGTCCATTAATGGACTAAACAGGTAAACACCACACTTGGCTAAATGATACTAAGTAATCTATTCCTATATGGGAGTATTAATTTGTTTTAGTCATGCCTTCTTACTTTCTATATTCCTGATGCTTTGATTTCTGAGGTCCTGCTGACTCTGGAGAGACTGCCCTTCTCATGTTGGCTAATTTCTAAAGATAGTAAAAAGGCCCACCTAGAAGTATACCTTTCTTTTGCAAAAACACCAAAGTCCATACCCCACTGCCTTTATTGTCTCTCACAAGGCTCTCCCACTGGGACAGTATCCCTCAGCCCTCAGCACGTCAGGGGCAGGTACCCAGACAACTACAGACAGTCCCTAATACCCCAGAGCCTACCGAAATTATTCAAACTAGCCAATCTTAAACCTACTTTGCCTGGTGCTTCCCCAAATGCCCCCAACTCCCACTCTGTTGTATGCGGTGCCTCATTCTCTTGGGAACTGTGAGTCACGAACTATCTATCTTTTCAATGACAATCATCTCCGGATCTATTGGTCTCACTAGACAAAAATGATAAAACCTGCTACTCTAAGAGTTATCAGTCTAGTGAAACCCCATTCTGCAAGAGAATAGGGAAGGGATAGCCTCCAGTGTTTTATACTTTATCATCAAAATATTGGACTAAACAGGTAGTCCAGATTGAGTAGTCCAGACAAGGTAGTCCTTGTCAATCCAAGGCAGATTGACCTTTAAAGCATTCTATCAGAAGAGAGCATATAAAAGTCTCCTCTTATTAATTTTGTTATGTTGGAGTAGATTCTTGAACATTTCCTTAAGATCCAGTATACCTGTAATAGGAAACTCGGCAATGATTTCCTGTTGATGGTTTCTTGGTCATTAGAAATATTTGGAAGTGGTAAATACATTGTCTCAAAGTGATTATTTGAATTACATACTGATGAGGATCATTTGGCTATTAGAATGTGAGAAGTTTAACCGGTTATTAGCATTAAAAAATTATTTGTGGTGTATGGTAGAGAATAGCTAAAAGGAAAAACCTGGTAGCCATTAGAATCAGATGTGAAGTCTGCCCTGGCAGAAATAATTTAAAGGTTTTAAAAAAAAGAGGAATTGTGTGGCTCGTAAAATATGTATTTGAGATAAGTTACGTTGGTGAGCATTTCCCGTGGTGGCCAAGGATGACAGGCAGTCACAACCTGAATCCATCTTCTAACAACCAGACTTCCACTTCCTTTGGAGACACTGGATTCAAGACAAATTATGAGATCTCTTAAGCAGATTGTAGACAATGTTATTTAGTCTCGTCTCCAAGGGAGAATCGCTTGCTGCCATATGTTCTTATTCCAGCTGCCTAGTTCTTAAAGTCCAGTGGCCCACTAAGGAGCCCAGGACATTTCGTGGCCTCAGAGGGATATTCTACCAGAGGAATAACCATAACACACACCCTGCTTTCCATGTTTCTTTCCAAATAACTCAGGCTAACACTAAGGAATCTGGAAGTAAGAGTTAAACGTTGTGTGAGTGCCCATTACTTCATCTGAATGTACACTACTTGCCAGGGGGAGGAGGGGTGCAGAGTTAGTAGGCAGAATAGAACTTAATTACCTTAATGCTAAGGTAAAGAGACATAAAAGCTATGTCTTTTATGCCCCATATACTACAAATCACATTTAATCTCAATTTATCAAAGGTCTTTGTGGAAGTGTAACTATGTTGGTTTGTGTCAACAACTGTTGATAAAGGTTTCCAAGCCTAGTTATAGACTAGATGTGTAGGAACACATGGAGAGCTGAAATGCTAGGCACAAGAGACATGGTCATCCCTGCCTGGTAATCATTCTTTCCCAACAAGCATCCCATTTTCCTGCTCAGAGTGGGCAGTAATCTCTTGATCTCAGGGGAGCTGGGTCTTTCCCCAGTCCCAGGAGATAAACCACAATTGCAATTGCTTTCTTGTCCAGGTTGAAGAGATTGAGTGTAGGTCTAAAGAAAGAAGGTTCAGTAATTAAAGACTTTGTAATTTTAAAGTCTAGAATAAAGTATAAAGCCAAAAGAAGGAAGAGAAAAACCAAGAACATAATATGTTAAATTTAAGCTTTTTAAAAAATTGGAGATGTTTATCAAGTATAAAAATAAAGGTTAATCTTTTCCTTTAACTAGGAGAGCTTAGTTGCATAGAAATACATGTGTTTGAGGGTCATGTGGGTGGCTTAGCTGGTTGAGGGTCCGGCTCTTGGTTTCAGCTCAGGTCATGCATGATCTCAGGGTTGTGAGATCAAGACCCTCATCAGGCTCTATGCTGGGTATGGAGCCTGCTTAGGATTCTCTCTCTCCCTCTCCCTTTCCACACTCCCCAACCTCACACCGAGCTTGTGTGCTCTCTCTCTCTCAAGAAAAAAGAAGTAAATGTGTTTGAACAAACTGGCATGTGCTTTGAGGTCAGTACCTATAATCTCTAAGCCTTTTTAAACCTCTTTGCAAATGACAGTAAGCTAGTTATCCAAAGAATAAACACAGACACGATTTAAGGCTTTCTTTTTTTTGGCTGTTTACATTAATTATGGCTCATCAAATAGATGACTAAGTTTCTAGTTGTTTTGCATGGGGGGTGACCATGTGTACAGATGGATGCCACATTTGAACATATTGTACTGTAATCATCATAGAGATACAGATACTGTCATAGCAATAAAACAGTGGTCAGAGGCCCTCCCTCCATCATATCTTTTCAGTCGCAGAAATTAAGTTATGTTAAACTCTTTAAAGAAGTAACCACAAAATTAATAAGTCAGGAAATGACAGATGTTGGTGAGGATGTGCAGAAAGGGGAAATCTCTTAAACTGTTGGTGGGAATGCAAACTGGTGCAGCCACTCTGGAAAACAGTATGGAGGTTCCTCAAAAAGTTGAAAATAGAGCTATCCTGCAACCCAGCAATCGCACTACTGGGTATTTACCCTAAAGATACAAATGTCATGATCCAAAGGGGCATGTGCACCCAAATGTTTATAGCAGCAATGTCCACAATAGCCAAACTATGGAAAGAACCTAGATGTCCATCAACAGATGAATGGATAAAAAAAAGGTGGTATATATATACAATGGAATACTATGCAGCCATCAAAAGAAACAAAATCTTGCCATTTGCAACGATGTGGATGAACTAGGGGGTATTATGCTAAGCAAAATAAGTCAATCAGAGAAAGAAGATTATCATATGATCTCTCTGAGATTTGAGAGGCAGGGCAGGGGGTCCTGGAGGGTAGGGAGGGAAAAAATGAAACAAGATGGGATTGGGCGGAAGACAAACCATAAGAGACTCTTAATCTCAGGAAACAAACGGAGGGCTGCTGGGGGTTTGGGGGGTAGGGATAGGGCGGCTGGGTTATGGACATTGGGGAGGGTATGTGCTATGGTAAGTGCTGTGAAATGTGTAAGCCTGATGATTCACAGACCTGTACCCGTGGGGCAAATAATACATTATATGTTAATTTAAAAAAAATAAAGAAGTAGCCACACTTTGAATTATGGCAGCAGAAAAGCCAGGGTATGATAGGTTCCAGTAAGGCAAGGCCAATCATCCATTCTTTGTACACCTCAAGTTCCATATCTGTCAAATGAAAACTATCACTGCTTTTAACTCACATAGAAAGCATAACAGTGTTAGAATCAGGTGTTTTCTGCTCCCCATTCCATGGTGCTCTTACACAGTCTGAAAGCAAAAAACCGTGACAAGAGTGTCCAAAGAATTCAGCAGTCCATGTGTATGTAACAACAGGTGACATTCTAGCTTAGAATATTAGACTCTTCTTCATAACTGACATAAAGCAAAAGTGGGACAAATGATTTTGAGAGTGCACATTAGTTGCAAAGTGCTTTGAACAATTTTAATGTTCATTGCATTTTAATATAACTTATTATACTTTATTAGTTTAAAAAAAATATCTACCCAAATGGAAACCAATCGAATAAAATTTTAAAATTTGCATTTTTTTTTAATTCTAACTTGATCAATCTGGGAAACAGAATTCAAGCTAATTAAGACAGACGAGTACATTCAGAGACAGGTTGACAACATGTTTTATGAAGAATTTTTGCTCTTGGCTTCCTTTCTGCTGACTCTGAATTTCCTTAAATATGCTATTGTTCTTTCACTAGACATAAAAATTTGAGCAGTTGATGTACTTTTTGGTATCATCATAATTATTCCTCATCTTAATGTATTATCTTTCTTTCCTTGTAAAATTTGATAGATTTTCGAATTTCTTTGTTACTCTATTTATAGAATACCAAACTCCCATGTTTCCCTTCTCCAGAGCATGTGTTTCATAAATACAAATCTGTATATTTATTTACATACAACAATACAGAGTGTCTCCTTCGTATTTTGTATAGGTTCAGTTAGGCAGCTAACATAGAAAAGCAGGGCAAAACTGAAGTCCGTCAGCTTACCCAGAGCACATTTTGGATTCCTTTGGATTCCTAGTGAGTTCATACCCCATGCCCCCACATACCTTCCTAAGAGCACACTATAGTTGTGGTGCCCTATGCGCTCAAAATGTGAAGTTCCTAAATTCAAATATGCTGATAATGAAAGTCTGATAAGCCGATTTGGCTAATCTAAGTACATTAAAATATAGCAAAGTATTATTTAGGTTTCTTTTGGGTCTCAAGAATTTTTTAAATCGCATATGTGTACACACACGTGCACACACACACACACACACCACACAGCAATGGCCAAGCAAAAGTTTTCATTTTGACAAGCAGAAACCCAGAAACTCCCAGGTTACTTTCATCACGAGATCAGAGCCAAAGGCACTCTGCTCTCTGCAAAGTTTCAACCACTAAAATGTGGGTACAGCAGATCATACACCACCACTAGAACTCCAAAAATAGCAATTCAGATTTCTATCCGAAGCAGTTTTCCTACGCTCTCAGATCAGCACGGGGATTCTGTCTGAACCACTCTATCCACTGGCAGCAGCAATTAAGGAAAAACTCCAAGAAAACGGCACTCAGTTGATCACATTTCAGTGTAAGACAGCACTCTGTCCAATCTGTTGCCACCATTTGGACGCTGTGGAGAACTGAAGGGATCCTTCACAGAAACCAAGGGTATAAACAAAACCATGCACGGTCTAGGTCCTGGCTTTGTGGTGATAACAACATCCCCAAATCATCAAACCCAATAAACAGCAATACCTGGCGATCTGTCTCCAGATTAACGAGCAAGCACCCAGCTCTCACCTTGCACAAACACACACGTCAGTGGTCAGTGACAAATGCAGGCAGCAACTCGCCGCAGGCTGGGAGACAGAGCAGCTGCTCGGTCCTGAGCCGCTTAAAGCACATTGGAGCCCGGCTCCGGTCCTACTCTCGGTTGGTTCGCTGCAGTTTCTCCCATGACTCCATCACCCAGGAATGGAAACCACTGCCCTCTCCCCAGCACTAGCAGGCTCCCCAGCCCCTGAGCTCAGGTAAAAACGCTGAGCCCTGCAAGGTCGCTACAAGGTGAACACGCACAAAAAAGAGTGTACGGGATTTGGAGGGACCGTCAAGGAAAGACCCTAAACTCCAGACACTTTGCCTTTCAAGAGATTCTGAAATCCATAAATCAGAGCTGCAACAATAGTCAGAGAAGCGGTAAATCTGAAAATCCCCCAGTGGCACTGAGCCAATCTGCTAACCCAGCAGTACTCTTTAAACTATAATCTCTCTCACGCTCTCAAACACACACACACACACACACACACACACACACACACACACACGCATTTCAGTGTAGCTATTCTAAATTGCCCAGACACCAGACATACTTCTCAGGCCAAAAAGTTTTTGCGTATCCTTTCCAGGCAACAAGGCATAAAGAGGAGTCTTAGAAAACTAGTCTTTGACAAAATCAAAATAAAAGAATTCCATCTACAGCAATATCATTTCTGGTCCATAAACTAATTCATTTGAGTGAAGTCTTGCTTTCTGTGTACATACTTGAATTATGCAAACACCCCCATAGTAAAAAAGATGGTAAAGATGTATATATTCAGAGCGGATTGGCAGAATCAATTAAAATTTCTCATAAAAATTCCTATCATCTTTTTCAAGATGAGTCTTGACATATGCACATTTTAATTTGGAGAGGTTTCAAGAAGGCATTTCTTGCCTAAAATATAATTATTCTTTGTGTATATGTTATAGACAGACACTAACATGTTTATAAATATTTCCCTGGAGGGTCTCTCTAGGTGTTTATTTCTCATATTTTGGTTTTCCTATCAGAAGTGGAGAAGGAACCATTTTAAGCTTGCAAGTACATTTTGAAACTTATTTACCTTGCCCGTGTATTTTTTCTAATAAGTAAATAAATATTTACTGAGGTTTAGATTGATTGCACTAACAGAAAATGATTCTCCTTTACCACTTTCCTCTCCCCTCCATCTCCAGCCACCACGGTCCACCAGCCATATGAATGCAAGCAACTCATTCAACCTCCTAGACATCAGTTTTGTCATCTATAAAATGAGGACCTGTTACTAGCGTTTGCTTGTCTACCTCCTGGAATGGTGTCGGGTGAAATGGGAGAACGAGCAGGAGCAAATACTTTGTAAATGGTAGAGCGCTGGAAACACAGAGACTTACTGCATTTTCCTCCTTTCAATTGCCCGTTAGTGCCGGGACTGGTGGATTACTTTCTGTGTTCTCAAGGAGGATTCCCTGGGCTTCACAGGACAGTGTTTGTTTCAAGTGGTCTATAAATAGAGTTCAAGATTTTATGGAACTGCCGTCCTCCTTGTGGGGGGTCTTGACGGCAGCGACCACATGTCCAGAGTCAGTTAATCGTGAGCAACCGCGAGCTCCATCTGGTCTTGGAGGCAGAACCAGACCCGCTGAAACCCTGAGAGAAAAGGCTCAGCTCACGTGCTGGCTGGTTTCACAGTTCACCTGGCAAGTCCTCGCGTTTGGGGGGAGGCGGTGCCTAAAGGGATTAAACAAGGCGAAGGGTCGGGGTGCCATGCCAGATTTAGTGCTGAGTTCATTCAGGTACAGATGCTTCTGGGCATTCGTGCTCATGTTCCGGAGAACATGTTTGCGTTATTTAGAGCCCGGGTGGTTGCGGGGTAGGGGGAACCAAAAGGGGAGACGAGTGGGGAGTCAGAAAGGAACTACCGCTGTGAGCGCCTGTCTCCAGATTCGCAGGGCTGGGAAGTTCCTGCACAGCATCTCGGTTAATCCTCATAGTAATCCTACCGGGTAGTCATGATTATCCCCATTTCACAGAGGAAATGAAACAGCCTGCACACAGGACTGGTGAGGGGCGGAGCTTGAATTACGATCGAGGCCAGTATGGCCTGGAGTCCCATAGTCAGAGTAAATTTGTTCACTTATAACTTTCTCAGAAAGAGAGAGGAAGTAACATTTGGTTTTTAAATAGTGCGGGGAGGGTAGGCAATTTGCAAGAATGCAAATTACCAAGAAAACTTCTTGAGGGTGTTTATTAGACAAGTTAACTTTCATAAAGGGTGTAGAAATTTTTAGAAAAACACATTTTGAGTTTTTAAATGATAAAGCTGTTGCAGGATACAAGAAAAAAAGTGTTAACATGTACCAATAATTCTTTTTTTTTATTTGTTCCTGCCCATCTTCAAATTGACAACTCTTTGTGTGTAGCAGAATACTTCTCTCTCTCCCTCTCAACGTACACTCAATGCTTTATTGTATTTTAGTTTGCTTAAATTACCAGACCCTGAGGAATTCCCACAAGAAAGCAAGGTAATCTCTTACCATTAACTGTAGCAGGAAAGGCATTTTTTTCAGCTGTAGTTTGGAGTACCGAAGAGTCATAATTTTCAGTCTTCGGGGTCTGAGGATGTTCGTAAAATGCCAGATTCTTTCTACCAGTTTTATTGGAAAGCTAGAGGGAGAGACTGAACCGCAGCCCTACATGGAGTCTGTCGGCTGTCCCCTTTCTAAGTGGCATTCCCAGCTGCAATGTATGTGGAAGCCAATTCATACTGTACCCTCTATTCCTGCCTTCCATCTCCCTTTTCCGTATTTTCAAAATGTTTTCTGGGAATGCAGTGTCTAGTCATACCTTGCCTCTGCCTTAACATTTTCATCTGCAAAGTGCACCACTCAAATTCATTCATAAAACCAGCCTTCTCCTTTTTCCCAGGTCTAGCCTTAGAAAGAAAAGGATACATTTGGAAGCCTTGCAGATAGAATTTGTCTCAGGTATTTTTATCAAGGAGAGAAATGTAACAGGGCCACTAAGTTAGTAATAAGTCAAAATAAATAGTGGGAGAAAAAAAAAACAAATGCAGGTAACTTAAACTCAATTGTTCAAGTTATATTTTGAATGAAAAAACTAAAACACAGCATTTTAAAGTACCAAACCACATAACAGAAGGCCAGGGACCTTCAGCTATTTGGTGTTCATTTCCTTGCTACTTTTGCATATAATATATATTTTCACACTCACCACAACCCACGCATTTTCAGGGCATCATATTTAACTGAAGAGGAAGTAAAATAAGAAGAGTAAATCCACTGGGAAGCTGATAATGACAACTAAAACATATGGCAAAGTAAAAGGACTGCCTTCTCTCCTTCCCAAATCCATTTTATTTCTGAATGAAGAAAGGATGAACAAGCAAGCAGTCGGAATTATTTAAAAAAAATAACAAAGAAACGAAGAAAAGAAAGAAAAGAAAAGAGCAGAACTGCAGTAGGTTTCAATTATCTCTCAAGTCAGAAATAACACAAATGAAAACGCAGTTTGGGGCACTTTCTTCAAATTATTATACTGTCCCATTAAGGTATTTTGTGCTTCGAACAGCATAGCTAGTTTTTGCCTGAGTCTAATTGCACAGCAGGAACTAAAAGCACATTGCCTTCTCACTTTCTTGATTTCAAAACTTTGTTTTCTCTTGGATTTGGAGATCCTGGTTTTAAAAGCATGCATTGAAAAGAAAGTTGCACTGAAGTTCAAATGCATGAAGAAGAAAGCATCTGGAAGCATGGGTCACCATTAGAGGTGAAGAAAGTAAATTTAGATGCTTTGGCTTTCTGTTTGGCTCGTGTTGCCTTCCCTAATAATGACGTGTCCCTGATGTGTCCAGGGGCAGTGTTCAACTTCATGCTCCAGAAGGTCTGGACTGAAATCCTCAGAACCCTCCCACTTAGAGTTAATGGAGGAGTGGGATGGAGTTGTTTCTAATTTGCAACCAACGAGAAAAAGTATTTTTCTAACACATTTTTCTCTGCCTCTCCCTTCAATTTGATTCCTTTCCTTAGGCCTTTGAAACAACTCCTCATAATACCTATTAGCCATAGAAAGCAAATACTGTTAAAACATTAAACGTCATTTAGGAAGAAATTTAGAGTAACCTGAAAGGTGTAAGCTTTTAGCATTTCAGGCATTTTGTGTGGATATTGAAAAATACATATATGAAGTCTTTTACTCTATATAGAGTTAAAAATCTTGAAATTGAACACTTCCTAAGCAGTCTTAATTTACTATATTTTTCATTTATTTTTATTTTTGATTGAGAGAGAGAGAAAGAGAGAAAGAGCTCATGTGCTCTCGTGTATGCGCACCCAAGCAAGTGGAGAGGGGCAGGGGGAGGAGCGGGGTGGGGGGAATCTTAAGCAGGGTTCATGCCCAGCATGGAGCCCAAGGCAAGGCTCAATTGCATGACCCTGAGACAAAATCAAGAGTCAGACACTTAACCAACTGAGCCACCTAGGTGCCTCTTAATTTATAATATTTTTAAACACAATTTTGTTTTTTTATTGGATGGTAATTTTTCCTGCAAAAAAGATGTACCTACTATTGTCTTTTCTACTCTAAGATGAGAAGAATTACTGTGCTGGTTTTACTGAAATCTTTTGTAAATAAATTTAAGAGGTTTTTGAAAAAGAAATATTTAAGAGTATGCATAAAGGAGGAGAAACCCTGAATATTACCTCTTTGTGAACATAGGGGAAAGAATTCTGAAGAGTTTATAGTTACTATTATTTTTTAGTTATTACATTATTATTTACTATATTCCCAGTGCCCTGCTTTTCATCCCCATGATTAATTATGTTTTATAAATTGAAATTTGTACCTTCCAATATCTTTCACCTATTTTGTCCAATCTCCCAACTCCCTCCCCTCCGGGAACTACTAGTTAGTTCTCTATATTCAAGAATCCGTTTCTGCTTGTTTGTCTTTTTTGTTTTTTAGATTCCACATATAATTGGAATCATACAGTATTTGTTTTTCTCTGTCTAGCTTATTTTACTTAACATTACACCCTCTAGATCTATCCATGCTTTTCCAAATGGCTATGCTATGTGATTTTTTTTATGGCTATGTAATCTTCCAGGGTGTGTGTGTGTGTGTGTGTGTATGTGTGTGAGAGAGAGAGAAAACATATTTATCCATTAATTCATCTATTAGTAGATACTTAGGTTGCTTACCATATCTTGGTTATTATAGATAATGTTGCAATGAACTTAGGGATGCACATGTCTTTTTGAATATAGATTTTCATTTTCTTCAGATAAATACCAAGAAGTATAATTGCTGGATCATACAGTACTTCTACTTTTAATTTTTCAGGAACCTCCGTACACTCTTTTTTAGTGGCTACGTCACTTTGCATCCCCACCAAGAGTGCACAAGAGTTCACTTTTCTCTACATACTTACTACCACTTGCTATTTCTTATCTTCTTTCTAGCCATTCTGACAGGTGTGAGGTGATGTCCCATTGTGATTTTGATTTGCATTTCCTTGATGATGAGTGATGTTGAGCATCTTTTCATGTGTCTGTTAGACATCTGTATGTCTTCTTCAGAAAAATTGTCTATTTGGGTCTTCTGCCCATTTTTTAATCAGATTGTTTGTTTTTTTGGTATTGAGTTATGTGCGTTCTTTATATATTTTAGGTATTAGCCCCTTATCAGATACAAAATTTGCAAATAGCTCCTTCCATTCAGTAGCTTGGTTTTTTTCTTTTGTTGATGGTCCTTCACTATGCAGAAGATTTTTATTTTGATGTAGTCCCAATTGTTTATTTTTAATTTTGTTTCTCTTGCCTGAGGATACAGATCCTCAAAATATATGGCTAAGACTAATGTTCAAGAGTTTATTGTCCATGTTTTCTTTTAGAAGTCCTGTAGTTTTCAGTCTTATATTTAGGTCTTTAATTTTTTTTTATATTTTCAGTTTAATCTTGTGTATGGTGTAAAAAAGTGGTCCCATTTCATTATTTTGCATATAGATATCCAGGTTTCCCAATGGCATTTATTGAAAAGACTGTCTCTTCCCCACTGTATATTCTTACCCCATTTGTTATAGATTAATTGCCATATAAGCATGGGCTTATTTCTGGACTCCCTATCCTATTCTATTTATCTATGTGTCTATTTTTGTGCCAGTACCATACTGTTTTAATTTCTAAGCTTTATAGTATATCTTGAAATCAGGAATTATGATATGTCCAGCTTTGTTTTTCTTTCTCAATATATGCCACAGTAGAATAATGACTAAAAATTAGAACACTATTTAGGTAGGAATTTTTAGATGCTTTATGGTACATTTGTTGCATAAAGCATATTAGAAAATAGTGTGTTCAATGGTATCTGAATTTTGTAATATATATTTAATAATATAGAAAAATCTGAAAAATTGCATTGCAATGTTAATAGTTTTTATCTCTAGATACTGAGATTATAGTAAGTTTATTTTCTTCCTGATCTTCTTCCATTTTTCTAATGTTTTACAAGGGTCATTGCTGCAACATAATAGAAAGAAAGAAATAAGGAAGGAGGGAAAGATGGAAGGAAGAAAAGAAAGAAAGCGAAAGAGAAAGAGGAAGAGGAAAAAGAGAAAGGAAGGAAGGAAGAGAAAGAGAAGGAAAGGAGAGAAAGTAAGTATGTATATATGTTTGGGAGTTATTTTTATAAATATGTTTCTTGATAAAGCTAATTCACCATGCTTATAATCTCTGCACGTGGAAAAATTCAATCTCCAGAACTTTTATCACCATTACCCTCACCGTTTGCATTAAAAATATTCATGGTCACACATAAAAAAATTCTAGATATTCCAGTATTACAATACAAGGAAAGTATAAAGTAGTTGGTCTCACTCATTTCTAAAATATTAAAAAAGGAGATAGAGGAAATGACAGGTATGTAAGTAACCTTAAATACAGAGAATAGATAGGTGCAAATGTAAGAAGCATGATATATACATTTATGACAACATAATTATAATTTGGGGATAACCACTTATTTCAAAAAGCACTAAAGTATATAAGTGCCCAAGAAAACCTATTGTCTTCTAAGTAATGATCTTAATTTAGCACATATTTCACAGGGATCTCTTCTGTAACGGCAATACAAATTTCATTGAGGTGAGCAGGGCACCTGGGGGTGAGACTGCGTTGCTGATTTACCTGGGCCTTACTTGCACTTTTGTTTGTGTTCCATATATTTTCATGACCTAGGAGCCAGTTGGTAGAGACCTCAGGATTATAAGAAAATAAACAGACATCAGTCTGCTAATTAAATGGCCAACTTGGGTCCTCAGTGTGGACAGAAGTCTTAGGGCCAATGAAGAATATTTGAACTCAGCCTAAAATTCATTCACCTCTTACTGCTTTACTTATTTGCCTGTTTATTTGTTTGCTAAAATAACCCTTGAGGAACTAGAGAAAGAGCTAAGACCAAATCCACATAAATTGAGCATTTTACTTTTCAACAGTTAAGTCGTAGCTATATATTTCCCTTTTTAAATATTCATAGCTTTGGAGGGGAGGTTTGGAGGGGTTGGGCAAGCCTGGTGGTGGGTATTGAGGATTACATGGAGCAATCCACGTATTGCATGGAGCACTGGGTGTGGTGCATGAACAATTAATCTTGTAACACTGAAAAAATAAAAGTATTTGGGGGAAGAAAAAGAATTCATTAATAAAAAAATAAGTAAAAATATTCGTGGTGAACTCTGCCACTTACCCACTGATCAACCCTGGGCAAATCACTTCCCCTCCCTAGGTCTTGATTTCCTTACCTGTCAAACAACATCCCAATCAGGTATTGGGTGTTGAGATGACATGTAAACTGAGAATCTAAGAAACTGTCATATGTTAAGCTGTTCTAAATTTTGCAAATTTGGTGTATATTGATTTTCATTGATTTTAAAATGAACTCCATAAATTTTGCTGTTAGGCAAGTATAAATAATAACAGACTATAAAGGTGTATTACCATCAGTACGTTCCAATACTTATTCATAAAGCCAAATATAAAGGAATGATGCTAAAACACTGAATTCATAAGCATTTCCAAATAACTTCTGCAGGTAAACAACTTTTCAAACCGGTTAAAGAGTGGTTCTCAAAATATTTCTTTTGATAACTACTTTCCTCCAAAGTCCCATGACATTTCCCATTAAAACAACAACAAAAAAGAATCTATGTTATGGCAAACGATCTGTTTGAAGAGGGCTGTTGTGACATGTGGCGAGAGAACAAGACTAGGAATGAACAAATGGGCACAAGAATAGTGGAAGTAATAAACATCTCTACCCAATGGGGGATCAATAAATGTTGTTAACGCTGTAGAGAAGAAACAGAAGTTTTAAATGAGGAGGAAGAGGACCTAGCATAGGGAGGGAAGCTAAAAGTGGAGCCCTATTGCTCCCTAATGAAAAGATGTATTATAAGAGTTTTTACTTTCTCAAGAAAATTCTGAATGTTATGGTTTCAATAAAATTAGAAGCAGGGGGGTGTATTTAAACGGATCTGTTGACACCTACTTGAAGTTCTTTCAGTGATAAAACCAATCACACCCTGCTGTGACCTTGAAAGTTAGAAAAATGAAATTGCAGAGTATAACCAACTTAGAAATTTGTCATGAAGATCAAGTTGCATGAATATAAGAGGCAGTGGAGATGGTAGGTAATAGGGTGCCCTCCTTGCATTACTAAGTCTCTCTGTGTAAGACTGTCTCCATCTATATTCACCAACTTCAAGATCTCAATTTCTGGGGTAAACTCACCCCTAGGATGAGGAATAATGGAAAAATATCTGCTAACAGGAAGAGAAACTTTAAAAATTTGCATAATTTAAAAAATTTTATTAAAAAGTATTTTATAGCATTTGCAACTCAGCATCTTGGGACAAAGTCTTTTGACCCACACTAGTTATATCTCTAGAGATCATTGCACATGTTGCCATTTTTAATAACCAATAAATTTCTCAAGAAAGACATAAAAATCATAAGATCTCAGCATTAAAAGGATGCCAGTGGCCATGTAGTTTAAATTCCTTTCTTATTATTAAGTTAATGATATTAATTGAACAATATTTTCTCCTGTTCCCTATAGCAGAGTGTTAATGTGGGAAGAGAGGTGCTCCAAAACTTTCATGAATATGAAAATACTGATGAGATATTGACTAAGGGATCTTTACACTCTCTTCTCTGTGTAAATAATTTCAGTAACATTTAATTTCTTGGGATGCCTGGGTGGCTCAGTCAGTTAAGCGTCTGCCTTCAGCTCAGGTCATGATCCCAGGGTCCTGGGATGGAGTCCCGGATGGAGTCCCACATCAGGCTCCTTCCTCAGCAGGGAGCCTGCTTCTCCCTCTCCCTCTGCCTGCCGCTTCCCCTGCTTTTGCTCACTCTCTCACTTTCTCTCTGACGAGTAAATAAATAAAATATATTTTTTTAAAATAACATTTAATTTCTTGTGACAGTACCTCAGATTTCCAGGGAACGTTTGTTATAATAATTTTATAGCTCTATAACTAAAAAAAAATGACACTTTAAAAACATTTTTTGTTTGATTGGGGCGAGAGAATGCAGTGTTGGTGTTTAGCCAGCTTGTGGTCAAACGATTTAATATTTTCATTAGGACTGTTTATGACATTAAGAAAGTAGAGCACCACTAGAATATGAGGCCATAGAAGTTTGAGAACAAATGGTTTTCTCTATCATATCATTGGAAAATTAAATTGTGCAAAGGAAGTCCAGAAAATGAAGAAACTGAGGCATATAAGAGCAAAGTGACTTGCCTGGATCATTCAACTTTATTAGGTGAGGAGCTATAAATAGAAATGCAGGTCCTCTGCCCCAGAGTCCATGCTGCTGAGGACTGTGCTGTGCTGCATTATGAAGCATAGCGATGCGTATGCCTGTACCTTGCTTTCATTATGCTCAAGAACAAAGTGGATAACATGCTATTAGCACCATGGTCTTGCAGAACTCTAGTGTGACTCAAGATATTATCTCTGTTATTTCCTGTGTGAAAAAATTGAATCATATAAAGGGTAAGGGCATTTTTCAAAGTCACCAAGCTATTTTGTGCTGAAAATTAAAGATCAAGAAGATATTGTCTAACAAAGTTGGTAATTCATTTATATAAAAGGCAAAGCTGAAATTAAAAAAAAGAGAACCTTCAGTAATAACACCTATAATTAATTGAGCATTGGTTATATCCCAAAGATGTTACATGTATTTTTATTGTCCTCCCAATAGTTCTGATAGATTCATTTTATTTCACTTTATAATCCTCATGTAATAGATGAGGAAAATTGAGTCTCAAAAACTTAAGTGGTTGCCCAAAATTACATGCTAGCAGGTGATGAATCAGGATTTAACTCCAAAGGCCAAATACTTTCAAAACATCTTTTGGGGACCAGAGCTAACATTTCAATGCCAGGGGTTGAATACAGGAAAATGAGAGAAAGAGACATCCTATAGCTAGACACACGTGGTCCCTGCTCTTTGCAGTCTATCTTTGCCATCTGCCCCCTCTCCCCTCAACCCAGAACTAACTCATTTATACCACTTATCACTTCTCTAGTTTGAAAAGTCCCATCCTTGTTATTCTACTAAAAGCTTCCTTTTCTTCTAAGACTGCCTCTCCAGGATGTTCAGTAAGCCAGAAACTTTATGCAACAATAATAGATATTAGAACTGATCACTGGAGGTCTTGCAATAAATTATGTACTTGAAAAAAGGGGGAGAATTTCTTTAAGCAAAGAATGGTAAATAAGCTTCTACATGTATAAATATATTCAGTTGTGTTGTCACATTTTATAAGTGACTAAGCTTTCAATGAAATAAGGCAATTCTCTGTCTCACCTGAAATACTTATTTAATGATTCACATGACTAATGCATTTATCGACTATGTCATTAACACTTTGATATATGAATCTCAATATAACTAGCTATATATGGTTATTTCTTTTCTTAATTTTATAAAATATTTTTATTATCACCTCTGTTCAAATGGAAGGGCTTACTTTGTTTTTAAATTTAAACTCCTTTCAATACTAATACAGGAATCCAAAAAACGTTAATAATGGTGACAGTGGGGAGGAGGAAGGAAAATAGTGGCAGAGTAGGAGGACCCTAGATCCTCACCCCACAAATACAGCTAGATAACTATGAAATCATCCTAAGTATCCCAGAAATCTCCCTGAAGACTGGTAGAACAAACTCCACGACTAAAGGTAGAGAAGAGGGCACAATGAAGAAGGGAGGAAATGTGGAGATAAAGCTTGAGAGAGAAATGGATCATGCCACTGCTGTAGGGAGGGAGCCACAGTCACTGAGAAGGGTGAGAGAGAGAGAGAGACTAGCATTCAGGGGAGCACATGTGAAAAAGGAATCCTCATGGCCATAGGCTTGGAAAGCAAGAGGGTATGAATACCATGAGTTCTTGCAGTCGGTGGGGCTTAAAGCCTGGAGTTTTAAAGGTCATTTGGCTTGGCTTGGATAGAGCCCATAAGCATTGGGGCTATTCTTGATGAGAAGGCAGGCAAACAACAGCAATATGAAGTGTGTCTGGGGCACACAGTGGGGAGGTTAGATGCTCATCTTGGAGTGTGTCCTGAAGAAGCAATACTCAGGGAGAGAACCCTCCAGAAAAAAAAGGAACTAGCAGGCTCCATTTCCCTCCCCTGTCCCTCAGCATAAGCACAGGGCCACCTGCAGGAACCAGGTGGTTCCTTTCTACCTTTCTATGTTCCTTTCTACTAGGTGGTTCCTTTCCACCTCCAGGTGGTTCCTTTCTACCTAAGCTGCCTATACCAAGACCTGCCCCCACACTTCATGCTCCAGTGGAACTGCTCTTCCCAGTCATGCTTGCCTTAGTCCCAGTGAAGCAGGCTCCCCTCCCCCAGAAGACTGGCCCTGACCCCTGTCAACATGGCATCTCCTGATGGGGAAACAGTGCTAGGCCTTGGTTCTGGTGGCAACGGCGACAGGTCTCATTTCACATGCAGACCAGAGCACAGCTAGTTAAAATGCAGCACTAGCTGCAGGGGCCAGGGACCAAATTCAGGCCAGGGACCAAATACTGCCACAATAGGCCAAGAGAGCCTCTGTAGATGACTGGCCTGACGACACAATGGCAGAGTGCATGCAATACATATTGGAGATACTCCCTGAAGTGTTAGGCCCTGGGGAACAGGGGACATTACACTGCAGGGCACTAGAGGACCTCTTCTTCATAAAGCGCTTACCCTCAAGAAAAGGAGATGCAACTGACTTTCCTAATACAGAAAAAGGGACACAGAGTTAGACAAAATGAGAAGACAGGGGAATTTGTCCCAAATGAAGGAAAAGGACAAGCCATAGCCAAAAATCTAAGTGAAAGAGATAGAAGTAACATGCCTGATGGGGAATTGAAAGCAATGATCGTTAAGGATACTCACTGGACTTGAGAAAGAGAGGAGGACTCAGGAAGACCATTAACACAGAGATAAGGAATAACATAGCAGAGATAAAGGGCTCAATAAACAAAGTGAGAAACATACATGATGGAATGACCAGCAGCCTAGAAGAAGCAGAGGAATTAATGAATGGACTAGAAGACAGTAATGGGGAATAATCGAGCTGAACAAAAGAGGGAAACAAGAATGACACAAAACGAGACTGGACTTAGAAAACTAGTGACTCCATCAAACATAGTAACATTTGTATTACAGGAGGCCCAGAAGAAGAAGAGAGGAAAAAAAGGCAGAGAATTTTATTTAGAGAAATAAAAGCTGAAAACTTCCCTAATCTGGGGAAGGAAACCAATATTCAGATCCAGGAGGCACAGAGAACCCTCAATAGAATCAACAAAGCAGATCCACACCAAGACATATTATAATTAAAATGTCAAAATACAGTGACAAAGAAAAAATATTAAAAGCATCAAGACAAAAGAAGACAGTTATATATAAAGGAAACTCTGTAAGGTTATCAGGGTTGTTTTTTTTTTTTAAGATTTTATTCATTTATTTGACAGAGAGAAATACAGCGAGAGAGGGAACATGAGCAGAGGGAGTAGGAGAGGGAGAAGCAGGTTTCCCGCTGAGCAGGGAGCCTGATGTGGGGCTCCCTCCCAAGACCCTGGGATTATGACCTGAGCTAAAAGCGGACACTTAACAACCAACCCACCTAGAAACCCCTATCAGTGGGTTTTTTTAGCAGAAGTTTTCCAAGTCAGAAAGGATATATACAGTCAGTATGATATATTCAAAGTGCTGAGTGGAAAAAACTACAAAAACAACCACAAAACAAGTAACAAAATAGCAATAAATACAGCTCTATCAATAATTACTTTGAATGTAAATGATCTAAATGTTCCAATCAAAAGATATAGAATAACAGAGTATGTAAAAAACAAAGTCCATCTATATGTTGCCTATAAGAGACTCATTTCAGACCTGAAGACACCTGCAGATTGAATGTGCGGGGATGGAGAACCATTTATCATGCAGATGGATGTCAAAGAAGGCTGAGGTAGCAATACTCATATTGAACAAAAATAGACTTTAAAACAAAGACTAACGAGACAAAGAAGGACATGATTTAACAATAAGCGAGACAATCCAACAAAAAGATGCAACAATTGTAATATTTATGCATTCAACATGGGAGCACCAAATATATAATTGTTAATAACAAACACAAAGAAACTAAGAGATAATATTACAATAATAGTAATGGATTTTAACACCTCACTTACATCAATGTACAGATCCTCTAAAAAGAACATCAATAAGGAAACAATGGCTTTGAAT
>CM053604.1:58093885-58119567 GCA_028646535.1 Procyon lotor | reverse complement strand
GATAAAGATACCATGGAAGGAAGGAAGGAAGGAAGGAAGGAAGGAAGGAAGGAAGGAAGGAAGGAAGGAAGGAAGGAAGGAAGGAAAGGGAAGGGAAGGGAGGGAAGGAGGGAGGGAGGAGGGAGAGAGGGAAGGAGAGAGGGAGGAAAGGAGGGGAGGGGAGGGGAGGAGGGGAGGGGAGGGGAGGGGAGGAAGGAGAGAGGGAGGATTTTTTCTCTCTCTCAATAGATGCAGAAAAAACATGCAAAATACAATATCCATTCTTGATAAAAACCCTAAACAAAGTAGTTTTAGAGGGAACACACCTCAACATCATAAAGAACCATCTATAAAAAACCCATAGCAAATATCATCCTAAATGGGGAAAACCTGAGAGTTTTCCTGCTAACATCAGGAAGAAGACAAGGATATTCACTCTCACCACTTTTATTCAACATAGTACTGGAAGTCCTAGCCACAGCAATGAGACAACAAAAAGAAATGACATGTATCCAAATCAGCAAGGAAGAACTAAAACTTTGACTATTTGTGGATGACACGATACTATATATAGAAAACCCAAAAGACTCCATCAAAAAACTGCTAGAACTGATAAATGAATTTAGTAAAGTCGCAGGATACAAAATCAATGTAAGAAATCCATTGCATTTCTATACAGCAATAATGAAACAATAGGAAGAGATATTAAGAAAATAATCCCATTTATAATTGCACCAAAACCAGTAAGATACCCAGTAATAAACCTAACCAAAGAAGTGAAAGACCTGTACTCTGAAAAGTATAACACTGATAAAAGAAATTCAAGATGACACAAAGAAATGGAAAGACATCTCACAGTTATGGATTGGAAGAATACATATTGTTAAAATGTCTATACTACCCAATCAAGCTACACGTTAAATGCAATCCCCATCAAAATACGAACAGTATTTTTTTATAGAACTAGAAGAAACAGTCCTAACATTTGTATGGAACCACAAAAGACCTTAAACAGACAAAGAAATTCTGAAAAAGAAAAACAAAGCTGGAGACATCACAATTCTGGACTTCAAGTTATATTACGAAGCTGTAATCATTGAGACAATATGGTCCTGGCACAAAAACAGAAACACAGATCAATGGAACATGATAGAAAATCCAGAAATAAACCCATAACTATGTGGTTAATTAATCTTTGACAAAGTAGGAAAGAATATCTGATGGGAGAAAGACAGTCTCTTCAACAAATGGTGCTGGGAAAACTAGACAGCAACATACAAAAGAATGAAACTGGACCACTTTCTTACACCAGACACAGAAGCAAACTAAAAAAAAAAAAAATCTATCTTTGATCTTGTTTGTCAGTGTCTTAATAGAATGTCCTTTAGTCCTAGACCTGTCAACCCTAGTGCTGGCATGTCCGCAAAACTATAACAGTTTCTTTATGATGTTCTACCCAAGGCTTATGATAGCAACTCACCTTGAATCTGATGAGAGTAGGAGGGACTGTATGAATGATTGATTCTCCAATGATTCTGCAAGAGCCCTTTTTAAAGTGACTTCCAGGAAGGCATTGTCTCCAGTTTATGTGTAACAAAAAGCTTGTTTTCTGTCTACATATTAATCTTTCGTTTTTTAAAAAAAAAACTTTAAAAAAATTTTATTTATTTATTTGATAGAGAGACAGAGATCACAAGTAGGCAGAGAGGCAGAGATCATTTATATCTCTCAAATATAAATTAAAAATAATTTATAAATAAATATATTTATTTATATTTATAAATAAATATCATATTTATTTGATAGACAGAGATCACAAGTAGCCAGAGAGGGGGCAGGGGAGCTCCCTGCCAAGCAGAGAGCTGGATGCAGGCTTGATCCCAGGACCCTGAGATTATGACCTGAGCCGAAGGCAGAGGCTTTAACCCACTGAGCCACCCAGGCGCCCCTACATATTAATCTTTCAAATCACATAACTTCTTTCATCAAAGAAAGCCTTTTCTTTTTTCTTTCTTTTTGGCTTTACTTAATTGCTCTTCCTTTTAATCTTTTTCTTTCATAATTAAAGCAGATAACTACTACCATATGGACATTTAGATTGCAGAACAAGAATGAAA
The DNA here is from genome assembly GCA_028646535.1 of Procyon lotor. Lineage (NCBI taxonomy): Eukaryota > Metazoa > Chordata > Mammalia > Carnivora > Procyonidae > Procyon > Procyon lotor. The sequence continues at coordinate 58,117,471 of CM053604.1, read as the reverse complement.
AGTATCATTCGGAATCTCAAAACAAGACCGAGAAAGAGCTACCTCACCAGGGCCAACTTCCTTTCATTCTAGATTCATAGTTCCCACTGTCAGGATGATTTATCTTGATCTTCCTTCTCTCTGACAACATTTAGGAATAAAGTATTATAAACAGGAGAAGCAGGGAGATGGGATGGAGGTAATACCTTAGCATATCTAGAAATCAAGGCTTTAGCCTGCTTCTCCCTGGGATAGGCTAAGAAACTCTGGCAACCAACAGTGTAATTCTTTTTTACCTGAAGAAACTGGAACAATAATTTCTGTCTGAGCAATGAGGGAGCATCCAAGAAAATAAGATGTCAGTGACAGAAGGATTCACAGTAAACCAAAAAGGGTAATGTGGCAGAATGGTTAAAGCTAACTAAGAAGGGGTGCCTGGTTGGCTCAGTCGTTAAGCATCTGCCTTTGGCTCAGGTCATGATCCCAGAGTCCTGGGATGGAGCCCTGCATCCGGCTCCCTGCTCGGTGGGAAGCCTGGTTCTCCCGCTACCATTCCCTCTGCTTGTGTTCCCTCTCTCTGTGTTTCTCTCTGTCAAATAAATAAAATCTTTAAAATTAAAAAAAAAAAGCTAACTAAGAAAACTGCTGATCAGAGAGGCAGAGACTCACTGTGGAGATACTGAGTTAGAATGGTAGGGTCCGAAAATGCCCACTGATCACCCCTAGGACTGACTTAACATTGAGAATCTTGCTTTACATTGATGCTGGCTTCACAATTTTCTCAGAAGTATCACACTGAAATAAGCAGCACATTTTTGGAAGAGGGGCACAAATACAAGAATGCTGAAACACCTTGTCTCTTTCCTTACAAGAGGAAACAACTATGTAAAACTGTCAACAAGTAAATAAAAATATGTATTAGAGTTAGTTCGTTAGTAAGGAAAAGCTTTTTGGCTCCCAAAGAGAAAGGCAGATCAAGTTTGTGGTTATGAAGCCCATGGAGGAAAAAATTGTTTGGGGGAGGGGGTGTGCAGGAATGAGAGATAGAGAGAAAGAACAGTACATAGTGGATTAGAGACCAAAGTTGATGCCCTCAAGGTCAGAAAAGTTAGTGAAACAGTGGGGTTTGAAACGTCCCAGGGAGAGAACCTGCAGGAGAATGGTGACATGACACAGCTCTGGGCGGGTCCCTAGACCTCTGGGCTTCAGGGCTGGACAAAGGCCCAAAACCCCTAGGGATCCCCGCACAGAAGCAGAACCATTCATCAGCAGGGGTCTCTGTGCTTGGAGCACTGATCATTCAGCCTGCTATGAGTTCAAGGTGAGTCCCATCCATGAAATTTTAACACAGCCCCAGGTCTGGGAGGGGGAAAGATGATATGAGGAAAAACAATGGCTAAGACTGAATTTTTATTTCTCTGATATCCCTGTGACTTGAATTTCAGAGTCAGACTTAAGATAATTAAACAATGAAACTGATTGGCACTTAATCCGTTAAGAAGGTTAACATTATACTGTTACAAATAGTTCTACAATTTTACAAAATACAAAAGGCTTCCCAACTTGAAGACACTAATATTAGTTGGAGGTCTCTTTCTGACACTGGTGCCTTTGACTTTGTTAAGAAGATCAATAGAGTCGTTCTAAAACAGTGTTATGTAAGTCTTCTTTTAGGTTAAAAAGTGCATCACATATGGTTTTCTCTACCATCTGAGAAATGGTAGAGAAAAAAAATCCAGATTGATGTAAAGATTTTTAAAAAATATTTTATTTATTTACTTGACAAGAGAGAGGGAGAGAGAGAACAAGCAGGGAGAGCAGCAGAAGGAGAGGGAGAAGCCCCTTGAGCAGGAAGCCTGATGCAGGGCTTGATCCCAGGATTCCAAGATCATGACCTGAGCTGAAGGCAGACACTTAACAGATGGAGCCACCCAGGTGCCCCTGCAAAGATGATTAGGATTATGAAAAAGCCGTAAGGAGCAAAAGTTACCTGTTTTGAGATAGTCACTAGCTTTCTCTTTATTACTTAAATCTGGATATATATTGTATTCCATTTTACAGATGAAAAAATAGAACTAGAGATTATCCAAATAAATTTATGAAAATAATAACGGTTAAATGAGAGACCTGGTTAAAAATCTTTATTTTGAACTTTCATTTGTGTACGTCTTATCAGATATCAAGGGAATATGCAGCAACCTTCTCTTGAATTCCTAACCTAGTCCCAATTAGGAAAAAAAAAAAGCCACTTTCATAGAGAACAATTGTTACACAACTGAGTATGTCATTTGCTTCTGGCATGTTAGGACTATTCCCTAAAGCCTTCTCTCAAGTGTAGTCAGAAGGAGAGTGTATAATTTTAGACCACGTAATTCATGATTGTCAAACACTGTTGCCAAATACGAAATGGTTTCAATAATGACCCTGCTCTACAAACAAAGCTGCCTTGAACTTGAATTTTATTGGCAGAAAACACTGTTTCCTTCTAAGAAGCGTGTGACAGAGTCCCCTGAAAGACACCTTCTCTGAGAATTTCCTTCAAGCTCCGCTCTCTCCTCCTCACCTTAGACCAGTGGAAGCCAAGACTGATGACTTGCAGCCCACTTAATTTATCACTTCTTCCGGTCAGTAGTGAAATATATTCAATTGGGAACCATTAACTTGGAAGAAGTTTAATTTCTAAATCCCAAATTCAAGTTTGCTGAGGAACCCTAAAGTCCGGATGAATGAAGCAGTTCAATGAGGTAAGCTGCTGGAATGAAGTGGGTGAGATGTTGCCTGTCTAAGACACAGCAAGAGTGTGTCTGAGGAAGAGATATGGGATCTGGGATCCATGCATATAGCATGAATGGCCTTCAGAGAGTCTATGAAGCTCTCCCTGAAATCATATGCAAAATTCCCTGATTGTGTGCCCAAGCGCATTTTTCCAGGGAGATTATTCCAACTTTATAGGAAATGTCCAAACAGGTTTGCTAAGAACATCCCTCAAGCATCTGGGCACTGAGAGGTTCTGGCTGACCTCTTCTTGAAGCTCAAAGTTGATCAACATGACTCTTTGTGGTGCAAGCAAAATTAATGAGCACTCATGGAGCATTAACACAAGGCCAAAAGAGATATCTGAAGCTCAGGAAATTTACATTTTAACGCTGCGGCACACCTAAGGAAAGTATTTTGAATCATAAAGTCTCTGCTACTAACCCTACACATCGGGGGAATCATTTGTGATCAAGACAAATTTTAATATAAGCCCTTATCAACACAGCTGAGGAGAGAATTTTACATCTTTCTATTCCAGATAGGGTCATTTCATCAGTTTCACCCCTTGGTATGCTCAGTTACTTAAAGTCCTTACTGTTTGCTAATGGCAGATTTGTGCAGCAAAAATGACTCTGGAACAGATGTTGGCAAATTTGTCAAAGCGGCTGGCTAATCATCCTGACTGCTCCGAAGGACTAATCCATTTCACCCACACCCAACTCTTGCAGGACCTAAATAGCACCTTTCTCTTTCCTGATTTTAAAGGAGAGGCGAGGGGAAGAAGGGATTCTGGTGGGAAGGGGAAAACAAGAGCAAGATCCTTGGTCAAAGCCATCCATTTTTCAAGGAAAGAAGGCACTCCAGCAGACAGTTTCAAATGCAAACATATCACGATGATATATTTTTATGAGACTCATCCTATTAGTCTCACCACAGGCTCCCTCATCAGCTTGTATATACTTGCTTGCTATAAACTTGCAACTCAAATAAACTTTTATCTCATACCTTTATTCTTGTTCGGTCAGCATATATTGGCAACTAAGATGGCAGCCCAGTATAACCAAAGATAAAAGGAAAAAGAAATGGTAATAACCCATTAACACAAAAGAACAACCAAACCTATGGCAGGGACCTTGTTCTACCTCCAAAGTTCTATGGATATTTGAACTCCAATTTACAGAGGGGGACTTCTGAATATTGTCTGTCCCTTGACAATTTCTGACCACTGTCTATTGCTAATGCCTGCAAGAGAAAAACCTAAGAAAGAGTTAGAATACACAGCTTTTATTAGAATAAAATAAAGTAAAATAAAATGATTGGAAAACTATAAAGCTCTGCAGAGATGTCACATATTTTTAAAAAAATTAATTGAGGTTCCTCAGAAATCTATTGATTTGTGATATGATATATAATAGTGAAAATATCTTTCTCTAGCCTAGTATTTGATTTGTAGTTCTGAGCTACCTGCTCCAAGTGTGTGTGTGTGTGTGTGTGTGTGTGTGTGTGTGTGCATTTTAAAAAAGCCAAACTCATTTAGGCACTCTTGGTAGCATTACCTAGCTCTCTTAAAGAGAAGACAAACATTCTCCTTTCAGTTAAATCATAATGTGTTTTTTAGTGATTCATAAAAATTTTATTTTACACAGAATTTTAAACCTAAATTTTGCATATTATATTTCAGAATATATTTATTGCAACTATTAGTGGAAGTAAAGAATATTGTGTAAGACCTGCCATAAACATGTGGAAGAGCTGCAGCAAAGAAACACTGAATTATTCACTAAAATTGTTGGGACCAAAGAACCAGACCTCTACTTGCTTCCATATCAAGCTCTTTTGTTATAAAGCTCATCAAAATAAACTCTACAAAACTTTAAAGATTTTCCTAAATCCAATAGTGTATGTGAATATATATATTCCTATTCCATAAAATCCTATTTAAAGAATTTGCTTATAAAAATAGTTTCTTGCTGGGATTGGAACTGGAGTGTTTATATTTGTTATAAATGAGAATGTTTCAAAAGCACTAAGAACCTCTCACTCTAATAAAAATATGCAAAGAGCTATGGCACACAGCTTTCAAAGTCATTTTATATAACCCCTGCCCTGTGGTAGGGTGCATAGTAAATCACACAGAAAAGAGGTGTGAACTACCTTTTAAATAACCAATATGAGTAAATGACAGAAAGGATATGTGGCTGTAAATTTTAGAAACACAAGAATGTTTCAACATTTAAAAAGTTTGGAGGAAAATGAGGCTTCAAACCCAGGAAACATAAGGGAAATATGCAAACACAAAGAGAAGAAGGGGAAGAAGAAAGAGGAGGAGGAGAAGGAGAGGAGGAAGAGCCAGAGGGGGAGGGGGAGGACAAGAAGAGGGGGAACAGGAGGAGGAGTGGGGGGAGGAGAAAGAAGTCGGGGGAGTAAGACCAGGAGGAGAATAGCAAAATGAGCATCATACCAAAGACACAAAAAAATACTCTAAGGTGTAAGTATCAGTGTTATCCTAGTTCCTTGGTGGTCTGGTGAAAGCATTTCCTGACTTTTCTCTGCTTCACCCCAGCAACCGGGATGAGGCCCTTGCAAGGATCCATCATAGTCAGCAAACAAATTAAGCTCTGTTGAGTTAAGGAAAATGTTACCAGCACTTAAGCGTACTTTTCTGTAACTAGTATTTTCTGGTATTTAGAAACCTCTAGTCATGGAAAGCTCCGCCAGTCGAAGGGGTAACCATAACTATCCATGTATTCACGTAGAAGCCTCAATTGAGCACAGAAGCCAGACCCAGATGTACCATTCTGGTATTCTGAAGTTTATATAAATATGCTTACTAAGTGCAGTGCTAAGATCTACATGTTCCCACTCTGTGTCACACCGTGTGTACACCTTAACGTATCATTTGTTTTTACCTTCACCAAATATTTCTAAATAATTATTATTACTTTGTCAATGTGGAAACAGAAATTAATGAGTATTAAATAACTCCCATGAGCTTTGCTAAGGAGTTGCACGTCAATCTCACTTAGAATTCCCTGATGTTTTGCATTTCAATAGGCTGACGATTGAAAATATCTTGATTTGCTATAAACATTTTCTTAAGGGGTGCCTGGGTCATGCAGTCATTTAAGAATCCAACCCCTGCTTTTGGCTCAGATTATGATCTCAGGATCACGAGATCAAGCCCCAACCTGTCGGGGACTCAGCACAGAGTCTGCTTAAGATCTTCTCTCCATCTCTTGTTACCCTTCCTCCCTAAATCCCCCACCCCTGTGCATGTGCATAAGTGGGTGCGTTTACTCTCTCTCCAATAAATAAATCTTTATTTATTTATTTATTTATTTATTTATTTGGGTGGGAGGGGATGGGCAGAGGGAGAAGGAGAAAGACAATCCTCAGGCCAGTTCCCCACTAAGCTCAGAGCCCAACACAATACTTTTTGTTTTTTTTTTAGATTTTATTTATTTATTTATTTGACAGAGAGAGACATCACAAGTAGGCAGAGAGACAGGCAGAGGGGGGGGAAGCAGGCTTCCCGCCCAGCAGAGAGCCCGATGCGGGGCTCAATCCCAGGACCCTGAGATCATGACCTAGACTGGAGTCAGAGGCTTTAACCCACTGAGCCACCCAGGCGCCCCTCAAATAAATAAATAAATCTTTAAAAAATATATTTTTCAAACTCTACAGTAATTACTTTAAATCTCTTTGTCTTGATTCTTTCCATTTAATACTAAAGTATTGTTATTCTTTATCCACCATTTATACATGTTGATAATCATTAAGTTTGACTACTTCTCTGGACATGTGTCTGTTGAACTCTTAAGCTGAACTCTTTTCTGTTGTTGGAGATGAGTACCGGAAAGTCATTTCTTAACTCAAAAGTATTTCTAGCTTTAAAACTGATACAGGCAGTGGATGTGGAAGGAACGATCTTCTTTGAGACCCATTTACATAGGCAGTACACATCAATGTTAAATTAGTTGGTCTTTGCAACCTTTAAGAAAAGGCAGTATGTAGTTCTGAGAGGTTAAGTAATTCAGTCAGGTATATGTAGCAACTGGTGGAAACCCTTGGAAACCAGGAATCCATTGGTATCGATTATCATCCAAACATTGTCTGTGAAGGGGGCCTAGTTTATGGATTTCATTTATTTCAATCAATCTCCAGGTTCACTCTTATTGTGAAGTTGGCTTAATCTAATTGTGACACACTGGTTATATTAAATGCCCATCCTTCAGGTTCCAGGATCACCAAGTGATCCTAGAAGTGACCTTCCAAAGGTCATTTGGCCTTTCTTAATTTCATAGAGAAAAGATAATGATTTCATTGATGAGGGTAACCCAGCTCATGTAAATTTGGTGTCGGAGCTCTGGTCTTCTCCATCATTCTCTTGAGTTTGGATAAAGTGAATATGCCCATAATGTATGGCTACACTAATAATGGATTCACAGAATCTGGCTAATGTTTGCTAAGGTAAATCATGCCTCTTTGAGATAGATGATTCATTTCTTTTTTTTTTTAGATTTTATTTATTTATTTGAGAGAGAGAAAGATGGAGAGCATGAGCAGGGGGATGGGCAGAGAGAGAGGGAAGAGCTGATTCCCCAGCTGAGCAGGGAGCCCAACGTGGGGCTCAATCCCAGGATCCTGGAATCATGACCTGAGCTGAAAGCAGATGCGTACCTGACTGAACCACCTAGGTGCCCCAGATGACTCATTTCTAGCTGCTTTATATGCATCATGGTTTGGTCTACAGGGAACAGTTATATAGTTTTCAAAAAATCTTTATAGTACAGAGAAATATAATAGTTCCAAAGATACTCTTTGTTTACTCTTATTTTATTTAGAGGATCTCATAAGACACAACAATCCTTCACATGTTCCAGGGGAGACACTGTAAATATACTCCAATTTTTACCTGGAAACAAAATCCCCAGAGCAGAGCAACTCATCTGCCCTGTGGAAGAGAAGACTTTTATTTTAGTTATATGGAAAATCTTAGATAATATTTAATGAATTATAGCTAGACTTGATAACTTTTGTCAGGCTTTTACTTAAGGTAAAATTACACCAAATTCAAAATATAGTCACCAAAGGACTTTTACTAATCAGGAAGGCATTATAATAGGAATACAAGGAATACAAGACTCCGGGGTAGAATATAGGCTTAGCAAATTTATCACCCAATTAGTTAATTTTATGGATTTTAGAATTGCTGTCCTTGAACCAAAAAAGGAAGAAAAGAAAAACTGAAACCCTATTAAACTGAAGACAGTTGGGGATGCCTGGGTGGCTCAGTGGTTAAGGGTCTGTCTTCGGCTCATGTTATGATCCCAGGGTTCTGGGATTGAGCCCCGCATCAGGCTCCTTGCTCAATAGAGATTCTGCTTCTCCTTCTCCCTCTGCCTGATGCTCCCCCTGCTTGTGCACTCTCTCTCTCTCTCTCCCTGACAAATAAATAAATAAAATCTTAAAAAAAAAAAAAAAGAACAAAAAAACTGTAGAAAGTTTAAAATGACTTGTCATGGGTGACTGTGACCTAACCCCCCACAGTTCATCCGTGCTCATTGTGTTCACCTTCAGGCTGAATGCTCTTTAGCAGTTTGTGTTATTTATGTATTTAACAAGACAAAAAGATACTTCATTTGAATAATTTCTTAACATGAACTGCCATTTTTTTCTTACTGAAAAATTTCAACTGGAAATTCTAAGTGAACCAGAAGTTTTCATCTTGTGAATGTCTAAGAAATAATCTATCTGTGTGTGATCATTTTCTTGCATAACAGCTAGGGCAAACAGTCAAATTCTTGCAATTCCGAACATTGAAAGGAAGAGAGATCACGTGGATACAAGCATTGTTTCAACAGAGCCTGTTTTGGTTGCTATGCAGGAATAATTGTTCTAGCCTTTTGATGATGCTTCATGAAATAAGTAAAATTTATATTCTGATGGTTGTTGCATCATTCAAAACAGTTTTTGTCTGAACTTTTTTCCCCTTCTCCTTCTCTTCCTCCTCTTTCTTCTGCTATCTTTGTCCTACAATGGTGTGAGATGTAATTATTTTACCACATGGGGCCTACTTCCTATGCATACCTGAGCACTGCTACTCTTCCTCAGGAGCAAAGAGCTGATGGGAGCTCAGTCGTCCATCACTCCTACAGTACTAACTCAGGGCCACATGGGTTCCTTCCAAGTTTCCCCTTCCCTTACATGTATGTAGTTTTTGAAGTTGTTTTTGTTGTTTTGTTATATTTTGGTTTTGCCTGATATTATTAAAATATCTTTGGTGTTTAGAATAAATAGTTCAAGTGCTAGTTGCTTTTTATTTCTTAAATATCTTAACTAATTACTAATTATTAATTTTCTTCACTATGAAGAAGTCAAAAGTTAAAAGGGAACTTACTTTCAATTTCCTGATTCTGTAGAAATCCAGCCTCAGTTTACTACTATTTTTAAATATTTTTATAAAGATTTATTTATTTACTTGAGAGAGAGAGAATGTGGAGGAGGGGAGGGACAGAAGGAGAGGGAGAGAATCTCAAGCAGACTCCCTACTGTGTGTGGAGCCTGATGTGGGGCTTGATCTCACAACCCTGAGATCATGACCTAAGCTGAAATCAAGTGGGACACTCAACTGACTGACCCAGGCGCCGCTTAACTATTACTCTGAAATAACTTTACCCTTGCATGGAAGTTGCAAAATCAGCTTCCCCTGAAGAGAACATCCTTGAAAACCATAGTACAATGATCAAAATCAGAAAACTAAGATTTGTACAACAGTATGAACTAAACGGTAGACCTTAGCGAGTGTTTAGCCTGTTTTCACATGCTCTCATTTTTTTGGTAGGAAGTGGGGCATATAGTTCTGTGAAGTTTTACCAGAGGTACTGATTTGTGGAAACACTATTAACCTGGATATAGACTGTTCCATGACTCTGAAGAAACTCCTTCATGCTAGCCCTCTATTGTCACATACTCTCCACAACCTCAACTCCTGGCAATCACAGCTCAGTTCTCCATCACTATAATTTTGTCATTCCAAGAGTGTTACATAAAATGGAGTCATGCTGTGGATAACCTTTTGAGATTGCTTTTTGCACTTAGCGTAATGCCTTTAGGGTCTTCTGCAATTTCCCTCTACCATATATCAGCGTTCACTCCTTTCTATTGTTGAGTTGTATCAGACAGTGCACAGATACTCTATTGTTGAAGAATGCTTAGTTATGTAAATATGGCCTCTCATCTTTTTTTTTTAAATTTCTATTTTATAGCCTTTTGATTCTGTTGTGACAGAAATCCTGAGTTGAAAATTTAACACTGATACTGTTTTTTCTTTAGTAGTAAACTCAAGGGATTTGACCAAACTCAGATAGTCTAAATTTCCTTCAAACTCTAGACCCTTGTAAAAATGATTTTTTTTAAAAAATGAAGAAGCTCAAAAGGACATAAGGTACCTTTCTGAAGGCATTTTCAATAATTCTGCAGTTTTACTTTCTAGCTATAGTGCCCCTATTAATTCAAAGTTGTTTGGGTCTGTCTAGCAGCACGTACCTTCGACTGGTAATAGCACTCTGAGGAGGTTAAGGGTAGGGAAGCATAATGCCAGATAAGGTTTAAAAACAATCACATCTTCCAGCCACACTGATTTTGGGATGGTATGTGGCAGAAGTCAGGCTAATCAGAGTCAAAGTGAACAAACTCAATGATGGGATATTTGTTACAATACTGAGAAGAAAAACTCTTACTGCTGAAATAATTGTACCACAACATGGAGGCAGCTAGATTAGTATGAAACCAACTGAGAGGAAATCAATACTGAGAAATAGAGGAAAAGCAAATCTTGCGGATACCATTTGAATCTTTGGATCTTGCCACATTTGCTCTCAATCAGTCCTTTTTGCCTGCTCTGTGAAAATGGATATGGTCCCTTTAAAAACGTTTCCATGCCAGGCAACGTCATGTTAGACACTGTCAGTAGAGGGCACCAGAGAATACTGAAGAAGAAAGTGGGTTTTGCTTTCTGGTTCCTGCATGTAGGCCCTGCAGTTTCCAGCACCTGCAGCTTCTCTAGCACCCAAGTCCTCCCATTCACAATGGCTTCCTCAGCATCAAGCTTCTGCGGTGCATACTGGCTCAGATATTCAGTGGCCAGCATCTTCCTTCTGTACTTCCTTGGGCTCATTTGTAGCTGAGTGCCTCCAGTGAGTGAGTCACCCCTCCATGAATTTTCTCACATCCTACAGGGCACATTTCATGCAAGTTCCATGGGGAGAACTTCCAGAAAGTTCTGCCACTGTAGCATTACAGATGGCTCAGCCATTCAGTGAGCTAAGGCCGTGCCCTCTCCAACAAGGTCTGGATCTCAGTCTGTGGGTAGACTTTTCTCAATCTCACCTCTGGGAGTCATGGCTACTTCTTATATCTGCTATGCCTACATTCTTTTTGTTTTTAAAGTTTTATTTATTTATTTGACACAGGAGCACAAGCATGCAGAGTACAGAGGGAGATGGAGAAGCAGGGTCCCTGCTGAGCAAGGAACCTGACGTGGGGCTCAATCCCAGGACCCTGGGATCATGACCTGAGCTGAAGGCAGTTAGTTGCCTAACCAACTGAGCCACCCAGGCGCCCTATGCTATGGCTACATTCTTGAGACCTTTTTACTTCTTACTAGTCAATCACTTGATACTTTAATCCCCTGTGATAATTAATAATTCTTCATATTAAACTTTCCCTATTCAAATTATTATACAGTTTCTCTCTAATGATTAGACCCAGATTGATACCCCATGGCTGAGGGCTGAGCTACCCTTGGACTTGTCCATTTTGTGATTTAATAAATTTCACTTTCTGCCAATGTTGACAATAGCTGGGCTTTTATAACTGGCATTGGAGGAGTTCTGATACAAACAAGATCCATAAAATTAATAAGGTTAATAAAGAATGAATGATCGTAGAAAGCTCTACAAATATCTATTTTTTAAATAGACAGTATTTAAACTTCATTAAACTGATTCAAATTTTAGAGAACTTTTTCTCAGCTTCACAAGAATGATATTAGAGTAACACTTTGGAATATGCTTTAAATTAATTTAAAAACCCTATAAACAAACGTCACAACTTTGATTCAGGGCTTTAGTGTAAGGGACCTGTTTCATGCCATGCACCTCCCTACATGCAGTGGAGAATCCTTCTCTCAGGGAATTGATAGTAAACGCTCTGGTGCTGAATCAATGTAACCAAGTAACCATTAAGTAGTTAGTACACTTATATTGATCCAGAGACTATCAAAAGTGAACATATGTGAATGGTGAAAGCAGATTTAATATAAGATATAGATACAGTAAGCTGAGGGTCCTTAGACAAAGAAATACTGTAAGTTATTTTTAGTTTTGGCTTTGTGCTTTTATTATCTTATGTGTGCACAGAAGTTGGCCCTTAGCTGATTTTCCCTCGCATGCTATATTAATTGAACACAGCTCTCTTATTTTGCAATATATATGAATTGTGTAGTCAAATTAAAAATGCAAAAATTGGGGTGCCTGGGTGGCTCAGTCGTTTAAGCATCTGACTCTTGATTTTGGATCAGGTCATGATCTCAAGGTTGTGAGACAGAGCCCCACATCAGGCTCTCCACTGGCACGGAGCCTCCCTCTGCTCCTCCCCCGCTCTTTCTCGCTCCCTCTCCAAAAAAAAAAAAAAAATCTGGACTGTCTCTTAAAGATACTCTCTGAGTGAGAAAATAGCATATAAATAGACTTGTCTCTGATTCTGACTGCAAAAATAAAGGAAAGACCAGAGTGATTTGGATATGAATATTTAATAATTATTGCCTATCTATCAATTTCCAAGTAATTAAGATAATAACAAACAGGAATATGCCAGTTAAAATTTGCCACTAAAGTCAGAACCAAAAGCATTTCAAAAGTACAAGAAATAGTAACTAAAACCCAAACAACCAGTGTCAAACTTTTATTTACAAACCTACACTGTCTGCTGCTAAAAAAAAGTGGGTGGGAGGAGTCACCAAACTTTAAGGGAGGAGTCACCAAACTTTAAGGGTCTAAGTTTTTCTTAAGTCTTCACTTTAGATGCTGTTATATCTAGCACAGGTAAGCAGGCAGAGTCTTTTGTATGCTCAAACACTGGAATCTTTGGTTGCTACCATTTTCAGCTGGCTTGCAAACAAGAAGCCAACCATTTTAAGAATGTTTTAAGTGAACAACTTGCAAACCCCAGGGATGGATAAACCCTAAGAATGCACAATTGTGAGCATGTACAACCATCACAACTGTGGCTGAAGACTGTTCATGCCGTTCTTCTGAAATGAGATCTCAAAGCAGTATAGTTAACTTGCGTTTTTATGACTGCTATAAAAGGGACAAGGACATTATATGGCCAGGAGTTAATAACCTGTTTTCTTCTTCAAAAATGTATAAGGGTCCAAAAGACTCTAAATTATTTGAATTAGAGATCTGGCCACTGTAGTTTGGGGTACAACAGGGTTTGGAATATGACACAGATTTGAGGCTTTCATGGCTAATGTGTTATTTTTAAGAAATGACTTAATTGTGTTATCTATTAAAATCTCTGAGTTTTATAGATATGAAAAAAGAATCCATGTATACTTACCTCAATTTTTTGATGTTTTTAATGAATGGTTAAATTGACATTTAAACTAAAATATTGGGTACTTAAAACATGGCCTTTATTAGTCAGAAGCTGAAGAATTAGAAACAGTTTTCCATTCAGTTGAGAATATATTAACTCAGACTCACACCACTACACATGGAAGAAGAATCTTTCTGTTTCTGCTTTTGTGATTGCATTGTCTGTGTTGTTTTGTTTTCATCAAAGTCCACTTAACCTAACAACAGCAAAAGGAGGGTTACGTGCGGGAGATGGAAAAATAAAATAAGAGGTTCCATCAGGAGAACTGGAGCTTGAGGGGCATCCAAAACACTGGGAAAGAGTCAGCTACTTATTCTTTCTTCTAGAAACTTTACATGTGCTATTTCATTAGACTCCAAAACAGCCTTTTAACAATGGCATGATTACTCTACTATGGAGAAAAACAGTGAGCACCAGAATAATCCACAATCATGACTCTAGTTCACACCCTAATTCACTGGAATCCACAATCCATAGTCTCTCAATAAGCCATGCTGCCTTTCAGTGGGAGAAAGAGGAAGGGAAGAGAAAATGGAGCCAAGACAGAGAATGATGAAGAAAAGCTCATTAGGTTATTACCATATTTTCTTGCTTCTTTGTATGAATTTCTATATCAGTGTATACTTCAATTCAGAGGGCAGATGCCAATTTCAAAAACAATGAAAGATGAAAAATTAATACAGAATGGAAGAAATATGATAATGAGAGGGGGCACCCTTCTCCTTCCTTGATGGGGCTTCCTTGCAACTAGATTTTGTGTACCACTCACGAAAAGATCTTGGCTAAGAACGTGATGTGATATTCCTTCCTCCTAGTCTTTAGACCTCTCAGGTTGCTCCTTGAGGGGGTTAACCTCAGAGGTGCGTGAGGGTAGACTTTATCGGTTGCAGAACAACATTTCACTATGACACTGATGAGATGAAACGGGATCAAACACAGTGATAGGCTCAGCGTTAATCATTTAAAATCATTGGATTTCTGATTTCAGTTCAATTCTATTTGAAATTTATCAACTGAAATTCTCTGTGATAGTCAAGATTATGTTTAAGTAAAAAAATTTTCAATAAGATGTTGAAAATCCAACATTTTAAAAGAATCATACACTACAATTATATTTGGGTATTATTTTTTTTTACCTTTGTGCTTTATTGATCATGCCACTGGGCTCCTAACTAATGCTACCAAAAAAATATTGAAAATATCAACAAAAAAACATCTTTAGTGGCATATGGTATCTCTTTTTCATTCCATCACTTTTTTTATTTCAATGGAATTCAGATGGCCTCCTGACAGATGTGTATTGCATTATAAAAGACTTAAAAGGCTACCTTCAGTAGACTCCAACAACTCTAAAAACAACAGAAACAGTAACAGAAAATGATATTTCTGTTGAAAATAAAGAGAAAAGAATGATTTTTTTTCCCCTCAAGTTTCCAGAATGTATGGTTTTATTCCCTCTCTTTGATACACAGTTAGATCATTTCATTAAACTCTTAGGCATTCCCTTCCCCTTCAACATGAGGAATGCTGTTCCTTAAAGAAAATGGCAAGAGGGACATGGTGCCTCTTCTCATTCATTACCTCATGCTTCTAAACAAATCACATTTTCTGCTCAGGTGAAGCCTCAATAAATTCCTTTCAAAATCTTCGTATTTATACTCCTATCATGTTGCTATTCCTTTCCCTGTATTAGACATGCTTACAATGAATGACTTATACGTTCTTACAAAGAAGACATTGCTTCCTTCATGTGTGTCTTGGGCAACACCTAGTGCACATGGATGGTGGATTAATATTGATGAAAACACACTTAGGGGCTGTTCGTTTCTTCTTTTCAAAGGATTCACAAGAGCATTCTATTTTTGTGGCAGGAAATAGCCTCATCTCACTCTATCACATATTTTATCTGAGATAAAACAGAGTATATATAAAATAAGGGTCATAGTTTTAAAAGTCAAAACTTGTTTAAAAATAGAATGTGATGGCAAAGAGTTTGCCAGGTGCCATAAACAGAATGAAAAGAGGATGGCCGACCTTATCCTTTGATTATTTTGTGGGGAATAAGGTTTCCAACTTCTAGTAACCCCATTTTCATTTATCTGGGCAAGGACCCTCGTAGCCCTAGCATTTTAAAACCATGTTCCTGAGGCACCTCGGTGGCTCAGTAGGTTAAGCGTCTGACTTGATTTTGGCTCAGGTCAGGATCTCAAGGGCAATGGGATTGAGTCCTGCGTCAGGCTCCACGCAAGGAGCCTGCTTCAGATTCTCTCCCTCCCTTTCCCTCTACCCCTCCCTTGCCCCCTCTCTCTCCCTCTTTAAACAAAAATAATAAATAATAAATAAAACAAATAAAACCATCTTCCTAAATCAAAGCATACATCTATCTCTAAGAAGCAATACTCTTAAGATCTAGGGATAAACCACATGCTCAACTTTGTTTCCTTAAGGATTCCTCATCATAGAAACTTACTGTAAACCAGTCATTAGAATGATTGCTAGCAGTTTCTTGAAATATACATTTTAGAGATAGTTTATACTCAAATTATTGCATCAAACTTATTATCTACACAAAGTTAAAGTGCATATATGCTGTATTACTTCATGTTCATGCAAGTACTGAGGGCAGTGAAAGGTGTATGCTGCAATATTTATGACCTCCTATAAACACAAAATTTCATTCTTTAAAAATTTATTAGTGTTCTATAACTGGAACTAAATTTGCTTCTTTTATATCTGTCAACTCTCTATTTATCTTACTGTCTTTAATTTATGGGGCCAGGAAAAGTACTCCTCTTTTTTCAACAAAAATTTCTTTAATACAAAAAAACAATGAGTTCTCTGCCTACTGTGACATTTTTTAGGCTAATTAAATAATGACAGAGTTAACCAAGTCCAAATATTAGTTGATGGATGCAATTTGTTGATGTACTTCAGTGGTGCATAACAATGAGATCTGTCAGAACTTCCAAATGTACTATAATAAATCAACTTGATGATCTTGGATTTCTGAAACAAGAAAGATAGTAGCTCTTTGAGATCAGATACTGCCTAAGAAAATAAACAGGGATGATGTTGGGAGGGAAGACATATCAGAAATATCTAAGTGAATAACATTTTGGAACATAATCCATAAATTTTCATAATATTCCTCAAAAAACCATTAAGCAGTGTACTCTATAGAGGGCTGGGCCAGAGTATATGGTTTATCCTTTAAGTAGTTCTAGCTTCTTGCAAGTGGAAAACATATATATATATATATATATATATGTATATATATATATATATATATATATATATATACATATATATATATAAATATATATATAAAATATATAAAATATATTTTTTAAAGATTTTATTTATTTATTTGACAGAGAGAGAGAGACAGACAGAAAGCACAAGTAGGCAGATTAGCAGGCAGAGAGAGAGTGAGAAGCAGGCTCCCGGCTGAGCAGGGAGCCCAGTGTGGGACTCAATCCCAGGACCCTGGGATCATGACCTGAGCCAAAGGCAGTTGCTTAATCAACTGAGCCATCCAGGCACCCCCACAATATTTATTTTTAAAAAGAGGCCTGTCTGGGGGTGCCTGGGTGGCTCAGTCGTTAAGCGTGTGCCTTCGGCTCAGGTCATGATCCCAGGGTCCTGGGATGGAGCCCCACATCGGGCTCCCGGCTCGGCAGGAAGCCTGCTTCTCCCACTAACATTCCCTCTGCCTGTGTTCCCTCTCTCACTGTGTTTCTCTCTGTCAAATAAATAAAATCTTAAAAAAAAAAAAAAAGAGGCCTGTCTGTATAGAAAATGTAACCAGTGGATACTCCCACAGATAAGCAAAGAGTAGTTCCTTGAAAACTCATCTCTCATAACTATGTCAAACATAGAAAAAAAAAAGAAAATATATATATTTTTTCACATTTTATCTCTTCTTAATTTCTGCAGAGCATTTTTGTCCTTGACTCTTGCATTTTTTTATTCCGAAGAACATTCAGAGTCTGCTCCTTTCTTGGCTTTGGTTTTATAGACTCTGGGTAAGAGGTAGAGAAAACTGAGAAAATCAAGAAGAGAAACTGCTTGAAGTAGAAAGAGAGGATTTAAAAAAGAGGAAAAGGAAAAGGAGGGGCCATGGGCTGGACTTCAGAGGAAAAAAGTTTTCTTGAGGATTAAGACAAGTTTTGGGGGACAACTTGTTTTGAGGGAAAGAAGTAAGAGAATTTTAAGAGATAATGCAATGAATCAAGAATTGGAACATACTCTAACATACTTAGACTACATTAGATTTTTAAAAAATTACAAATATTGGGCAATGTTTCTTTAAAGCAATCTAGGCTATAAGTAGGCCATGTGTGCGTTTGCTTTTATATAGGTAACGTATGACACTCCATTTTCCTTCCAAGTCCTTGATTTCAGGAGGTTCTTTAGGACCAGCATATTCCAAATTCTCTTAATCCTGATCACCATGCTTTATCTAAAAAATTGTTAAAACTTTATATTTTTACTGGGGTATGGCATTTAATTTTCCCATATTTGTATTTTAATTATAAAATTCCTTCAGGAACACTTGATAAAACATTTCAATTATTAAAAGGAAAAGTAGAATATCCCATCCACTCCCATTTTCAATGTTTAAGGGTCTTCATTATTGACCACTTTGTTGTATATTGCTGTTGTATATAGCCATGAACATAATTTTTAAATATATTTTTCACTCCTTATTACTCAGCCATGACTCTGCAATTGAACACACAAAGTTCTTTCCATCAGGTTGGCTCTAGAGCTCCCTTAAATGATATAATGCACAATCATATATTATCGACAACCTCCATCTTGGTAAATCCCCATTTTCTGTCAAAGCACTTGGGGTGTTTTTTGCCTCCATGTCTACATGTGTACTAGTCAGGATAGGCTAACTGTTGCTGCACTAACAAGCAATTCCATAACACTTTTTTCTGACTCACACTACTGTCCAATGTGGGTCAGCAGGGGCCTCAGCTCATTCAAGGACCTAACTGTGTGCTTCCACAATCCCAGAGCAATAGGGCACAGGATGATCTGGACAGTGGTACCTATAACTTGTACCTGGAAATGAAATACATCACTTCTGTTCATTTTTCACTGGGCAAAGTAAGTTACATGACCATGCCTAATTTCAAAAGAAGGGAGAAGTAGAATTCCTCTAAGTGACTGGAAAGCAGTTAGCTGAAAATATTTGGTAAACACAATTCATAACTCAGTATTTTAATACATATAATTTCATTTCTGGGGTTACCTCTCAAATCCTAACAATCTTGGTAATGAACAATCTTTTACATTACTGCCCTCAAATTACATTATCTTTACCCTCAAATATGTCTTAATGCTCTGCATGTGTATGTCACAGAAGCATAATTTATAAAGCTGGAAAAAGGCTATTATCAAAATTTTAAGAACACTGGACAGATTCTCAAAATATGGACATTTAGTTCAAATTCTGTTTTGTCTTGTTTTAAGGCAATTTGCTTAATACACTGTTTCATGGAGTTCCTTTGTTTCCATGATTCCTTATTTCTTTGTTGGGTTAAAAAGGATAAGCATACAGTAGAATTTAAACTTAATATGCAGCACAAGTTCTGCTATTTGGTTCTTATAGACCTTAGCAATAACAAATGTTTACTGATGAGTAGTCAAATGCTTGATATCTTTATTTTGAGACCAGGTTTTCATTTTTTCCAATCCAGTTCATGAAGAGCAAAATCATATGTGCAACAGTCACGTTAAACTTGGCTGAAAAGAAAAGGCTCTGACTACAGTGCCTGGAAGAATGCTTATTCATTATTCCCCAGCCCGGCATACTTCTCCGTAGAGACAAGAGCATAGACTGCGGCCATGGAAAATCTAGGGAAATACCATTTATGCTACATCAAACTTGAGCCCACTCAGGCAATGTAAATCTTTCCCATATGTGATGACTGCTTGTTGCCCAGCCTCCAATTCTAAAAGAGACACTGTAAATATCCCAAATACTCCTTTTTAATTTCTACCAAGAGTCTGCAGCTGTCTTTATGCTTGCGGTTCAAAGAACATTTCTCTAATAAACTGGAAAGAGAGATAATTCACCCTGGGAAGAGTAAAGGGATACAATCTTAGATTTCAGGTATAAGCTGAAGCCATTTTCATATTCCAGGATAGATCTAAATTTCAATAAAAATAAATTGCCCTTTAAAGTGTAGATACAATAAAATTAAAGACAGCCAAAACACAATCTATCTTGAATTTGGAATTGTATTCTGAAACCCTCCATACTTTGGCTCAGCATATTATTAAAAGGACCGCTTTCATACCCTGAAATCAAGATATGTGGTGTGATAAGGAATAATTTTTACTGCTACATGGAGAGCAGGAGGCAGTCAGAGAGATGTAATATGGCCAATGAACTGTCAGATTTCCTGAGGCATTTAGGTGATTCAAAGTAGGACTTCTTAAAGTGTCGTCCATGGACAACCTACATCATAATCACCTGGAATTTTTGTTAAAATGAATATTCCAGGGCCCCATACCAGGTTTACTGAATCAGGCACTCTGGGCACAGGCCCAGAAGTCTGCATTTTAAGTTCTTCAGGTATTTTTTTGTAACTTCAAAAAACATCTAATACCCCTAGGTTTATTGAGAAAAGACAAGAAAAAAGAATATTTAAAATCAGGACATTGGAAGACAGGCAATGAAACATTCTACCTTAGATCTTAAAGCAAGGAGATATACAAATCTAGTGGTCTTCAGAAGAGAAAATGTCATACTGATGGCTTAATAGGGCTTCTCAAGGTGATTTTTGAAGAATCCAAGACATTGCATCTCAGGGAGGGGAACACATAATCCTAATCCCCAGTAACAGTCTCTCTAGGGAATGAGTTAAAACTGCTGGCACTAATTTCCCTACCCCTAAGACTTTCTGGTAGTGTTCCATGCATATTTAAGGCCCAGAATAGGCCTAGTCTTACAGAATACCTGGATTTCCCTGATTAACGGCATTTGTAATTTGCTTTTCTCTACTACTATTTGAGTCTCAGTGCTAGCTCCATACTTTCCAGGATTAGATTTTAGGTTCTCCTATTGTAACCTGAGGTTTATTTTTTGTTTGTTTGTTTGTGTGTTTGTTTTTTGTTTTGTTTTTTTTTTTTTTTTTGCTTCTCTGGTTTCTTAGTTGCTAGCTAGTGCCTGATACCCAGTTACTCAATGGGCCTGCATTTTGTTTTCCATTTCACTCTTATGAAGGGTCCTATCCCTGAACTCTCACCAAACTGCTGACTGATTTCCCTGGGAACAAAAGCCTGCTTGACCTGTTTAGAATATTATTCTTTGATTGCCTGACATCTCTCTGGCTGGCTGGATCTCATTTGCCACATGACAGTACCCTGATATGACTGCTTCCCCAAATTACACCCCAATGTTGTTAAGTCTATGTGATACCATGCCTGGCCTTTCAGAAAAGATTTTTGTTCAGAGCCTGCATTTACTTTTGCATTTGCAAGGAGTAACAATCTCTTGCCCAGCCCTGTACACGAGTCAACTTCTGCATACCATCTCCCCTCTGTCTGCACATTGGGTAATAGGAAACTGGGCCATACACAGACAGTTGCCAAGTTTTGGCCAAGAAATTCCATAGATGTCCCAGAGGAGCAGTGAAAACCTAAACAGGCCATACTTTGGAAAATTCTCACATCAGTCAGTTGAGTTAAGAACTTCTCAGAATTTAGATTTTCATAGGGAATTTCTGGGTGAGTCCAAATTCAGCCTTTACTCTGGGTAATCTATAATCCCCTCAGAAAGCCAATAAGTGATTTTTTGTTTTCTTTTCTGTCCTTGATCTGTATGGACCCCATAGACTTGGAGCAAATATTACTTTTTGGGCAGCTTAGCTGTGCTTTAAGAAAGAACTTGGGTAAGGATCACTCATTACCAGTATGGGCTCACTTTATAAGGCACTTTTAGGCTGGCAATAATCCTTCTGAACAATTTACCAAAATACCAGTATTTTCTTTTTTTTCTTTAAGATTTTATTTATTTGACAGAGAGAGAGAGAGAGAGAGAGAGAGAGAACAAGCCAGGAACAGAAGGCAGAGGGAGAGAGAGAAGAAGGATCCTCGCTGAGCAAGGAGC
Source organism: Procyon lotor (assembly GCA_028646535.1). Taxonomy (NCBI): domain Eukaryota; kingdom Metazoa; phylum Chordata; class Mammalia; order Carnivora; family Procyonidae; genus Procyon; species Procyon lotor. The sequence continues at coordinate 58,095,942 of CM053604.1, read as the reverse complement.
CTGACATGGGGTTAGATCTCAGGACCCTGGGATCATCACCTGAGCCAAAGGCAGATGCTTAACCAACTGAGCCACCCAGGTGCCCCAAGTTTCAGTATTTTCTCTATGTCACTTAAGATACCATTGGTAAGAAATAGAAACATAACAGATGCTTCTGGTCCTCAGAGATCAGAATTTGGATGAAATGGAAACTAAAATATGAAGCTCTATTAAGCTGTCTAAAGTAGAGATGCTCCTATAAGATTACTCTTTTCATCCCCAATCCTCTTACCCCTATGCTCAAGACCTAAACAGATCAAATCCCGTACTTTGTCTTTCTAACCTTGTTATTACTCCAACTGCAAACACAAATAAGTATAGTTTAGACTTTTGACAAGATTACAAAACATTATTTGTATACTAGCATTTTGTATAGTAAAATAGGCAGTTGAAAATAATGGGTTTAAGTTAAAAAATAATTTACATAGCAGGAAGGAATGGATGTTGGTCTACAAAGTCAAGTGTATAAAATGTAACTTCCTTATTCTTTTATGCTGTCAGGGGCTAAAATGCCATCTAAATTAATCCAGAGCCACCACTTTCCTGGGAGCCATCTGATGTTGGAGACCTCTAGGGTTCCAGGTCTTGGATGGAGGACAGTGGGAATCTGGTCCTTGATCATCATCCTTTGCACACACAGGCATGTCTGAGATGCTGATTTCCTCGTCTGTTCTTGAACTTCAGTCTACAAACCCTGGGACAAAGTCCTCCTTGTCCTTGTCCCTGGCTTTTCCAGGTTTGCCTCTTACTGCTTCTTCTCCTCCTCTCTTGGCTGCACTGAGGACATGGGAAAAGCTGGGGGGTTGTTTTGGACATGTCTTCCTACCTACCCAATTTGAATATCCCTATACTAAGCGGAACAGTACTAAACAACGATTTGAGTTTGTAGCATCCCTGTACTTCAAACAGGAAGTGATTCACAGAATCCTCTGTTCTTAGATTTCACCAGTCTGGTCCAGGTTTTCTGTTCTGTCTCCCAGATACCCAGTCCAGGCAGTGGGGCAGAGGATGACAGAACTTGGAGCTTCCACTCAGAATCCCACCATCCTCCAAGTACTAAGGTCCCTTTTTTACCCTCCGATTCTTCTCTTTGGTCCCCTGCCATGAGAAACATTAAATGATTTTAGGGATAGAATAAAGAAAATGATTTACTTTGCTTTTTGTTTTATTGTTGTTATTATTTAAACCTTGGATCCTGAGGATTTATGGAGTTTACTTTTCGAAACTCAAAAACTGTTGCAAACAAAAATCTCCGAAGCACTTTTTTCTTAATTATCCTTTTTCTTTCTTTTTTTTTTTTTTTAAGATTTTATTTATTTATTTGACAGAGAGAGATCACAAGCAGACAGAGAGGCAGGCAGAGAGAGAGAGGGAAGCAGACTCCCTGCTGAGCAGAGAGGCCGATGTGGGGCTTGATCCCAGGACCCTGAGACCATGACCTGAGCCGAAGGCAGAGGCTTTAACCCACTGAGCCAAGGCGCCCCTCTTGCCTATATTCTTATACTTTCTATTCAACTAACAAGATGTCTGCTGTGACAGGCTGGCTAATCCTTCAACATCTCCTTGTGTGAGAATACCTCACATGGGATTTACGCCCTTTCATAACAACAAGCCTACAGCAATATCAGGCCCCTAAATTTGTCAGCCAGTGTCAGGCACTGTGTGAAGCACTGGTCATCCAAGCCTGCCAGACAAAGCCCCTGTCCTCCAGGAGCTAACAGTACATCTGGGCTAGGAAAGTGCGCCAGTAAGCACGAAGTTCAAGTGCAAAGTGATGTAAATCACAGAGGTCAGCCACAGGAGTTAAGGGTAGGGATGGAGTCAGGGAGAGCGTCTCAGAAGAATTAATAACCTCTGGAAAGACAAGAGTGAGGAACACTGTAGGCTGAATGGCCACCATGAGTGGCAAATAATACAAATGGGAGACGGGATAAAGGCCAAGGCCAGGTGTTTATATGAGAAAGTGACAAACCTATGTGGAAGGAGGAGACATTCACTCTTGAAAAGGTACTTCTCCC
>CM053604.1:58054663-58093785 GCA_028646535.1 Procyon lotor | reverse complement strand
CCCACATTCTCTTTCTCAAATAAATAAAATCAAGAAAGAAGAAAGAAAGAAAGAAAGAAAGAAAGAAAGAAAGAAAGAAAGAAAGAAAGAAAGAAAGAAAGAAAGAAAGAAAGAAAAAAGAAGGGAGGGAGGGAGGGAGGGAGGGAGGGAGGGAGGAAGGAAGGAAGGAAGGAAGGAAGGAAGGAAGGAAGGAAGGAAGGAAGGAAGGAAGGAAGAAAGAAAGAAAGAAAGAAAGAAAGAAAGAAAGAAAGAAAGAAAGAAAGAAAGAAAGAAAGAAAGGAGAGAAGGAGGAAGAGAGGGAAAGGGGGTGGATCTCTAATACACACACTGGATTCCAACTATTCCTGCCTGACACTGCAAGATGGAGGGAAAAGGAAAGAGAAGACTCAGATTTATTTCTATTGTGATTTTTAGACTATTCAATACATTTAATACTCCAAAAAGTTCCCAGGAAAACTGCAAGGTATGCATTCTTAGAGAGGAAACATCCTCGAGACTTCTCAATGATCACTGACATGTCTCTTAGCCTAGTTTGGCCTGCTTTGGTCAGGTGAAATATATGGCGGCTTCAATAAAAGATCCTTAAGACCCCATCCGACATCCCTATTGTATGATTTATGCAACTTCCATTCATAAGTAATTACTGAGTAGATTAAGGAAATGAAATAAGCCACAGAACTTTGATGCTAGGAAAGAGCCAAAGTCCTCTGACAGAAATAGCTTAGTCTCTGGGGGAAAGCACTGGAGAAGACATTAGCAATCACTTTCAAAAAACTGGTATTGGTTACGAGGGCCAATGGTCAGTTATCTACTCAAAGCAGAAGGCATGTGTCGATTGAGAAAAACTAAATCGATCTATTACTCTAGGGTAACATTATAGTGAAATAATATATGTATGCCAGTGAAATAATATTCACTGGCATACATCTGAAACCCCTTAATCATTACTTTGGAGTATTTCCACTTAAATTTGATTATGTCATTGCATTGATTCTTAAATTCACAGAAAGAGAAGCAATTTGCAAAGGAGTTAGAGAGCTCGTTGTTCAAAACCCGGGACAGATTCCTGGCTGCTCCACTTGTTTGTTTTGTGACTATAAGGTTGAATCATAAGGAATAAATAAAGAAAATCACATAGAAACACTTAATAAAGAGAGGTATTTATTTGCATCATGCAAATGCTACTAAGAAAAAGTTTTCCTTTTCTTGCTAACTTTTCTTTTTTGTTGTATCTTGTTTTTTCTTCTAAGATTTTATTTAAATTCAAGTTAGTTAACATATAGTGAACTACTCATTTCAGGAAGAGGATTTAGTGATTCATCACTTAAATACCACACCCAGTGCTCATTACAAGTGCCCTCCTTAATGCTCTTCACCAATTTAGCCCATCCCCCTACCCATCTCCCCTCTAGCAAAAGAAAAGAATTGGCCAGGAGATGCCTTCTTAAACTGAAATAAAACATCGACTTACTTTTGTTTTACCAACATTTTCAATTGGGCTAAGGTCACTGGTATTATCTGGGTTTAATTTTAGAGTAGCTTTCTTAAAAAAACAAAGAAATTGAAGTCGTAAAGAATAAACTAGTCTCTTTAAGATTACCTGGATTGCATTTTTAAGGAATTTTAGTATAAATCTAATAAAATGTACTCTTGTGAGTACCGGATGAAGGAAGGCATAGAAAGAACACAGACCACTACGTCCCCCAAGCATACATGGCTTTGATACATGTTAACCATGATTGGTACATTTATTACACTTCTTTTATGTGAGAAAATGGAGGCTTAGAAATGTTAAAATCACTTGCATAGGACGATACATGCAAAATGTGCCAGAGCTGAGCCTCAAATCCTGTAATTCAACTCCATAGGTCCCGCTCTTAACTATCTACTAAGGACTTACTGAAAATCTAGTGGGGAGGGGGGAATATGTATACATATATATAAAAGACATATATACATATTTCTTTAAATTGCCAACAGTGTAGAAGACGGGCCAGAGTGGCAAAGGACTGGAGAAAGAGAGACTAGGACCAGTAAGGAGACAGTGGGTTAAAAAGAGATCACTGAATTCTGAGCAAGATAGTACTCATGGGGATGAAAAAAGCAAAGACTATAGATTTTAAAATTCTATAATAACAATCACCTGGCTGCATGGGAATTGAGGAAGGAGATAACAGATGAAGGGTTGGTTGGAGTGAAGGAATGATATGGAGTTTGAAATCCTGGAATATCTGGTACTAGGAGCTCTGACAAGCAGGGCAAGCATGGAAAGTTTTGGGGTCAATCTGGACCTGAAATCCAGCCCACTTCCCCACCAAGCCAAATATCCTGCTACAAGTGTTGCTTTTCCAGAGAAAGGAAACCTGTATCATAACGTATACTAATTATGAGTTACAAGAGGTCTTGCTGACCAGATCTCTAGCCTGGGCTTTAAGTCAAAGCCATGGGACTGGATGCAATCTTCTGAGGGAGAAAGTATAAAGGGGGGAACATAAAACAAACACAGACACCCAGAACGAGGAGGTGGAAAGAAGAAGACAGGAGCCCTCTCAAGAAAGGGAAGAAAAGAAAGGTGGAACTGTAGGCTTGTACAAGATCCCTAACACTAAAAGATAGAACTATTTCAAGAAGAGCATGGCAGCAAACAGTGTATAAGTGGCAGAAAGAGCAGAGGTAAGCAGTGGCTAAAAAGCTCTGGGTTTAATCATTAATTCAGCTATCCTTCGCGATCTCTGAGAGGTAATTTCAGCATTGTGGTAGAAATAAATGTCCAACTGCCAAGAGTTTAGAGTCAGAGGGAGGTGGGAAAGCAAAAACCAAAAAAAACAAATTTTTCTTGGCATCAGGAAGAGAGAGCTTTGTTGAGAAAGTTGAGTGTTTGTTTGTTTGTTTGTTTGTTTAGTGTAGCAGAGGCCTGGACATTGGTTATGTCCTGAGGAAAAGCAAAGGTGCAAGTAAAAGGACATTAATTTATGAAGCAAGTCCCGGTTTCATCCTGATAAATATTTTGTTTACAAGTTCCATAAACAAGAGTGGCCCAGGAAATGCTTTAGCAAATGCTCATTAACAAAGTGACAGCTATTTAAAAATGTTCCCATAGCTATTATATGTTTATCACCCCTGTGTCATAAAGACTTCTGGCAGGGAATCTTGAGTTCTTTCTTTAGTATGAGAACCCTTCGGTTCCCTGGGGATTTTCAGAGAATAGGGTACATGGTTGACCTCTTACTCAGACAGAAGGAAGTTACGCTCTCACCTCTTGCCCTGGAGGAAATTTATCATGTAGTCATTACTTCTGGATGAACATCGAAATGAGACCAAAAGCTGGAAGCCTGGGTTCTACATAAGCAATATTTCTGGACTTAGTTCCCCTACGCTGCCAAAAGAGGGGTTTGGACTTGCAGATTTCTAAGTCATTACAATTCTAAAATAATCCAATGAGCAAAAAATCACATGTAAACGAATGCTTAGTCATATTTCATGTATGACAGAATACACTGAAACAAAGTAGGCCCCCAAAAATGGGGGGGGCGCATCCTGTTACATACGGTATTGCCACAGAATAGAATAGAATAGTAGGCAGCTGTATATTATTCTTTTCCAAAGTGTTCTGAATAATATAGAAAAAGTTCCTAATAAAATGTTAAATGAAGCAAGGTGGAATCCAAATTTGCAGTTTTAAGCCAACATTGTAAAACAAAACAAAATATTGATACTATTTTATAAACACAGACACAGAAAGAAATCTAATGATAGGAATGAATCCACTAGGGAGTGAAATGGGTGACAATAATTTCTTCTTGGGGCACCTGGATGGCTCAGTCATTTGAGTGGCTGCCTTCAGCTCAGATCATGATCCCAGTATCTTGGGACTGAGTCCTCTGTGGGGCTCCCTGCTCAGCGGACAGCCTGCTTCTCTCTCTCCCTCTGCTCATGCTCTTTCTCACTCTCTCTCAAATGAATAAATAAGATCTTTTTAAAAAATTTATTTCTCCTTTTTTTTTTAAAGATTTTATTTATTTGACAGAAAGAAACACAGCGAGAGAGGAAACACAAGCAGAGGGAATGGTAGCGGGAGAAGCAGGCTTCTTGCCGAGCAAGGAGCCCAATGTGGGGCTCAATCCCAGGACCCTGGGATCATGACCTGAGCCGAAGGCAGACGCTTAACAACTGAGCCACCCAGGCGCCCCTATTTCTCCTTTTATAAATGTCACTCTCTTCATAATTACAATTGTTAGCTTTCTTGTGGGTTATGTAGGGCATTCTATACCCCAGGTTTGCAGGGAAGTTGTTTTATCTTTCCATTGTATTCAACTTATACCATTTTCAGGGGTGCAGATGGAGGACGTATGGATGCCATCTTCACTGCGCTGCAGAAAAGGACTGCAGAACACATCTTTGTATTAAACACACTCAAATCCAAGCAGGTTGAAAAGAAGCTAAAGCAAAATGGAAATTGCTCCTTAGAATCACTATTTTTATTTTTGTTAGTTTGGAAAGATAACGCTGAATGCCTAGAGCTCTATAACTTATATAATTTTAAAAAGTTACTTTCTAGAATTTTAAGATCATCAAAATAATATTTGGCCTGTAAAACTGTCTTAGACTCAGCCACATTTATCTGTCTTTCTAATATCCTGCTGTTTTCCCCAATAATACTACTAAATCAAATATCAATAAAATATTAATATTAATAAAACAATGGTATTAATAATATTAATAATATTAATTTTAAAAAGTGACCTCTGCTTGTAACAAATGAGTTATAAATTCCACAATACCTTTAGCAAAATAAACAAAGGGTAGAGGAAAAAGGCTGATGCCTTCACGTCTTCCAACTCTGCTTTTTATTTATTATTTATTTAGTTATTTATTTAAAGATTTTATTTATTTATTTGACAGACAGAGAGAGATCACAAGTAGGCAGAGAAGCAGGCAGAGACAGAGGGGGAAGCAGGCTCCCTGCTGAGCAAAGAGCCCCATGCAGGGCTCGATCCCAGGACCCTGAGATCATGACCTGAGCCAAAGGCAGAAGCTTTAACCCACCGAGCCACCCAGGCACCTCCCAACTCTGCTTTTTAAATTATTACTGACTATAGGCACCTATATTAATTCATATTTCTAAATCGGTGTTTGCTAGCAGCAATTTTTTAATTTATTAATGGCATTGCTTAATGAAGTTTTTATGTTTTAGCAGAACCCAACAGTAAACTAAATAACAAATACTCCAATAATAAAACATGAAGTAAAATATAATGGTTTTAGTATTATTATTATTATTTTTTTTTTAAAGATTTTATTTATTTATTTGACAGAGAGAGAGATCACAAGCAGGCAGAGAGGCAGGCAGAGAGAGGGGGAAGCAGGCTCCCTGCTGAGCAGAGAGCCCGACGTGGGGCTCGATCCCAGGACCCTGAGATCATGACCTGAGCCGAAGGCAGAGGCTTTAACCCACTGAGCCAGCCAGGTGCCCCTAGTATTATTTTTTTGTTAATGCCCTTTTAACTTAAAGATTGGAAGTTATATTCATTCAACATTTATTGCATGGCTAAAATGAACAAAAAGAATCTCAGTCTTTGACCACATCACCTCTTAAATTGTCCAGTTTAGTACATTATGCAAAGGGCAACATAGAAGCACATACTTGTGCTAATTTGAGCATCTTTCCTGAGAGGCTGACATTGAAAATGAACTCAATTCTGATTTTTATGAGGAGAAAGCAACTGTCTCTTTCTCTGTTCAGCAACTAAGGCAATATTGAAGGCCTCTCTTCCTTGTCCACAACCTACAGCATGGGACTTGACAGCTCCTTGAAATACATACATTTGCTCACCGAATTCTAATTCATGAGGGGCTATGTTCTGAGGCTTCTCACAAGGCGGTGTCAAGAAAGACCCTTAAGAAGCACCATCAGGGAACACTAACAGGCTTCTTCTCTTTCTAGCTGTAAAAAGCACTTTCTAAATGGAAGTCTTCATAAGTGTATATTCATCACAGCACTGAGTTTTCAGGAATTTTAAGTTTAGGTCTTGTGATAGTATAGTTCTCCTGGTAAAACACATATCCTTTCATATGTCAGATTTCTCAATTAGGTAAGCCTGTGAAAATTACATTTTTATTAAACTGAAAGACTCAATCAAATATTAAAAAAAAGCTTTATTGTACTGACTTAAAATAACATATTTTCAATTTCAATGAGTTATGTTTTAATTGGAATAACATTTTATTTTAAAATAATCTGTGCCACTTAACTGAAAGAATGAGGGAACAAAGATAAGCAAAATCTCTAGCTTTTAGAAGATGCTTCTTAATTTACGTGGTCACTAAATCCAATGTAGCAGACAAAAGGTGGTCCCTGAACTCATGGTTTCAAACATGAGGAGTTTGTCCTTTACACCACAAGATGCTTTAACACCCAGTTACAATTTCTACAGTGACTAGATGAAACTTGTATTTAAAAACCAGTGTGAGCAAAAAAGGCCTCTAAGACAAAAGTCCTCACATACAATTCTAAATAAAGCTGTATGATCAAGTCATTAGCAATGGACTATTTAAAGTCGGAATTTAGATTTGCCCTGGACTCAGCTTATCGCTTCATGTATTTGTCTAATATACCTCGTTTCATTTTTTCTCATGGGTAAAGTGGGATTAATTATCAAAATCACTGAGCAACCAGTGATTCCTTTTGCTCTGTAGTGCACAACATAAAAAATATGGAAAGGTAAGAAAACACATATTCTGTTACAAAATTCAGTCCTTCATAGTATTTTCAACCTAAAGGAAATTGCAAGGAAGTGAGGATACAGTTAAAGAAATCAAGACATTCTTGAGACAATTGAAAAATATATCTTTTCTCCTTGAAGCATAATCTGCACACAGAAGAACTGCATGGACTCGATGATGAATATTTTTCTCTTCCCTAACTCTTTCTTACAAAGCATTAGGATGCTGTTTCCCAGCCATGCATGCATGTGAATAGTATATGTGTAAATGGAACTAAAATAAAATACTGAGTACTTGATTAATATTAAGTTGGCCCCTTGAGATGTGGGTAGTCACTGATTCTTTGACACATACCTCCAATAACTTTATAAAAAGGAGAAGAAACAATACTTTCTGTATCTGATGCGCTAATGCCTTCCTTATCCCAGAGCCACTTCCATGGCAAATTCTTCTACAGAACACAACTAAGAACTTGGACATGAACCAAAAGTCTCCCGAGCACCTAAAGTAGAAGTCACTGTGTCAGTGCACTTTGGTATGTGCACTTCCCTCCTAAGAGAATCTCTTGACCCCTCAGATGAAGTTACTGCTTCTCATTCCTTCCATAATTTTTTATAAACTCTTTTTCTTTCTGGTTTTCTTGTGCACAGCACAAAAGAAATAATAATGATAAAGATGTGGTTGAGGTTGAATGGTGTTGTTAGAAGAATGAAAACTGTCCACACCCACACGAAATCACCCTTCCATATGGATGCTGGACACAGAAGGAAAAAAAAAATCCTATAAAAATAATACCATTTAAAAAAGCATAGTGATTACATGACTTTTTGACCTAAGACTTAATAGTCTTGCATACCACAGAGTAGGCCCCCAGCGTATCATTATAGAATAATTCTACAATGTATCTCCATGATGAGAAGGCTGGGTAATTCAGAGAATGTTAAATTGAATGTAGTTCCCTAAAGAGAGATCTCAAAATATATACTGGATCTCAGAAAGTTAACAAATATCCAAAAATGACTAAATTCTTTCTAAGACTTCTGGAGTTTTCTGTGGTAAACTTGTAAGCTTCACTTTTTGGAAAGTCCACAAATGTAGACCTCCTTAATTGTCTCATTACTTGTTTATTGACCAGCAGCAAGAATTATCTATTAGCTAGTCAGGCCTCCAGGGAAAGAGTGACACTTCAGATGACAGTGGTTCCCTTCTGTCTACCCCACTGCCATTTTGGGTTATTCCCCTTTTGCTCAGAGAGACTCCATAGCTCAGTGATTTGAGATCTTGGAAATGTCCATTTAAGGTGGATGAGCTTAAATAAGATAAACTTCATAAGAAATTTTTTTAAAAAAGGCTTGCCAGAATTTTTTCAAATAACTGGAAATGAAGGGAAGGAGTGGTTAAAATGAACAATTAATGATCGAAGTAGATGAGAGGTAAAATCCTAATTCAAAATTGTGTGTTTTCAGGTCAGATCCACCAAGCTGTGAGGAGGTCAGTGAGCCTTCCTCGAGTCAGTTTAAAGCGCCTGGAACTGCTCTGTCTTGGTCCCCCAATCCGATTGGCTCTATACTAGTTCTATACTTCCAGTCAAAGATGAATTAACCTATCCCTCCCCCCTCAATCAAGAGCATTTTGCACATTCCATAATATTAAACCCTATCTTTCTTTATCCGACATGAACAACAAAACACAAAACCACCCATGACAGGATACAAAAAAGGACAAAGCTAAACTAAGTTTCAAAATAAAGTAACAAAGACCATTAGATTCCTGAAAACAAAACCAAACCAAACCAAATCCTAGTAGCTTCAAGTATCAACAGCCGCAAAACAATACAGCCAAGAAGCTAAGGTATTTAAAAGACGGTGTTTTTTCTCAGAAAAGAGGCGAGGTAGGGGAAAAGGTCAAAAGACCACGGAATACTTGTGCCCCGAGCAAATAAACCCTGAAGGAGATTTCAATGAGTAAAAAACAGTACCTTATAAGTAACTGATCTTGTCTACTCACAGCTGTTTCCAGTGCCGACTCTTGTTTAACTGTCTACTGCGTTCAGTTTAAAGTTAATTCTGTTGGCAAAAAAGTACAGAGCTTGTCTGGAAAATGCTGTTTGGACATAAACCATTCCTTTCAAAGCTGTAGTAGCTATATTTAAGTTTTCTTGTAGAGAGGGATATAAACCTTTCCTGTAGCTAATTTTCTTCCTCCTCCCGCCCCTCAGACTTAGTCAGTGTCCTCCTAATCCCATATATTGAAGAAGGAGAGAGAGAGGGGAGGGAAAAAAAAAAAAAAGAAGAACCAGGAAATATACCTTAAATAATGTAATAGTTGAGCATTTGGAAAAAGACAAAAAAAAAAAGAATAAGAAACATAGAAAGACTATCAGGATCTTAAATATAATTTAGCCCAATGCCCTCATTTTTTAGATTAGGAAACTGACACCCAGAAAAAATATGACTTGTACAAGGTCATTCACATAGCTTAACTAATGCCACAGCTAAGAATGGTTACCAGGTTTTACAACTTCTAATTCAGTACTCTTTCTACTACTCTAGTGTACCCGAAGGGAAATGGCTTACCTTTTCCTTGTGTATCCTTGAATAATACCCACATGAGCTGGCAGGGAACAGTAACACAACTACAATGTGAGAACCATCTGTTCTCAGGGAAAACATCTAATTCCACTTGAAAATCCTTAATACTAAAAGTTTCTCTATAGTGCCCAATTTCTTGTATATTTAGGAAATAATCTTACCCTTTATTGATTTTGCATAATATTTTTATGTCTCAGGATGCTGACATCCTTTAGTCCTTATAGAGGGCTATAAGGGATGGTGCTGTGACAGCTGTTAATCTTTAATATTTCCTTTTTTTAAAAGATTTTATATATTTATTTATTTGAGAGAGAGTGAGAAAGAGAGAGCATAAGCTGGGGGGGATGCTGGGGGGGATGCAGGGGGAGAGGAAGAAACAGACTCCCACACTGAGCAGGGAGCCTGGGGCTGAATCCCAGGACCCTGGGATCATTACCTGAGCCAATGGCAGATGCTGAACCGACTGAGCCACCCAGGTTCCCCTCAAATTTCTACCCAGTATCAGTGCTATTGAACTACGAACACATTACTATCACCACAGATCCCTATTTCCAATTTGTTGAGATTTTTTTTAACCATACATGCAAATTTATTCTTGTTATTATTTTTTTATTCTTGTTATTATTAATTACATATTTTGTTAAATAAAAGAGAAGCAGCACAATAGTTTTTATTTGATGTCTTTCACATAACATTTCCTTTACATATATGTAAAGAAACTTTTTCTCTAACTGAAAGAGTGATATTCTTATTATAATACATATTTTTAAAATTTTCCTTTCTAAAATGTATTCATTCATTCATTCATTCATTCATTCATGTACTTATTTAACAAATATTAACTGAGCCTTAATATAGTTCCCTTCCCTTGTGGAATACGGTAACAAGCAATAACTTTTTTAGATAAGTGTATAGTTGTCAAATAAAATCAAAGGGCTTATTTAGGAAGTAAGTCCAATTTTCTATAACCATCTTTTTATCCATTCTCAGATTATCAGCATGTGCCTAAAATTTATTTACATTCTCTCCAATGGGTTGCCCACTCTCAACATTATCCTAGGGTCAGATAAGTCAAAATATGCAATGGCCCAGATCAAAATTGCTCTTTGCACTATTCATCTTTCCATTTGATCTGACTCCCTAAACTACTAAAGGCCAATCTACATTACAAACTACAATTTAAAGACACACTTAGCAAATGCTCGAACCATCCAAAACCTATTTTCAAATTATGACACATTCTTTAGTTTAGAAATTCAGTTTGGTTTTGATATTGCCCATCTACTTTTTTTTACATTTTCTTTTTTTTTAAATTAACATATAATTTATTATTTGCCCCAGGGATACAGGTCTGTGAATCATCAGGCTTACACATTTCACAGCACTCACTGTAGCATGTACCTTCCCCAGTGTCCATGTAGCATGTACCCTCCCCAACATTACTAGGGTAACCCAGTCACCCTATCCCTCCTTCCCAACCCCCAGCAACTCTCAGTTTGTTTCGTGAGATTAAGAGTCTCTTATGGTTTGTCTCCCTCCCAATCCCATCTTGCTTCATTTTTTCCCTCCCTAGCCACTACTAACCCCTACCCTCAAATTCCTCATATCAGAGGGATCATATGATAATTGTCTTTTTTTGATTGACTTATTTCGCTTAGCATAATACACTCTAGTTCCTGTATCCACTCTTGCCCTGGTCTTAGGAAGAAAATAGTGCAATGTGACTAATTATTAAAGTACATTTTTTAAGTGATGATTTGGTTTTTGAAGCACATTTTCCAAAATGTTGAGTAATTAATAGGTACTGTATCAATTTTCCAACAACAACAAACAACTGATTCAAAATATGTAACAGTTGAGAAAGAAATCTTGTAAACCATACTTTATACTTTTTCACACAATGACAGTAACCTCATCTCCTTCCAATCTCAATTAGTTTTGTCTAACTGAGCTCTGTGCAAATGTAAGTCCCAAAGACATCAACATCTACATTTATATATAACACTGATACCTCAAGTCTGATTAGAGTTTGATACTCTGATACATATGACTTGGGTTTACTAAACGTAATCCCTATTTTTCTTTTACTTCTTAAATTTTACTTTTATTTTGAACATTTTGCCTTTTGCCTGTTAGAAGGAACAGGAAGGAAATCTCAGTGAGCCTTGAAAGAGAGGTAGGCTGTGAGGCGAGAGATACAGAGATTTAGATGGAATGAGTCAGGGTGATTCAGGGCTGTGGACTGGATTCAGGAAGGAAGGTGTAAAGAGAAGTCACATACAAGCAGGTTGTTTGGAACAGAAGTGGGCTGAGCCACAGACAATAGATTATAGGTATTAAATGCAAGAACCAAAGTCTCTCAAAATAGGTTCGGCAAAGAGGGAACTAGCAATTTTGGCTACCAGTGCCAGCAACAGGAAATTGGTCCTCGAACAGACTTTGTAATTCATGACATGGTTTGTTTCTCCACATTGGAAGGGAAGCATGTGCTGTCAATATGGGAATTTGAACACAATCTAAAATAACACAGTGACATACAACCATTAAAAAAAATTGTCCCTCTATATTTAGGTCCCCTTGGACATACTCCAGGTTGCCCTACTCTGGGCATGCTCTGGATCTTGGAATCCTAGCATAGTTTAGTGGGGACTAGTTACTGTGTTATGAAGCCTGGATGTGTGGAGTTGAATTTCACTGATGGGAGAGGTACTTAGAGCAGAGGTGAAATCCAGGGCAGACTGTATTAACACAGGCAAGACAGTCGGAGTTCTCTTTACTCTTGATCTCCTCTTAGTTTTCAGGTTTACGATAACACTAAAGGAAGGCTTTTACTAAGGAATCCCAGAGAGCTCTTTTGTGATAGCAGCTACTGGATCATAATATTCTATGCTTGGGAGGAGATATCATACATGGACATTTTTAACAGTCCCAGGGAACCATGCACATAAAAATCTTAAGCATCAACTCTCTGCAGGTCAAGCTCATGCTTACTTTGTTGCCTGTCTCCTTTTGAAAGCCATTCTCCTCACAGCAGCCAGGGTAATTATTCCCCCTCGTTATCCTGTCTGGTAGTTTTCCATAATTCCTCTGCTTCACACCTTCCAGTGGTTTCCCATTTCAAGGCCTCTAATAGTTTCTCATCATTCCCCCTTTATCCCTGCAATGGTTTCCCACTGTTTTGTTTTTTTTTTAAAGGTTTTATTCATTTATTTAACAGAGAGAGATCACAAGTAGACAGAGAGGCAGGCCGAGAGAGAGGAGGAAGCAGGCTCCCTGCTGAGCAGAGAGCCCGATGCGGGGCTCGATCCCAGGACCCTGAGATCATGACCTGAGCCGAAGGCAGAGGCTTGAACCCACTGAGCCACCCAGGCACCCCTTTCTCACTGTTTACAGTATAAATCCAAATGCCTAACGGTGGCTTCCAAGGCCTGACAGAATTTCACCCGTTTAATCTTTCCTATTTTCTAACCTACTCTTCCATTTGTCTAGGATGTTTTCCCCTTGATCTTTGAGGGACTACCACTTAATGAGACTGCAAGACTCATTTCAAAGGCGACCTCCCCAGAAAAAAGATTTCCTGACCACTGTAGCTGATCATCTCCCCCATCCATTACACACACTCTCTGCCCTGTTTTTTTTTATTTTAATTGCTCTTCATAGCACTTACCACTATCTGAAATTATCTTACGTTCTTTTTGTATTTATCCATTCATTTAATGCATCAGTTTAAGTATGTTTACAGTATCTCTTCGAGAATGAGTTTTATAAATCAGAAATGTGTTGTAAGTTCTAGAAAGGATCAGAAACATAATATTTAGGCTTTTAAAACCACATTATCCCCAGTATTCAGAGCAGCATCTACTATATATGTATTTGACCAATATTTCTTGAATGAATGAATTATATTTGTTGCCTGGGTTACTACTCTTCAGTCAACAAACATCCAACAGAAGTCCACAAGCATGAAGGCAAGGACAAATCTACTGTGCAACTGACTGAACTCTTCAAGTCTCCCTGGGGCTCAAGCAGCTAGGCATCCGCAGGAAATAAGGAAAGAGCCCCTGCTGGGCTCTAGGAGGCTGCATCTATGCATGGTGCCTCAAAACCCTTGAATTTTGTTAACACAAAGGCCAGCATATACCCTTGAGCTGCTGGGAGGTCCTAAGAGCTTCCGGACATCTTCTCCATTTCCTGAACTCAATAGTCGTGGCCCTTATTGGAATAGCAGATAGCCTAAAGCTAATTCTATTCTTTCCAGGTGGTTTCAAGAAAACTGCTCTCAGTTGCCAACTCTTCAGAAGCAGGAGCTAAATCCTTACATTCACAGCATATGTTTTCTAAATGAAAAAAGGGACAGACTAAATAATTTTAGAGAAGTGAGCTCACAGATAATTTAATCTTCCATCTCGGTTCTCCTCCACGCTGACTCAGAGCTCTCCAGTGAGCTGTAAATTAGATTTCCTCTCCTGTCACGTGTCCTACTGCTTCCTAATGACCTGTTCTTGTGAGTCAGCCTCTCCGGGTCCTGTGGCTCAGGCACACTGTGGGATAATGTGACTGGCTTAGCAGACTTCGGGTCCCACCGAATCAGAAAGGTGGCTGGTGTGATGGCGGCCAAACAAAGTTGTTTGGAAAAAAACGACTTCCCCCATGTACCACCACAGCTCTCCCCCCCAGGACACACCGAGGTAGAGGAAATCTCTTGTCTGAATACTACTGCAGCTTGATAGCAAATAAACACCATTTAAAATCATTTTTGACAGAAATGCCCTTTTCCTATGGTACCGATTGCATGTTAATCTAAGTACATTTGTGACGTTTAGTGAGTCAGTGTTTCCAAGCTACAAATATTTAATGATTGTCTTCTATGGACAAGGCTCCATGCTAGGTAGTGAGGTTTGTGTAATTATTCCTTGTTATCTCAAGAGATAGTATTTCTTTATCCAAAATACAAATTTCTCCAGGAAAATAAGGTAAAATTTCTTCTTTCCTCCCCTCTTTTCTTTTTTTCCTCCCTTCAACCTACTGAAAGCCAGATTTGTTGAGTCCACATAATGTGCTGTGTTTGGGTGTAAAGGAAAGGACAAAATCCGATGTCAAGAGGCTTACCCTTTGGAAGTGAGAGAAATTTACAGACTATTGGGGAGATCGGCTCAGCATTACCAGAGAGCACATCAAAGCAGCATGGAATCAAGATGGGAAGTGAGCAAAGAAGGCTCTTTTGAGAAGATGAAACCAACGCACATTCTGAATGCAGGAGAGGGAGAGGATTAACATTCCAGGCAGGAGATAGGGCACACTTGGGTCACTTCAAGAATTTCTATAGAGCTGGAATGTGGAATGAAAGACATAGACTAATAGATGAAATATGCAGAAGGAAATATAGGCAAAAGGCTCAGGAATTTGTTTTTTATCCTGAAGGCAATGGGGGAGCGACTGAAAATTTTCAAACAGTGGATACTTTGTTTTAAGAATGCTAAGTGGAGAAAGAATTTAGGGACAGGTGGTCTGAAGGACTAGACTACTTAAGAGGTTGTTTCTTTATTCAAGTGGGACATTGTGATGGTCTGAAATTAGGCAGTAGGGACAGAGAGACCCGAAAGTGAGGCACTAAAACATATTTACCATTTCTCACAGGTAGGAAGATGCGAGTAAGACAAAATCACTCCCAAAACTTCTATAAAATCATTACAGAAAAGTGTATCCAGTTTAGAACCGAATGAAAATGTAGTAAGTTCTCATTATATAAGTAAGTTCTGCCCATTCACAGATGAGGAAATGGAAGGAACAAGTTGAAAGAGTGATAGCAATGCTTGATCTCAAGTCTATCTGACTACAAAACCCTACATTATTCTCTACATTAAAATGCCTGGCCCTTTGAAGAGATCATACATTTTGGACACTTCCTAAACTTGGACTTTAAAAAAGTTGTTTGGAATATAATTTGGCAGTACCTTAGGAGATTCCTTATGTAAGACTATTCGGGTTTCCAGGTATGAGCATGTTCTAATTTGAAATCGAACACATAAACAATTGGATTTGTGTTGTTTCTATGGAACAACACATTTAGCTACCCTGCAAAGCACAAATCCTCATCAAATTCCTTTTGATAATTTAATTATTTTTAAGCCTGAAAGATTTATTCACACTCTACACTAGGACAGCCAGTTGAAACCAAAGTGAAAGTAGACTTGGCAGATACTCTAGTTCAATCAAGTCAAAGAGTGAGTTTTGAGTAGAATGGTGTTTGAAAGATAAATCAGTTTCATTGAATCTTGGAAGGTAGGAGGTACAGTTCTTCAGACACTGAAAACAGGAAGGGGCAGACATAACTCAAGCAGGAGAAAAATGCTGAGATTTGCCTTAGAGTTGAAGGAGAAAAGTTCCTTCTCTAGCATATTTTACTTTGTGTATGGATAGGATAACCATACAATTTAGTATCTAAACCTTGACTCTTGAGAGCAAAAAGAGAAACTATTAGTAATTACAACAGGATAGCAGATAAGAACCAGGACTCTTATAGGCAAACAGGGATGTACATCGCCTTACCTAGAGATTGACATTAAACCTGATCTTCAGGTGATGGTAATATCAAGAATGAGGTCATAGGTTTTAGAGTAACTGGTCCCTAAAGTGAGGCAAGACAAGAAAAGTCAAGAATTCTTACACAGCTTGGACAAGGTATTTGATAGATATACAAAGGCCAGATCAACTGAACCATTTGAGATATATTAATTAATTTAGTTCCATAGTTTATTTTATTAGAAAATGATAAAGATAAAAAATGACCCTTCATTATAAGATAGTCACAGATAACATATATACAGTGTTTAGTCTCCTGTATAATGTATTCACATAAATATTTTCTATAAAATATAAATATGTTGGTATAGATGGGTGCTCCTATCTATTTTGGTTATTTAAAAATAAGCACAGACTTTATTTTTCAATTCATTAATCATCGGGGAGTCAATATTAAGAAGCACCAAACTGAATCAAATCTCAGTCCACTCTCCCACCCCACTCCTGAATTCTTTCCACAGTTGAGGACGTCCTTCCTTATATGGCAAGATTCCTTCCTAAGCTAGCCAAAGGGAAGGATGGGCATAGCATGGAAAACAAACATTCCCAGGGAGAGACAGGAGATATCAGGCAAAATTAATTAGGATTCCAACATTAGCTCTGTCAGCAACTAGCTGTGTGACCTTGGACAAAACACTTGACCCCACTGAGCCTTGGGTTTCTCCGATATAAAACGAGAGGATTTAGAAAGATTACCTTGGACGTTCTTTCGGATATAAAATCCGACTATTCTCTAAGATAATTATCTCCCATATGTCTTAAATTTGCTTAACATTTACTTATCTGTGAGGTCTGGGAAGATATCTGTTGTATCATAAAGAAATTAAAACAGTCAGTTATTGATGAAACAATTGTGATGGTGACAATAATTTTTTTAAGACTCCCAAGAATATAAACATAGGCAGTGGGGAGACGTTTCATTTTTTAATGTATAATAGGAGGACTATTAAAATTTTCTTAGGAGAAAAGTCATCAGATATAAAATGCTGAACCACATTGTGCTTAAAATTTTTTTTTTTTTAAAGATTTTATTTATTTGACAGAGAGAAAGAGATCACAAGTAGGCAGAGAGGCAGGCAGAGAGAGAAGGGGAAGCAGGCTCCTTGCTGAGCAGAGAGCCTGATGCGGGGCTCGATCCCAGGCCACTGAGATCACGACCTGAGCTGAAGGCAGAGGCTTTAACCCACTGAGCCACCCAGGTGCCCCTGTGCTTAAAAATTTTTAAATATTCAGCTAATTTGGGTTCTCAAAGCACACAAAGATGAAGCTTTTTGAATTTATACAAAAAAGGATTTCTTCTGGAAGTGTAAAGTGACTATCATTTCTCATGAGGAAAGAATGAATCCACATTTGCTACATAAGACTGTTGGAAATGAATAAAAGGGGTGCCTCCCTGTCTGTAATCTTTGACAAGTCCCTGGATACACAAGTATGGTCCAGAAAATAATGAAAACAAATTGCCTATCAATCTTCTGCTGTTGGACCTCAAACTTTAATGCAACCAAATATAAGGAAGCCAGACTTGTTTTTCTTCATATTATTTTGATTATTTTTCAAAGCAGAAAGTAATATGCTTCTTTATTTAAAAAAAAAACCCACATGCAATAAAAAAAAGGTATATAACATAAAATTTAAGATTCCTAGCCACTCAATCCTCTCAAATACTATTCTTTTTATTTTTATTTTTTTAGATTTTATTTGACAGAGAGAGAGAGAGCACAAGCAAGAGGAGCCACAAGTAGAGGGAGAGGGAGAAGCAGACTCCCCACTAAGCAGAGAGCCCAACATAGGACTCCATCCCAGAACCCCGGGATCATGACCTGAGCTGAAGGCAGACACTTAACCAACTGAGCCTCCAATACTTCTTAAGGACTAATCATTATCAGCGATTCACTCTGCATCCATTCAGATTACCTCTCTCTTCACATACATGTTTATTTGCACACATACATACACATGAATAGCCACAAATCTGGTCTTGAAAAAGAAAATATTACCTTCCTTTACTCTGATATTTGGCACGGTTATTAAATTTGTTCATCTTTAGGCAAGCAAGCAAGTATAATGATAAATATGTCTTCTTCTCCCATCATAAAATCTTTCTCTTCCATCTTTAAGCCCTTGGACTTATCTGTACAATTTATCAGGTGGCTAAGAAAAATAAGTGCAATATCTTACTGGCAGTCAAATGCTTAGCAAGATGAGTACCTAACAAATGTTTACTGATATGAATGATTGGATGAAGCACACCAAGGACCATAATCTCACCAAGGTGGGAGAAGCTGCCAGGAAGTAACTACCTGTGAATTGACATTCGTAGTATCCATTCCTCTTTGTATCGGGTGTCAAGTATTGCTTCTTTGAAAGCAATCATCACTTCTGTGTGAGGATGTGTCTGTTTCATACTTGAATACTGTATTTTTCATCATTGCTCAATGACCACTAAGCCATAAAAAGTCTGACTTGAATAGATCCCCTCCTTTACCATAAATTGGTATCCGCGGTGCCTCCTTCATCATTTTAATCAGCACTTTATTGGGTCCAATAATGTCAGTTGGCTTGTTGAATGTACAGTGTCTCAGATTAAGAGATGCCAGTGCATTTTTCCCATAGCCTTTCTGGAACCAAACAAACAAAACCCCACTACCACAGGCCAGCCTTTAGCTGGCGCCTACTGAACGCGTAAGATAATTATCTGGCAGTTTTAGTTTAGCTAGAAAAATGATTTTATTTTTCTTAGAAATTTTAATCAATATATTCATATTCAGCCTGGAAACTACACTGCATACTTCCTTGGTCTTGCAATGAACTTCAACTCTGATTTTTTTCTTCACAATGACTCCGTCATCATCTGTTTTCATACGATTGTTCCATGAGAGACCATGTACTTCATTTACAGGGAGAGGTGTCGCTGGAATTTGCTGTGGAATGTTAGAGTGCTTCTACTCTTTAAATTTCATTTGTTATTGGCAAGTAGATGAAATTTAAAGATAAAAGAACAGATCAGATTGCCAGAAGAGTGTAGTTAGAAAAGATGAACAAAGACTCGGATCTGTGTTCTCCAGTGAAATTTCAGGTGGATTAGTGTGTGTGCATAGTTTATGAATATATGAATGAAACATACATGCATTAGTTCAGTGAAAAACTTAGGAGATGACCATTTTCACTTTGATGAATACTCAAACAGAAACAATTGTGTAAAGAAGAAGGGCTATAATAAAGGCATGATGTACCATTATGTTTTTATAACTTTGTATTTTGGCATGATTTCAAACTTACAGAAAGATTACAAGAATACCACAAACAAAACTCATATGTCCTTTACCTAGATTTACTAATCTCCATCTATCAATCTATGTATATGTGCATTTTTTTCTGAATCACTGAGAGTAAGTTGGAGACAATGTATACCTTTATCAGCACAGTGTTTAATTCCCAAGAGCAAGGATATTTTCTTACATAGCTTCAGTGTAATTCTCAAAATTATGAAACTTAACATCAATACAGTATTATAAATCTAACCAACCCACAGTCCATATTCAAATTTATACACTGTCTCACTAATGTCCTTTATAGCTATTATTTCTCCATTTCAGGATTGAATCCACAGTCACATATTGCATTTAGTGTCATTTTTCTATATTCTCCTTTAACCTGGAACATTTCCTCAACCTTTCTTTGCCTTTATTGATCTTGAACTTTTTTAAGAATACAAATAAATTATTTTTATACTGTCTCTTGGTTTGGATTTGCCTAATATTTCCTCATGACTAGATCTGAGTTATGCATTTTTAGCAGAAATGCCAAAAAAGTAATGTTGTGCCCTTCTCACTGTATCATATCTGGGGGCATGTGATGTCAGATTGCCAGATATTAATAAAGATAACAATCTATTTTTTTTTTAATCATACTCTCATCCAGTAGTGTTAGCATCCATACAACGTTCTAACTCTTTCATTCCTTCTATATTTATTAGCTGGCATTCTATTTTAAGAAAGAGCTTTCCTATCACACCCATTTATTCATTTAGATTAATAAGTAATCTATGGATTTTAATTTATTAAACTGGTTGATTAAATTGGTCGATTATTTATTACATAGTTTAATACTTAAGTTATTTCAAATTTGGTCAGTAAGAACCTTTCAGGCTGGCTCTCTGTCCTTTTGGTATGTCACTATCATTCTTTGAACACTTCCTTATTTCTGGTGCAACAAGCTGTGTTAGGCTTTGCTATACTTTCCCTATCTCAGACTTAAATCAGTCTTTCCACCTTGATTCATTTTAATGGAGAATGGCATTTAGAAACTAAGTGCCGAATATTCATTCATGCCACTGCTTCCAGACCCACTTACCAGACAGAGCTAGGAAAAAAATATTTTTTAAATATGTGCACACACATACACAGACTCTATCTTTTATTTATTTATTTATTTTTCGATCCTATGTTTGGAGCCTTTACAATAGGATTAGATTTTCAGGTTAAAAAATATGGGAAATTCTCATTTATAGTTTCTCCCATTTCCCCTCTCATCTTTTCTTACATTTTTATCATATATTAATACAAAATAATAAGAATTTAGTTATATCTACATTTTTTTCTATAGCCTTATCTTTACCAGCTGTTTAATCTGAGTCCTATAGTTGAATTAATACAATGTCACTGTGAGAATTTTATCACACATTCCCATTCTTGAGTTTTTTAATTTTGATTTATTTTTGGTTTCACTAAATTCACATTTGAGCAGTTTTTTTGAGAAGGCATAGGCATTGTATAATTGAGAATATCCTCTAACTGCCACTTACTTGGATTTATTTTTACTTGTATCCCTTTCATATCCTCACAACTTCCAATGTCTTCTGGCACTCAAAATTGCTGTGAAGAAGTCTGAGATACTCCTGTTTTGTTTTGTTTTCCCTCCTATGTAACTTGATTTTATCATCTTTATACCAGCAGAATTTTTCCTTTTTTCCTTGATGCTAGATAATAAACATGACCAGGTATCCTATGATTTTTGTTTGCTTATTTGTTTGTTTGTTCATTTAAAGGTTTATTTATTTGAGAGAGAGAAAGAGAACACAAGCAGGAGGAAGAGGGAGATGCAGGCTTCCCGCTGAGCAGAGAGCCCAGTGCAGGGCTCGATGCCAGAACCCTGGGATCATGACCTTAACCCAAAGATGGTGCTTAACTTACTGAGCTACCCAGGCACCTCCAGGTATCCTATATTTTACATCAATTTTATGTGTCCATTTAATCTACAGATTCAGATACTCCTTTCATTCTACTTTTTATTTTCATTATGTCATTAAATATTTTTCCTAGTTCATTTTTGGGGGGTTTTCTTTGTACTTCAAGGATCCCGATTATCTCCTTATCTGTCATCTTTTCACTGATTATTGTAATTTCTTGTCTCTCCTCTGCTTTCACCACAATTATTTTAAGTATTTCTTTCCTTCATACCAGTGATCTCATCTACAGTTCTCTTGCTATCTTTCTTGATTCTAAGTTATTCTAACTTACTTAGACTTGTAAAAGTCTTTTTAAGTTCTCAATTTGCCTCCTCAATTGAGAAGCACTTTTTGTGTTGTTTATTATTCTGCCTTAGATTTCATCTATGGAATTCATGGTTTCTTTAGGTAATGCATTTTCTTTTACAGCATTGGGTACTTATGGAAGGCTTTAAATTTCTACCTTGTCTTTATCCTATTGTTAATTTTTTTTCAATCTTTATTTGGCATACTATTCCACTGGTTTACATTTTCCTTTTTTTTCATTGTTTTGTTTTTTATTGTTATGATTTTACTATAATGTGTTATATTTTTGATTATATTTATTTTTTGTAATTTATAATTTATATTTATTGAATGCCAGTTCATTTCACTTTGCTCAGAGTTAACACAACAGCCAGAGCAAAACAGTCTTTCTTCCCTGAGACTGTGAGGGTGAATTGCTTTGATACCCTCCCCACCTGGTAAGAACACTGTTTATCTTTCCTTCAGAACAAAGACAATTCTTCAGGAGTTGGTACATTTCTTTGACCATACTCTCAGAGTATCTTAAGATTTTCAAGTTTAGAGCAATTCTTCTCAACAGCTACCTCCAAAGGCCACATTATAAACAAATGTTAAAAATGTAAGCAGCATAGCATTATCTATACAAACATGCACTGTGCTCTCCAATTCACATAGCAGAGAAGCATTGGCCAGACAAAAATAAAGATAACAGAATTTAACTCCTACCAAGAATGTCATAATTTGGGAAGAGTCTCTCTTCCTCTCTGTAATCATATTTGGCATTTGCTAAAAATATCAGCTAGAAATAATTTACTACTGCACTGAATAACATATAATGCTGAAATCTGAAAACATTTTTTTCCTCTCTTCTTGAAACTTGTTCCACTGTGGCGATTTATATACCAAAGAGCAGTTGTCATTTTTCTTCCTTCCCCCACCAGTTTACTCAGGTTGGTTTCGTTATTGTTGCTGAGATGTATTGTTCAAGTCTCCGGTGCTTTTGGTGTGTATAGATAAGCCTTCTCCCTCTTCCACAGGAATGCCAGACACTGCGCTATGGTTTCAGAGCATGTAATAAAGAGGGTGAAGCATTCATGTGTGACTCTGTGTGTGTAAGTGCGTGTGTGTGTGTATCATGGCCACATAATACAGACATAACAAACACATACACACACACACACACACACACACATAAATTCTTAAAAGACACATATCTACGTGGAAATGGATAGTTGGAAGCAGTGTAAACTGAAGAAACATTTAAATTCATTCAAAATCAAAACATTAAAATATTATTACCTGAAGACTTGGTCAAGGAAGGCTAAACACACCATTTAAAATTACTTGTTAAACATTAAAATTGTGAGAAAGTCTCTGTCTGAATTTGAGAAGTAGAAAAAGGCAAGTGAACTCACTGTAGTTTGCTTCTCATAAGTTAGAGCTAATGAATGACACTCATGATTTCTTGTCTAGTGGGAAGCGCTTGGCTTAAGTGGGGCATTTTGTATTTCCTTTTAGTTATGCTTTCATCCTGGGAGATTTTTCTTCTGTTTTTTACACACTGTGTTTCTTTGTTTGTGGTCCTTGGTTACGCAGAAAAGAGTGCACATTTGCTAGTAGACAGAGGATCACAGATTGCTGTCCTCCCCAGGCTCGAACAAACAGGACTGCATGGGGATCTACTTCAAAGGACAGACTCTGAGTCTGCCCTTGGGGTGGGAGTGAGGACCTGGGAAGGTGAGTTTCTAACAAGTTCCCAGTTGAGCTGCTAGTCTAAGGGTTATACTTTGAGTGACAAGGATCTGCACATCACTAATTTTGAAAGAATAGATCATCTTAAGGACCTAGAGGTACTACAGTGACCAAGGAGTAAGGGATTCTTTTTTTCTTGTGTTAAATTGCACCCCAGACCTTGATGTGTGTACAATAAATTCCAAACTTGTCTTCCAATATTTTTATTATTCTTTCATTTCCTATCATTTCTTTTTTCCTTTCTCCCTCCCTCCCTTCTTTCCTACCTTTTCTTTCTCTCTTTTTTCTTTTCTTTTCTTATCTTTTCTTTTCTTCTCTCTCTCTCTCTTTCCTTTCTTTCTCCCTTCCTTCTTTCCTTCCATTATCCCTCTTTCTCTTTTTTTTTTGGGTCTCCATGATCTTCTCTGATTCCCAGTCCCCACCCCCTTTCTCCGCTTCCTTCTATGTATAAAAGGATAGCTGAATTACAATTTCCAGGATAACGAAATGAGGATGTTATTTTGATGAATTTTCCTTTCAGGGCTTTAAGTATTTTGATTTTGCATTACCATTGTTGATGGTATGTTAGGCTGAAAACAAAGTACCAGAAATCGAATTCAATAGTAAAGTGCAGCAAATCAACATCTTTAATGTTTGCACAGACTATAATCCGTAATTCATAAGGATAGGAAAAGAAAAATTTATGGTGGCAAACAAACAAAAAGAATTCCATACTATTGGATGTAAATTTATTTCTGCTCTGTTCTTGACTTTTCATTACCAAGGACCATGCTGTACATGAGATTTTATGTTTTTGTTTTTTGTTTTTTTTTAAAGATTTTATTTGTTTATTTGACAGAGAGACAGTGAGAGAGGGAACACAAGCAGGGGGAGTGGGAGAGGGAGAAGCAGGCTTCCTGGTGAGCAGGGAGCTCGATGAGGGGCTCAATCCCAGGATCCTGGGATCATGACTTGAGCTGAAGGCAGACGACACTTAATGACTGAGCCACCCAGGCGCCCCGAGATTTCATGTTTTTTAAGAGAGTGGCCATTGGGGGAAAAAAAAAGTCTATTTTTCCATCTGGAAAAGTTGGTCTCTGTCTTTGAAACCTAAACTTGGACAAGTTTTCATGACAGATTTTCAATTTTTATGATGAACAACCATATCCATACTTACTACCTATCCCCATTACCACCTATGGTTATTTTTTAAATTTTTGTCCCTCTGAAACTGCAAATACATTGTAATTTTTTTACTTAATTATATTTTTTCAATATACCAGAAGCTTGCTAATAAAAAGAAAAAGCAGGTGCCCACAGTTCCTTACTTAAACTGTATTGTGGTCGGAGAGCCAAGGAAATATGGAAATACTTCTCTGTAAGAATTTTGTGATTCCTCCCCACCAAAAATCTTTTTATACCTATCCCTTAGTAAATCTTTAACCCATTTTTTCTAGTACTTATTTGCTAAACATTAATTACTCATTCTGAATCCATAAATAGCATGTATGTCTCTGAACTTAGTCCACAAATCAATCAAAACAGAACTTTGTAATGCCACTCACAAATTCACAAGCATGTTCTAATACTCCACTCGCCACACAATCCCGTTATACATCAAAAACAGAATTATTCTCAATTCAGTGTCACCGAATTAAGTCGAAAAACACAATTTTAAGCA
This sequence comes from Procyon lotor, assembly GCA_028646535.1. Classification (NCBI taxonomy): domain Eukaryota; kingdom Metazoa; phylum Chordata; class Mammalia; order Carnivora; family Procyonidae; genus Procyon; species Procyon lotor. Next base: position 58,068,965 of record CM053604.1, on the reverse strand, counting down.
ATAGCTACTTCTCACTAAACTCCTCTTTTTCTAGAATGCGTAAGATATTCAGCTTAAGAAGTGACTTTCATTTAAACATTAGCCCAGGGAATTACAACCTAAGGTTCAATTCCTATGTGGAGTCATTCCTTAAAAGGCTAAACAAATATTTCATTTGTATTGCATGAAAGCAGATAGAGATTAAACATTTCAAAGATAATCAGTTATTTGGGCCAAAAGGCAAAAATCCCTGGGTCTTCCCTATGATAACATAGGTCTTTCACAGAGCAACGAATAAGTGTACCTTGCTTATTTAAACACAAACACAAGTAGAAGTAACAAAAGCTTTCTAAAACTACTAACGAAGCTTTCTATAATGAAAGATCCTTCAGGAATACAGTAACAGAAAAGGGGATGGACTCTCGCCACACCCAAATTGCCAATATCAAATGCCTTCCTCTTGCGAGCATTCAGCCAGTGTTCTCTCAAATAGCTTTTCATTCATAGAAACAGAACAAAAATAAGAAAATGTCCTTGGTTTCTCCTCTCTGTTAGCTGCTGGTACAAAACAATTACTTTGGCAGCTGGAGAAAAGGAGAGGAATGTCCCTCTTATTTCTGTAAACAGCTCGACACTAACAAAATCTCAGATCTTGCTTCTCAATCAATACCCAGCTCCATGGTTAAAAGGAGTTGCATCACACCACCATTTCGTCTGGTTAATGATATCAATAAAGGTTATCTCTACCCAGAACGAAAAGGTCACTAATCAAATGGCAGTGACTCCATCACATTATTATTGCTTGGGAATGTGTCTCATTGATTGTTTAAGTCTCCCTGCATATATTCTCCTCCCTTTTGATGCACTGAGTATTGCAAGGGAGAATAACAATAAAATGTTGCCTCCTAAAAGCCTCACGCTACAGTAGTTAGAAAAGCAGATCTCTTAGCATATCTCTTTATGATAATGCATCTAAAATAAAGTATGAGGAGGCACAAATTAAAGAAAAGCTGGAGAAAAAGAAAATTAGGTCAGAGATTTTTTGGTGGTTTAAGAAAAAAAAAAACTGTCGATAAATTTTTCAAGAAACCATCAGCGTTATTAGTCAACACCATGGCGTTCTGCATGACATATGATACTGAATTCTATACTTTTTTTTTCTTAAGATTTTATTTATTTATTTGACAGAGAGAGAGATCACAAATAGGCAGAAAGGCAGGCATAGAAAGAGTGGGGAAGCAGGCTCTCTGAGCAGAGAGCCCAATGTGGGGCTTGAGCCCAGGACCCTGAGATCGTGACCTGAGCAGAAGGCAGAGGCTTTAACCCACTGAACCACCCAGGTGCCCCTGAATTCTATACTTTTTAAAAAAATTTGTAAATCTATTTCCTCAGGTGTCTTAAAATTTATTAGGAGAGACAGAAAATAAACACTTAGGAAATAAAGTGTGATATATGCTCTGATACAAAAAATGTAGGATGCTGACTTTTCGATTTTACATACGATGTTAATGTAAATATCAATCCTGTTCATGGCTGCTCTGGCATTTTGCAAAGACCTTTAGTGTGGAAGACTCTCGCTTTCTCATGCCTGGTAAGAAAGCTAAATTTTGTGATTGCTTAGATGGTAATTTATTCATGTACCATAGACCCTTGCCAATTTAGACTGTCACCCCATCAGCGGTATTTCCAGATGGCAAAAGAAAAGTATTTAACACACGCTTGCACTTTAAAATAAGGAAATAAAGGAACAAACAAAACCAAGAGTAAATGATTAAATAATCTTGGCTCCCCGCTCTGCCCCTTGAAGACTCTGGGCTCCTCTCTGTTCTTCTTGGTTGGTTGGTAGTTAGATACCGACCTCTCATCAGAGCCTGTTCCTCAGTTCCTGACCGTCCCCTGCCTCTTGGTGGTGGTGGTGGGTGTACCCTGCTTAAGGGGCTCGGTTATTCCTGTGGCACTTGGATGGATTTAACGGCTTTTCTGTAAGTTGCCAAACTAATAGGTTTTATCACCTGGAAAGTACAAGGAACAGCTGTTTATGTAAGTGCCCCAGGCACCGCAGTTAATCATTCTTGCAAATAATATTACATGGGATGTAATTCAGGTTTGCTGCATGCAGTGTTTTTCCTAACATCAGAAAATAATGGCCTGACCCCACAGCAGAATGTCAGTGATTTATCATAAATGAGTACTATACTGCAGCCTTGGTCGGAGCTATAAGTAGCCACATCATTCCACTTGGAATATCGGCTTCCTGAAACTATAAAACCCCAGATTCTAGCAGCAGATGTCTATTTCAAATACTGACAGAATATCTGTAAGATTCAAAATGGATCCGTCAAAAATTTTTATTTATTTATTTTTCAAGATTTTATTTATTTATTTGGGAGAGAGAGAGAGAATGAGAACCGAGAGAGAGGGGGAGAGAGTGCGGTCATACACGCATGATCGAGTGGGGGGAGGGGCAGAGGGAGAAGCAGACTCCCTGCTGAGCAGGGACGATTCTGGGACTGTGGGATCATGACCTAATCCAGACAGACGCATAACTGACTAAGCCACTCAGAGGCAACCAAGAATATTTTATTTTAAATATTAGCAGGAAAATCAGTCATCTGGTTTTGAATTTGCTCATTTTCACAGTGACACTAATTAAGCCAATGATACAAAGTCAATCTCTGTTCTAGGCACACAGGAATTCTTCACCTCAGTGTAATAGGGAATTGCTTTCTTCTCCTTTGGTGGGCTCCTACTTGGCAGAGCTTCTGGCTCTAAAGGAAGCAGTAGAGCCCAAGTGGTAAAGTGTAGGCTTTGGTTTCAGACAGAGGTGGACCAATCCCAGCTCATTTAGTCACGGGTTACATGACACTTGGCGTTTTGTTTTCACCTTTTGGTTCCCCTCACTTTCCTACTTTGTAAAATAGACATAATAATCTACCCCACAGATTTGTTTGCAGGAATAATTCAGATAAAATATGCAAAGTACTTAGCATTGTTATCTTTACAAACACCATATCTCTATTAATAATATTTGTTAGTGTATGTTAATCAGGCTTGGTACAGAGAAGGTTGAGAAAAGTGGAAGGCTGACAGCAAGGCATTTTCTCTTTCAGATGTTTCTTTTGACCTCTCATAGAAACAGTACCGTGATTTTCTGGACATGACACAAATGCTGAGGTTCAAATATGAACGCATAGATATAACTGCATATGATAATTTTTATATAAAAATAAGCTCAAATTTCATAATGGCATTGATACTGCTATATGTGGTAACTTGATATTTGACACTATTTTGAGCAAATCATCCTTTCTTAAATGATATTCTCTATTCACCCATAACCAGATGACATTTCTAATGGGAAACCAAGCTAAACAGAATACCGAAAGATGTGTCCACTGATGGGGTATATTTATACTCACTAGCAATGCAATTTTACCATGGCCACTAGCCAGCTGGCTCGGTTCTTGCAAAGACAATATAAAGGCTCTGAGACATAAACAGGAACTCTGGGGAAGAAACAAAATAGCACTGTTGATCATAATACAGCCGTTACTATGGACTCAGTCTTTCCTCTTGCTACAAACACCTTAAATTCATTTGACGGGTCACTGAACGTTGCGCTCTTCCGAGGAAAAGGAGAGCCAGCATCCGGCAGGTTCAAACCTCAGCAACGTCAGAGTGAGAGAGGCAGGCCATCTCTGCTGCCTGTTTTTGTGGGTGTCCTCTGCTTCTGACACCCTCACCTTCATTTCTTCTCGCAGAGAGAAATCATGCCATCTCTGTGAGGCATATTTTTGGCCTGATCTGAAACTCTTACCCATTTCTCATACCATATGCCTTCTTCATGTGACCTATGCTTGGAGACCACATTGTTTTTCTCTTCCTTTGAAAATATCCTCTGTCAGTATCCTCAGGTTTCCAAATATAATTTCTATTGGTTTCCTTTTAAACTCCCTTCTCTCAGTTTTTTTCCTTCCCCTTTTCTTGAGGGTGACTTCCTGCTTGGAGGAACAGAGAAGAGAATTCACTCATATAAACAAAGGGCAGTAAAGATGGCACCCTCCAAGATGGGTGACATATAGGTGATTGCTGATGAGGTCTTCGTGCCATTGATGAGATTGAAGAGGAGGATATTCTCAGCTACTCAGAAGCGTCAGTACATGGTGAGACTAGAGAGAAATCATCACGAGGCCTGAAAATATACCTCCAGGACTATCTTGGCAGCGCTGGTAAGATTTTGGTGCATATTTCTTTACCTTTGACCAAAGCAGGGAATAACAAGAGAGAATCAGATTAGAAGGAACTCCAGCTTTTTCTGAGCTGTTTGTGATCTGAAGCACTGTTTGGGGAGGTAATTTCGGCTTCCACACCACCATGAAAGAATGAGAATTTCTCCCTCCAAAAGTAATCAGACTAATGTTTTCCTCATTACCATGTCTTCATTTTTCCTGTTGACAGTGCAGTGCCTACAGAGATCTCATTACCGTTGTTTTCATTTTTGTTTTAAATTATTGATAAGCCGTAGTAATACCAATCCATGACTAAAAACAAGCAGAGTCAGGGAGTTGAGAAATATTTTTCAGAGAGCAACTGGAACGTAAGATATGCATCTGTCAAAACTAGAAAGCAGAAAATGTACATAAGACATAGTTGGGCTGTTCAATTTATGAACTACTTGGGGCAAGTCGGATCTCTTCTGAGTACAATTTGTAAGAATCACTAACGCGATGGGTCTTGAACTCTTCCAAGTTCAGTCCTTCTTGGCTCCAGGGCCTTCTGTTCTTCCTGCATCTCATTACAAGAGCAATTATAATCCAAACAATATCATATGGCAATGATTTAATTGGCTTCAAATCTTGCTCCAAAGGTAAGTGTCACAGGCATTTGGTCCTATTCCCCGTTTTTCCTGTTTGGAAGCAGATTACTCAAATAGCAAAATGAAAATGTCATTCCTGTTGCCATATGGAGAGCTCAGTGCTACAATTAAAGAAAAATTGAAAAAGAAAATTCCAAGTTTCTTAGAGCTGTCTGTAAGATCCCATTACAATATAAATGAAAAGTTATTTTATATGAATCGAACATTTACTAGTAAGAAGTATAAAACCAAAATTCCTAAGTTGGTCAGTCATAAAATATTTTTGAAACTGATGAATAATGCCACAGAGATCTGAGGTTAATTAGCGCATCGTGGGTACTGAATACTGTTTCATCAGTATTATCAAACATTAAACTAATGCAATCCTGAATCATTTAAATTTGACTTGATTTCAGTTATCCCAAGGTTTAAATTCATTCATTGTTATTTGGGATTGAAATCAGATGTCTCCTCATTGAAATAATCTTGAGATAATCAATTTAGCAAATAAACTGAATTAAACATATTAACATGTAATTAGCAAATTCATTTTTCCCCCAGAAGAAATGAAGAAGGAAAGTTTCTTTCCCTTCAGCTAAGTGAAGCCCAGGCCCACCACTATCTGTAATACTTTGGAACTCTCACTTTCCTCTTGTCTTTACCTCTTCATCGTCTCTGTGTGTTGAGCCTTCACAACGGAGGTGGACTGTCTTTGGCCACATCCCAACTGATCCATGATTGTAACACACAGTTTTGAAGACAAAGCTCTTTCCTCATTCCAAGAATTGAGAAAGCACATTTTAAAAGTTTCATGTTAGTGGGCGCCTGGGTGGCTCAGTGGGTTCAAGCCTCTGCCTTCGGCTCAGGTCATGATCTCAGGGTCCTGGGATTGAGCCCCGCATCGGGCTCTCTGCTCAGCGGGGAGCCTGCTTCCCCCTCTATCTCTCTCGGCCTGCCTCTCTGCCTACTTGTGATCTCTCTCCTCTCTGACAAATAAATAAATAAAATCTTAAAAAATAAATAAATAAAAGTTTCACGTGAGTAACCACCTTCTTCCCTCTTGAACGTCTGTCTCACTAATCCTTTCCTTCCACTGTCACTGCCACTGCCCCACAGCCCACAGATCTGGGTAATCTCATCTCCTTCCTAACATGCCTTTGCCTTCGTCTTTGCCCCAGCATTGCAGATAGAGAAACTGTCCTTAAGTGCAATTCTGATCGTGGCAGATATCTGCCCAGACGACCACAGAATCAATGTCAAACTTCTTAACGTTCTGCATCAGGCCTGTTACAAGCTGGCTTCACAGCCATCAGCAGCCTCTCTTGGTTAGCCAAGCAGGCATCAGTTAGTTATTCTGCTCCTTTCCACAACAATGTTATTCACAGTACTTTGTAAAAAGCCTGCCTTTATTCTGAGAACCTGTCCAAACGCCATTGTCCCCATTAAATCTTCCCTGAGTACTCTCTCCCCCTTGTTTACGTCCCCCTAATATTTGGTTACATCTTTTCTCTATAGTGCTTATTAAGTTTTTCCTCCTAAAATTATGTGTAGTTGAGGCACCTGGGTGGCTCAGTAGGTTAAAGCCTCTGTCTTTGGCTCAGGTCATGATCTCAGAATCCTGGGATTGAGCCCCGCATCGGGCTCTCTGCTCAGCGGGGAGCCTGCTTCCCCTCTCTCTCTGCCTGCCTCCCTGCCTACCTGTGATCTCTCTCCTCCCTGTCAAATAAATAAATAAAATATTAAAGAAAATTGCATGTAATTATCAGTTGACCTTGTGAGACTGCAACACAAAGACACATAGAGAAAAGTTGAGATTGGGATGAACATTTTCCCAATAATACTCAGGTTAAAAGCAACATTCTATGCTGGTATGTTATATTTATCCTCATTGAACAGCTGATAGTGAAAATTTGGGGACTGACATGCAGTTTTTTCTGTTAACTGTGAACTAAGTGGTATAGTACATGCCATCCAGTGGGATACCTCAAGAGGAGTATGCTAACAATAAAAAGGATAATAAAAATATTTATATCCAAGGCTCACTAGCAAAATCACAGTGACTTCTGTACCCTAATCCTCTTCTTTCCTCAGAAGGGTCCTGGGGTGGCTCATGCATCATGTTCCCTGATAGCCCTTAACGTTCTTCTCCTCCTCGGACTGTGATCACTGTGTATCATGCTCGTTGCGGTGCCAATGACTCAAATCACCCTCTCTTTTGTCTTCCACTTGCCCTTGCCACAATGATGTTCCCCCTCATGACATCGCATGAAATCATTCCCCTTGTCCACCTGCTCAGTTCCCTTCCTCCCATGTGCCGTGTGCCCTGACATCTTGGGCTCCTCCATCAGGGCATAGAACTGCCAAACAAGATGTTGATGACCTTGCCCAAATGTCCTCAGAGGACTACACTGGAGGGGAGTATGAGCTATACGTCCTTCCTGCAAACATACCACTCAGGTGGAGCAGGGAACTTGGGCTCTACCTACTGGTGGGGAAAACCTCTGCACCTGGCATCCCTTGTCTCCATGTCACCCCAGAGAGCCCTCGTCATTGTCCTTTAGGTCTCAATCCTGGACTTGGGTCCTCCTCCCATAATATCCACTGGATTGTGGCTTGATTGGACAGAGAATAGGCCCCTTGAGGGACCCAAGCTCTCCTGGGTATACAGCTGTCTCCAGGAGCACAGCTGATGGATGTCTTGAAGTACAAGCACTTGTTCGGTATAATAGCCTAGTTATGTTTCTCTTTTATTCAAGTTTTTGCGAAACAATCACACTCATATGAATAGGTGACAGGGGCCGTACTATTTTTTAACAGAAGTAATAATGAATTCATTTTTTAAAAAATGGTTAGGCTTTTTTTTTTCAAAGCACAGAAATACAATCTAGCAAATGCCTCAAGAATCAGTTCCACTGACCCCTTGCTGCCCTCTAGTGAGTGTCTAGTGTATCCCCCTAGGGTTCCAAGCAGGATGAAGGTAAACCTGGAGGAGAGAGGTACTCCCACCCAAATGTGCTGTCATTGATTCATTCCAGGATCAGAAAGGTCATCTGGCCTCCAGAGAAGAGCTGGATTCCGGGAACCTTGTGCTACTCTGCTCAGAAGACAAATAAACAAGAAAACACACAAAAATAACCTTGGAGCATAGTTAAGATTATTCAAGGCCTCAGTAATATCCTGAAATGAATTTATTCCTGCATCATCACTATGGACTTAGAGCCAGTTCAACTACTGAGGGATTCCTTCTAACCCCATCTTAATTCAAACCTCCCGGTCACCAAAGTGTCTGGGAACCAGACTGCAATTCAGTAAGCAGGTCGTGAGTCCTGGAGATCAGCAAAATACAGCCAACTGCGGAAAATAAAATGCATTGCAAGTGCAAGCAAACAAATGAACCGAAGGTGGCGAAGGGGTTGGCACCATCTTAGGTACAATTCATGAGAATCTTGCTTTCCAAACAGTGTGAACACATTCTGGACTCAAAAGTCACTGAAGTCACTGAGAAGTTGCAAGTCACTGAACAAAGAGAAGTTGCTAAGAAAAGAGCTTGTTCAGTACCAAGAAATATGTGGTACAAGCCCCTCCCCCCTTCATTTTTGCTGCAAAACTCTGATTCTTATAATCTTTGGAAATGAGGAACTGGGCTCTGTGAGTCCTTTTCCAATGAATATAAGTGAATACTAGTTACTAACACCCAAAATCAGATCATAACAAAAGTTTTGAAATTTCAGCATTGTGAAGTCAGACATAAATTGTTAAAGTTTTTCTTTTTTTTAATGTTCAGTTAGCCAGCATATAGTACATCATTAGTTTTTGATGTAATGTTCAACGATTCACTAGTTGCATATAAAACCCAATGCTCATCAAAACACGTGCCCCCCCTTAATACCCATCACCTGGTTAAAGTTTTAATTTTTAGAAGGTAAGTTAGGTGTGGATCATAATGTCTAATTCCTAAAAGTACATCTTTTTCAGTTAAACATATAGAATAGCTTAAAAACTTGCAATTATTGTGTATAGGACTTTTAGTTTAATCAGTTCCTTTATTTTACTTTTAAAGATTTTATTTATTTATTTATTTGACAGAGAGAGAGAGAGATCACAAGTAGGCAGAGAGGCAGGCAGAGAGAGAAGGGGAAGCAGGCTCCCTGCTGAGCAGAGAACCCTATGTGGGGCTCAATCCTAGGACCTTGAGATCATGACCTGAACTGAAGGCAGGGGCTTTAACCCACTGAGCCACCCAGGCACCCCAATCAGTTCATTTATTAACTTAATAAGAAATAATTTCATGGGTATGTTTATATTGTATCATCTGTTGGATACTGTCATGTCAAAGAGCATTACATTCCTTAGTGTCTTAGCTTCTGCTTGAAGGGGCTATAAACAGTACTCCACTCAGTGCTAACCCGTCATAACTGATAGACAACAATGGAAGCTTCCCAGAGCACTGGGTGCTCCCCCACCACCATAGCTGAGGTAGTGATGACACATAAGGAATATATTTACTTTCCCATTAAACTAAGGAAGAAAACATGCTACTCAATCATTGAAGAATTCATGGTTGTGAAACCAACGTGTAGGTGTCATTATTTCATATGCTGTAACACTCAATACCACACAAGCTTTGGCGTGTCTACGTTCTAATGTCTGACATCACATATAGTTAGAAATCCATTGCACTGAGATAAGGAATGACCCTCTCCTTCACAATCAACTTTCACCCACTAAGCTTAAAGACTCTTATACCTCCTAACCAAGTTAGTTAGCATTAGGGGAGAATTGTCTCTGTAAGTATGCTGAGATGGTAAACCAGAAAGAAGAAATGTTTTATTTTATTATTCTTTTTTAAAAAAACTTCTAAAAGGTTTCCATTTACATTATATCGTCATTAAGATGTCAAAAAGTGATATGCTGCAAATACCTATCTTTTGTTCAGTCTCCCATTCGTTTTGATGCTATTAGTTTGAAAGAAGTCTGTACCATTATTTCCTACAGTATTGCAACTTAGAGCCATGATCTATGTTCACCGTTTTTCTTTAAAGATTTTATTAATTTATTTGACAGAGAGAGAGCATGCGAGCAAAAGTAGGGGGAGCAGAGGGAGAGAGAGAGAGAAGCAGACTCCTTACTGAGCAGGGAGCCCCATGGACCTTGATCCCAGGACCCGGGGATCATGACCTGAGCTGATGGTAGACAACCAACTGACTCAGCCACCTAGGCGGCCCTTATTTTATGATTCTAAGAAAAATACAAAACAATCTCACAGAAAACTGCAGTGGGAGAATCACCTCCCAGTGTTTTTCTGTCCAAATTTATGTCACACATTCCTTTATTCATTCGTTCAGGACCTGTATAGTGTTCATGACTCAAAGACAGAGTCTTTGTCCTCAAAAAGCATACAGAACTTAAAACAGAGGCAATCCACATCAAGGTCTTACAACTAAAGGGCATTTTATAGCTATAAACTTCCTTCATGGGAGATACACAGAACAGGAATAATCACCTCAATTTCACAGGCTTGGAAAACAGAGGAACAAAAAAATTAAGTGGCTTGCTCAGTGTCACATGATTCACAAATATTTGAGCCAGGACTAAATTCAGTTCTTCTGCTCTAAGTTCAGAACCCCTTCCAGTATTTCTGGCTGCTTTCAGTAGTTAGCAGATTTTAAAGCCTCTTGCTAATTGCTCTTCCTCATCTTTATAAATTCTCAAGAGGCAAACCTAGACATTACTTGCATACAAGAAATAAAAATTCAATGTCCACCTAACTATGAAGTATTAAATTTGTTATTAATTAACAGAATTTAGAGTGGGACCTTTAAAATTGACCTATACAAGTGTGTGTGTGTGTGTGTGTGTGTGTGTATGTGTGTGTGTGTATATACATATATATATATACATATATAATAGGCAGCATATTATGTATATATATTTATATAATTGTGTGTGTGTATATATATGTATATGTATAGGTATACATATAGGTATATACATGTGTGTGTGTGTGCGTGTGTGTGTATATATATAATAGGTAATATATCATATGTCTATATATATAGAGAGAGATAGATGTATCTACTTATCTATCTATCTATCTATCTATCTATCTATCTATCTATCTATCTATCCTTAGAGGACTTTTTCAATCTGAGCCTTTCTAGAGAATATGATGAGAATCTAAATATCATTGAAGTTGTTCTGATAAGGATAATACATAAGGAAAATCTGCTGTTTAAGACTGATGAAAGTTATAATTTAAAAATTTTTAAAAATTAAAAAAATTAAAATTAAGTGAAAGACATTGCTTAATAAGAAAGATATTACTAAATTAGCATATTTCTAGGAAAACTATTGCTTGTTCAGAAGAAAGATAGCTGATATAAAATAAGCAGAGAAGGGAACATTTCTCTTTTCAAAACCAATTTAAGAGACAATATTTGAAGAAGCCATCAGCTAGGACATAAAGGGTTATGTGTGGGACCCACAATTTGCTCTATTGAAATGTTGGCTTCTAAATATTATTCTGAAATGTACCAGCTAGGATGACACCCTGACATTAAGAGAAAAGGTTTTTTAGCTATTGAAACAAAGGCAGGTCTTATTACAAATTTTTGGTTTGTGAATGAGGCTTTGAAATGAAGGCCCCATGAAATGACTACCTTACTACCCGAGAACTATAAGTATATATTTAAGCCCCCCCCCCACACACACTGCCTTGTTCAAGTCCTGTGGAAAATAGACACCTTTGTAATGGTACCAAGATTACTATGCCTATAAACCAGGAAAAAAAAATAGAAAAACAAAACAAAACCCTACAACTATCAGAACATGTTCCTACAATTAGAACATCTCTATTCAATTCAAATCTGTGTTTTTCATTCACGTAACAAATACCCCACAAAGATGGGGCTTAATATGTGCTGTGTCCTTGAGGAAAAAAAATTAATGTTTTTCATTTTATAAAGGGCTTTCCAATCAGTTTCACAATAGCTTCAAAACGACACATTCCTTCTCCTCTACACAAGTGACAAGGAAGTGTCAGAAGATACCTTACCTTTTCATTCTCTCGTCCTCTTCTACCCACTCTCCCTAAATCAAACATCTACCAAATAACTGAAAAAGTTCCGTCCCTAATCCTGAAAAGAATATTTTAATCGGTGCTGTCAAAATTTATACCGTCTTACCCACAGCAATACAAATCCTCTACAATCCCAAAATTCTGGTAGCGTTTTGTGGCAAGGATCTCTACTGGCAGATTGATATTGAGACTCGTGAACCAAAGGTAACAATCCTTTAGGGCTTCCTTGTGCTATGTGACGTATCAGACACGTTACATACCTTTTCTTAACTAACAAGAAACACTAGTTTTAGTGAGCGTCATTGACTCCATTTTACAGAAAAGTGATGCTCGGAGAAGTGAAGCACTTCGCTCACAGAATAAAGATACTCAATGCCAATGGAAGGTTTTAAACTTGGACTGTGTTCTTCGAATGCCCATGGTGCCCCCTCCCCATTATTCCAAAACATGTAAGTACAGTGTCTCCCTTTCCTCATCTGTAAAAAAGTGACGGCCTTAATATTTAATACCAACTGATTACCACTGAATGAGAGCCTGGTTAGAATCTGGGGCAGTATCTGAATTTATCTGAATTTCTTGGGTTAGCAAAGAGAATAACCACTTTGGCAGTTCAGCATACACAAATGATGCTAAATTAGAATTACATGCCTCACAGGGTTGCAGTTGCTTTAGGGAAACGTGTCCTGGGAGAAGACTGTGAAACAGGAGAGTCATGTTTCTTGAGGGGCACCAAGTGCTTGGCAAGTGGTGGAGAGTCATGTGGAGAAAGGTGTGCTCATCCCGCTGATGTCTCCGGTACCTGCACCCACAAATTGGGCCAGAATGGGGACTTAGCCAGACCCTGAACCACCAGACTTTAAGAGCACTGTCTATTAGAGCCACTGAACACCTACTGGGTGACTGATACAGCTCAGTGCCTATCTCTGGGGTGGGAGGGTTTCCGGGTGTCCGCTGATGCTTAACTGGCTATGCACCCCGGAGAGGTACTCTCTCTTCCTTCCTAGGTCCCTGTAATGAGGACACCGAATGAAGGGGGGAGGGGAGAGGAGGAGAGTGATGAAAGAAGGAAGGTTTGATTTATTAATCTAGGAAGAGCCATAGGAATTATTTCATTTATTTTTAAGGTAGATATTATCTGTATTCATTATCTGAATCAACTTAGGAAAACTAAATGGCTTGTCTAATGTTATCCTAGACCTAACCTGAGTCCAGGTCTATTTTCTTCTCTCCGTTATTCAACTACCTAATTACTACAACTGTAAAGGATTCTGACTTTGGCAGTAGAAAGAACGGAAAGGCAATCTCCTAGGAACATTTGCGAATGGAAATGTGGGTCTAGTTAATAGGGAACAATGATTTTGTAGTGACAACAATCCATACGGTTTTCCATTATCCAGCAGAGCTTAGCATCCAAGATATTTTCTCTGTTTCAACAGCTGTTAGAAATTAAAAACAAACAAAGTTGGGCTGAGAGCCTTAGAGAGGAATTTGACAATATCTATTAGGTTAAACCATATAAAATTGCCAACATTTGACAGATTTTGATCTCCAGAATTTCTTATGGTCAACCTAATAAGTAAATTTAATATACATATACAACATCTGAGTCAACAGGATATATTTCTAAGACTTATAGTACTGTTTGCCAGAGCAGACACTGTAAATAACCTAAATATTAAGAACTGAATAAAATATTTAATTATTTTGTATCTGTACAATGAAATATTATGCAACTACCAAAAATAATAAACTAAATCTATATGTTCTGATATAAAAAGATGTCTAAAGTAAATCGTTAGGTGAAAAAATAAGATACAGAACAAAAACAACATATCCAATAAATTCTAAGTAATTGTGTGTATATGAATCATATTTACTTACACATAAACATATAGATATGATTTGTATCCACACATTTTAAAATATAAGTCTAAGCAAAGACACTGATAATTTGAAGGCAGTAACTATTTAACTTTAATAGTTAAACACTATTTTTATGTGTATTCTTCTGTAGCATTAGAATTTTTTTAGTCTTCATATAATACTTTTTAAATGGTTATAAAAGTCAAAGAAAACATGCTTTAAAACCACAACAAGGGGAGCCTGGGTGGCTCAGTGGGTTAAAGCCTCTGCCTTCGGCTCAGGTCATGATCTCAGGTTCCTGGGATCGAGCCCCGCGTCAGGCTCTCTACTTGGCGGGGAGCCTGCTTCTCCCTCTCTCTCTGCCTGCCTCTCTACCTGCTTGTGATCTCTCTCTGTCATATAAATAAATAAAATCTTAAAAAAAATAAAAAAATAAAACCACAAAAAAACTATGTAGAAGGGAGAGGAGTTCTCTTGAGACCTTTGTCTTGCACTGAAACATCAAAAAGAAAAATCTCTGGAAGAAA